>JAESUZ010001109.1:0-600000 GCA_017311185.1 Proteles cristata cristata | reverse complement strand
TGGAAACACCCTGCATTATAGATGTTTGACTCAGCCAATTAATACAACATACACAAGTAAGCTTTTCCTGGAGGTACATCACAGATTGTTTATGTTATGAAAAAAAATACGTTCAGTATCTACTTTTTCTGCGACTATTTCTGCCCAGAATCATTTATGGGAGGACAGTTGCAGTCACCCTTGGATTGGGGGTTTTAGAGGAGATAAAAGCAAGCAGTCAAAGTCTTGTCCTCAAAGGGCTCACTATCTAATTGATGTCCACGTACAGTGATGAGGAACCCCATCCCACACGGATGATTCCACGTCGCTTGGGAAACACAAGAACCAGGTAGACTGAAACACCTGCTCTGCTTCCAGCAAAGTGAACCAGGAGACCGTGACTGAGGCCCTCAGCATCAGGTGTCCCCCTGCTGAGTGGCCGTGTGAGCCGGGTGGTCAGGAGGGAGGAGGAGGGCCAGCCCTCACCTGGCCCCGCTGGGAAGCAGCGCAAAGGGCCGGACGTCAGGCTGTGTCCAGACGTGTCGTCACCAGCAGGGACCGTGAGTCCACTTTCTGTCCCGGGCGAGCCACTCCGATGTTGAGGAAAGGGCCGAGAAGCTGGGGAGACGCCGCTCTGGGGCCGGGGCCCCGGGAAGCGAGAACTCTGAGCGGGAACTTGCCTTCAGGGGGAGAAGCAGGTCCGAGCCTGGCGGAGCTCCAGACGCAGAGCCTTGATTACGGTTCCCAAAGCTGAATGAGTTACGAGTCCTTTTTTTTTTTCCTTTTGGGATATTAACTCGATTGATTTATTTATCCAAAAACATTTGCGGACGGCCCGCTATATGCCTCCAGATACATCCACGAACAAACAGGCGGAGACCCTGGGGCCTCAGGAGCGGGAGCCGGAGACGAGGAAGACAATCGACATCAACTATAAACTTAATTAAATGTAAAGAAGTCGGTGTGTTGGCGACTCTGAGAGTCCCGGAGAAAACGGCAGGAGCCAGGTCAGCAAGAAGGAAGGTCGTGCGTGGCGCGGGCCGGCTGGCCCTACAGAGAAGGCGGGCGGGGGCGGGGGCTGCGGGGCCAGGGCCGGCGGTACCACCAGGAAAGCGACGCTGCGGGACGTTCACGGGCATATTCCTTACCGTCGGCTGCTTCCGGAGAGGCGAGCTGGGCAGAGAGACAGACGTGCACAAGGCCGGCGTCTGAACGGTGCTGGAGGCCAGGGCACCGGCGAGGCCCTGAGGAGGCCAGTGGGATGGAGAAGAGGAGGGTCCACACTTGCATCGGGGTGGGGGTCCCATGGGAGCGCGAGGCCCGGGGAGACCCTGCGTCCTCAGGGTCCGCGGCCAAGGAGAGCAGAGGCCCGGGGGTGGCGGGAACGGGGGTGGGGGGGCGCAGGGAAGAGCTTTGGCTTCATTCTCTGACTTGCTGCGGAAGGGACCGTAGCTAGAGCCTGGGGGGGCGACGAGCGGAGGAGGCGCCCGGGGCCCGCGGTGAGCAGGGCGGGACCCGCCAGCGCGGGAGCCGTTCTTCCTCTTCCGGCGCGGCTGCGCGTGCGTGCGTGCGCATGCGCGCGTGCGTGCGCCTGCCCTGCAGGGAAGGGAGGCCGCACGTGCAGAGACTCGTCGCCACAGCCCTGTGTTCCACAAGTAAGAGCCAGCGGCGTGGGACGCGGGTCCCTGAAGCAGACGTCGGGGCCGATGCAGGCGGGTAAGGACCCCGGGCGTCGCGGGGGCGGGGGCGGGGGCGGGCGCAGCGCCCCTTGCGGTGTAGGCTTCGGCCCGAGTCAGCCGCAGCGGGGAGCCTCCCGCACCGCCGCCCGCAGTGCAGACGCCGTCCACGGGACACGCAGCTGCAGGAGCCTGACTTCCACCGACGGGTTTATTCATTCCCTTTTTCTGTAGGAAAAACGGCTCGTGCTTAAAACCTACGGAATGTCCGCCGTGTCCGAAGATCCTGACTGGGTCGTCCTGCCTCAAAGGCGGCGTCGCCCAGCAAACAGCGACGGAGCCTCCGGCTGCAGGTCTGGGGAGGTGGCTGGCGGCCGGCGCTCGGGCCCCCTCACCCCTGCCTTGTTACTGAGACCCCCAAGGGCTTCGGATCTCGTTCTAGGTCACCCCGCTTTGGGCTAAACAGCAGCATGTTTGCTAACACTCACTGAGCACCAGGCCCGCTCCCTCCGGCGATTTCACCACGAAGCCAAGGTCACGGCAGCAGGCGCTCTTTCCCGACCCCACCAGGGCGCCTGGCCTGCCCGCAGCCCTGGGCGCCGTGCCTGGGCTCCAGGGCCTCCCCGACGATGACGATGGTGTCCAAGTGTCACAGCGGCCGCACCCCAAGTGCCCAGAGACGGTGCTTCCCCAGGAGGGGAGCTGCAGGAGACGTAGACTCCGTGGGGGCCCCAGACCCCGAGGGCCCTCCTGGCTGGAGGAGGAACGGGATTTGGGAAGGGGGAGAAGGGCCTGGACGTGGAGACACCGCCCTGCTCACTCCTGGAGACCCCGACAGCTCCATGGGGAGTGGGCGGACCCCAGAAGGTGCTGGAGAAGCCGGGATGCCGGTGCCCGTGATGACTTGTTGAGGTCCCTTGCCTCACCTCTGTTGCCTGGTCCACAGCTGGTCTTTGTCAGCTGGGGACACGTAAAGGTTCGTTACAGCATGAACCTTCCTCGCCCAGACCACGAGGTTCCCCTGTCCTTCCACACCGTTCCCTGTGGTGCTCCTGTAACAAAGTGCCCCAAACGAGGTGAGTTCTGGATGCTGCAAGTCTGACCCCAACGTGTGGGCGGGGCTGGTCCCCGGAAGCTGTGACGGGGAGTCTCTTCTGGCTTCTCCCTGGATTCTGGGCCTTGCTGGCAAGCCTCACATCCCTGGCCTCTGCCTGTGCCACCCTGTCTCTGCCCTCAGATCGCGTGGTGTCTCCAGGCGTGGGGCTTCGCTCTTCTCTTCAGGGCACAGGTGTGCTGGCCCATGGGCCCGCCTCCCCCCACATGAGCTCATCTTACCTGATTCCTCCGACACCCCGGTCATACCTAAGACACGCAGGGGTTAGGACTTCAACATACGTATCTCGTGGGGACACAGGTCAACCTTTAACAGGAAGACCAGCAACCTTCCTCAGATAATCCCTGCATCGAACCAGCCTTCTTGCCTGGGGCATCAAAGAGCAATAATCCCTGAGGCCCCATGAGCAGCTGCCACACCGGGGACATCACTAGAAGCACCTGACTCATTTTAACACATCTGATCCCTGTAACCTTACAAGGGAAGGGTGAGTTTCATTTTCCAGAGAATGAAAATGAAGGGGAAGGAAGAGGATGCTCAGAGAGGTTAAGTGAGTTACCCAAGGTCACACAGTGAGGAGGAATGAGGTTGGGGAATTCAAATATAGGAGGTGCATATGTGACCATCCCGCTGTAGGGCTCTCCTGAAGACGCAGGCACACACGTGGCCCCAAAGGCCTTGCACACACACCGGCTTTGGGACATTTTCTCCCACTGGCTGTGGT
The DNA here is from genome assembly GCA_017311185.1 of Proteles cristata cristata. NCBI lineage: Eukaryota > Metazoa > Chordata > Mammalia > Carnivora > Hyaenidae > Proteles > Proteles cristata. Next base: position 596,507 of record JAESUZ010001109.1, on the reverse strand, counting down.
GGTTTTATGCCCCCAGGAAAGACTGGACACTATACCATTGCTCTGAGGCTACGGGGTTTTTATATACTTGAGCTGATGAAAACAAATCTTGGTGGGAAGTCGTGGTGTGTGTGTGTGTGTGTGTGTGTGTGTGTGTTTAAGAGCTTTTGTCTAATTACCTACTAGAGACATTTTGTCCCCAAAGCAATCACAGTGCCGAATGTTCTGTTTATTCCGGTGCCTGCTGCAGAAATGGGAAATATTAAATCAGAGCTTGCTCTCTGGGAGAAAAAAAAAGTCTATGGAATAAAATGCAATATTATAAAAAGTGTTCTGCAGCAGAAAGGAGCACGTTCAGTGAGGATAAGTAAAGAAAACAATTTCAACCAAACTTTGCTTCAAATTAAAATGCAGGTTTATTTTTAAAGAAAGAAAAATCACCCCTCACTGTGTGTGTGTGTCTAGGACACACATGTCTGATATAAAACTGGCTGAGCCTTAAAGTATTTTATGTGTAATGACTTCTTCCTTTAACGTTTGGAGAGTTTTATTATCTTTGGATACATATCAACACATTGTAGATGCAAAAGGGAGCAGCCTGCGGATACCAGAGAGAATTTTCAATAACATAATTACAGTGTCACGGCCGACCACCGGGTCCTTGCTCTTGAAATACACTCTGGGAGCAAAGAGACTTTCTAAGAACTTGGTGAAATCTGTCTCAGTCGGCTGGGTCTGCTATAACAAAATACAACTGACTGGGGGGGGCTCGGTCAACAGAAATTTGTCTTCCCACAGCTCTGGAGGCTGAAGAATCCAAGATCAAGGCCAAGCAGATATGATTCCTGGTGAGAGCGCTCTTCCTGGCTTGGAGACGCTGCCTTCCCCTGGGCACAACGGGGAAAGGGGATCCAGGGAGAGGGGATGCAGGGAGAGGGGATGCAGAGAGCTCTTTACCGTCTCTTCTTATAAGGACAGTAATTTCCTAGATGCCACCTCTAAGCGCTCATTTAACCTTAATTATGTCCTTATTGCAAAGGCGGTCACACTGAGCTTAGGGCTGGCATGCAGCACTTTTGCGGGGACACCCTTCGGTCCTCGGCATCATGTATGTAATTGTCAGAGGGTGAGTTTGTCCATGTGTAGAGGCTGGGACTATTTCCAGAGAAGGTGTTGCTTCCAGAAAGATCATTTGGGAAGGCATCATGTATACATCATTGCACAATGGGATCCAAATCTTTTGAACTCCCCAGGAGAAAGCCATGGGGTTTCTGGAAACTTCCGTGTGGGTTGTGATAATGAAAGAACTCCCAACTTGCAGGTAGTGAATTTTGAGACCCACACCCACACCCTCGATCCTCCAGCCGGTTGAGCAAACACACTGACGGTCCGACTTGGGAATCGGCCCCAATGGTCTTCCCACCAGGATCACCTTCTCTCCCTGCGGTTTGGGTTTTCCTTGAATAATCTATGATCTGTTATTGGGCATTTTAATAGATTTTACTTAGACTGCTCATTTGCTTGTTTCTTTAGATCTTATGCCACCATTTCAACTAAACATGCTACAGCAATGATGAACCCCCACATCCTGGAGTAGGATCTATAATGGAATTTCTTAGAATTGAAAATATACGCCTCAAGACACCGTGTTTTACTTTCAAAACACTTCACCGTTTACGAAGGCTGTCACATACGTTTTCCAGACTAATCCCAACCTCACTGCCACGGGAAAGGGTCCTCATTGTCATTTTACCAGTGGGGCGACCAAATCATAGGGAGAGCAAGTGGCCTGATGAAGCCACCCCACAGGCAAGGCATGGGGCTGCAGGTTGGGTTTTCAGATTCTAAGTAAGGAATAAACTAACTTTCAGAATAAAATAAAGCATTTTATAACCAGGTGGCATTTGAGATACATTTACAGCATCTTGAGGCTTCAATCCAAAATGATCTTTGAAGGATAAACATAAAGAACTATTTTTTCTCTTTAAAATATTCACTGTCGCTAATAGCGTTCTATGAATTAGGCATGTTGCCATGTTGTAAAGGAGATGCAAGCCACGGAAGATATTTCGGAAAGATCGGTTTGTGATCCTGTAACTGTGGCAGTTAGAATAAAGCAATCTATGTGGTTAATCAACACGCTAGGCTTTATCCTGCATGGAGTAGCATTTTTCTCCCCTTCAAAAAGAGACATACATGGTATAATGCTGTTCTGGGTTATAACTCAAGTAATTGTGTTTAAGATATATAAAGAATCACAGGGGCCAGATCATATTCTGATCCCTGATCCTTCGAAATCTCCACTCTGTGAGTGAAATAAAGTACCTGGGTAGATGGCGGAGCAGCTTCCTACTCTGAGTGCTGTGGGGTCTCCAGCGTAGCTGGATGTGCGGGGGATGGAGAAGCTTTCCGAGAGCCAAGCACAGCGGTGTCCTGATTCGCAGGGGCTGTTGGAGACCCCCATGACCTCCCCTGTTGGTGGAAGCAAGTGAACCGGGCTCACCATCTGGTCCTGGACGACCATGGTACCAGCAGTGTCTCTCCCGCAGCCCCGCAGCCGTCCGACGGGGGAGGTTGCCCACCTTCTGCGTGCAGCCCCACCCGTAGCTGCCTGCTCCACTGGGGACTCATCCTGAGGGCAGAGGCCTTGGATCCTCCATGTGCAGATGTGGGGCTTGGCTTGTCCATCAACTCCTTTCAGCAAGAAGTCCGTGGAAGACATATAATGCCATCTTCCCACATAGGACAGAGACTGGGAAATGGAAAACCATAACCAGGTTCACAAAGATCAACCTGTTCTAAAACGAGTGACTGAAACTCACAGAAAAACTCAGCTTCGGAGGCAGGGCCTATGGGAAGGCTTCTAGAAAGCACTATTGAGTGAGGAGCATTCCAGCTGTGGGGTGGCCTCCTCTCATGCCTTCCTAACCCTCACAACCAGGAGGTCATTCAGCTGTAATTTCCTGAGCACCCACTATGTGCTGGGACGGCCGCAGGCTCCCATCTCCTCGTCCCTAGTCACCAATAACGTGTGTCACCAGTAACGTGGGCTGACACTGCAGTGGCTAGAATCAATAACCTACATGCATGTGGAGCAAGGCAAGGAAAATCCATTTGTAGGTTGTTTACCTTGGAGACAACTGAGTTCAGCTATAGACTGGAAAAGGCATTTAATGACCCAAGTGGCCAGAACAGGCAGGGATAGGCAAAATTCGCCATTTGTCAATTGCTAATGGGTTAAAATTGACTTAATTATTTTTTCTCATAATTAGACTCTGTCTAAATCTAGCTGGGATTTTCCCTTTTGTATCTTGGAGGGCCCACAATGCCTGCTTTACAGTTCCGGAGGCACACGTGTGCAGGCCTGTGGGTGCGTGCTGGCCGTGGGGGAAGGTGAGTCAGACATATTTCAGCCCGAAGGATTTCATTTAAGGGCCCCGCTCCTCCCAGCCATCAAGATGAGCTCCGTCGTTGGAAATTTGACTCCATGCCATCCGCAGTACGCTCAGGACTTCAGACAACAGGCACGTGATATTCCTGAGCCATGCGGCTAAGCTGTCTCCTGGCTTCACTGACATGGGAGGGAGTACAACATGGTGCCATGGGCAGGGAAGAGAACCTCAGAAGGAGGGCTGGGGCCAGGGAGGGTGCGTGGTGCACGGGCAATGAGGAAGTTTGGGACCTGGGAGCAAAGTGGGATTCTTTCCTCCAAAGATAATCACCTCCTACATCAACACAAGCCCTCTGTGTCCCTTTATATAATTGTGAGATATTAGAAAATGCATCTATATTGGTCTCTGTGCTTGGTTCCTAGCATGGGCTCCTGAAACCCCCAGAATTCCTCAAGTGACGAGAGCACTAGAACATTTTTGGTTCCAATGAGGGGACTCTGGGTGGGCTCCTCCGTGGCTCCTGGATGGGACTGGTGGCCAGACAGACCAAGCCAGGATCAGAAGCTGGGGCTGTTCAGCTACCCGCCCCCCATCCTGCAGAGAGAAGAGGGGCTGGAGATGGAGCTGGTGATGATCACCCTTCGTGAGGAAGCCTCCGTGAAGTCACAGTGGTACAGGGCTCGGGCTCAGGGGCTGCGAGGGGGTGACGGCATCCACACCAAGATGGTGACCACCCAGCTCCACGGGACAGAAGCGCCTGCACTCAGCGCCCCCGCGGAGCTCGCCCTGAGCACTTCTTCATCCCCCTGCCCTTCTGGGTCCTTCACCACATCCTTGAGCAAACTGGGAAGTCGGGGTGACTATTCCCCTGCATTCTGTGAGCCGCTGCAGCACAATAATCGAGGCCGAGGAGGGGTCGTGGGAACCCCGAATTGGTATCCAACTCGGATGGACATCTCGGGCAATCTGGGGACCTGCTCCTTGTGATTGGCGTCTGAGGTGGGGGCGTCTCCTGGGGCTGAGCCCTGCACCTATGGGATCTGATGCCACCTCTGGGTAGATGGTGTCGGAAGAGAGTTAAATTGTAGGACCCCCAGCCGGTGTCACAGACGTGCTTGGTGTGGGGAAGCCACGTGTCTGGTGTCAGTGTTTGGAAGGTGACTGTCATGTGACAGTAAAGGAGCCATGCAGGATGGAGGGCAGAGTGGTTTTTCTATACAACAGTGTATAGTGTGTTACATTAAACATCTGTGAGGAAAAACAGAATATTTCTAAATGGTTTTTAATACAAATATAACTACTTCCCTTTCTTTGTCCATCTTGGTGAGGATCAGAGAACAAGCAGAATACATTTCTAACTTTTTACCAGCCAACATATTTGTCCTCACCATGGTTCTCAGAGAATGTTAGTTTGGGAAAATATGCTAGATGTCCATAAAACATAAATATCCACACCTGTTATTCACCCTTATTTTTCAGATTATAATATTCTGTGACACTCTTCAGAAAGCTTTATATCATTTTGTTGAAAAGTTTTACCTCCTAATGCGATCTCCTAATGTACATTATTATGTATAATAACCAAATTATGGGAACGGCCACATGTTCATCAACTAACTAATGGATAAAGAAGATGTGATATATTCAATGGAATATCACTCAGCCATCAAAACAATGAAATCTTGCCATTTTCTTTGCAAAGATGCCTATGGAACTAAAGAGTATTATGCTAAGTGGAATAAATTAGTCCGAGAAAGACAGATACCATATGATTAGACTCTTAGGTGGAGCTTGAGAAACAAAACAAAAGAGCATAGGGAAAATAGAGAGAGAGGCAAACCAAGAAAAAAGACTCTTAACTCTAAAGAAACGGATGGTGACCAGGGGGCAGGCAGGTGGGAGGGACAGGAAAACAGGTGACAGGGACTGAGGAAGGCACTTGTGATGAACACCAGGTGATGTATGAAGTGTTAGATCGCTATGCCGCACACCTGAAACTAATATTACACTCTGTATTAACTGAAATTTAAATAAAAACTTAATATAACAGTGAATAATAATGAAGCAAACAAAAAAGAGAAGTTTTCTCTTCTCAACATTCTGAGGAAAAAAAAATCAAGTTCTCATCGGCAGACTGACCCAGCTTGTTTGGGCAAAACAAATACTGTCTTTTCTCATCCCACAGTGAGAGTGGATTGCAACTACTCTAGCAAACCCTTCACGGCCAAGGGAAACAAAGTGGGTGCTTGCAAGAAATAAAATTAATTTTCTCTATTTGCTACATATACAATATTTTATGCATTAAGTACACCATTAATATATACAAACACTCAATGTTGTACAGTATTTTATTAAATTCACTTATCTTGCCCTTCACTTTATTATTGCATTACAGTGTAAAAAGCACTACGAACATATCTTATGTCAGATAATTGCATTTCACTTCTTTGGGTTTTTTTCCTCCTCTCAGAAATACAGTACACTCATAGAATATCCAGAAAGGATAATTCATATTTAGGTCATGCTAAAATTAATCAAGTACTTACCACGTACCAGACACGGCATCAGGAACTTCTGAACACACATTCTGGGGCCCATAAGGCCCCAGGTTTGCACCAAAGCACAGAGATGTGAGGCAGCTCCCCTCGTGGGACAGCACAAGTGAGGCTGCAAATCCATGTTCCAAAGAGACTCGAACTTGTAATGAGGATGCTTTCATCTACCCAATGCGTCCCCTTCACAGACTGTGAAAGCAGACGTGTAAATTTGAAGAACCATAGGGAAAATGTTGTCCCTGAGAATTCAGCAACAACTAAGAACACACAACCCAGGTAAAAAATAGGCAAAGGGGCTGAACTGATGTTTCTCCAAAGAAGATATACCAATGGCCAAAAAGTCCACCAAAAGGTGCTCTGTGTCACCCTGTTAGGGAAGTGCACGTCAAAACCACACTGAGGTGCCACCTAGAGCTTACTAGGGTGGCTGTTATACAAAAGAGAAAATGCCAAGCATCGGTGAGAATGTGGGGAGACTGGAGTCCTTGCGCACAGCACATTGAAGTGCAGCATGTGGGGCAGTTACTGTGCAAAAGGTACGGCAGCTCCTCAGAAAATGAAACTTGGAATTACTGTACAATCGGATAATTTCACTTCTGGATATACACCCCCCCCACACAAATTAAGGACCCAGACCGATATTTGTACTCCCGTGTTTATAGCAGCATTTTTGACAATAGCCAAAAGGCGAAAGCAGCCCAAATGTCCATCAGCTGAAGAACGGATGAACATGATGTGGCGTACGATGGAATATTAGTCAGCCTTGAAAAGGAAAGGAGATTCTGATAGTACTACAGGCTGCCTCATGGATAGACCTTAAGGACATTATGCACAATGAAATAAGCCAGTCACAAAAGAACAAATACTCTGTGATTCTACTCAAATGAGGTCCCTAGAGATTTTAGATGGGTAGAAACAGAAGGTAAAATGGTAGGCATCAAAGGCTGGAAGTGGGGAAAGGGAAGGTGAGTGTCTTGTGGGCATGTGGGCCACACAACAGTGTGAATGTGCTTAATGCCACTGAGCTGCCCACTTAAAAGGGATAAATTGGTAAATTGTACGTTACATGTATTTTAATGCAATAAAAATTATTACTGCCAAAGTTTCAAGAACAAAATCTAGATTAGAAAGAGCAGAACATACTACAAAGTGATGAGAAACATCTTTCAGATTTACAGATGTCCTGAAATCCAGTGTAGGAAAATAAAACTGTGAATTATTTAGTTGTCTTTTGAAATGACAGCTTAAATGGTGTGAGTAAATATCAATGATGCGATGGATAGAGATTCTGGCGGCAGTGATTGCTAATTCATCCCCAAGGAGGGACCCTGCGCCGTCTCCATGACTATAAAACCACGTAATGGGCTGGCTTTCCCAGGGGCCTTCTTTGCCGTCTTCTTCTCTTTCTGTCGGGAGGCATTGCAATACTCAAGATCCGGAGCGCACTTTCTACTCATCCACACTTTCACTTGCCAGCTGTTGGTTATTTCTTCCTCACACAACCAGCTGGCAGGTTTGAGTGCCCACTCTGTGACCAGGATGGTGGGACCCTTCTCCTGCCCTGCAGGCCAGAATTACGGGGCCCTGACATCACAAATACGGATGGCAAGGTTGCCCTTTCCATTCTGGTCTAACAGCATGACCTCTACATCTACAGACACTCCTGAACTGTCGTGGATGGTGGAACAGAAGCCACACGGTGCTTGGAGCCTGATGGTCAGCAGGCACCATGTTTGGCCCTGACCCCAGTTTCCCTCCAGTGTGTTTAATCCGGATGGACTAGAGCTGACTTCCACAGATAAATCATCACTGGAGGGCATAGTGTATAGACTCACAGACACACAAGACTTGTAGATAAAATTATTCTCTTAAGGAAAATAGTAATTAAAACAAGCATCTGCATCTCCAAGTACAGTTCTCTTCATAAACGCTTCTTGGTGCCGTGTCAATGTGAAAGCAGAGGGAGAACCAATGAAAAGGTCATAGCCTTCGTTTCAGCTGAAAGACGACGTGGCTCAGGGACCTGAGAGGTCAGGGATGGGGGGACCTCGCAGCCTGCCCTGAGTGCACATGACCCGATGGCCACCAAGAAGAAGGGACATAGTGGAAAGTACAAAGCAAAGGATGGGAAGGAAGTCGGTGGGTGGGGGTCTGGTCCAAACCTCAAATCCAGTCTGCCTCCAGAGTGAGGGGATCTGCGGGTGGCGGTGAGCAGAAACACGCCCCTGTCTCTCTCTCTGGGTGATTCCTCTTCAGTAAGAAGTAAACATTTTTAGTCTTCCTTTTAACTGTTCCAGAAGGAAGGGGAATAGACATGGGAGGCAGAGGAAGAGAGGGATCTACTCTTTCTTCTCATTTTACCTGCCTCCACACACAGAAAGCAATTTAAGACCCAAAAAATTATATGGGTTCGTTGGTACCCATATAATTGATATAAATTCCAGGAAAAGTTTATCTTCAAGAATATAAGATTATTAAATCAATGTATGCCTATGGGGTATACTCAACTTGAATTTTTCAGACAAGTATCTCTTACTTTGAGCTGAATTGATGTGAAATAGAAAACTCTATACATAGGAGCAAATTACGGTTACTCCAGTGCCCACTTCACAACACGAAATGTGACGTTTTCCTGACTATTTTGTTTCCTCTTTGGGGGCATGAAGACAGTTGTAAGTACTCCCACTGATGGATTAAAATGAAACCCCCTGAGAGCCCTTGGGAAGGAAGCACTGCCTTTAGCAAGAAGCTCAGTGTAGTTGAGTTGAGACAGCGAAAGCAGCCCAGGGATGGCCCCCTGGATGGTCTGTTCCCAGTTGGTCAGCAGTGCAGTGATTTCTGGAGTCTGTCCTTCCCAAATACCTTAAGGAGCATGGGACCTGTTCCCATTAAAACCCCACACTGACATACCTACTAGAATGGCCCAAGTCAGGACATCACACACTGGTGAAGGTGTGAAGCACCAGAGCTGCTCACTCATCCCTGGTGGGAAGGTCACATGGGATGGCCACTTTGGAGGACCGTCTGGTGGTTTCTTACAAACTGAACATATTTTTTTCCCATATGATCCAGCAATTACACTTCTTGGTATTTTCCCACATGAGTTAAAATTTTATGTCCAAACAAAAACCTGCAGATGATGCTCATAGCAGCTTTATTCATAATTACCTAAACTTGGAAGCAACCAAGATGTCCTTCCTTGGGTGAATGGATAGGGAAAGAGTGGTCCATCCAGACAATGGGATATTATTCAGCTTTGAAAAGATATGACTCATGACCCATCAAGGGGCACCTGGAGGGCTCATTTAGTTAAGAGATTTGCATCAGGCTCTGTGCTAGCAGCTCAGAGCCTGGAGGCTGCTTCGGATTTTGTGTCTCCCTCTTTCTGCCCCTCCCCCACTCACACTCTGTCTCTCTCTTTCTCAAAAATAAACATTAAAAAAAAACTTTAAAAAAGAAATGACCCATGAAGCCATGAAAAGACAACGAGGAACCCCAAATGCATGTTACTCAGTGGAAGGAGCCAATCTGGAAAAGTTACATGCTGTATGAATGCAACTCTGACATCCTGAAAAAGGCAAAACTATGTAGACAATACAAGATTGGCAGTCGCTGGGGTTGTTGGGGGAAAGGGTTGAGTAGGTGGAACACAAAGGACCTTTGAGACAGTGAGACACTCTGTGTAACATTATAATGGTGGACACCTGGTATTTGTCCAAACCCACATGCCACACCAAGAGTGAACCTCACGTAAACCGAGGACTCCAGTGGTGATGACGTGTCATACAGGTTCGTCAACGGTCACAGGTGCACCGCTCTGGCTGGGGAAGCTGTGTGTAGGAGAAATCTGTACTTCCCACTCAATTTTGTATGAGCCTAAAACTACTCCAAAATATCAGCAGAAGATGTTAGCAGATACTTTCCCCCAAAATATAGAAGCATGTAAAGAGGTGATTAAGATTATTAGTCAATATGAAAACATAAGTGAAACCATGATGAAATTCCATGTACATCTCATAGAATGTCTAAAAAGAAAAGCAGGGGAAGAGTGCCCCGATGGCTCACTTGTGTTTAAGTGTTCAACTCTTGATTTTGGCTCAGGTCATGATCGCAGGGTCATGGGGTCCACCCTGTTTAAGATTCTCTCTTTATGGCTTTCTGCCCCTCCCTCACACACATGTGTGCATGTGCTCTCTCTCTCTCTTTCAAAATAAATGAAGGAAGGAAGGAAGGAAGGAAGAAAGGAAGGAAGGAAGGAAGGAAGGAAGGAAAGAAATGGACAGTACCAAGTGTTAACAAATATGCGAGTCAATTGTAACCTTTTGTGTGCTGCTGGTGGGAATTTGATGTGGTGTAATCAGTCTGGAAAAGAGTGGGGCCGTCTACCAAAAGTGAGACATGCACCTACCATGTGGTCTAGCCACTCCACTCCCAGATATTTACCCAAGAGAAGTGAAAACAGGCATCCTCATGAACTGGGACACAATTACACAAATATTCACGGCAGCATTATTCATAATAGTCCGGAAGTGGAAACTACCTAAATGCCCATCAGCTGGTGAACAGATAAAGGAGGTTTGGTCTCTCTCTCCTCATACAACATGATACTACTCAGCTATGGAAAGGGGCCATGTAGCTGGGGTGCTTCACACGGGCACACACAGCATGGCACATCTCAAAAGCAAGATGGCGAGTAAAAGAAACCAGATGAAAAGGATACCAAGAGTATAATTTCACTTATAGGACATTCCAGAAAAGACAAACCTGTAGACACAAATCAGAGCTCAGGGTGGGGGATACCCAGACCATGAGGGCACCTTTGGGCTTTGATGGGGTTGTTCTGTATTGTGATTACAGGGATTGCACACCTATAAATATGTGTCAACACTCAGAGACCGTATGCTTTAAGGGGTGATTTTTACTATGTGTAAATGATCCTTCAATAAATCTGACTAAAGATATATAAAGAGAATTAAAATAGTTTTTCTGTAATAAGGTTTGATTTCACCATATTTCTCCCATAAGACAGAATAGCATTAGCTGTCCAGAGCTCAGGGGACAAGGCATGAAGATCTCAGCCAGATATTCTCGATCTGAAAATAGTCTAGGAGGTTTTTTAAAATATATTTTTAATTTGCTTTTGACAGACAGAGAGAGTTAGCATATACGGGGGAGGGAGAGGGTGGGGAGAGGAGGCAGAGGGTTGGAAGCAGGCTCTGCACTGACAGCAGAGAGCCTGATACGGGGTTCGAACTCATGAGCTGCGAGATTATGGCCGGAGCTGAAGTTGGACCCTTAACTGACTGAGCCACTCAGGTGCTCCTAGGAGGTTTTAAGTGAAGGGCATGGTGAAGGGCATGGCTTGGTAAGTTTGTTCAGTTGCCAGGAAGGCCCAGATTATAGGTATCCTAATGAAGCTATGTGGGGACCCACAGCGCAGGGTGAAGGAGGAAGGGACACAGCAGAAGCCAGTGTCTCAAGGACAGAAGGCCAGACCCTTTGATGGCAAAGACCAGAGACCTCGCTGGAGGCCCTTGTCTGCTCTGTGAGCACTTGCCAACCAAATGTGACTTTCCCCATCCGAGCACCTCGCGGGGCCAGCCTGCGGGTGTGCGCAGTGTGGAAGCGCTTCATTCTGTTAAGTGAAGAGCCGGTCCTTCCCGGGTCAGTCCCTGGCACAGGCTTTGGGTGTGCCTTCCTGAATGGACTGACTTGTTGCTGAATGTGAGCCTCCTCTGCCTGTGCTTGGAGAGCTGGGAACCAGCACAAGCGTTAACTGATATTGTGCACAAACCCCCCCTTACGATTCTGGCAAGTGGTCCTTCACTTTAGTTGGACTGTTTTTCAAAACAGTCCTGGAAGAGACGGTAGCAGTAAGTTTAATTTAATACCAAAATTTCAAAACTGTTGCATATTGCCTGTTATATTTTTCAAATTCTAAAACCTTGATAAATTTTAATACTTTCTGCTTGTGTGAGATAAACCATTCTACTCCAGTGTGAATAGTGCCCTAAGCTTTTAATCGAGGGAGACTTAGGCTCTGGCTCTCACAGCCATCTCTGACCCCATACCCCACACCCTTCATCACCTGGACTCCCACACACTGAATTCTTCATTACTGCACATATATTGTCTTTTTTTGGATGATCGGATTCTTAATTTTACCATCTGTGGCTGGAGCCAGTTACTAGTGCAGCCCGTTCAAGAAAAGTCATACTTTATTACCCATTATCAATCAATAAGATGAGTTTTAGTTTGCTCATGCTATAAAAATGGCACGAAGGCAGGAGAGGACTCAGCCGCGATCGTCCGGGAGCCGGGGCACAGCGGCATCCGTACTCCATCATGCAGAAACGCAGAAATGGCATTTATGAGCCCACTCCTGTGAAGCTTGAGTAGGCAGATTCATGAAATTCGCCGAGATTTGGATTAAATTTAAACCATTCTATACAGCTCCACTTTTGATTAAGGCCGTGTGTGCAGTGAAAACCTCCCATTTGAATAGAACTTGGGTCTTTAAGAACTTTGAATGTGCACAAATCTAAATTGAGCTTGGAGCTTGATCTCGCAATGGACAGAGAGTCAATTTACATTCAGCATTAAAAAGGGGAGACGGGCAAGCTAACGCTTCGTCTTTTTAGAATTTTAGCTTTGGATCAGAGTTTATTAATATCAGGATGAACACAGGGGCGCCTCACTCTATCTGCACTTATTAAATTACAGACGTAAAGCTCTTAAATAGGGGGCTCCATCAAGACAATTGATAACTGGCAAAGGAGGGAAAAATCGGTGCCCACGTGTAGACACAAACACCTACGACTCCTCCCTAAAAAGGGAAGAGCTTACTGGGTGGCACCCCGTGGGCTTCGGGATCCCAGACGTGGATGCTTCTCTTTTTTAAACAGTGCCCAAGGACACATTTTATCATAATACTTTCAAAAAAAGAAAAACCAATTTTGATCTGGCGATGCCAACCGACTATTTGCGCCTTTACATAAAATTCTACAGTTCCGTCTGCCACTGTTCTTTTTTTCTCTGATTATCAGCAGATGTGGATGGAACGTCCTCAGCCTCGGAGCTTATTTTAATGTGTTTAAACGATTCTCATCTTATCCTTCAGGAATCATACGCTAAGAGATGGTGTTATTTGGTCCATGTTGAGACACAGGCTGCACGGGGGGCTGGAGCAATTTGGGAGGAGCCACTCCACGGGGTGGTGGCTGCTGGAGTCGGCACCCAGACCTGCTGGCCGTGGGCTCCTGCGGAAAGGTTTGTCGCGGGGAAGATGGCCTGGCTCCGGGTCGATGATTATGTGGATGGGGAGAGCGGATAGGAAATGTCGCTGTCAGAAGCTGGCAAAAGCTCCTTTTAGATCCCTTTTCTATGAAGACCTGGCCGCTTAACCGCGGACATGCTCCTGGGTCACTAGCAGGGGACTCCGCACACTGTCTGTCTCTGTTTCTCTGTCATCTCTGGCCCAACTTCCTCTGCCTGCCTCTGTGTCCGCCTGGAGGCGGGTGAGACGAGGGACCCGGGCAGTCGGCGCTGAGGCAGGCATTGAAAGAAACAGATGCTAAGCCCAACCCAGAGAACAGCCCCCAACCGCAATAAAGTAAAATTACAGGGTCACTGGAACACAATTACTCTGTAACGAAGTGTTTCTTTTTCACCATGAGCTGAAAACTGCAGAATGATCCCAAGCTGGTCTTGTAACTTCCATCAATAAGATACTGTTGTGTTAGGCTTATTATCCTGCCTATGCACACAATGCTAAAAAGGTTACTGTTTACTGTGTGTGTGTGTGTGTGTGTGTGTGTGTGTGTAAATATATTTATATTTAACAAGTATATTCCCAATTGACTGGTGGGAGACATTCCATCTCTGGAATTTGCGGTATGGCTTGAGAAAGATATTCCATTAAATCCCATTTTGTAAGGAATAGAGTCACTGTAAGCAACAATTTATGCTACTATTTGAGAAGTCACATCAACTGCTTTGTTTCCCTCTTTTCACAGATGCTGTTGTTAATGGTCAGAGGGCTCCCTCCTGAGTGGCTGAGTTAGGGAGCCCTCAGCTCTTGACCCTGAATATCGCGGGGTAGTTGGCATAGACATGCAGATGTAACCTTGTAGCTGGTACACATGTTGCAGAAATCCCACGCCTGACAAGCGGCCGGCCCATGGCTCCACTTTCTGGAAGGTAGCGTGGAATTCAGAACGCCATCTGACATAGAAGGGGTTCAGTCCCTAGGACAGGCCATGAAGTTCCCCAGAAACCGGATTGGAATGGGCTGTGTGGGTCACTCTGAAATCTATGAAATGGAAGAATCAGGAAGGATGGTGCGCTAAGACAGTAATTTGAGGAGCAGACGGCTGTTAGGGCTTTGGCCCCGACTAGTCCTGGAAACCCACCTCCATCTCTTCTTTTTTGTTAATGTTTATTTATTTTTGCTAGAGAAAGAGAAAGTGCATGAGCAGGGGAGGGGCAGAGAGAGAGGGGGGCAAAGGATCCAAAGTGGGCTCCGTGCCAACAGCGGTGAGCCAGATACAAGGTTTGGTCCCCCGAACGAAGAGATCATGACCTGAGACACAGTCAGACACTCAACCAGCTGAGCCCCCCAGGTGCCCCTCCAGGCCCACCTGGAGCAGATTGTGTGAATTCAATTATTGTGTAAACTTGCCCACAAATCCCTTTGCTCGTTTGAAAATTGAGAAGGTTGTATTAGCACATTTCTAGCAACATCTTTAAGTATGTTTTCCTGATTACTCCCAAATTTCCAGCACTCAGCGGTGAGCAGGTGCTGGGAGCAGTGCACTCATCTCGGCCACACCTGGTCGGACTGTAACCACTTGTCCGCTTTCATATTCTTATCCACAACAGCACAGAGACTTTAACCGCCTTCAGTTCCTCACTTTTTCCCCTCATAATTGGGCAGTGGGCTTTTCTGGAGGACACAGGATGTGGAATTTCCTCAGGGGTTAAACACACAAGCAGAGAGGAAAGCTGTGTCTTCTACTAAACCAGGCACAAAAAGAGATTTTCAAAACTGAGACACTATTCCATCCTTGCCATTACTCGGTTTTGTTTTTGTCTCAGAAAATATAGTTACTTTCATAAAAGTATCTGACATATGTCCACATGCCATGGCTTCATTTTTAAATTAATATATGGGCATTTAATACTTCTCTCAATCTGAATTTCTAATATCATGGATATTAATAGATTAAACTCACAGAAACAAAGGTCTTTGGGATTTTCAATAAGTTTTAAAAATATGAAAAGGTTCTGAGCCACAAAGTAAGAGGACCATTGGGCTAGTGAATGCGTAACACTTTTTTATAATTAATCTCAGGAAAAAAAAAAACAGATCTCGTGAAGAAAATCAAATGAAACAAGGAGCATGATGTACCTTGTTGATGAATAATCCTTAGATTATGTTATTAAAGTTTTATAACGTTGAAAACAATAGATGCTTGTTTCTGGTAAGTATGCATTTGTCTTTGTAGCCTCATAGCTAGGTATTATTACAGTGCCACGGCAGGAATATTTGCTCAGAGTGCTTTTTACTGGGTAATATATATGACTACATATATGCCAAAGAATTTCTCATTTTTTAATGCTTTATTTATTTCTGAGAGAGAGAGAGAGTGTGAAGAAAGGAGGGTCAGAGACAGAGGGAGACACAGAATCTGAAACAGGCTCCAGGCTCTGAGCTGTCAGCACAGAGCCCGACATGGGGCTCGAACCCACGAACCGCGAGATCATGACCTCAGCCAAAGTCAGATGCCCAACCGACTGAGCCACCCAGGTGCCCCCTCATTTTAATGTATAAATATAATGTGGATTTTAAAATGTATTCAGAAAGGACAACACCTAATATTTGATCGAAAGGAAAGAAAGTCTAATTGAAATAAAATGAAGAATAAAAGCTTTAGGAAAAAAGAGAAGAACAGGGAAGAGGAGCAGAGGGAGCCAGTGGGAGGGAAGAGAGTGGAACAGAAGCGCCAGGAGAACAGACGGGAAGAGCCCTTGGCACCTGAGCGAGGGGGGAGGGGAGGGGCAGGGCAGGGGGAGGCAGAAGGATACAGAGGACCAGAACCCGGTCTCGGGGGGCCCCGCGGTGCCTCCTAAGCAGGTCTGGACGCTGCCTCCGTGCGGGCTTCCAGTCAGTCTCAGCCCTGATGTGTGGTTTCTTTAGGAGCAGAGACCAGGGGACCCCGGCTGCTCACACTTCCGTGGCATCCGCGTGTGGTTTGCACATGCACATCCGTGAACGTGAACTTGAGGACGTGAAGAGAAGGCAGGAGAGCGGGGGAAGAGGAGGCAGAGGAAGGGGGCAGAGACCACGGCGGGGGCAGGGACTGGGGGCGCCCTGCCTCCGCTGTCGCCCTGGCATCAGAATTCCGTCCCAACCACAGCCACCTGGCAACTGGGCATCGCGGCGGGGTCTTGGCAGTCGAGCATTTTCTAACCCGCTTTCCTTTAGATGAAAGTGAGTTGACACCAGTTTTTGCAAATGCTGCGCAGTAGACGCTCTCACTTAAGACACGCCGGCGGCCCCACCCTGTTCAGGAATCGGCCTGTGCTTGGCAGCAACACTGCCCATCGCCCACCTCTTTGTGGGCCATCCAGACCGTCCCATGGCTTGAAGACTCACCCAGGCCTCTGCCAAAAGGCCGGGGAGACTCTGGGGCGCGGCCACATCCTCTCCCTCAGGCCACTGAGAACCGCACACCCCAGAGTGCCCTCGAGGTGCCCCTCCGAAATTCAGGTGGGTCCTGTGGAAGATGTGCTGAGGGACAGGGCTCGCTAGAAACCCTCTGGCCCCGGGCAATGGGCGTAGACCCCCTATGGGGCTGCTCTTGGACGAGGGACCCAGGGGAGACACGCTATTCTCTGAAGGTCTTGGGGCCCAGGCAGCTGAGGGGAGGCTAAAAGGGACAAGACGGTGAGCCTTGTCCCTTGTCCCTGTCCCTTGCCCCCGGCCACTTGCCCCCCACCCATCTTCCCACCTGGGCCCCCCCTTCTCACATGGGCCTCTTCTGGACTCTGCTCCCATCATTCCTTCCATCCACGCACTTCGTTACGTTGTTCGACGTGTGAAGGTCTCTGGCACCCCAGCCCAGGAGGCCACGACAAGGCCCGGCCCCCAAGTTATCCTCAGCCTCAAGACTCAGCATAGCAGTCACCCCCTGTGACCCCGCCACATCTGGATCAGAGACGCACCCACGCTAGGCTGTAACCACGTGTGTCTCCCATCGACCCCTTCCCCCGGGGACCCTAGACTCTGGGCAGGGGGAAGAGCAGTAGTCAGCTTGGGTCAGGTCGGCAGAGCCTGGCGGGTGGAGGGCACTGGCCACCCTGGGTGGCCACCAGGGCTGCCTCCCCAAGGTCTCCAGCAAGCTGCTGGCACCTCTTCTGCCTCCTCCCTGTTCACGCTTTACCTGTTCTGCCTGCAGAAGCCGAGAGCCCTTCTCGTGAGATGGCCCCCCCTGCCCCCCCATGCTCTCGGCCTCCCGTGGCTGCGTGACCACAGGTGTGACGCCAGCGGAGAATGGGAGATACTAGCAGCTGAGGGAGTAGGGCAGGGAGCAGTGGAGCACCCCAGAGACTGTCCCAAGGGCACGGCCGTCCGGCAGAAAGATCAGGTTGGGGATGGTGGGGCGAGAAGCGGATTGGCTCAGGACAGGCAAAGAAATGCCCAGTGAGAGCAGGAGTCAGGCACCCGGAGCTCTGAGTGTTGCTGGGACGAGGTGCCAGCTGGTGGCACGGAGCGGCCACGTGACCCCCTAGATGCACCATGTGGATGGACACAGAGAGCACAGAGCCCAGCAGCCTGGCAGCGGCGGGGCATGGGCGAGGAGATGCCGACACCGGGGCCCTGACGCCTGCCCCCGGCTTGCTCCTGCGGCCGTCCTGCAGCACAGGTTAGCCTTGCATTGGAGCATCTGCGAGGTCTATGATCTGCTGATGAATCACCATGCAAGGGCCAGGGGCCCCAGACACGGGGAGCCGAGTGCGCCCAGGATGGGTGCGTAAATCTCGGGCGAATTCACGCTCCCCTGTCCCCGTCCTCTCTGCAGTGAGTCTCATCGGTAGGAATGGCTGGAACCTTCTGACGTTTGTGTGTGAGGGTGTGAATAAGGATGTGTGTGATCCATGCCCCCAGAGCAGATCGGCCTTTTGCTCTTTTCTACAAGCTTCTCTTACCACTACTTGAAGGGAATGATGTCACCACATTATTATAGTCACGTGCCCTGAATATGTCTCATTAAGCTTCGAAGCCCGCTTGCCAAATGTGGGATATTTTCAGGATATTTTGTCTAAAATTGCTTACCTTCGGGCCTCAGGTGGTCTCTGAGCATTTAATTTAAAATAACAAGGCAACGTCCCCGTGTTGAACATGTGCCACAGGGAAGGGGAGAAATAGGCATGCAGCTCCAACCACGCCAGCTCATCACAGGCTGCGGTCAGTTGCCTCTTGCCTCTGTGACCAGTGAGCTGGCGGCCAGAGCATGCTGCTCGGGAAGCTGGCCACTGGGTCGATTCCCAACCACTTGGGTGCCCCGAGTTGGTAGAGAAGCCAGGCTGGGGACGCACAGAGGGTGCACAGAGGTACACCTACCTGCCTAGCACATCCCCTCTGTACACATCTGCATCCCACGGGACCCACGGTGCAGCTACAGGGTAAACTGAGTCCAGGGTTCCTTACTGGGCTTCTCAAGTTGGGTCAGTGTGACCCTTCCAAACACTGACCCAACAGAGTACAAAACCACACCACACAGAACCCTTTTTGCGGATTCCGGGTGCTCCATAGAAGCTGACGCTCTGTTCTGGGAGAGCTGGGGAGGGGGGCGAGGGTGGGGGAGGGTGTCGCCAAACATCTGGTAGAAGAGATTTCATTGCCAAAGATTAACATCTGTTGCTTAAGCATGAACATAAAGTGGCTGGAAATGTAATAAGATTCATGGTTCTGTTTTAAGCAGATTAATTTTGTAATATTTGCTTTTCACCCCCTGCATTTAATATTCAGATTTAGACTTGGGAACTGCCACATGAAATAACTCCGGCAACCCAGCCTAACGGTGCCGTGTCACATGCTGCCTGGCAGATCCTGTACATTCTGTCCCTTCTGCAGGCCGCCCGCCACACATAGAAGCGTTGTGTTCCCACCTACCCGAGGCTGGCCAGACGGTCATCTTCCAGTCTCCAGCTCCAAGCCTGAGTCCTGGAAAGAATGTCATCTATTCCAGTGGGTTGTGGATTTGAGGTTTCTATGAGCATATCCCTAAGATAAAATGCAGGTGGCTGAAATGATCTATTGGTAGCTGTAAAAAAAAAAAAAAAAAAAAAAAGGCAAAATCATTCACCTTCTGTATTACTCTGCCCAGCGGCCATAACAAAACTCCATGGACTGGACAGCTTGAAGGCAGACATGTATTTTCTCAGGGTTCTGAAGCCTGGACTTCCAGTGGGGGCATGTTGGCCTGACTGGGGTGCCTTGGGTGGACTTCCCATCTCCCTGTGTCCTCACGTGGCTGTCCCTCTGTGCGGGTTATGTGCCTTCATCCCTTCTTACAGGGACACTAGTTAGGTTGAATTACGGTCCACCTTAAAGCCTTCATATTTCTTTAATCACCCTATCTCCGAACACAGTCACATCCCAAGGCACTGGGGCTAAGACTCCAACATACAGATCTGGGGGTGGGGAGGGGGGACATGATTTGCCCAGAACATCCTCTTACAAGATGAAAACAGAGGTGCTGATCTCTGAAGGACAACTACGAACTGTGTTCCTGCATAATCTCAACACAAAAAGAGTTTTATTTCTATTAGAAGCCACTTGTCAGTGTAGAGGGATAAAACCACATGCTCCTGTCGGTGAGGCATCCCCTGCTTATAACTTATTTAACAGTGCGTGTCTAAGGACTATAACAGGATGCATAAATAAACGTGTTGTGCTGGTCTTTTTTATGCAAAGAACCTCTGATATAAGTGGAAGACAACAGCTTCTACCTTTTATTCATACTTAATGCTGTCTTTTAACTAACAGAATTCTGAAACTTCCTTCCAGAGTTTTGGCTGTTTAGCTAAGTAACGTCTGAAATGGAGCTGGGAGCAAATTGAATGCTAGAAGATAAAGAGTTCCCAAACCAAGGAATTCTGCAAGTATTATTAACCTAGTGTCTTGCTTTTTGAAGTTTGTAGTTGAGAGTATCTTCTGGGCTTGGTAGCAGATATGTCCCTGAATATTTGTACACCCAAACTTCCAACGTCAAATAGCCTCTCTCCTACAGACGATGCAAACAGTGGACTCATCAGGATGACCATCACATAGTCTCTTGGGTGGCCCTTCTTTGCTAACAACATTACCCTGAGTAAACTGAGACTTTCAGCTCTTCTTAAAATGAGCCGTCCGTCACTACGTCCTTTCCAGTCTATGCAGTAGAGAGATAGAAGCTAAGGAAAATCTCTGCCTCTTCTGAGGACAACTGATCAAATTTAAACTTGAGAGTTTAGATTTTCTGGCTTCTTGGTAAAGAATCAGGCCACACACAGTATCTCACAATTAAGAGCTAGGGGGATTCATGATAAAATAAAACAGTGGCCAAATGAGTGGAGAGGGCCTGGAAAGGGCCCAGCCTAGACCACAGTCTGCCACACACCTGCAGGGCCACCATTTTGTGCACTCCCTCAAAGTCTGTGGAAGAATAGACAGGAATCCAAATTCATTTTTCATAGATGTTCCTGCCTGACAAATACAAGTAACATAAATATTCTAACGTGAATATGCTCCTGGCCTTTGGCGAGGTAGGCTTGTGGGAGGCTGTTGGGGGCAAAGAACCAGTGGCTCTCACTGCTCCCCAACCACACACTGGAAGTCAAGTTCATAAATGAAACAAGGAGGCTGAAATGTGTTCAGTGCTGACAGTATGTCAGAAAGGTGGCCACTTGTCATCATCTCCTGTCCCCTCTGCTCCTCAGATGAGTAGAATTCACCTAGACTGGGCTGTCTTCTCCCTCCCATCTTTAAACACATGTAAATGGATTCTTCTCTTCCTCCTCCTCCTCCTTCTTCTTTTTCCAAAAAGGATACTGTACAAATAAAAGGAAGTGAACAAGAAAAAAATTAAAAATACCCCCTAGAAACCGTTTGGAGTATTTACTATGGCTGGAGAGATGGCTGCTTTCTGTCACTGCCTGAATTTATAAACTTAACTTGATCACCTTCTGAAGAATTTATGAATCATGCTTAATAATCAGCTTTAGGCACTTCTGAAGGAAGAATCGCATTTTGAAGCTACAAAGGTCCCCTAAACAGCTCTTGGGAAATGACCCCGCATCCCATTAAATGTAAAAACCCGCAACCGCAGGACGGCGTTGGAGCTCAGCCACTTGAGTCCTGGCTTTTCAAAATGTCAAGGTGCCTCCTCGTAAGCACTTCATTCATCTGAAAGCACCAGGGCAGACAGCTGCTCAGGGAAGGGAAAAAAATATATATATATTTTTCTCTTTAAAAAAAACTTATTCTTTGCACTTAAGGGAAAAAAACAACAACACTCATCTCCTTTTTCCCTTTTCCTTATATTCATTATTTTCTGTCTTTAAAAAGGCTTTTATCTGACGCTTATCTCTTCCATATGCCGGTGGCAAACGCCAGCATCTTCCCATTTTACAAATCTGCCCAGGTACAGGCTTTATCTGCCTCATGCCGGCTTACTATTTTCCTATTTAAATGGTTGATGCAGAATCAAAGTCGAATGTGAAGGTCAGAAAAATGGTTTTGGGAACGTTGTGATCTAAGACACAAATAGGGCTTATTTGATAGAAAGAGCTGCGCTCTGGGCAAAGAACCACGACCTCTCCCAGAGTCAGTGAAGAAGAAATGTGCCCACGCTGTCAAAATTTACAGCCCAAGCTTGGAGTGATTTGGATTCTTGATCCACTTTGTCTTTAATTATCAGAAATAGTAATATACGATTATTTTATTTTATAGTATGTGTCATTTTAATGATAATACTATTAATAACTCATTGGCTACAGTGATTATAATTAATAAATTATGAGTAAATAAGCATTTGGATAATTAGAATTTTATATCACATTTATTTATTTTTGAGAGACAGAGTGAGACAGAGCATGAGTGGGGGAGGGGCAGAGGGAGGAGACACAGAATCCGAAGCAGCGCCAGGCTCTGAGCAAACGTTCAGCACAGAGCTCGACATGATGCTTGAACTCACAAACCGTGAGATCATGACCTGAGCCAAAGTTGGACACTTAACCGACTGAGCCACCCAGGTGCCCTTAGAATTTTATATTAAACTAGGTCCCACAGAGTCTACAAAATAGATGTTTTATTTGGAAAGTATTATAGAGTGTCTGTAATTCTTGTAAAAATAACCATCATTATACATTCATGATATTCCAGAAAACAGAGAAGTTCCCGATTATTTATTACTTTGTTCTGGGAATTATGTGGTTTAAAGTTGCCTAGATGTTTGGGGAAACTGAAAATGTGCCAGGTGCCGACAAGGGTGGTGGTCACTGGCCACCTATGTCACTTGCCACACGGTCACGAATTTCCGACCACCGCGTGGTGGGTGTGTTTGGATGCAGGGTTGCATTGGCCAGCTACCCTGTGTTCTGGCCTTGGAAGACCTTGCTCCCCTGGGGCCTCTGTGCTTTCTCCCCTCAGCTGTGGGTGAAGGTCAGCCTGATTGTGGGAGTCTCTCACCCTTCCAGAGCTGCTGGCCACTTTCATTTTGGACGTTCACTTCAGACTTTGCTAGAAGGGTATATTTCTTGAGTCAAGTGCTCTTACCAGATCAAGGAAAAAAAAAAAAAAAAAGAATAAGTGGGCAGAGAAGATAAAATAATGAAGCAGAGGGACGCAGGAAAGTCTGGTAGGTGTTGGGTATGTTTCCTCCTGTGATGGTGGTGATGGGGTCATTCATGAGTGTGTTTGCTTACGTCCAGATTTATCAAAAGCTACGTGTGAAATCTGTGCAGTGCTTTGTATGTCAATTTTACCCCAATAAAACTACTAAGAAAAATAAGAGAATTAAAAACAAAAGGTGAACCCCTTGGGGGCCAGGATGCAGGCAACAATATATACCATTGAGTCAGGAAAAAAAAAATAGTGCCCAGAGCCTACTCGAGGCCTAAGTCAGGCCCTTGTTTTGCACCCCCAGTGATAGTCTGAACCACCCACCGCCCCAGCCTCTGCCCACGGACGGCCAGCACCAGTCCAGGACCCCCTGGTTTCATGTCTTCACTCACTGGTCTGAAGGATGCCCGAAACCTCCCCTTTCCCTCCTTTGGATTTTGGGCTGATTCAGAGAAAAGTCTCTGCCCTCTTCCTTCCAGAAGACAGGGAACACTGCCCGGGGCACAGCTGACCCAAAGTCCTGCAGGGGGTCTCAGAGGTCAAACGCCCCACACCCATCCTGCTGTCCCACCATGTCCTTGAGCACTGTGCACCAGCCCCGGACACTGAGTCCCCTGTGAATGTGACCAAGTAACTAGAATCTTCATGCCCTGTGATGTTGCTAGATCAGGAAATGGTTCTTCTTGCGCTAAAACTGAGACCTTTGGTTTTTTCAAAGGCCCCTTGTGTTGACCCAAGTTATTTTTTTAAATTTATTTATTTATTTATTTTTAAATGTTTTTATTTATTTCTAGGAGAGAGAGAGACAGCGTGAACAGGGGAGGATCAGAGAGAGAGGGAGTCACAGACTGAAACAGGCTCCAGGCTCTTGTTGACCCAAGTTATTTGAGGGGAACCAAAATCAGCAGGTTGTTTTCTGTGAAGTTCAGGCTCCCGTCCTCAACTGTGAGTCTCAGGAAGAGCTTCCTTTCTTATTTCTGCTGTGTGCTCTGTCCTGTTGAGTTCAGCTCTCCATGCCAGCCTGGAAAGCTCCCCAGGTAGAGAGGAGGGGCGGGTGACCATGCCCCTAAATAACAATACCTGTGTCCAGATGGGTGCCACATCCAGCTGGGTGGGGCCCTGAGCACAGCATCACCTCACACCAGCGCATCCCTGCTGGTGAGCACCCCAGACACAGGGGTGTGGATGGGAGACACTCTTTAGGGGAGAGGCATGCATTTCTACATTAAATTTGACTAATCCTCTGAACTGAATATTGACAAGTAACACATCAAAGAAAATTAAAATTATGATGTGTTACTTGAACTACTAGAACAGGCCATTATTTCATTAACATCATTTTTGTGCAAATGATGCACTGACTCAGTTTTGGACCAAGTAGGCCACAGATGAAGCCAGTAAATGAGAACAAACTCCCTAGTCATATGCTCTCGTATCCCAGAACTGGATGTTCTGTTAATAAAATGACTTGGGAACATGGTGATTTGGAAAAATACTCAATACTTGTGAATAATAATAAAATTAGAAGGAAATGTTGCCTTGGTCTGCTCAGGCTGCTGTAAAAAAATACCACCAATGGGTTTCTTGGACAAATGACATTATTCCTCATAGCCTAGAGGCTGGAAGTTGGGGGTCAGCGGCTCCTAGGGTTGGGTCTTGGATAGAGCCCTCTTCTATGGCACAGATGGTGACGTCTTGCTGTGTCCTCTCATGGTGAAGAATAAGAGCTTCTCTGTTGTCTGTTCTTATAGGGACGCCAACCTCAGCAGTGTGCCCCTTCATGACCTCATGTAACCCTGACCACACCCAGACATTCCATCAACAATACCTTCACACTGGGCATCGGGGCGTCAACATATGGGTCTGGGGGCGGGCAGAGTCAGTGTGTGGCAAATATCTATCTCAAAAATGGATGTGAATAATAGGGAGCCAGGTGGGTGAGAGCGTGGGAGCAAGGGTTTTCAAATTGACAAAGGCTGGCCCCATTGGCATAAGCACTCTGTGCCGGCTATGACCTCAGCAGGTCTCTGATGTCCAGATTGGGTCCCTCCTGTGCTCTGCTTCCTCACTTGGATTCTATGATAATTATTGAAATTCTGTTAGTACCTCACAATTTAGTTGATTGAATCATCCCTAAATATTTATGGGATCTCCTATGTATCAAGTGTTCTACAGGGCACTGAGGTGCAGGATGAGTCAGAGGGGACTTGGGAGTCACTTCTCCAGGCACAGGAAGGACCCAGAGCCACGTCCAAGCCACCTGAGCCAACTGGGGGGATGGGGGGGGGCGGATTTATAAGGCTTTTCTCCCAGGCGGTGCAGGAAAGGCATGTGTCATTCCAGGGTGTGGGGGGATTGGTGGTCCTATAAAATGTCAGAAAAACAAAACAAAGCATAAAGTTCGGTTGGTGCGACAACCACCCTAGTACTTCTGCAGGAGAGCCCATCAGAAGAGACACCTCAGGGAAGGCGTCCTGTGAGGACGAAGGACACAGCCTTCCAGGCGCAGCTGGTGCAGAGAATCTTCACGCCACACACCTGTGCTCCTTCCCTGATTGCTGCCTTGCATCTGGATTATAATTCAGCTGCTCATGCTGTTTCCCACGGGGACAGAAGGGGTTATCTAGAACAGAGGTGACTGGGTCCCATTAATAATATCTGTCTTCATAATGACTTCAGGAGTCTACTTGGGTGTTAGCGCATTGGTCTCCTGAGTGAGGTTGGTTAGGGTGACTCTGGTCCAAGGACACGGCTCTGGGCAGCGATGAGATCACCCCCTTCTGTCTTCTCCCTGAGTGCTCATTGTTGCCTGTGTGTCTCCTTGGAGTCATTGTCTCCTGAAGACCGTGCCACTCACCACTCGCCTTAGCCTTCTTCTCCTTTCCACAGAAGCACAGATCTGGAGACACGGAATAGTATTATATGACTAGAGCTTGCTTTCTGGCCATTGGCAAGCTCAAGGCAAAAATGTGAATGTGCCTTCTATACTTCTGCAAGCATCTTATCTCTAACAGACTGACAGTCTTTTTTCTTCTCTTTCCCTCTATCAGATGCTATCTGCTCTCCTTACTAGTTCACTTCAGATGAAAGGACTTCCATGAAGGCTAACCTTTCTATACACATCCATTTCCTGTCATTCCTTAGTTACTTTTCCTTGAGAATCACTGAGTCCTTTATTTCTTATGCCCTACTCACAAGAAGCACATAGAATATTGACTAATCTCTGGAGTTTGCACTCTCTCTCTCTCTCTCTCTTTCTCTCTTATTTTCTCTCCTTCTCTCCTTCTTTTTCTCAGGATAGTTGTTCCATGTCAGACAGCCCTGAGTTTGGGTCCCTGTTCTGCCACTCACTGGACACGCGAATTGGGACAGTTCATCCGACCTGTCTTACTTCATTACTCAGGTCTAAAGCACTTGGATAATGGTGCCTACCTCATTGGCTCATGGCATCAAAACTAAGCGATCTCATCTGAAAAGCATCTAGTGTGTGATCTAACAACCCTGGCCCTTCTCCTACTCAGGGCCAGTGCATGCTTTGTGCAAGACATAGGAGCCATTCTTTGATGGAAGGAGGGGTGTGAATCAGTCCACTGGTCAAGCCTGATCCTTCCCAATCCATAAAGAACAGCCTTATGGGCTAGCCATGACCCTGAATCCAATTTAACTTCCCCAGCATATGTTTTAAGGAAACTATATGCAAGACTCTCCTCTCCACCCTCACTTCATATCATAATTCATTCCTAACAATAAGACATTCTTCTAAATGCTAATGAGGAGTCTATTTCCAAATATTGTACATAAGAAAAATTGTAGTGAATGACACATCAGTCCCAAATGTGCAATTAATATTATAAAACACAAAAGAAGCACAATTAAAGTATCATTTTAGGATATAAAATGCTTAAAACATTGGTTCCTGGTGTCCAGTTAATATGGTGAACAGCTACTTGCTTGGAGTAATACCCCCTTTTCTTATTATAATCAATCATCTTACTTAGTGCACTCTATCCTTAACAATTATTTTACCAGTTTTTCAAACAAGTACTAGGCAAAAATAACTACAAAACGCACAGTGGGAAAGAAGTCAGTGTAGACGAAAGAGGAGAGCGCCTTGCCCCAAGATGCAGTGATGCCTGTTTGCCTGGCGGCACAGGTGCATCTGAGAATGCCTGTCTTTTCCATAAACACAGTGCACTTTTCCGATAGACTAAACATGAGTTTGCTGAATGACTAATTGTCTTGTGAAAGTAGCCCAATAGTTTTCTAACACAGTTTTGTTTAAAATGTGTATTGGGGCGCGCAGGTGGTTCAGTCAGTTGAGTGCCCAACTTCGGCTCGGGTCATGATCTCATGGCTCGTGAGCTTGAGCCCCATGTCAGGCTCTGGGCTGACAGATCAGAGCCTGGAGTCTGCTTGTGTCTCCCTCTTTCTCTGCCACCCCCCATCTCTCTCAAAAATAAATAAACATTAAAAATATTTTTAAAATATGTATTGACATTTGGGAATGTCATTATAATGTTCTTATATTATCATTGGCCAGAAAACATCTACATAAAAATACATATAAGATGTTGAGTATCAGATATCAAGAGGCCACTTCCAGAAAAATATGAAGTAGTATTTATCAACACACTTTGTCCATCTTCCCCTTCAGTGTTCACGAACTAATTCATTCATCCAAATCTACACTTAACAAGTAATTGTTAGAGGCCTCGATGTCATTTGGATTAGAAATACAGTTGTGAGAAAGATATAAATTAGGCCCTGTGTTTATAAAGTTTACAACTTATAAATAAAAGAGAAAAAAAGTTAAAGTATTTTCAAAATGTAATTCTCATAACATTTGGAAAATTAAACAGGTGAGATTTATGTCTACTAGAGTCATATAAATTTAAGTAATACGTATTGAAAGTAATAGTGAAATAATCTAAAGATGCAAAATAATAATAATAACCTCTTTCTTTACATCTCTTTCTTAGTTTGATTGCTAAGGTGTCTGTGGGTGTGTTTCTAACCCCATCTGGAACATGTGTTCTATACTTCATGTCATATTCTAATAAAAATACATGCAAACATATAAGAAAAACATATAAAATCATTCATATTTGTATATTCGTATATATACACATATGGCTCAACTTTTTACAATTTGGCAGTATGTACTTTGATTCACACTTGAAAGCTCTTAGATTATTTAAAAATGGATACTGGAAACTATAACCAACTGCAAAAAAGTTTTGAAGAAGGAATATAAGAAAGATAAAAAGATAAGAGAGGAAATGAAATGGAATCATATAATGTTCAATTAAACCAGACAGAACAGAAAAAGGTAGAAATAAATGAACAAAGAACAAATACAGCAAATGACAATAATTACATATTTGGGAAAAATCCATCCAATTTCAACAATTGCCATTTTAAATGTGAATGGTTTAAACAGATGAATTAAGGAGGGAGATTGTCCGAACAGATTTAAACCACCACCCTCCTCTTGGCCTAATAAGCCACTTTTAAATATAAAGACATAGCAAAGTTAAAAGTAAAAGGATAGAGAAAGATATGCCAGGCTAACACTGATGAAAAGGAAGTCAGAGAAGCTGTACTATTTATAAATAAAGAAGATTTGAGAACAAGGGTATTTATCAAGGATAAAGAGGTATATTGCAATGGATAAAGGGGCCTATCCTACATCTGAATGCACCCGGCAGCAAGATATCAAGATACATTAAGCAAACCTGGTAGCACTGAAGGAGGAATAGATGCAGGCACGTTCACCTGAGGAGTTGAATGCCTGCCTGTCATAAACAGATAGATCAAAGCTGAAAGAAAGCCTGTCAGGACTTATGTGAGGTAAATAGCATTGTTAATCAACTTTTCTTAATTGACTTTCATAGAATGCTCCATCAAACAACCATCTCTAGCTGACATGGATTATTTACTATGAAAGCCACATGTGTGTCACAAGCACACATTCACAAACTTGAAATACTGTAAACCATAGAGTGTTCTCAGAGCACATGGAATCAAATTGGAAATAAATAACAGAAAGATTGTTGGATTTCTCAATTATTATTAATAATTTAATGATATCTATCAAAATAATGTATGGGTCAAGTAAGAAGTCTTAATAGAAATGAAAAATATATTTTGAATTAAATACGTAAGAAGATACAATGATCAAAATGTGTGACATAATACAAACACAGCACTTGGATTTGATACACTGTATGTTATATGTCTGTATTCATAATCTATCTCTCTGTCATCTGCCATCTCCCACCTATCTCTACTAGAAAAGAAGATGATATAAAATATAAAAAAACATAAGCTTTCATTTTAGGAATCTAGAAAAATAGAATATTTTAAGCCTTAAAAAAGCAAAAGAAACAAAATAACAAAAATTAAAGCAGAAATCAATGAAATCCAAACCAGAAAAATAATAGTGAAAAATGATACAATTTAAAAGATTCCTTGAAAAGACCAATTAAGCTTATACTGCATCACAAACAAATGGGACTTATTCTAGGTGTTCAAGCCTGGTTCAACCATCAAACATCAATTAATGCAATCCACATAAGCAATAGACTAAAGTAGCAAATCACATAATTGTGCCAATTGATGAAGAGAAAGCATTTGGCAAAATCTAACATCCATCTCTCAGCATGCTAAGAAAGAAGAGAACTTCCTCAGCCTGTTGAAGGACACAAGAAAACACCAACAAGCACAGTACTAAACACAGCTGGCTTCATACTTAATGGCGAGACACCGGACTATTCCCTCAAATGTCAGAAACAGAGGAAGAACGTCTTCTAGTACAACTTCTATGTACTGAAGTTGTAGCTAATGTCCTATGGAAAACAAAAAAAGTATACAGCTGTGAAAGAAAAACAACAAAACTGGTTTAATTTTTAGATGACACGATTGATTTACAAAACCCCCAAATTTTCCAAAAATCTCCTGGATGTAATAAACAAATATAGCAAAGTCAATATACATTAGTCCACTGTTTTCCTGTATGTCAGCAGTGAATACTGGAATTTTAAATGAAAAAGCAGTACCATTTACACTAGCACCAAAAAGGGAGAAATACTTAGGTATAAAACTATCAAAGTATGTGGGTGAAAAAGTATAAAATACTGATGAACTAAAACAAAGGAGATCTAAGTAGATGAAGAGCTACTCTGTGTTCATGTACAGGGAGATTCACTTCTGTCAATTCCTTCCATATTGATGTGCAGTTTCAATACCCTTGTAATCCCCAGTAAACATGTCCTCATGCTAGTGGGTATATATCAACATACTCATTCTACAGTTTATGTGGGAAGACAATAAACCCAAAATAGCCAACACAATACTGAAGAAACATAAAAATAACTGGGGACTCATATGACCCATGCCATCTGATCTCAAGGCTTATTATAAAGCACCAGTGTGCACAAAGCCCTTTCACCAGTGAAAGAGTAGATGATAGAACAATAGAACATAAGAGAGAGCCCAGTAATGGCCCACACAATTATATTTAACAAATTGTTTATGCAGGCACAAAGGTAATTCAATAGAGAAAGGGTAAGTTTTTGTATAAATGAGACTGGAACAGCCAGGCATTACAGGCAAAGAAAAGGAAAAAGAAACTACACATAGAATTTATACATTTTACACAAAAATACACTCCAAATGGATGATGGACTTAGGTGTAAAATGTAAACTTCTTACATTTGTCAAAGAAGATACGTGAGGGAATTTATCTGACTTGGAGCTTTGTGAAGTGTTTTTAGACACAAGCAAAAAATACTACCCTTGAAAGGAAAAATGATAAGTTAGGATTTATTAAAATGAAATACTTTTGTTCTACAAAAAACACTGTTATGAGAAAGAAAAGAGAAGCCACAGACTGGTTAAAAATATACTTAACGGACACATATCTGATGAAGGACTTGTATCCAAAACGTGTACAGAGCTCTTACAGTTCAAAACTTACAAAACAAAAATGGGCAATCGTATGAACAGAAACTTCACCAGAGAATATGGACAGATGGGAAAGTAGAACATGAGGAGATGATTAACACGGTTTGTCCTCAGGGGATTGAAAGTCACCACCGTGCCCCTATCAGAACCACGAACATCCCCACGCAGGGAGCGTGCCAGTTGCTGGCGAGGACATGGAGCAGCGGGAACTCTCATCTACCTGTTGGGAATGAAAAATGGCTCAGCTACTTAGCCTGGTGGTTTCTTCCAGAGGTAACTGTTCTTGCCATACAATACAGCAGTCACAACTGTAGGAGTTGACTCAACTGAATTCAAAATGTGTGTTCATACAAATGCCTCCATGAAAACGTGCATAGCAGATTTTCTCATAATTGTTCAAAATTGGAAAAAATCAAGGTGTTTTTGATAGAGGAATGAGTAAATGGATTGTGGTTTTTCTGAACAAAGAAACCTTTTGGAAACAACAACAAAAATAAGTTATCAAGTCATGTGAAGACATGGTGATTCCTAAAGTCATATTGATTAGTAAGTAAAAGAAGGGAGTCTGAAAATGACACATGATGGATGATTTCATCTGAATGACAATCTGGAAAAAGCAAATTATAGAGATCAGACGGTAAACAAATCCTTTGCTGCCAAGGGTTCTAGCAGTGGGAAGTTCAGATAGGTGAAGACAGGGGATTTTCTGCAAATAGCATGCATATTATGTATGACATGATAATGGTGAATATGTGACATTATGCATTTATCAGAACCTGCAGAAGTTTGCAGCAAGAGGTAAACCTTAATGAGTGCTCTTCTTGGTAATTCATAAGCCCAGCCTCATCATGAGGAAAACATCCACACATCTAGTTAGAGGGGCATTCCACAAATCATCTGACCAGAACTCCTCAAAACTGTCAAGGTCATCAAAATCAAGGACAGTCTGAGAAACCATCATAGGCAAGAGGAGCCTACAGAGGTGCATTGACTAAGTAAAATATTATGTCCTGGATGGGATGCTGGAACACAAAAATGATATGAGCAGAAAACTAAGTATGTCTGTATGAACTATGGGCTTTAGTTAACAGTCATGTATTAATATTGATTCTTTTTTTAACTTTTATTTTTTGAGAGAGGGAGAGAGACAGAGACAGAGACAGAGAGAGACAGAGCTCAAGCAAGGGAGGGGGAGAAAGCGAGGTAGACACAGAATGCAAAGCAAGCTCCAGGCTCTGAGCTGTCAGCACAGAGCCTGACATGGAGTTTAAACTCATGGACCTCGAGACCATGTCCTGAGCCGAAGTCAGATGCTTAACCTACTGAGTCACCCAGGCACCCTCAATATTGGTTCCTTAGTTGTGGTAAATGTAGCATATGAAGGAAAGATGTTAGATATGAAGGAATGTAGGCATGGGCATATGGGAACTGTCTATACTATCTTTGCAATTTTTCTACAAATTTAAAATTTTTCTAAAACAAAATGCACAATTCAACGAATCTAATTGTTGACTCAAGCTTTCCGTGAAAGATGTGGAGAACATCTTCCCTATGGAAACACAATGATGACAATATCTGGAACTGAAGTTCTGGGGGGAGGGAAGCCACCGGTCAGAAGCTCTGTCTAGGTTAGGATTCGTAGTTGTGCATTAACAGGACCCCCTTCCACCTTGAGGCTGATAAAGTCCTTCCAGACCTAAGTGAGTTGTCGGAACTTGCCATACCATCTACGTAGCTGGGCCAAATGAGAATAAGTCAGAACCGGGCCTCCAGATGATAGCATTGATATGTTTGGAGAGGAGTCATAATAGCAAAGAT
Source organism: Proteles cristata cristata (assembly GCA_017311185.1). NCBI lineage: Eukaryota > Metazoa > Chordata > Mammalia > Carnivora > Hyaenidae > Proteles > Proteles cristata. The sequence goes on along the minus strand of JAESUZ010001109.1, from coordinate 563,910 downwards.
AACTTATCAAGGACAGTCAACCAGCAGCTAGAGAATCAGGGTCCCTGGCATGAGCTTAAGCGCTCTCGGGGAGGGGGGGGGCGTGCCCTCCCAATTACACAAAACACCGCTGTCAAACAGGACCGTGTGCCAACTGAACTGTTCACCTCCAAAGCACCAGTTTGTTTAAACTCAATTACTTACATGACCAGGGCCAACGATTTCTAGAAAGGAAACTCTCATCTACTGTGATAAGTGTGATGCCAAAACTCAGCATGAATTTTGTTTTCTTTAAAAACTACCATTCCCATATAATTGGATTAACCCAGCATGTGACTATGGCCAGATGTCGAAGCTTCCCAGGTTAGGTAGATCCCTCATGTGACTTTTCTCAGGCTTCTCTCATACTATTCTGGGAGGATAAAGTGGAGCCCTTGGCTGGAAATGACTTTTAAGTGTCCTTAAGAAGTTACAACTATTGGTCAGAAGAAAAACTACCAAGGGCTCAAGGAAGGTTTCAGATGTTCAAACAGCTATGGTCGGCGATCAAGGAATTATTTACTTATTAATTGCTTGCAGAAACCTCTAATTTTGCTGAGATGTGGAAGAGCAAAAGAATCCCCAAGCAATTGTTATTCAGAGAGACTCTAGTTATTTGAGCTGTCAAATCTCCCTTTTAAAAATACTCCAACTGCTGCTAATCTGGTTGATCTCTTCCTTCAGCACCTCCGTCTCTCTTTATAGGCTCATCCCTTCAGCCGAGCCAACATCCATCAAATCCCGCTGCAGTCGGGTAGGCAGGACAGGGCTTGCCTTCAAGGAACTCCCCCTTGTATCTGAGATAAGAAGCACACAGAGACAGCAGCTTATAGAGGAGAGGGGCAAAATTCTGTGACAACAGAGGGCAGTATTGTAAGTTGGGGAGTGGGGGGAGGGGCGGGGGCTGTTTCATGGAGGAAGTGATGGTCCAGTTGGATTAGATTTCCAGACCCAAGGAGATCCCTTCACTGTGGCAGGGAAGGGTGCCCTCTGGTTTTCCAACATTGGCGAGTTTCTGTGTGTTTAAGTTATTTTTGATCCCTTGGCATGTGGGGAACTAAAACATTCTCTGAATTTCTGTTGGTAGATGAGATTTTCATATCTAAGGGATTTCCTTGGGGCACCACATCCTTCATGGAGTTTAGAAACCAACACTAAGCGGGACAGCACGGCTTCTCAGATGCAGCTCCATGGGCCTTCAGCAAGACCGCTCTCCTCCTTCTTTCAGAGCGGTGGCGGCTTTTCTTCTTAAATCTTCATAACAGAACATTTGCATCATAGTGTGTTTGCAACTACTGACCTGTCCCACAGGTGGGGCTGCCCATCTTGATGCCTCCCAAGGACCCACACATGTATTTAAAAGTTCTTACTCAAAAAGTAACCCCTGAATGACCTACATTCCTGAGAGTGATCCTGAGGGACTTTCCAGTATCTCTCTCTCTTTTTTTTTAACATTAAAAAAAGCGTAACCTTCAGTGGAGATCAAGGACAACCATGTTGCAGAGGTACTGTATTGGGATTTCCCCCATGCCCAGCCCTTCAACTCCCCAGACACCCACCGGGTGTCCTACAATTCAACTCTGTGCTGACACTAATGCCCAGGAGTTAGCAGAGATACACATGATCGCTCTCTGACCTCAGATGCCAGTTCCAAGTCCAGCTGGTACCCATGTTCGTGACTGACCATCTATAAATCGGGGGCTCCCATGACCTTTTCCTCAGGTATGGTGATTTTCTAGAACAGCTCACAGCATTCAGGAAAGCGCTTTCCTTATGATCATGGGTTTTTATAAAGGGTACACCTCAGGAAAAACCAGATGCAAGAGATGGAGGAGTGAGGTGTGTAGGAGGGGGCCTGAGTTTTCAGGGGTTTCTATTTGAATGTCCTCTCTGCATCCTGATGCCTTCAGCAAGGAGGAAGCGCTCAACTTCCTTCAGTTATGGCTTTTGTAAAGGCTTCCTTACCTGGGCACAGAAGATTAAATCATTGACTGTTGGTGATCCCCCAATGCCAGTCCCTCTCCCCTCTCTGAGTGGTGGTGGGGTGGAGGCTAGAAGTCCCTCCCCCCTCTACTCCTGGCTGGTTCCTTGGCAACTAGTCCCCACCCGGTGGTTAGATAGGTGCTTCTTTCCCAAAGTCACCTCATTACTGTAAACTCAGAAGTGTCAGAAAAGGGCTTGTTATAAATAACAAGATATTTCTTTCACTTTTATGGGTGTCGTCACTTAACAAAGTCCAAGGGTTTTAGGAGCTCTGTGCCAGGAAGGACAACGAAGAACTAATATATGTTTCTTATTTTAAATCACAGTGTCACAGCCATAGACACATGTCCACTGAAAATTAGAACTTTTTTTCTCATTTTTACAATTCAGCCATCATGTTCTTTATTAGCTGCCATCCTCCCCACACTTCTGACCCCTGGATCTCTCTGTGATTCCTGTTAAGATCTGTTCAGACATTAATGCTCTGATGTTTTACTGCACTATGTCCATGCCTGTGTTTAGTTTCTAATTTATCTTGCTTCAGATTGGCTATTCTTCCTGAATTTGAGGAGTCCTGGGTTCTTAACTACAAAATTTTGTGAATATTCCTTCTCCCTCATTCTCTCTGTCCCTGCATTCTGAAACTCCAATTACACTTGTGTTAGACCTTATTCTATCTGCCATTTTCTTTTGTATTTTCCATCATTTGCTTTCTCTATCCTGAATTCTGGGTAATTTACTCAGTAAATACCTTCAATTTATGAACTTCCTTTTCAGTTATGTGTAATCTGCTGTTTCACTCATTCCATCCATTGAGTTTTAATTTCATTAAACTACTTTTTAATTTCTAGAGTTTCTCTTTGGTGCATTCTCAAATTCCCTTAGTGTTGACATAGAGTAGAGTTCAGTCTTCAAACTTGTAATTCAATTTTTAAATATTATTCTTAGTCGTTTTCAAATTAATTATTTTACAGTCTAGATGTGATAATTAGATTGTCTGTTTGTTTTTTAATTGAAACATAACTGACATACAGCATCGTGTTAGCTTCAGGTGAGCAACATAGTGGTTCAACAGTTCTGCTCCTTGCTCAGGGTGGTACGTGTAGCATCTGTGAGTCCCCAGACGACACTACTAGAATATTACTGACTGTATTTCCTATGCCGTGCTTTTGATTTCTGTGACTTACTTATTTTGTAATTGGAAGTTTGTTATGCTTTAATTTTTTTAATGTTTATTTATCTTTGAGAGAGAGAGAGAGTAGAGGAGGGGCAGAGAGAGGGAGACACAGAATCTGAAGTAGAATCCAGGCTCAAAGCTGTCAGCCCAGAGCCTGACGTGAGGCTCGAACTCACAAACCATGAGATCATGACCTGAGTTGGAGTTAGACGGTTAACTGACTGAGCCCCCCAGGTGCCCCGGAAAGATTGTACCTCTTAACATCATTTCAATTATCTGAGGTTCTTTGTGGCAAATGGTGCTGTTTATTTTTTATTCAGACACCTGTTCTCAGTTAATGTTTTTTGTTTTAAAATTTTTAAATGTTGGGACTCTCATGCTTAAGTCCGTGGAAATACCATATACAATGTATGCACAGGGCGGGGGGGGGGGTCCTCGTACAGACGATTGTGATGCTATTCCTTCTGTCCTAGTGCTACCAGATTGAGGCTGTTTTCGTGTTCATCAGATTTGGGGGCAGAAATTTGAGACCAAACCCTGTTGAGACCCATTTTTTAATCTTAAATTATTAGAAAGGTTTTTCTTGTTCACCACCTTAAGCCCAGGTCCAAGGTGATCCCAATAAATGGCATCCTTTATCTTTGCATATGTTCTAAACCAACTAGGAAATAAGAACAATCCAGATGGGAGCCCAAAGCACCACCTTTCTTACAGAGAAGTCAACATGGGGCTATCTGGCTGCATCTTCAATACCCATCTGAAGGCTGCATCTCATACTGACCAAACAGCCCATCCATAGGGAACAACACAGGAGGACAGCAGGCTCTCCCACCCACACACACGATCACACACACGCACGTGCATTTGCACATGTACACACATACATCCCCAAGCACATAGGCACATATGCAAGGTGTGGCCTTTCACCGCTGATCTCCCTGCACATCGAAGCACGTTCCCGAACACTTGCATTCCAGGGATGCGACCTGCTCCCACAGGTGGACTCCGAGAAAAGTAGAGGAGAAGCTGTAGCTGCACGCACCCGACTCCTTCCCCAGGTCTGCCTGCCAGCTAGCTCTTTCCTCCTCCACAGGGAAGAGGAAGGTGAGCAAGAACAGATAAGGGGTATCTCCTTTCAGAAAGCCTCTGGAGCCATGGAAGTCACACTGGTGTGTGTATAATGGCTCAGCACAGTACCCAGGACATGCCTGCACTCTGGTGTCCGCTTCCTCTCCCGGGGGTGCAGTGGGCTCTGAGCTTATGGGGCCCAACCCTAGTGGATCTCCTCCTATTCATTCACCAAGGGCCACTTTAACAGTCGTCACTGCTGCAGAGTAGGACGGTTTCCCATGGTCCCTGCTGGAGGTGCCCGCATCCTATCTCTGTGTTTATGAACTTAAATTGTTGAATCCCAGGGAAAAAGAGAGATAGAAGAAGAACACTCTTAGGGCAGAGAACAACAAGGTAAGGAAGCTGGATTTGAAGGAACACAGGACATTCAAGGGCAGTGTTGGATATGAGTCATTCAGAGACCGTGAAGAAGGAGAAGGTAGACTGATGACAGAAGGCTGCACCCTGGATGCTGAGAACTGGGGACCATGGTGGGGGGAGCCTCCAGGCCTGTCAAAGACAGGATGGAGTTTAGAACATCATCTTAGAAAGAGCCAAGAGAGATGTTCCGGTCATGCAGGCAGAGAGGGTAACTTGGGTTACACTTCCCCCCCCTTATTCCCAGCAGGGCCCACCCAGTAGACCACAGAGGAGGGAGGGTGGGTAGGGTCCCAGCCGCCGCAGCCCAGCTACACTCACCTCCACAGTCCTCCAGTGGCAGCCGCACATGTCCGGGATGCCCCAGTCAGGGTCTAGCCCTTGTGCTTCTTGGGTAGGGTATGTTGGGGAGCAAGGCAGGGCCCCCTAAACCACCAAAGATGGATGGGGTTTGGGTCATATCAAGGGGGCTGGTGACACCTGACAAAGGCCACTCACCAGTTCCTTTAAAGCACGTGGTTAAGTCCTGCCCCACACCTGCATTTCAAAACTCACTAATGTCAGATCATTGTACTCAAGTCCAGTCACCCGTCTAAGGCCCTTGGGCTTCAGAGAACACTTGGAGACCAAAGAATGGAGGGAGGTCTCTGTGCAAAGCAGTCATTGCTGCCTGGATCTTAGTCCCTGAAACAGTTTGTCTAAGAATTCTCTGGATATCTCGGGGGGAAGCCTGGTCTTTCATGAATTTGTCCTGGAAGCACTATGATTCATGACTCTTCCTTGTCCTTTGGGTCCCCATGCCCTCTGGTCATCTTCCCTACCAACATTCTTCAATATTATGTTGACGCTTTATGCAATGAATGAACCCGCGGGGTGAGCCTTTTTAGACCTTTGCTTCCCAAACTTAATATAGAGTACTTCCACTTGAGGTCAATGCATTAACTAAGGCACTCTACAAAATGTGTTTGAGGCAATAAACATTATCAGTGTAATTATACCCATATTATCACTTTAATTAACTTACATATACACTGGCATATTTAAATGGTAATGAAATAATCACCACAAGAAGAGATTTGTAGGTGTGTTTATGGTAACATTATCAACTGTTAATCTATGTCCAAAAGTAGTAGAAGGTCCAGGTTAAAATTAATTTTAAAAGCTCGAGGCTAATGTGTCCAGTGTGAGTGAAGAACGGACTTTGCAGAGAGGAGAGGTCAGCCTGTTGGGAGGACCTGGGGCAGAGGGCGTGGGAGGGGACCTCCAGCGCCCGGTGCGGGGCAGCCTGGGTGGGACATCCACACCCGGGGCTCATGCCGACGTGTTTGGGACCTGTTATGACCTTGGAGAAAGTAGATTAAACATATTTTTTTCTGCTTCATTTGGAAAGAAAAACTTCAACAGGCCAAAACCTCATCCAGGTGGCTTTTTACACACATATCGAATAGGCTGATAAGTGCATAAATTGAGGAAGGACAAACTTTTCTTGAGATAATTTAAAATAGAAACGATTTCAGCAATTTCTGCAAATAAAGCAAAACAAAGATGGAAACATTCTACAATAAAATGTTCCAGGGGCTTAGACACTGGCAGCTGTAATAGAGGAAAAGTCATAGAGAGAGAGAGAGAGAGAGAGAGAGAGAGAAGAAAGAGAGGAGAGAGAGATGGAAAGACAGAGACAGAGAGAGACAGAGACAGAGAGAGACAGAGACAGAGAAAGAGGGGGAGATACATACACAGAGAGGGAGAGAGAATGAGAGACAGAGAGAGAGAGAGAGAGGAAGAAAGAGATGGAGAGAGAAATACAGATAGGGAAAGAGAGAGGGGGAGAACGGAAGAGAGAGATGAGGGAGGGGAGAGGGAGAGACAAAAGCATTGCTACTGAGCCATCACTCCTGTTTCCTGTTTCACTGTCCGTACGAGATGCTGATCCAACAGTCAGCATAAACGGGACGAAGGCACAGGCAATCTGGGAGGTAAGTGGGACGGTTAGGAGTGGCCGGGGTCCCTGAACTGGAATTCATTCCAGGCATTCTAAACAGGAAGGGGCAGAAGAGCTCAGTGAGGTCAAAAGTGTTGGGAAGACCAGAGTGACCAATAAGTGGAAAGCTTTTAAGATGACAAATGAATAGTCTGGGAAAGAGACAGGTTGAGGAGGGACTGTCCAAATAACAATGAAAGAGGCAGTGGGGAAATTGAAAACCGCAAGAGAGGCAGCGGAATAGAAAGGTGGGGGTCTGCAGGGAACTTTCCAATTGGGATCGTGTGATTCCAGAGTAGAAGGAGTGTGCAGACAGTGGTGTTCACTGGGGACAGAGCAGGAGCAACATTCAGGTGCAGAATCTTCTGGAACTTCCCTCATGGCAGAGAGGAGCAAGGAAGAAATTCCCCACCTGCCTCGCCCCTCTGGGAGGGCGATGCTCTTCCCAAAGGCAACCGAGGTCGTCGCAAATGGTTGAGCTGATGAACATCTATATGGCAAAATGGACGTGCTGTAAATGGGGGAAGCGATATTCCAATGAAATGCCACCCAGGGCCTGGTACTTGAATTGAATTTAATGCTGGGGAAGGCAGCCAAGTCATTCACACCTCAGTGCTTTCCTCTGTAAGAAGAGAACTGGCCCTGGAGTGTGTTCATGGTCGGGGGAGGGCTCCCACCGTATTCACTGCACAGAGGAAAGTGTCGCCATGTTGGAAATGGCTGGATGAAACACATTTCCCAAACTGATGTCTGTAGCTCATTAATAATGAATTTATTTTCTAAGATTTGTTGGCAATATATGCCACAATAGCATTAGATAATCACCAAGAGATTTCCAGGCTTTTTTTTTTTTCAGAAGAGGGAAATGTTATAGGAAACCATTGATCAAGTAATCAGATAGAAATACATATATACATATATATATATATATATGTAGCTCAGAACCGAAACGAGGAGTAATCGAATGCATAACCTGCATTAATGGCAACAGAAGAGAGTACTTAGGGCTCAGATAATGCTTCCATGATATGGGATGAATAAATTACCCGATGTCCACATCATAACCCTTTGGAGGCATACATTAACCAAGTGCTTCTCCAAACGACCCCATCTTACAGATGAGGAAACTGAGGCATAGAGAAAGAAGCTAATGCTCTATCCAAGGTCACATGTAAGAAGTGAAGGCTAGAACAGCGGTTGAAAGGGGCTGAGGAGTTGAGGAAATAGAAACATATTGGTCAAAGGGCATAAACGTCCAGTTCTAAACCGAGTAAGTTCTAGGATCTAACATCCAGGCAGCCCAGGGCAGAATAACCCAAGGTCTCCTCTACGGCTGGCCAAGCCTTAGGGTGACTATGTGGTTAGCATTGATTTACTACTTTAAAATCCGGACCCTCTGAGCTGGATCTCCTACCTACTTCCCTTCCCTGGCTCTGCCTGCCGACACCCAAGAGGAGCAGTGTTGTTTTCTGGAAGCAAAGCTCATGCACAGCAGCAGCTTGAGGGGCTGATGGGAGAGCGGACTTCACCGTACACTTGAGGATTCCCGAGCTGACTCTTTTGCTGACATTTTCAGTAGAGCTGAAGCCGAGCTCGGGTTCCAGGGGGACATCTGCATGACAGCCACAGTCACCTGCAGAAGACACCTGGGGAGGGGTCTTCAGTCCCGTAACACGTGCAGAGCACGTGAGGAGGGACGAGAGGCTTGTGACACGATGCCCAAGTGGAGGGACTGCTGCCCATGGCCTGGGGATCCGACGACCGTTGCCCATGCAGTCATGGTCCAGGAGGGACGGCAGCAGCTGGCACAGTGCCCAGAGCCAGGCCGAGCATCTCGGGTGCCCGCTGAGCTTCTGCGGCCGGACAGGTGCACGCAGCTCGCGGGAAGGCTCTGGCTGGCCCCGTCCTTCTGCGTTTGGCTCCACTTGCAGAGGTGTCTGGTGAGGGCACGTGAGCTGCTGTGCCCAGAGATGTCTGCCAGGAGGTCATGTCGTACAGGAAAGCACACGTTTTGTTTCCCGAGTCACTGCTTCATTTATGACCCATGCGGCTGCCCGCCGTGGGGTTTTCTTGTCCCCTCCATGACTCCTGAGTCCTCATAACCAAAAATATGTATTTTGTCCAGTCCTAAGACATCTGGTCGAGGACTTCGTGTCTACAGCAGCGCTGGATTTCACAGTGGATATTGACAGACAGACTCTCTTTGACCAAACTATAGACATCCACCTTTCCCAACCAGGCCTTGACCTTGGCCTCTGTCTTTGCCAGGCCTACACAGCCCACAGCCCAGGGGTGGGAAGAGCCCTCTAAGTGCTCAGCAAGACTCCCTATCCCTGTCTCTGCAGGGATGCCCATCCACTGCCGCCTCATTCTGTTTATCGCCTACAAGTCTCCACCTGTCCGCTGTGTCCACGTGGGGCCCGCCCTCAGTCTCTGTGCAGCCGCCTTGAAGAAAGTCTTCCTTACCATTGCCATCAATGTCAGGATCAGCTGTCTTTTCACCACATGCCCTTAAAAGTTAGTCTCTGCCTCCCCCACAGTTTTGCTTCCGCTGGGGAGGCCCTGCCACAGTGATCTCACCACCAAACCCACGGGACCACATGCACCTGACCTCAAGGACACAGATTTCCCCATACTCTTTCCCAATACATACTTATCTAGGTCATGGTTCCAGCTCCTGGGTGTAGTCTTAAGCATAATTTTCTTTAATTTTTAATGCTTGTTTATTTATTTATTTATTTATTTATTTATTTATTTATTTATTTATTTTTGAGAGAGAGAGAGAGACAGAGACAGAGACAGAGAGGAGGGACAGAAAGAGAGGGAGACACAGAATTCGAAGCAGGCTCTAGGCTTGGAGCTGTCAGCACAGAGCCCAACGCGGGGCCTGAACCCAAAAACTGTGAGATCGTGATCTGAGCCGAAATCAGACGCTTACCTGACTGAGCCACCCAGACGCCCCAGGCTTAAGCATAAATTTAAAGGGGATGCAGTTTTCCTGGTAAAGTCTCTCTGGTCTTCTGCTTAATCGGTTTGGTGAGAAACAGTGTGACAAACAATCTTCCTTCACAAAGGGGGAAATAGTTTTGTGGAGTCCCTGTTGAGGAATAGTTCTGTGCACTGTATTACCTCTTCCCTCTCCCATGCTGAGGATTCATGTCTAGTTACAATAAGATGCCAGGCTATTTTACTATATGAATGCAAATTTTATTTTGCCTTTGTATTTTTGTATTTATAGAAATGAATTCTTAAAAATTATTTCAGGATATTACAAAATATCTATCCTACTCAAGGCAGCCCTCTCCCCCCACACCTTTCCAAAATAAATCTTTCTCTCTAATTTCCATAAGGAAATTATTTGTAATAGAGTAATAAGCTTTTAGCTTTGGTTAGGATTTTCTTAGATTGGTAGAGTCAGGTCGTCATTAACATCTCCTAATTTTTAGAAAGTTAGAAAACACAGAATTAAAAACACACAGCAAAATCATGGTAATGTCTAAAGATACTGAATGAAAGCTTTGACATGAATAACTCAATCACAAACATCCTTGAGAGAGGTGATATTGTTCTTGTAAAGCTTGTATAGAATGTCCTGTAACTCCATTAAATTCACCCGAGAGAGCTCTTAAATAAGCAGATTGCTAACTTACTACCATTGGCAATTCTGATTCAAAGGGAATTGCATTTGAAAATAAAAATCTCTAATTATTCCGGTGATTGGACAAGTGTGACAGCCAGTGAGTGGGCAAGATTGTGACACTACCATGAAGCCATGTATCCACACTCATGGAGAACTTGCCAATTGGTTTCTCATAAAGTTGAATGCAAGTCTCAATTATGAAATATTGGGTATTTCTGGCTTTCAGATATCTTGGAGACCATAAGTACAAACAAACCAGTGGTTTCCAAACCATGCCTAACACCAGAGAACAGGACCCAGAGGAAGGATGGAAGGTTGAGACGTCACTGAGAACGACTATGCACAATCTGTGAAAAAAGAGCATCTGCACAGTGACTTATTTTATAGCATTTTCCCATCTAGCTTTCCTGTAAATAAAAGGCTTTCTCTGCTTTAGTAGGTGTTGGAGAGCAACGATAATCTAGACCAGTGCTTCCCAAACCAAGTTCAAATGTGGATTCTGATGTGAGGGGTCCAGGGCTGGCTGGATTTCCTGCATTTCTCACATGCTCCCAGGTAATATTGTTGCTGCTAAAGCAAGGATCACTCTCTGAATAGCTGGGTTCTAGACCAGTGCCGTAGAGCAGAGTATAATGTGGGCCTCATGTGCAATTGTAAATATTTTAGTAGTCATATTTTAAAAAATGAGGGGCGGCTACATGGCTCAGTTAGTTGAGCATCTGACTCTTGATTTTGGCTCAGGTCATGATCCCAGGGTCATGGAATCGAGCCCATATCCATGATGAGCCTGGAGCCTGCTTGGGATTCCCCCCTCCCCTCTCTCCATCTGCCCTTCTCTCTCACTTGGTCTCTAAAACAAAACAAAATAAAATATAATGTTTGTTTAAAAGTTAAATTATTTTCATGAACTTTATACAATCCAATTTTGCTAATATATTATCAATTAAACATGCAATCAGAGGTGCCTTGGGGGCTCAGTCAGTTGAGCATCTGGCTCTTGACCTCAGCTCAGGTCATGATCTCACAGTTTATGGGTTCGAGCCCTGCATTGGGCTCTGTGCTGACAGCATGGAGCCTGCTTGGAATTCTCTTCCACTCTCTGTCTGCCCCTCTGCCACTTATGTGCATATGCTCACTCACTCTCTCTCTTGCTCTCTCTCGCTCTCTCTCTCCCACAAAGTAAATAAATAAACTTTAAAAAAAATTCTAAAAACATGCAATCATTATGAAAGTATAGCAATTAGATATTTTGCTTTCTTTTTGTCTATGCCAACTCGTTGACATTGGGCCAGGATGTCCAGGTCGGGGCACATCTCAGTTTGGACACGCCCCCTGCCTAGTGTTTGGTGCCACACATTCTATGATGGAAAGCACAGATCTAGATGAAGGGCCAAGCCAGCAATGAAACGATTTTCAAGAACCTTCCAGGACGGGGTCCCCAGCCAGGTCCCAAATATTTCACACACAACAAAGCCTACTGCCTTCAAAATGTGTCAGTTTATCTTCTGTCAGCTTTATTAATTTTCCCCCTATCTGGGTCAAATTCCTCTGGTTCCCATTGATTGCTTCCATCTCTAACTCTTCGTACTACACAGAAATAAGCTGACCTGTTTTTGACACAAAATACTTTCAGATATTGGGGGTCATTTTCTGTGCTTTGTTTTTTGAGAGCTTCCCCAAGTTTTTCCTTCTCTTTTTTTTTAAATTAAAAATATTTATTTATTTTTCAGAGATAGAGAGACAGAGAGAGCTGAGATAGGAGGAGAGAGAGAGGGAGACACAGAATCTGAAGCAGGTTCCAGGCTCTGAGCTGTCAGCACAGACAGTGCTCAACTGACCACTGACAGTGGGTGCTCAACTGACTGACCCACCCAGGTGCCCCAAGTTTTTCCTTCTCTAAAGCCACACAGGCCTGATTTCTTTCTTCTGACCCATCTTTGATTTTTTTTTTTGCCCATATCTTTTCTTCTCTAGACATGATTTGTCTTTGCTCCTCTTAAAGTCAGAGCACAGGACCCAGTGTAGCATTGCGGCTCTGACCTGAGCAGTGTGGCCTTTGCTTTAGCACTGGTTCAGTTAATGCAGTCTGGGAGAGCTCAGTTTTCTCAGAGCAGTGACCCCAGGAAGGACCTTCAGCCCAGGGTCCCCAAGCTCTCTGAGTGCCGCCAGCACACGGGCCGCTGGGATGGTGCGGACTTCACCTACTTCTGGAAATTGCCATTGTGTTCTATTGAACTTGTTGTCTAAGATGAAAACATCTTTTGGATATTTCATTATCCAAAAAAATTATTACTTCAAGCTTTATGCCATGAAAAGAAAAATAGATGACTTGACTTCAATGTCCACAGCCTCATGATGGCAAATGGCAACATGGCCTTGAGCCAGTAAACCACATCCTTGGGAAAATGTCTTTGAACTAATGAGCAATACAGTACATTAACATGCTCTGTTTCTCCTTTGTGTTCTGAAGGAAAGAACATAATATTCAGAATTGTTTTGCTGATGTTCATACTCAGCTATGCCTATGTTATGTTCCTTGTTCAATCTTGTTCCAAAAGACGAGGACATTTGCCTGACTGACACTTGGGGAGCCTGGGTTATCCCTAAGGACCTCTTCTGCACATGCTCCGGCCCATACCCAGGTCCCCCACTGACCCAGTGTTGAGATACTCCTCTCTGAACTCTACTTTCTGAATCTACCCTCCTCTCATAGAGCATCACAATGGCACCACTCCTTGGAAGACCCCTGTGCCTGCCGCTGCCCCGTGTCGGTTCAGGATCTGTTGCAGCACCTCAGTGATGACCTTCATGCCTTCCTTCAGCGTCCCAGGAGGGAATGAGTCTGGGCCCAGGGGTGAGAACTCATTCATAGTTGAAAGTTACCTTCTTTCAACCAATTTATCTAATTTGGACTTTAATTCCTGTTCCAGCACTTACTTGATTTATATCTTCCAACCCAAAATTTCTTTTCTTTTCTTTTCTTTTCTTTTCTTTTTTTTTTTTGAGAGAAAGAGTGTGTGCATGTATGAGTGGGGGACAGGGGCAGAGGAAGGGAGGGAATCCCAAGTAGGCTCCATGCTCATCACAGGGCTGGATTTGGGGTTCAATCGATCCCACAACCCTGGGATAATGACCTGAGCCAAAATCAAGAGTAGGATGCTCAACCGATGGAGCCACCCAGGCACCCCCAATCCAAAATGTCCTTGACCTTAAGAAGGGCAGCATACTAGCATCTGGGAATTTGATGGTTTCTGATCAGTTGCAGGAAGAATCTCAAAGCTCTAAGCCCAAGTGGAAGCTCCTGTCCTTCCTTCTTGTGGACCCGTGAGCTCATGCAATAATGTGGACCCTGTGTGTGAGGAGGAGCTGGGGAGCACTGGGAACAGTGTCTGCCCCTGAGCACTTAGATCCCAGGGGCTTGTCCACCACATGGAGCTGGAGCCTGGGGTGTGAGGATCTGGTCAAAGACTCGGCATGTTTGGATAATCACCATAGAACCAGGAGCTGTAGAAGTAACAGGGAGGCATGTGCAGAAGGAAAGCATTGCTACTCATTTGTTGATTCATTTCTCTTGGTTTATGAGATTTAGGTTCCTTTAGATCTAGGACATAGGCTACACGAACTACCAGTTTCATGATTTTAGCCTTTAATACTTGCACCCAGTATGACCACCTTAGTCAAGTTTTAAATCTGGGGTTTAGAGATGGTTATTGTGTTGTTTTTCAGACAGTATGTAAAATTAAATAATAGTTTTTGAATTTATTTTCAAGCCGCTCTTGAGAACCACAGCAAAATGTGACATGAGGTCCAAAAAGGGTGCGGTAGCTATCAACATCCCTTGTGTGCGTTCTTCTTCCAAATGGTTTATTTAGCTTTTACACAACGCACATTCTTTTACTTGGGTTGAAAGCATAGAATTTTCCTATTCCCAAGATAGCTAATTTTGGTGGGTTTCTTATTCATTAAATGATTAATATTTCCTGGAAGTTTTGTGACTGCACAACTTCAATTTACACGCCAGTGTGTAGTTTTATTAATTTGAAGAACTAAAATCTAGGTCTGTCTCATAATTTTATAAAGCATAACGTTAAACAATTCACAAGATCATAAAACCCGTCAATCAATAATTAATATGCCACTATTAATCACAACACAATAACACCTGTTGTGCCTTCCCTCATGCTACAGATGAGACAGCCACATGGTATATTAACATCACCCTTTCAGGCAGTAGAAAATGTGAAACAAATCCAGCAGAAGAGAAAAGACAAATAATCCCCTTTAATCATAATTCTCTTGCATTTGAAAATGTTTTATTTTTAAAGAAAAGCTGGGTCTTTCAAAAATGCAGTGTCCTGTGTCATGATTATCACACAGAGAAGAAACATCACATGGCCCTTTGCAAATATTTTAATATTCGGTTTCTGTCTAGTGTGGTGATCCCAGAATGAACTCAGTCACCTTGTATGTTGTGGTGGGGGCTGCATGGGGGCCCAGGGGAGGGCAAGGGACCCCCAACCCTGCTAGAGAACTCCAATCACCCCAACCTTGGGGCCAGATGACCACACAGCCTGGGGTGTATACTAAATACATTGCCATTGGTCCATCTTTGTGACAAGAGCCAAGCAGCACCCCCTCCCCCCCCAAAGCTGCAAATGCTGTCAGGGAGGACTTGGAGAAAATGCAAGGGAAAAATACCCAAATCTAGAATGTCAGCAAGTTCAGAAGAAACCCATAGCTCCAGACTCAACTACCATAAAGGAGATTCCCATATAACTACCATGTCTATACAATTTGTAAATTCTTTAAACTATATACATGTGAATGTGTGTGTGTGTGTGTGTGTGTGTGTGTATGATTAGAGATGTAGATATACACACCACCGCCTATGTCCAGTATGCTTTAACAAGTTTGCTCTGAGAAGCTGGATATAAATCATACCTTTCTTTCCAGAACACAGCGTGTTTGTGACCTAAAGTAACAAAGCACACCTCTGCAGAAAATAATTCTAGACCCATCTGCAAGACTATATTCTGCAAGTGCCTGTGGTATTCCTGGGAAAATGTGCCCAGTTCGGTGCTACCAGGCAGAGTGAGGGAGAGAGAAATGAAGAAAGAGACGGAGAGAGACAGAGGAGAGGAGAGAGAGTGGAGGGCAAGTTAATTTTATTTCTGGGAGTGGATAGCGTATTTATTCAGCTCCAATATTATTTGATTTCATTAAGGATAAGAATCTACATACAGGGCACGTCCTGACAGTAACTGTCTGAGATCCAGGTTGGGTGGAGTCTTCTCCAAAAGGCCGTGGGTCCTCGAGCAGCCACAAGAGACGATGTGTGGGGCGCAGGGCAGAGGCGCTGCGGGCCTGAGGCTCTGTCTTCACCAGATGAATCCTGCTATTCACAGGGAGGCCCGGGTAGTGTGTGTTTCTGAGTGTGGTTTATAAATACTCTTTCGAATTTGTGGAACACTTTCAAAGGCATTTTTAGTATTGTTTTCATTTAATTCTGGCCCAGACAAATGTGTCTGCAAAATAGCTTCTCCTAAATCCATATTAGTGGCTTCTTACAAACAAGGGGCAGAGAAAGGAAACCGTCCCTAATGCCTTTCTTACCCCAGCGCGAGAGCCGGTCGCGATTCGGGGAGCAGCGGCAAAGAGCTGCCCACAGAGACCCGCGGACCACGTGCAACAGGGATCAGAGGGACACGGTTCGACGCACACTTCAGTCCAACATGCCAGACAATTAGTGACTTATTTTGCTGTGTTTGCTAATTGACTATCCCGAGTCAACGAAATGGCCCATAGTGCCTACAGGTCAGGCTGATTCCAGGGTGTCACTGATCCCTTGGCTCCGCTGCTCTGGCCCTGGGGGGGCCCTGACCTACTTCTTGGCTTCAGACAGGACTTACCTGGAGCAGGGGGTAGACTGCACCCCCGGGGCAGTGGGGAAAGTCAGGGCCCTGGGGAATGAGAACCCTGCCCCCTGGTCCCTCCTGCCCTCTGGCACCCTTTGCCAGGCTGCTGCAGTTCCTGGTAGGGTCTCTGTGTCTCCCACGTGGGCAGAGCCCAGGGCACTTCCTCCTTGGCCATGCCCCTCGGAGCCACCCTCTACTGGCTGCTGTGCCGTGTCGGGCCTGGGTGGGGGCAGCAGTGTGCCTCTTCTTCCCCACGCTGCACAAGCTTGGTGACCTCGGTGCCAGCCTAGCCCAGGAGGTGCAGGAGACTGATGATGGGGCGCCTCCCCACGTTCTTGAGGAGGCAGAGCTTGGTGACTAGGGTGAGCTGGGTGCCCCGGGGCGGCCCGTCACAGAGTCCCAGGAGGGGTGAGAAGAGTTCCATGGCTTGTTCTGCCTTTGGGGTTCCCCTCACTCAGTTTCCCCTTTGGGCTGAGGTCTGAAGAAAGGGACCTGGGAGGCCCATCACCTTCAGGTTCACGGCCCCTCCCTCCTGCCCGCGGTGTCCCTGCAGTTAGGCCACGAGCTTGCCGCCCACTCCCTGCCAGCGACACTGTCCTGAGGCTCCTTCAGGCCTGGGGAGCGAGGACGGCCGGATGCAGGGCTTGGGGCCCCTCTCTGTCAGGGCAACGGCCCGGCCTGCTGCGTGGGCTTTAGCCGCAAGATCCCATTTATATCACCAGCAGGTGTTTGTTACCAGGAACTTCTCTATGTGCCTCTGTGACAAACATCAACCTGTCCCGGGTCCACGGGGGGCCCTGGAGGAGGGGCATGAAGGCTCACAAAGACCACAACCAAAAGACGCTCGCGATGCGAAGCGTGAGAGCGTATACAGCTGCGTGGCTCAGCGGTGGCTCCCGGAGGGACTCCCGGGGGAGGTGCCTGTTAGGTGCTTTGTGGGGAACAAGATTGGTAAGAGCAGCGAACTGTGTTCGGCTAAATGAAAGTATCCACAGGGACGCAGATAACCCCTGCCCCGCTTGACGCTAATGAACGAGCGGCAGAAAACGGCTTTTATTTCATGCAGGTGCTCTGTCTGCTGCCAATATTAAACGGAAATTTCCTAACCTTCAAAGCTACTAGAAAACAGCACTCTGGAAGCAAGAGGCCTGCGGTGGTCTGAGTGCATCACGAAGGCTGTACCGGGAAAAGGCACACATCTTATCTGTGCACGTTTCCGATTTATTATGAAACAGGACGTGCAACCAAAGGTAATCATTTTGGGAGGAAATCATCACCCACTTACACCTGCTTGTATGGATCCATGCTTCCTGGTTTGGGGTGACCTGACTGGAAAGTCAATCCACTTTCCTGCAGAGTAACGTGCTGTGAGTGAGCATGAGGGCTTAGACCCTCTGACATTATCTGTAAATCACTCCCCGGATGTAGGGGTGTGTGTGTGTGTGTGTGTGTGTGTGTGTGTGTGTGTGTGTGTGTGTGTGTTTGGGGGAGGGGAGGGGTCATTCCCTGCATCCTAACTCCTTTCAGCCAGTTGCAATGCAGAATTTGCCCCACTGGGCCAGCCTACATTTTGCTGACTGTACATCTACTGTCCCTAAGAAATCACCTATTACCAACAGGCCCGTGTGCAGAGGAGGCTGGCCTGTCGGAGCCGTGAAAAGCACTCCGCGGCAGGCCCTGCTGCCCACCACGCCCAGCGTCTCCCGTTGCTTCAACTTGGCCCAGAAGCACCACAGAGAAAGGAAGGTCGTAGTGAGCGACCTTGATGGAAAAATACTTTCTGAGTCAGAAGGCAGGACTCCGGCTATCCAGTTCATAATTAAGCAATAATCCCAAGAAACGCAGTCATTACCAGCAGTTAATGACGACTTTGTTGGTTAACAGCTCGACCTGAAGCTGAAGATTGTTAACACTCCATCAAACTCCTTGTTAAGAGCGCTGAGTTTTTATGGAAACACACTTGGGTCGCAGCTGGAGAGCCGTGAGGGCATCGGGCGTCCCCCAGTGGCTAGTGACCCGGTTTTTTCCATCACTCAGAACACGGGGCACATTCCATCATGTTTATATAATAGTTGTTAACTGCCGAGGGCCGGTGCCACCGCGTTCAGGGACCTGCCTTGACACCAGGTTCAACCCCTCCCCCCACCCTCGGCGTCAAAGGCCTCTTTTTTGGTGGGGGTGGCGTGTGTCCTTTGTCACTGACGTCGCCGATATTTCCACTCTGCGACTGGTCTAAGCCTTTCCTCGGAGACTGAAGTGGAGGAGATTGCACGAGAAGAACAAGAGGTCAGTTTGGTTCAGGGATGTGCCCTCCGTGTGCTCGCTGACCCAGCGTGTCCCCGGCGCTCCGCGCTCCGGCCTGGTCTCAGCACCTGCCAGAAGTCCTGGACTTTTCTCTGGGGCCTGCTGACAGCCCCCGCGCTGCTGATCAGTACCACTGTGTGTTAACAGTTACTGCCAAGAAGGAAACTCTTCCCTGCAGGATGCTGGCGCTTTGGGACCTTGTCCTTTGGGGCCTCCGGGATGCAATCCCTCCCCTCCGTGGGCAGAAGAGAGAGGCTTGTGGTCCCTTCCGTGGGCAGAAGAGAGAGGCGTGGGGTCCCCTAAGTGGGCAGGAGAGAGAGGCGTGGGGTCCCCTCCGTGGGCAGGAGAGAGAGGCTGTGGTTGCCGCAGAGGCCCCGGGAGAGCTGGGTAACGCCCGTCCACCCGGTCCCACGGGGCTGCAGCCTGAGCACGGGACTCTGTCTACACGGAACCACGCAGGCCCTGCCGTCCTTGGGGTCCTGGAAGGAAGCCCTGCATCCTCAGGTGGGTCCGGAAGGTCCACAGGAGTCAACAGGAGCCGTGTCCCCGCTCTGCTAAGTCTCCTCCTGGGAACCCAGGCCTCTGTCGTGTGCGTCAGAGGCGTCCCGAATTCATTCAGCCGCCGACGCCGGGCAGGGGCCCCCCGGGGCGGGGGAAGGGCGCAGCCTTCGGAACAGGAGGCCCGCGGAGCCGGTGCAGATGGGCCCGCGCCTTTGTTCCGCTCGCCTGGGAGCCTGGGATGGGAAGCAGCCAACCCGCGTCTGTCACGGGGAACATGGTCGCGCCATTGTGTGCTCTTCATTGTTACTCTGTACGTGGAAGCCGAGAGGTCGCTCTGGAGACTGAGAACAAGCTCGGGAGCCCGCGGCCAGACCAGACAGATGTCCTGGGGCGGCCCCACACTCAGCCACAGTCACCTCGCGCTCGGAGCAGGGCCCTTCCCACAGAGCAATTAAAAAGTAGGATTTATTTACAGAGCCGTCTATCGGGAAGGCCCGGGACGAGTGTCTCTGGCACTTTCCCCTGCGGCTGCCCCCACGTGTCCTCCACGGAGAAGCCCGACTTCTGACCCCGGGAGGGGACGGCGGCTGGCCACGGGGCAGCGCGGGAAGGGAGGCGAACGGCCACCTGGTGCCTCCAGCTCCGTCTGCACAGGTGCCTGGCCTGGGCTCATGCCCACGCGGGCACCCACGCCTGCAAGGGCAGCGGGCCTGCGGCTGCTAGTCTGTCGTCATCACTTAAGTAACAAAGTGGATTCTTTGTTCAGTGTAGGCAGAAGGCAAATTTTTCACTTTGCTTCACAGTCTATTAGAAGAGTGGGGGCGCCTGGGCGGCTCGTCGGTTAAGCGTCGACTTCGGCTCAGGTCATGATCTCACAGTTTGTGGGTTCGAGCCCCGCGTCGGGCTCTGTGCTGACAGCTCAGAGCCTGGAGCTGCTTCGGATTCTGTGTCTCCTTCTCTCGCTGCCCCTCCCCTGCTCATGCTCGGTCTCTCTCTGTCTCAAAAATAAATAAACACTAAGAAAATTAAAAAAAAAAAAAGAGGAAGAAGAAGAGTGGGCTTGAAGTTTGTTGGATTTCTAAGTCAGCCACATTCCAGACCTGGTGGCCTTAGGTTGGCCACCGAGACGAGACCCCCTGCCCTCTGCCCTGCTTCCCGCTCACCTAACCCCTCCCTTCCGCTGTCCAGCTCCATTAGTAGTGCTCCGAGGGAGTGGGTGCCCGGGGCCCCAGAACCTTCCCCAGGCGTCTTTCTTGGGTCCTCCTCCAAGGCCTCCTGCACCCGCGTCCTCGTGAGGGGCCCGCCGAGCTCAGCACCTGCTCCCAGTCCGGCCCCTCCTACGGGGCTTCTCCAGCACACAGAGTCTGCCTTGTTACCGGGTTTGTTCCCTGGAAACTCGTCCCGTCCCTGCAGGAAGGACTCAGGGGCAGGAAGCGCAGCCCCCTGTGCGCTGTCCTCACAGCACCGAGTGAGCTGCTGCCGGCAGGTGTGTGCACAGCGGCCACCAGTGGGTGTGGACACGTCTCCTTCTAGCAGCCGGGACTTAGCTGGGCGGCCTTGCCCCATAACTCCCCACCCCCACCCGAGGTGCCTTTCTCTGGAAACAGCCTTGCATCTGTCCATCTTCTCTGCAGACACCGTAAGCAAAAGACATGCACGTGAACGTCTTCCTCACTTTACAGAGGTGCCCTTGACTATCAGGTAAGACGATGGACCTGAAATGTCCTCAGACTCCGGGCTGGTCCAGGAACTCACTCTGCATCTCACCTCATTCTACACAGACGCCGAGCTTTGCTTCAGCGGCGTCTGGGGGTCTCGGTCCCGGGAGAGCTCACAGTCCAGACGGAGAAACCCCAATGTGTGTATCCACAACCACTGCCCTCTTGGAGGGAGATCTGATCCTGGTCCGGGAGGGGCCTGGCCCGGTGACCTGGGCTCCCTCCTCCCTCCTCCGGCTCATTTCTGCAAACCTGCCTGCTCTTTACTCCGTGTACAACTAGACACCCATGTGTAAAAGGGCAGCCTTGTTCTCCCCACGGGACAAATAATAATACGTAGTTTCCGCCAAGTGAACTTCAGCAAGATGTGAGGGGGAAAATCACAACCAACAAAAGCAAAAATAAGTAAGTAAATAAGTAAATAGATAGATAGACAGATAGACAGATAGATAGATATCACACACACACACACACACACACACACACACACACACACGAAAACAACAACAAAAAAATCTACTTTCATTATTCTCCATAAGCGTTAGTCCATCTGGGCTGCTAGGACAGAATACCACGGCGGGCCAGTGGGCGAGGGGCTTATAAACAACAGAAATGGATTTTTCTCTGTTTGGAAGGAAGTCTAAGACCAAAGTTCACGCAAATTTGGGGTCTGGAGAGAGCCTCTCCCTGTCCCCACATGGTAGAAGGGGGAGGTACCCTCTCTGGGTCTCTTGTATTGGGGTGCTGATCCTATTCCCGAGGTTCCACTCTGGAGATCTAAACACCACCCAGGGCCCATCTCCAAATACCATCACATCAGGGTTAGTATTTCAGTATTTGAATTCTGAAGATACATGAACATTCAGTCTTCTAGAACTGCATCCCTCCCCCCTAGTATTTAGTTCCATGATTGCAGCCCTTTACTGAATGTTTCTAGTGTCATCATCATCGCAAACCGGAAGGCTAGAAGAAAGGCAATGGTGGATGGGAACTGAAGACCGTGGGCTCCTCATGTAATGAGGAGGGAATCCAGTATGTGATCATCCTGAAGGAATCTCAACAGCCAGCGTAGGAGGGTGGTGATCACTGTAGACTTTCCAGATCAGTCACATGAAATCGGTTCCCAGGGATAATTTGTTTCCTTATGTTACCAAACATTTTTATTTTAAGGAAGGTTCAAAGACTTTAAAAGTTTTAAAAATACGTTTGATACTTTAATACTTGCTTGGGTTAGTATAGTGATCCTTCATCTCATCGACTGTAGGATGGAGAAGATTCTGCAGTATCTCAATAAGGTAGATACCAAAGCATGACGCTAGACAAGACGATGTGCGTAAAAAGACACAAAGATCAAATGAGCCGACTTGCTGTCTCAGACAGTGAGAACTTGAGTTTTGCTAGAATTAAGTGGCTCATTACTTGTTGAGCGATGTAAACTGCTCTCAGGGTCACATTCACTTTTTAAAGAAGAATCCAATACTAGGAAGAGATCTTTTTTTTTTTAAGAAAATTACTGTTCTGATTAGTTTTAAGTTTCCTTCTCCTGATTTGTTTTCAGCGTAAATGAGCAGAGATGGAGCCGCAGGAAAGTGACCGCCCTGGCTGACTCACCTACCCCGGGGCCGTGACACCTGCCAGCGGCCGCTGGGGACCGGAAGGGAGGTCAGCGCCCCTTGTGCAGGATCCCTGGGGTGTTCCTCCTGCTGAGGCCCCAGACTGCATCCTGCCCTGGTCCCTCTCTGCTCTCAACCGCGTGTCCAGATATCCCTTGGGCTGTAAGCCACAAGCTATGCCTTGAGGTAAACACTCTGTCCACTTCCAAACCAGGGACTTGAAAAATGAATATCCTATTCCTTTCCTTAAGATAAATGTTGCCAGAATAAATTACATGTAATAAACATAGGAAAACCAAGGAGCACAGCTCCTGACGCAAACACGGGACTTCCGTTGTTGAGTAATGACACCCAGGTCCTATGTGACAAAAATGTCTAAGAAAAGAAATCTAAGTACTCAACTCTGTTATTAGCATTTAATTCCAAATCAGACTTCTAGAGAAAATAATCAGTGATTCAAAATACAAATGTCTTCCAGCTAGAATTTAATAATCTGTGAATTATGCATTAATATTATATACACAGGAATTACTGCCATAGCAGACTCCTCACTACGACGCCATCCTCTCCCTTGTTCTCAGTTCACAGGTGATCTGTGTGCCCACCCACCCGACCTCCCGTTCAGATAGGAAGCCGTCATCACCCACCATCTCATCCAAGCCCTCTTGGTCTCACAGTCACTTCTCCAGCCTCTGTGGAGTCTCTCTGTGCATAACCAAAGTGCTCTATCAAAACCCGAGGCCGTCTGAAGTGGGCAGAGTCTATCAATTAAAAGTGAGGGTTTTAAGAAAGGCTTGCATACGCCTGCGTGTCCCTGATGCAGAGCAGTGTAGCTGGGGGCATGTTGCCAGTGGGCTCTCCCCCCGGGGAAAGTCTGTAGACAAGGTTTGTGTGCACAACCAGCACATTTGAACCAGGACTCCAGCCAGCACCACGTTCACGGCCGCGACAAACACCTGCCTGAAGCTGAGACAAGATGCCAAGCTGGAGAGAGTTCAGAGGAACAGGGTGACAATCCCCGAGCGTGGATCAAGGACCTCGGCAGCCCGGTGACTGCCGCCTCTTGTCCACGGCCGCGTCGTTGGGAGAGCGCCCGGCCAGGCTGCACCGCCGCGGAGATTTCTCACGGTGTGTTGCTCTTTTCTGCAGAATCACGACCAAATCACGGCGGGCTAAAGAGACGCGTCAGGTCCGATTCAGGCAAACTGAACTGCACAGTCGGAGCCAGGAAACATGAAGGGTGTCATTGCCTGGGGACAATCCAATTGCCCTATTTTTCATGGTTTCCCTTCATTTCTGCCCCTGCCTGGGGGCATGGAGGCAGCCTTTCTGGGCCCGGTCCCTGCAAGACAGACATGCCTCCAGGGGCCTGCCCAGGGGGTGTCTGGGCACTGTGATGAAGGAGTTCCTTTTTGCAAGAGGTTGCATGAAGGGACAGAATTTACACTTATGTTGCACTTTAGAGCACAGCCTGACCCCCTGGGAGCATGGCCATAGCTCGGTGACTGAGACTCGACAATGTTCATGGAGGAATAAGCAATACACCTGGCAGAGAAAGTGAGAGACACTTCCTGGGAAGGGGTGGGAGACAGCCCCAACAAGGCAGCGAAGGAAGAAGGTCCCCTAAGGGAGGGTCGGCTGATTCTGTCATTCTGCCCACTATTGGCTCTGGCTGTTTTCCTTTCCCGGCGGAGACAGGCCTCTGCTCCTGAACTGGTCTCTGGAAGTTTACACATGGGGAAGGCAGAGAGCACAGTTCCTCATTGCCCCCTCCGGGGGACCTGGATGAGGGGTGGTATTCATGTTCCCCAGACAAACAGAACCCGAGGGAGGTGTTCATACATACAGAGCGTGATTTACGATGGCGCCCCGGCTTATGTGATCATGGAGCCGGCGAGTCCCAGACCTGCAGGGAGAGTCACAAGCTGGATAAGTCACAAGCCCTGGCAGGGAGAGAGCCACCAGGTTCCCAGTCAGGCAGGTGGAGTCCCGCTTCCTGGAAAGGAGCTCGACCGTTGTGCTCTGTTGGGTCCCCCAGGGTAAGAGATGGGGCCACCTACATGGATGGGGTCAGTCAATCTGTTTGAGTCAGTCTGTCAATCCGCGTGCTGGTCTCCTCCAGAAGTGCCCTCACAGACACACCCAGGATGGTGTTGGCCAGATGTCTCGGTGTCCCATGTCTTAAACGGTAAGAGAGGTGACATCTGGCCATGCTGCTGCAGAGAGTCCCACACCGGGCCTGAGAGGAGAGCCGCCTGGGCCAGACCACCCCAAAATCAGAGTGTGACCTATTTCCTTCTTTGCCATTATGGCCAGGACAAGTAGAATTAAATGCACTGTAACCAAATAACAGCCGATGTTTTTGATAATATATTCTCTCTCTTTTTTGTATCTTAAGGTATTTGGGGGGCTTCTGGGTGGCTCAGTCAGTTGAGTGTCTGATTTTCTCTTTTGGCTCAGGTCATGATCCCAACAGGATCCCATCAGGGGTGATGCCCCTTGTTGGGCTCTGCACTGAGCCTAGAGCCTGCTTAGGATTCTCTCTCTGTCTCTCTCTAGGCCCTTTCCCTGCTCGTACTGTCTCTCTCTCTAAAATAAAAATTAAAAAACACATAATAAAATCAAATAATAAAGTATTTTTAAATTTCTACTTACATAACTGCACGCATATGTGTGTATGTTCTCTCTCTCTATTTTTGCAAATGTTATCACCTCCTTGAAGGAAATGAGGATATGTATTATATAAATTCTCAATATATTCATGTATGTGTGCTCAGAAAACTTGTGCTCTTGGTAAATGTTGACATGTGTTTGTAAAGCAAGGTGGAAGGGCCCTGGGTCCCAGCTGGGGTCCTGGGCTCACATTCTTCCCACTTGAGCTGTGGTTTCTCCCCGTGGAAGAGCCTGGTTGCAAAGCTATCAGGACATGAGGACTCTTGATAAAGGGACCCTCCAAAGGGATTTAATAAAGGACTCTTGAAAAGAAACGTCTAGCATCTCTCTTACCACCAACCTCTTTCTTTATTAAACATTAATGTACTTTGCATGGTTTTCATAGATTCTGCTCAAACTATCCAAGCTCTTCATTTGACCTTTTTAGAATAATACAATAATGTTATGTCCCTGTGTTTTTTCAGAACAGAGGCACTGATAAAGTCTGCAGGGTGCAGATCATTCTCAACAGTGCCTAGACCACTGGAGTGCTTAGAGGCCCTGGGAGCCAGTGCCAGCGAGAGGGGACTGCCCTGCACAGGAAGACCCAGGTGCTCATGCTCTGCAGGGACCAGCATCCTGTGAACTTGGACAAGTCCCTTGACTTTGCAACTTCTGTGTCCTCGTCTGTAAACTGAGGAGTTTGGAGCAAGTCCTCCTATTTGCTCTTTCTACCTTTCACATAATTTAGAATTCAATGCCATTTGAGCAAAGGAGGGAGAAACTGAAAATCAGGAAACTTAATAGCAAAATGAATACATGCAGAAATTCTGATGAGGAATCCGCTCAACGTTGATGGCCAAAGCTATCAAAGAAGCACCAGTTTTGGTGGGCATAGCCACCGGCCAGGGCAGAGCTCTGTGCCTTCAGGTGCAAGGATGCCCACGGACCAGACTGTCCCCTCCTCCACCGCTCGGTGTTGGCCTGTCACTCGAACATCATGTCTTTGCTTCAAATTCTGACAGTTCTCAAAATGCAAATATTCCTGAGATAAGATTGTGGCATCTTAGCAAAAATGAGCATTCTATTGAGTTTAACAGAGACTGGCTCGAAGGCAAAGGTGGAGGTGGAGGCATGCAGGCCCTACTCCTGACATGGGTGGGGGAGAGTGCGAGGCCGGGGCAGGTGGAGGGGGGATCCCCGGATAGCCTCCATCTCGCTGCTGTGCACAGGAAGACCCCCTACCCGTCACCAGACCTTCCGAGCTCCCTAACAGGGACAATTCAGGAATTTCAAAATAAATTATTCTTTTCCTCAATGAATGCATCATCCTTGCATGCCTAAATATTTCATCAACTCATCTGGCAACAAATGGCTGCGGTTTAAGCCAATTTGTCCCTCTTACTTGAAAAGAAATTCTGAATTCAGACCATTAGAGCTGCTCTTGGGAGAATATGAAAATAGAGGTTTTTCTGCCAGTGGAAAAAATTCTCTCCCAATATAATATCAAGACATGGATTGTGGAAGACACTCCTTTATTCTCATGCTGGATGCCTTGTGATTCATATTAATGTTTTTGTGCATGAGCCTTTTTTTAATTTTAAAAAGCGATGAAACAAGGGCTTTGCCATTCATATCTGTCTTTTCTCGGTATAAGAACCAGGCAGACAAAGTGCACACTGAGAACAAGAGAATCTCATGGTTTTTCGAACTTACAGACTTTTAAGACGAAACTCTAATCTGTTTCCCCCAGCTTCCTGAGAAGGGGAATTAATTTTCTTTCTTAAGACACACTTGTTTATTTGAAAACTTTTTTTTTCTTAAAGAAATTTTATCTTGAAATTTCTAAAGACAGTATAGTCACAGGGGTGCATACCTATCTAAACAGGTCATTTTAGCTGAAAGTAGCAGAGGATCTTGCCTAGGCTAAGGGCTCTATGTGTACAAATGTGTGTGCAAGGTGCTTGCATGTGTGTGTATGTGCATACAGTGTGTGAGTGTGTACAGTGTGGGCAGCGTGTGTGTATGTGTGTATATTGTGCACCACGGTTATGTCTAACACCCTGCACCAACGTCAAGGGACAGAGACCCACCATATGGTCTTTGAGAGGTATACAAAGAGACACTCCTCCAATATTTCCCCCGAAACAATCCCTGATGTGAGAAAGAAAGAAAGAAAGAAAGAAGGGAGGGAGGAGGGAGGGAAGGAAGGAAGGAAGGAAGGAAGGAAGAAGGAAGGAAGAAAGAAAGAAAGAAAGAAAGAAAGAAAGAAAGAAAGAAAGAAAGAAAGAAAGAAACAAAGAAACAAAGAAACAAAGAAAGAAAGAAAGAAAGAAAGGAGGGAGGGAGGGAGGGAGGGAGGAAGAAAAAGAAAGAAAGGAGGAGGGAGGAGGGAGGGAAGAAAAGAGAAGAAAGAAAGAAAGAAAGAAAGAAAGAAAGAAAGAAAGAAAGAAAGAAAGAAAGAAAGAAGAAAGAAGAAAGAAAGAAAGAAAAAAGAAGAAAGAAAGAAAGAAAGAAAGGAAGGAAGGAAGGAAGGAAGGAAGGAAGGAAAGAAAAAAGGAAGGAAGGAAGAAGGAAAGAAAAAAGGAAGGAAAGGAAAAAGGAAAGGAAGAAGGAGAGGAAGAGGCATGGCTGTGGACCTGGTGATGGTTTGGTGCCCCAGCAGCAACTCTTTAGCTACGGAGGTCATGCAGTGATGTGACTTCTCCTGTGCCCACTGTCTCCGCCCACAAACGGTGGGGTTGAGTTGGACGGCCTACCAGAGGACTTGGAAAGGTCGGCGATTCCCTGCCGCGTGGGAAGGTGAGGGATCATCGGGACAAGCTGGGTCACACTGGCCACCTCCCTTGGGGGCTCTGAAAGAGCGGCAGGGTCACAGGGAATATCCCCAGCCGCCGGCTGGACATCTGGACCTACCAGCTCCAGCTAGGAGGACATAGAGCATGAGAGCAGCCTGGAAGCCTGGAGGGGACGGACCAGGAAAGACTCTCGTACCTGTGGGGCCGGCTGCGGGCGGGGGTGCCCCGGGGGACACCGGGGGGCCAGTGTCCACTCACTGAGAGGAAGTGTTGTCCTATGACCTTTTGGTGAAAGTGAGGACTTGCATCCCAATTCTTAGAGGGTCAAAGTGGAATGGAGGAAAGACAAAAGCAGATGGCTAAAATTTTGGAGTAATACAGACACAGATTGAAAAAGATTGACCATTTCCTAACCTGGCCTCTTCATTTTTAAAATGGGGCTGGTATTATCTTTCTTAAGAGTTTTCACAGAAATTCATTCAAATAACGAATGCGGGAAAGCAAAAGTCCACTACGCTAGCTGATGTGACAAATAGAACGGTGATGATGTATCAGTTAGCTATGGTGTAACAAACACGTCCAGGCTCAGGACTTCAAGCAATAAGCTTTTATCATTGCTCAGATGCTACGGTCAGCTGGGCTGACATAGGCCTCTGTGATTAACCACAGGGTCGTGAGTACAAGGGCTGAGATGATGGCTTCTCTCCAGGGACCCCCACTTCCCCGCAGGTTAGCCTGGGCTTGCTCTCGTGCCAGCGCTATCTGGCTCCGAGAATTAGAGAATGCACAGTGTTTGGGGCTCAGAGCCACCCCAGCATCACCCCGCCTGCTTGCAGCTGGCCAGCCCGATTCAAAGGGGGGAGAGTAGAATTCGCTTTGCAATAAGAGGGTGACAAAGTCGTGCGGCAAAAGGGACAGCACAGGGGTAAGAGGAACAGCTTAGAAGCCAACACACCATCTGTGATCACAATGGTCCACTCTGCTGGTCAGTCACCATGGGAGGCATGGGTGGTAAATAAGTACCCCCGGCTGATGCTTGTGGAGAGCAGATTCCAAACTGTGCAAGCCCACAGCTGGTTCTCTGTCTAGAAAACATGCCCTCTCCCTCTCTCAGATGCGACAGGGAGCTAGACATACGGTGACAGCCGTTTAACCTTCAACGGACATTCTGCAGGAGGACTTCCATGCAAAGGTTTGCGATCCAGAAAACATGTCAGGCAAAGCATGGAGGTCTTCCCTAACAAATCGCTGCGCCATGAACCGTGCATATACACAGATCTGCCAGTTTGCTTTTTACATATTATGTTACTACTTTTCTCCTATTGAACGGAGGCCATTTTGAAAGGAAGAGAAGAGTTCCGGTGGAATATTTACCCATGGCTTAGCTCTGAGTGGTGGCTTCTCCAAGATTGTTATATGATGCATTCTTATTCGATTGTCGGCATCTTAGTTTAGTAAAAGGTCAAGGAATTCTTGGAAACAGTCCTACAATCAATGCCGAAGAGAAGCCGCAGAGGAATCCACCAGACAATTGCTCCTGCCTATACGGGGACACAGGAAGTGCAGATGCAGCCGGAACCGGGGCGGCTTCCCAGTGGACGCTCCCCTCTGGGCACCTAACACCTCCCCATAGTTCTCCCCAGCTTCCGGCCTGGCACCGAAGTATTTTCATGTTTGAATATCGGGGCTCTGCTTTGTTTTCAGGCCCTTAAAAATGTGGAGACAATATTCTGAAGAGGTGCTGGAGACAGGATTCCGAAACTTCAGAGCCTGCAGACAATGGAGGGAACACAGATGTCTCAAATATCCTCAGAAATAAGTTAACTCTCTTGTCAGTGCTGACTGACAGCTCTAATAAATTCCTACATTTTAAGCAGACTTACATTTCATATGCACTTGCTCTCCTCTCTGGAGCAGAGTGGAACATCTATTGTCAAATGCATAAAATAACATTAGAAATGCAAACTTGATGTAGCCAATGGTAATGTGTTATTTAAAACTTATGAACCCAAATGAGGGCTTATTTTCTCCAAATTGAAATTTATAGTTTCATTTTAGAGTGCTAACCTGCATATTGATGGGGCCTAGACGTGCAGTTATATATAAAATGGGAATGAAAACAAAGCAGGTAAGCGCCAGGCACTGAGGGGTGATTATGGAAATGCACGGACCTTTTGTGAAAAATCATATCCTGTTACCTGTACTGATGGCTACAAACTTAGAGCAGATTTTGTGCAGGTGATGCACACACCCGGCCTCACTGGCATTTTATTCATTTTTGCGCCAGGCGATTTAAATGAAAAACAACAACGAGGAAATCATTGGTCACTCTTCTTCACGTCGTCCGGGTCATTGAACAGATCACGAGAAGCAGAAGCATCATCTCCTGCATCTGATGGCCTTTCCATTAGATCAGTGAGCAACTGACAGCTCTGCCTGTCACCCGGTCAAAATTATTACAATGTCTTACTTCATTCCAGTGGAAAGTCAAGCCAATTTAGCTACCAACAATTAAGGGTCAGAGATTCAAATCAAGGAGAATAACCTGTCTGCAGGGGGCCTGTAATCCAGGCAAGAATGCGGTTTTCGGTACATTTTCAAGGGTCACAGTGAAACCCATACAATATTATTTTATAAAAACAATATAAAAATCATGTACACATAAAACTATAAAAATAAAATACATCGGGGCACATGGGGGTCTCAGTAGGTTAAGCATCCGACTTCAGCTCAGGTCATGATCTCGCCATTCTCGAGTTCGAGCCCCACGTCGGGCTCTGTGCTGGCAGCTCAGATTCTGTGTCTTCGATTTCTGTGTCTCCTTCTCTCTCTGCCCCTTCCCATCTCATGCTCTGTCTCTCTCTCTCAAAAATAAATAAACATTAAAAAATACATCATACACAAATAGATAAAAGTAAAAGAATTTAAAAATCAAACTAAGTTAAACAGAATAAAAATACATAATAATTGAAATCTGAAAAACAGGAAACATAGGGAGGATAATTAAATTAAATTTGGCAAAATACTAATTTAGGAACTCCTGAGTATTTAAAATATGCCAGCTCCTATTCGTTAGAGAAGCCACCCCAGCCCTGGCCCTGGACAGGGAGAGCCGTTCTCCAAAGTCGCTGCCTAAGCGACACACCGTTTGTGGTCTGCATCCTGCTTCTGCGATTGTTCTCAGACGCTGTGAACTCCAGGGTCAGTACTGGCCGGTCCAGCTCTGGGTGCTTCTCTGATGGACAGGAGCCCCAGCCTGCTGGTGGCCTTGGTGGAGGCCTCAGTCCTAGAGATGCTGGAATAAGGTGGTTCTCAGTGGCCTCCCTCCCCGCCTCACCCTGGACGGTGCTGCGTGGTGCAGGGCAAGCTTCCATTGGGAAGGGATGATGAAATCAGAACCAGGAAGGGGAGACAAAAGAAACCAGGGGCTGCAGTTATGGGAACGTTCTCCCCTTGCAAAGTGCACGCCCGAACAAGGATGTCAGACTCAAGGAAAATGGCAAACGGATCCTCAAGTTTATTGCAAAGAGCACAGGGTCAGAGACACAGCCTGTGAGCCCCAGGGGATGCCTGCAATGGCCACCACGGCCACCACGGCTCTGCCTTGGGGTTGCTTCCTGAATGCTTCCTTGGAGAAGTACCCATCTTCAGGATTCAGTAAACAATGCAAGTGTGAGCTGATTGAGTGACTATCACCCCCGTTGTGCCCTGAGGGCCCCATGAGTCCACCTAACACAACAGCAGACCCCAGTTTCCTCTGTAATACGATGCTGCGGTTATGGTAACATGCAAACACAGTCATTAATGGCCTTTGCTAAAATCCATGGCCAAATTGTCAAGAAGACAGAAGAGAGTTGACAAGCGCTTGTTAAAAAGTCAAGATGCTTGTCTGTCCTGGTGGGGAGGCGCCACGGGGGCCCTGGCGCTGTGTCCACCAGCTGGGATGGTTCTCCATTCATGCGCTCACTCCCGGGGAGCTGGGTGGCCAGACGGGTCCCTCGCCCCCCGGATCCTATCTTCTCCCATCAATTCATGTTCTTTGCTCTTCTCCGCTGAACCAAGAAGTACCGGGTAACACCGTAGAGCATGACCGTCTCAACTCGTTACTACACGCACATGAGAGACTCAGAGCAGTTGAGGGTGTGGCTGAGAGCCAGCCAGCAAGTGTCAGCACTGAGATTGCATGACGACACGTGGGGCCCAACAGCCAGGAACACCCTGGACTCTGTCACTTGTGTCCATGGCCTGCCCCGGTGCCTTGGCGTGGGGAGCACGGAGCAGAGGCAAACGGCTACTGCACAGACTCCTTCCTCTTGTTGTTTTTTTATGCAGATGGTCACAGGCAAGAACATTGTCTGAAATGGCCTCCTCTTCTCCGCTTTCTTCCAGCATTTTCCTTTAGGCTGTTTAATGCTTCCGTGTGCTAAGATAACCTTGGGAATTTATAAATGTGGCACAAAGTAGGACCCTCTGCAAATACTATAGCAAAATAAACACTATTTGCAAGGCCTGGTGTTACAGGCACATTCACACAAATACACAGATTTAATTCTAAAGTTTGTTGTGATGGAGCACTAATTAGCTCTGTGGTTTTGGCAAGTTACTTAACTTTGACGTGCAACGTAGTTTTTCCTGCGATAAGTGGGGGTAATAATAATTTGTTACATTAACTGTGCTGGGTGGTGAGTGAATACTCATCGATGATGTCATGGATCTTATTTTGTATTTATGAACTATTGGTTATTATTGTTAGTGGTATAAATACTGTGTTACTATTTTTGTGAAGTTTCCAAAACAAGTCACTAAACAACCAAAAAGTTGTCTCTTACAGTTTCAACATCGAGTGCATGAAATGCATAAAATTACATTAAGACAAAAGATCTGAGAGATTCCAATAAATTATAGATTCTTATTTGTTCCATTTAAACTCTAAGCTCTGTTACATATTCTTTCTGATCACTTTTATCCATGCACCACAAGAATATTATTGAGACCAAACTGTAAGAAATTGGCTTCTCTATGTAAAAATGGTCAAATGTTGGCAATTTCATGTGGCTTAACCTAATATCTAATTTGTGAAATAAACACAGATAGAT
This sequence comes from Proteles cristata cristata, assembly GCA_017311185.1. Taxonomy (NCBI): domain Eukaryota; kingdom Metazoa; phylum Chordata; class Mammalia; order Carnivora; family Hyaenidae; genus Proteles; species Proteles cristata. The sequence continues at coordinate 531,026 of JAESUZ010001109.1, read as the reverse complement.
CTGTTTGTTAATTTTAATATTTACCTATCCAAAATTCATATCTTACAGACAGTTTAAAAGTTAGTATGTTCTAAATGAAGTCCAGACAATCTCACCATATATACATCATCTTTGAATTGAGTAGCTGCCTCGTTTAGGGCTGAATAAAATATTTATGGTAGACCAAATAAAGAAACCATGTAATGGCAAATTCCTATATCTGGGGACATCGCTGTCACTGTGGGCACCAGTGAAATCGCTCTGGCCTAATTTCATCTGACTCTGGATGTGTGCAAATCACAGAGAAATGTGAATTGACTACAGACTGAGAAAATCAGCAAAGACAGAAAATCATTGCAAATCAGAACCTTATCAATATTTCACTAGGCTAAGACCAAACTTCTTACTCCTCCAGAAATGGAAAGCTATTTTCTTGAAGCCTTAACGTTGGGATATCAAAGTTCATCACAATAGTGTTAAGTGCCAAGGATTTGGGTTAGACCTTAGAATCCATTGTTTGTCTGTATCTACATTGCGTGAAAGGAAAACGTGCAAGTCTCAAGTCTGAATCCTTGGATAGCCAAGATTTTTATAGTTTATTATAACTGGCAGATGATTAATTAGCCTGTTCTCTGCCCTTCATATGCAATATATAAATAGGGAGTTGCCTCAGAGGCTGTGGGAATCCATTCTCATTCATTCTAACCAGGGTGACCATGAGCTAGAACCCACCCATGCTACCTTCCCCATCCTTCCCGAGACCAGAAGAAAAAACTGTGTCTTCGTGGCTGCTTCCGTGTTCATCCTAACATCCTCACCATGACAGTGACAGCGTGACAGTATAAAGACAGGAGGGTACCTCCAACCTAGCCCCTAAGCAGACTGGATCCTCCGTTTGATCAGCCTGGGGTTTTCACCAAGGAAGGTATTCAACTGCATAAAGGTTTTGAGATAGAATTCTCTGTTCTGTGAGAAATTTCCCTTGGATGGAGGCAAGTAAACCAAGAAAAATAAACAAAACATACTAATTAAGGTTCAAGTCAATACTCCGCATAAACTGAGGGGACATTGATCAATTTCCCCATTCGCTGCACTTGGAAGGCTTAGGTTTTGCCTTGTCATCTGAGTCTTTGCCTTAAGGAAGAACAATGACAAAAAAAAAAATACTGCCAGTGTCTATAAAAGGAGCAGCTCAGCACAGGGAAGTGTCTTAGAGACATCACAAGTTTTGTTAAAATTAAAATGTTCCAGGCAGAAAAGGAGGGTCCTTTGAGGGAACTTAAAAATGAGAAAACAACAGAAAAAAATGACCCACAAGACTGGATCCTCTCTCTCTCTCTCTCTCTCTCACACACACACACATGCACACACACACAGAGTTGTCTTCCTTTTGCCAGCCTCAGAGCACACTAACATGACTCAGATTCTACTGACCACTTGTTCTCCCTCACCCCCTCTTATTGAAGCCCCCTAGGACGCACCCAGGATGCACCACCTCCACCCCCAGCTGTCATGGATTCCTGAACTTCATCAAGCCTATCATGCCAAGAGAATGGCTCCAGCTAAGGGTATCACTTTCTTTTCCTTGGATTTAGAGGTCACATTTTAGTTTTTATCTCACTAACCCCCCAAACCCCACTTAATGCCCTTTCTCATCCTCTCTCTTGTGGAATATTCAACTCCCTGTGGCCTCATGAGGGCACCAGCCTCCAGGCGCTCCCAATCTCCCATGGACTTCTCTGCACACCGTGTCTCTGGTCCCCATGGGCTTCCTGTCTCCATCCACCATGCGGGCCCTCATACTCCCAGCCTTGGCCTTCAGACTCCCCCCTGCACACCCCCATGGGAGCAGAACCCACTCTCATGGTTTCTCCCCTGTCATCTACAGGCTCATGATTCATCGATAGGCATTCATATCTCTGTGTGGCTTTTGAGTTATGTATCTAGGTAGCTGATAGTTTGGTAGACGTTAATTCTGCAAGATAAGCATTTCCAAGATTCTGCACTCATCCCTAATTCTCAGGACCTGTTATAACTTGCAGACCCCAAAATGAATATGGATTAGTCTTTGTTAAAATATTAGGAATTTCAAGGTGGCAAACTCAAGCACGGGGTCCTGAGCACATGCACAGGTCAGACACGGTTTCTAGACTTTCTCTGCACCAGGTAGAACCTTTGACTTGCATGCAAGCATTTGAAGAAGTAGCTAAGCCCTCCCTGTTAGAGGTCCACCTCACGGCATCTATTATTGAATATGTTTACATGAAGTGTTTACACTCTCCCAGGGCTCAGCAATAATGCAGAGGCTACTGCTGTACAAAACAGTATTCAGCCTCCTTAAGACCCACAGTCTGCTCCCCTGCCCTTCACAGACCAGTAAGAAGGGTTGAGTCAACAATACCCTGGCCTGGAGATTTCTTGGCCAGCAACTAAGATGTGGGACCCAGTGGATATAGGATCCAACAGAGCAGGTGCAGCACTAAGTCCTCAGGGGCTCGGATCAAAGAGGATGGACCACACAGTTAGTGGATTAGGGTGTTTCTGTATGGGAATCACAGGACTTAAAACTCTGGCAGGGGCCCTGGGAGATAGCGGCAGGACACCAGTATGTTGGCTCTTGGGAAAGAGCACTGGCCCGACCCAATGAAATGGAAACGTGAGAGTTGCCATGGAAACTGGTGGAGTGGTAAAGGAGGCAAGCGTAATGCTTGGAGCAGTGGACTAACTAGACCTGTGTGCTGTGTGTGTGTGTGTGTGTGTGTGGTGGGGGTGGAGAGCATCTGCCACTGAAATGTAGAGCGGAATATACTCATGAGAAAGGTACCAGTGATGTTGCAGTACATGATGGCGTCCCCCCCTGAAGGACAGGTCTGGCAGAGGAAGATGTCAAAGAACTGGGCTTCTCACAGCACTATGGGTGAGAGAATCTGGAAATTAACAAAAACCTGCTGGCAGCACCTGATCGCCCAAACAAGGAGAGTAAGATCACTGTAGTAAGGGCTAGTCTTCGGTCTATAGCAGAGAAGCCCGAGTCCTACGCAGCCACGGAGATGGTTAGTGGAACATGGAGACCCCAGGAGCAAAGAAGTTAACAAATGTGATGCTCAATCCATATAACAATATATATATATCAATATGGATATCATATATATCAATATATCAATCCATATAACAATCCAAAATAAATGAGAAATAGAATCCCAGGGACCTGAGTCACCCCAGAAAACATCCAATGATCCCCAGCCCTGTTTTCACACCTGAGCCAGCTTCACAGTCCAATGCACCACTGAAGGGAAGGCCAGGTCCCCCTGAGGAAGACAGGGTACGAGTGTGTAAGTCCATCCAACAGGTCCAGATAACCACCCTGCTTTCCTTACCTGGTCCATAATGGACCTGTCCAGGACACCATTATTTTCCTGGATCTTGTTCACCTCACCCTACCCCGGCAGCCGTGACGGCATTTGATTACCCTGGCGTTTGTGAGTGCCTACAACGTCCTGAGTGCTTCTCTTGCATTATGTCACCCAGTAAAATCTTCATCAAAACCTTTTGAGGAAGACATCATTACAACTGCTTACCAGTGAGATGTGCCCAAGGTCAGCCATCCTCCAATAGCCGACCTGGTATCTAAGGTCTTCTTACATATTATTCTGTTTTATTTATTTATTTTTTTAAATGTTTTTATTTCTAGGAGAAAGAGAGAGAGAGAGACAGTGTGAGCAGGGGAGGGTCAGAGAGAGAGGGAGTCACAGACTGAAACAGGCTCCAGGCTCTGAGCTGGCAGTCAGCACAGAGCCCGACGCGGGGCTCGAACCCACGAACCGCGAGATCATGACCTAAGCGAAAGTCGGACGCTTAACCGACTAAGCCACCCAGGCGCCCGTCTTACGTGTTATTCTGAATGGAGGTTTTCTGTCAGTGTTGTTTTCTATTGGTTTTAAATTCATTTTTTCAGACTCGAGTTTGCCCGTTTATGTTTGACTTGTGGCTTTACTTGCAATGACTTAAAAATCTGCCCTCCCTGCAGGTGTCTTGTTATATCACTTTCCTCCTTGTGAAGACATATCGTGGTTTTTTCCACCTATTTTAAATTGTGCCAAAGATAGGCAGTTATGTATATTTGCTTTAAAACTATAGCTAATATTTTTATGTTGTTTTAATTGCTGATCTCCATTGGATTTTTAATGGGAGCTCTGTGAGCACATTTCAGGGGAAACCCTGGTGGAGTGTAAAACATGGTGGACTGGAGACTTCCTAACGAGAAACATTATCCAAGGCCCTCCCATGATTTGTCCATCGTGCTCTTCTCAATTGCCCCATGCCAGTGGACAGCATCCGCCATTAGAAATGGCATCTTTGGAAAAAAAAAAAAAACTAGCATGTCCACAAGCAATAGGAAGCCGCTATCTGCTTTGCCTCCACAACTCATTCTCTTTATTTCCCCTAAATCACTGCTTCCCTTGGCAGCCTGTCTGTTCCGTGTTGATTTGTTCAGCTTTCCCTGGCTGCATTACCTAGGAAAGACGGCATGCAGATGAACGCCCCCAGTCACACCTTTGACAGCTAGCAGGCCCACGTTGGTGAGAAGTGGAACCATGTCCGGGTCACAACTTTGGGGTGCCCCACACCTAGATTTAGGGAGCTGAATGAGATGACTATTTCTGGGTTACCTTTTCAAAGCTTTCTTTTTACAAAGTGAATATATTGATAATAGGCAAAAACACAACAGCAAGCAGGAAAGGGGGAGACACAGTGGCGTTCAGTTCTGTGACCGCGGTGGAGCTGCCCCGTCCGTGGCTAATGGAAGGGTTATGGGATACCATAATCCCTTCACTGAGCTCCTTTACTGCGGTCATGATGACTAAATTTCTTGTGTCTTATCACACTGTCACAGGCTGGAACCAGGAAAAACGCTCTGAAGAAAGCACAGCATGAAAACGAAAAAGGCGGTGACGAGATTACCGGCCCTGGATCTGTGAGCTGGTCCCAATCTGACCAAAGCAGGCTCGATTCCAGACCCACGGGGGACTGAAGCCCCCAAACTCACCTCATACAGCCCAGGCGCACCACTCATTTTAAAGTACCCTTGACCTCTTTGCAATCATCATGGTGCTGTTTTCCTTTCCCCCTTGTCTATCCTTTATAAATCTTCTAGCAAGAGAGGAGGGCCACACTTCTGGAACCTCAGGGGTGGAAGAATTCAGATGCGTTGATAGATTCCAGGCTAGAAATCCTCCTCCCGAAGACTGAATATCCAAAGAGATGGGGAGGTGGAAACCGAAGCTCTTTGCCCTTCAAGAAGTGTGTGTGTCTCACATGGGCTTTTCAGTAGCAGACACAGGTGGGATTCTTCAAGACACATACCATGCGCCCATTGCTTCCAACAGCTTGAACTATCACAGAGGCCCTGAAGAGAGACCAGACTCACTTACATGCTCAGGATCTCTCTGTTTCTTAGAGAGTATGCCTGTGTTACATTTTGAAGCAAGAGATTTATTTTGCCTGTTGAGGTGGTTAAAAATTGCCTGATGCCTGATTCTCATCGTGATTGTACCAACTATGCTAGGATTTAGTTTCAATAATATAAATACATCTGCATTATCTTTATGATCTAAGACTGTGTTGGGCATGGGTAGCCCATTGTCTATAACCTCTACCTGAAGTGTCACAGGGAGCCACTTTCAGCATCGTGGAGAACCAAGATAACACCCCTCTTACCTGCCGTGTCCTTCACCCAGGTACTGTCACTCTGAGGCAATCTTTCATTAACTTGAGGAAGATGCTAGGTCCGTCTAGGTGAAGAACACCTGCTCCTTGGTCATCAGGATTTTACAACAGACCACAAGACCAATGCATCTAAACCAGGTTCACTTTAAAAAATGTCATGGAGGGGTGCCTGGGTGGCTTAGTCGGTTAAGCGTCCGACTTTCGCTTAGGTCATGATCTCGCAGTTTGTGGGTTCGAGCCCCGCGTCGGGCTCTGTGCTGACTGCCAGCTCGGAGCCTGGGGCCTATTTCAGAGTCTGTGTCTCCCTTTCTCTCTGACCCTCCCCTGCTCACGCTGTCTCTCTCTCTCTCTCTCTCTCTCTCTCTCTTAGGAATAAATAAAAATATTAAAAAATAAAAATAAAAATAAAAAACGTCATGGAAAGATAAGCATGTACGGAGACCAGAAAAAGAAGGCTCCAAGAAGGGAACCAGGCACTGGACAAGCAAGCCAGCCGCGCTGTAGAGAGGGATGCAGATGGCGCTGCTGTGGTGGGCACCCGACGAAGAGCAAGGGTGCTGGGAGGTCTTTGCTCAAGACGGGCACCCAGGCCCATGTTCACGAAGACGATGAACGGGGAGGACTGCAGTGCCAGTGGCACAAACCCTGGGGGCAGAGTTGATGGGGAAGGGGCTCGCAGGAAGCCCAGAGAAGACTCAGCGGTGGGGAAAAGAAGATGGGGGGCATTGCTGGGAAGCGCCCAAGGGCTTTGGTTCTATAAGGCACGTGGCAAAGACAGACCTGTGAGGGCCAGAGGACACACGTAAACTGGGGCTGCTGTCTGCTGCGCCAGCGTCAGTTTTACCCTGTTGTGTTTTCAAGGCAGCAGAAGAAAACCACTGATGTCTGAAAAACTCTCCGGAATCCCTGGGAAAGACTGCAAGAGAGAAGTGATGGGGTGGGAAGTGAGCAAGTGAGAATGAGGGATGGTAAAAGGTAACAAAATACTGATTTGGGCATTTTAGGGTCCAGATGTTACAGATTATGAATTATCTACATTCCAGTTGTCTTAAAAGAATCAAAATTTATGGTACTTAGGAAGTCTATTGTCCTTCAAGGAAAAACTTACTCATTGGTGAAATTATAATGATTTGAGTAATAGGATCCAATATAATGATAATTAACATTATCCTCAATTTTGAGGCACTGATATTGTTTACTCTGTTAATCACAGACATTGTCCTTGAAATAATGAACAGATTAGCCCTGGGCAAAGAATACTTTATTTTATTTATTTGTTTGTTTGTTTGTTTATTTATTTATAGAGATAAGGGAGACACAGAAAGTGGGAGAGAGAATTTCAAGCAGGCTCTATGCTCTCAGTTCAGAGCCCGACGTGGGACTTGATCTCATGACCATAAGATCATGACTTGAACTGAAATCAAGAGTCCATCACTTAAACAACTGAGTCACTCAGTTTCCCCTAAAGAATATTTTGCATGTTTAAATATAAAGCATTAGTACTTGGGAAAACACCATATACAGTATATTTGGTGGTGCCAAATAGACCTAGAGAAACCTTGGAAAATGCCGTGCTGTGTAAACTTTTTAAAAATATTATCTTGATGTAGAACAAAAAAAATGTCAGGTTTGCAAAGCTAGGGAAAAGTCATTAGAGCTAGGGGAATGAAAAAAGGAACATCTATGCAAATGGACAATGTTGGTAAATGTATAAAGAATGTCAAGTTCTTTTGCAAAAATATGAAGTAAAATAAGGGAAATATATTTTAGATTAATAATAAAATGCAAAATGTTAAACTCTTTGAATTCTCCCTATGAAGTTAAATAACATCTATTGCAGAAAATACATTTTATATATATGCTAGCAGCAGCCAGGCAGGTTTGAAAGGCACTAACTCTGCCATTAAGGTCACAGCTTAAAAGCTCCAGTGCTCGCAGTGTGAGCATAAGTACTGACTGGCATGAGCCGTTTGCTGAAACTCTCCCCCTCCGCCCATCTCATAGTGCTTCATCATCTGTAGAAGAGATGTTACATTGCTTTTTCAAAGAACTCGTTGAAAAAAACCTAAAGTATGGAGTAAAATATCCATGAATATTGGCTACCATTACTAATGATGGATTGTGGGAATGTGGGATTGTGTGTGTGTATGTGTGTGTGTGTGTGTGTTTTAAAGAAAGCCTTGTTGTAGACACATAGTTAATTGAGTAATTTCTATTTCTCTATAGCTGGATTTCCTTGGAGCCATAGATTCAGTGTTGTGTGAGAGTATTTGCATGTCATTGGTTTCAAAAGTAGTTCTTTCAACAAGCTTATGTATAGACCTTGGTTTCTCAGTCTCAGTGTCATTGAGATTTTGGCCCAGATACTTCTTTGTTGGTGGGGATGTTCTGCGCATTGTGAGATACTTAGCATCATCCCTGGCCTCTACCCTTAGATGTTAATGGCATATTGCACCCCAGCCGTGATGATCAAAACTGTCTTCAGAGATTGCCAGGTGGCCCAGTAGGGGAAAATGGCCCCAAATTGAGAACCACGGGTAAATCCTCAGACAGGCTGTGGGAGGCTGAGAGCAATGCATCCGTTTGCTTCAGTGTCCAGTACTTAACCACCACGCATGCAAACAGATTTGCTTGCATATCAGCTCTGAGCAGCTCTGTGTCCTGAGTAGCAAGTGTCCTGGGGTGTAGTTTCAGCGTCCTGGGGTGTAGTTTCAGCATGCTGCACATTACTTGTCTTCACATGCCACAGGAGGATGGGGATATGCACCGTGGCATCCGGTAGGCTGGCTTCAAGGGCTCGCCTTCTGTTTTAAGGCAGAGCAAAAATAGAACTAGACTATTTTCAAGGGCTGAAAACATTGCTTCCAGTTCTTTTTCTTTTTACACAGCTTTGAGACTGTGTAGTGTTTCTTAAAGAGGAATATGGTGTGTTCTCCTAACAAAGTGTAGGGCGGTGTGGATGTGAAAGACTCTCAATCTCCAGGAGAAAGAGGAAGAAGAGGCACGTCCTGTGGGGATGCAGTGACCTCTGTGCTTCCATTAATCAGGCTGGATGGGAGCCTCTTTGCTGGTGTCTGGAGATGTTGGGCTGTAGAAGGCACAACTCAAGCCCTCAAGAAAATCAAGGGGATCACTGGCTTGTCCAGACACATCTCCAAACATTTGCTTTGAAAGACTGAAGAAAACTTAGATTGATTTGGTACCTACCTTCTCTAAGCAAACTTTCTTCAAACCCTTTCATTCCCATTGACAACACTGCACCACTGCAGAGGTTTTGAGTACCTGACCCAGGCATCCTGTAGGATGGTTAGAATCTTGGAGTTGAGAAGTTTCCTGAACTGGTCTGGAAAGTTTTAAAAATGTTTTTAAAGGTTAGTTTCTATGCATAATTCAATTTATTCTATAAATTGATTTAAGGTCAAAATATTCCTTAAAAATGAAAGACAATAATAACCAAATTGCAAAGAAATGGATTATTGAACTTGATTTGTAACCATTTTTTAATGAGCTGGCCTAGTGTATAGGCTGATATTTTAACTCTGATCATAGCAAAGATGAAAGCGTAAACCTGTTATATATTATTTGTTCGACAAGAGGAAAAATGAGGGAACTGTAATTCAAAAGGTTTAAAACATTGGTGGATTTTGTTTGTAATGGAGCCTCCAAGAAACTCAGTGAAATAATCCAGAAGAAGTTTATTCTTCTCAATTATCTCTGAATATGGAAAAACAGAAGCAAATGGTTTGTATAAAAATATATTCTCTCATGCAATGTTGTACATTCAGAGGAATATGTTTTTCATTTATACAATTCGATACCCTTATTTCTAAGTAATATCTGTGAAAAAAACAATTTTTTAAGGGATGAAATTTGTTGGAAGCTCTATGCATTTGCTAATGAATACAATGAAAACATTTTATGTGATTTTGTGTTAATGGGATTTTTCTATAATGCATAATCTTGTTTAAAATTTTACCTTAAAATTAAGTTTTAAACTGATATAAAATGGCTTATTTTGTAAAATATTCTTCAAAAAACCTTGAGTGTTATGGTTCTGCTTATACTTAATGCATTTTTAAAATTTCTTTTCTTTAATCACAAAAAGCGGTAACATTTCAAGAGTTCTTGGAGTAACTTGTAGATTAAATTCTTTGAGATGTATCATCTCAATTAATACATGCAATAAAAATATCCTATAAATGTATGTTTCTACATGTTTACTGAAATTCTTCTCATAATGTATACATAGATTTTGTACCTTGTATTTTAAACTTAATGTTTAAGGCTGATTCTTAAATATGTTTTATTTATTTTATATTATTTTATTTATAAATTTATTTATTCTATATTATTCTACTACTTGGGCAGACTTTCTTAAGCTAATCTCTATGACTGGACATTTATTCGACATTATTACCAGTTTTCTCCAAAACATAATTCAATAAGAGTCTCTAACATAAATATTCTGTGATGATTTCAACCTAGAATTCTCTCTCATGTAAAGACTAGCATATTAATATTTATATCAGTTCTATTCATAATTGCTAAAAAGTGAGAGCAATTAAGATGTCTTTAAATGTAATGGATCAACAGTTTGTGGTATTTCCATTTAGTAAAATATTCAGTTATAAAATGAAATTAATTAACAAATGTCACAAAGTATGGATAAGATTAAATGGATATTTCTACTTGAAAGATACCAATCAGAAAAGCCTACAAACAGTATGATTGCATTTATTGAACATTCTAGAAGAGGCACTGCTATAAAGGTGATATAAAGATTAACAGTGGCCAGAAGTTCCATGGGTTGAATAAGCCGAGGATACTTTAGAGCTATGAAACTATTTTGTATGAAATTTTAACAGTGGATACATTACACTATTCATTTATCAAAATCCATAGAACTCTATGACAGAAGGAATAAACATCAATGTATGCAAATTATAAAGGTTAACTTAAGAGGTTGAGAAATCCCTTGTTTGAATGCACAATGTTATCAAAATCTGACTATATTATAAATGTATGAAACAATCTCACTGAGTGGGGATAGGTGGAAAAGTTCTCACCTACATCTCTTTAGAAATGAGTGGGGTTTATAGGCTAGAAACAAAAAGGAAATGTACATAAACACAATACTAAAGTTGATAAAGTTTTTTCCACAGTGGTATATGTTAACAATTCTGAAAAAATATACGTGTACATTGGTATTGAACAATTACATAAATGGGTGATGGGTGGTAGGAGCCAGGATTTTCAGTGTTGGAGTGGATTGTTACAAACAAGCAAGGGGAAAAGTCTAAAGTTACCCATATGGTGATGGGTGAGAATTAGAGATGTCCATAAGAACCGATATATAACTTAGTGTACACACAGGTAGGGTCACATACAGAAGTGCATACAGGTAAGTGTACATACATAGGTGGATATACATGCATACATTTCCTAGCTGAGAGGACCTACTAACAACATGAACAACTAAAATTTATTTTCTACTACCATTCTCCAGTACACAAAATCAGGGACATTTGTCAAATAGCTGGTTCTGAGACTAGGGGAGAAAAGAGGCAAGATGAGTCTAGACTATTTTACATCTCGTGGTGCCAGAAAATTAGGAAGTGCTCTGCGGAAAGAAAGAAAAAGAATCTATGCTGATTGACATGTGTCAAATGGACACAGAGCCCACTGCAAGCACTGATAATTACAGCTGGAGCAGCTTGAGTAATCAAATAATTAAAGTGCTATTAGCTCATAATCCAAAGTATAAAATAGGGGAGCCTGGGTGGCTAAGCTGGTTAAGTGTCCGACTCTTGGGTTTGGCTCAGGTCCTCATCTCACGGTTTCATGAGTTCAAGCCCCACGTCGGGCTCTGTGTTGATGGTGCAAAGCCAGCTTCAGATTCTCTCTCTCTCTGTCTCTGCCCCTTGCCCACTCATGCTGTCTCTGTTTCTCACAGAAATAAATAAATAAACTTTAAAAAGTATAAAATAAATACCCAGTAGTTCAAACTGATATAAATAAATAAACAAACAAAAAACCAAACACTATTAGATAGGTGAGAAGTAACAGGAAAATTCCAAATGATGTGTGCAAACATTTTATCATAAAAGAGGTGGAGTATAACTTTCTGCACATTAAATGGGAAGTGCAAATAATGATAGTCCAAAAGCACAATAAAAAAGGAAGGGAAGGAAAGTAACTTTGCGGTGGAGAAACCTGAGAAATACTAGCTCAGTGAGATCCAGCAAGGTTAATGTTCACAGTTTTAAGCCATGTTGATACACACTTGATAATGATGCCAATTCATCTCTACTGCATTCCTCACTAAAACCTGTAACCTGACTAACCTTGGGAAAAAGCTAGACAAATATCAATTAAGTAGTATTCTACAATATGCCTGACCAGTGCTTTTCAAAACTCTCAAGGTTATCAAAAACAAGGAAAGTCTGGGGGTGCTGGAGTGGTTCAGTGGGTTGAGTCTTGATTTTTGCTCAGGTCATGATCCCAGAGTCATGGGGTTGAGCCCGCATCAGGCTCTGGGCTGAGTGTGAAGTCTGGTTAAGATTCTCTCTCTTTCTCTTCCTCTACCCTCTCAACCCCCCAAACTGAGTAAAATAAAATAAAATAATAAAATACACAAGGAAAGTCTGAGAAATTGCCACTGCTATAGGAGACATAGCCACTAAATTAATGTAGTTTCCTGAACGGGAAACTGGAATAGAATAAAAAGCTATCTGGTAAAAACTGAGAAAATTTGAATAAAATACTGTCTTTAGTTGATAATAATACATCAATATTGATTCATTAATTATGATAAACTGATGTAAAATGTTACTAATAGAGGGACCTGGGTGTGAGCTATGTGGGAATTTTGTTATTTTTCAGTAAAAGTAAAACTGTTATAAAATTTAACATTTATTTAAATAACTCACTGCAAAGACTCAACAGAGCATTGGAGTCTACATCAGAAAGTGTCATAAATTAAAATATAGACCAATAGTAATTTTCTAACATGAAGAGCAGAAAGAAGAACTAGAAAATGTAGATCTTCAGTGATGTGTGGAAAAATATTTTTCTATAATATGTGTAATTTTAGACCCAGAGAGAGAAGAGAGAAGTTGGAACGAAACAAAAAAATTAATGGCTAAACATTCGCCAAATTTGGTAGAAAAAGTCAATAAAGAAATATATGAACCCTGAGAAGGATAAATACCAATGAAACTAAACCTAGGCACAAAGTACTCAAATCACTGTGTCCCAAATATAAAGTGACCAGGTTAACTACAGTCAGAGCAAAGAAAAGACACATTTCCTTCAGGAGCAAAATAAAACAAATGATGGCTGACTTGACACCAAAAACAATAGACACCAAAATTATACAATAAAATTTAAAAATGAGAAAAAATCCAGTCAAAATGTCATTCATATATAAAGGTAAAGGTTTTCCATGCAAGCAATAGCTGAGGGATTATGTTGCCAACAGATCTGTTTTACAAAGATTGCTAAAGGAAATTCCTTATGCTAAACGGAAATGAAAGCAGATAGAATAGAGCACAATAAACGGTCGTTTTGTGGACAAACATAAATAACTATCTTTAAAAATATTCAACAATAAAATTGAATACAAAAAAACCATTATTTTACTGGATGCATGTAAAACATTAGTACAAAGAAGAATAAAAGTTATATTACATTTGTGAATTTTTTATATTACATTTGAATTGGAACATGTCATTTCTACATATGATCAGAACATACATAGTATTTTAGAAGTAATCAGATAATGTGAATATCTATAGCTGCATATCCAATAGAACAATTAAGATAGAATGTTTATAAATATTACAAGAATCCAAGAGAATCTAGAAATTAAGGAGAAAAAAGAAAACAGATAAGTAGAAAGCCAATAGCAATATAGTAGACATAAAATTTACTATATAGATAATTACATTAATTATAAAAAGAGTAAATGTTACAACTCTTTGTAGGCAGAGAGATTATCAAACACGGCTAAAAATTAGCCAAACTCAGTAGTTTGTTGTCTCAAAGAATGCACTTTATTTTATTTTAATTTTTAAAGTTTATTTAAGAGGGAGGGAGAGGGAGAGAAAGACAGAGACAGAGAGAGATGGAGACAGAGAGAGAACGAGCAAGGGAGAGGCAGAGAGGGAGGGAGAGAGAGTCCCAAGCAGGCTCCATCATCAGCATGGAGCCCGACATGAGGCTCAAGCCCACGAAACATGAGAACATGAAATGAGCGGAAACCAACAGTTGGGCCTTTAACCGACTAAGCCACCCAGGTGCATGTGCTTTAAATGCAATGGTTGAAATATCTTTAAAATATTAAGATTAAGTATTTAAAAAAAAACACATACCTTGCAAATTGTGAGCATAATGATGGCATGGTAGGTGTGTTTAATACCAGAATAATTGGACTTGAGGACAAGAAGTAAAGAGGGGTATTCCGCAGTAAGAAGAACATAAGATTATCATACAGTCATAACAATTGTAAATGTATGTGTACCCAATAGCAATCTTAAGTGTACCTGAAGCAAACAGTGACAAAACTAAAAAAGATTATAGTTAATTTACAATCACAGTTGGATATTAAATACCTTTTATTCAGCAATTTCATAGTACCCCTATATAAATTATCAGTAAGGATATAGATACTGAACCACATTGTTAGCTGTCTACAGTGACAGACTTAGGGCATTATACCCAACAATGGCAGTACACACATTCTTCTCATATATACATGAAATTTCATTAAGATAAACCATGGTACCTAGAATATTCTCAATAATATATTATACAATGAATAAATTACAGAAGATTTTAAGAAATATTTCAAAATAAATTGTAATGAAAATATAGCATGCTAAAATTTGTGGGATTCAACTAGAACAGTGATTAGAGAAAAATCCATGTATTAAATGGATTTAATGGTTATGTTAGAGAAGGGAAAAAATGGTTGTTATGCATGTTTTTGAAAAGATTAAAAAGTACGTCAGAGTGAATTAAAAAAGAGCAAAAGTCATTAAAACAATTTTAAAAAGGGAAAGAATGATAAAGGCAAAAGTTGGTTCATTGAAATCATCACTAAAATAGTACACATTCAGCAAAACAGATTATTATATATTATATATATATATAGAGAGAGAGAGAGAACATACATTCAAAGTATTATAAATGAAAAGAGAGATGCATTGCAGACCTTACAATTGTTCAAAAAAGTAATATAATAAATAATTATATGCCAATAAATTTTGCAACTTAGAAAACATGGACATTTTTTTGTACAACAAAATTTACCTCAACAGATTCAAGAAGAAGTGGATAATCTAAAAAGCCATCATGTATATATATGAAATTAGTCTACATAAGCAAGCAAAATATCCTCCAAATAAAATTTCAGATCCAAATAGCTTTAACAGTGAATTCTTTCAGTTGCTTAAGAAAGATATTACAAAGATATTCCTTTTCTTTCTTTTTTGTTTTTCTTTTTGGCAGGGAACTGAAAATATCATTATCAATGCAGATTAAGTAGAAAAATATAAGTATATATGTAGAAAATATCATTATGAACATTATAAAAAATCTTAAGGAATGTACATTCAAGTTACTTGAAAATGAAGAACTTGGGCTCTGCACTCAGCAGTGGAATCTGCTTGAGATTCTCTCTCTCTTCCTCCTCCATCCCTCCCAGCCTCTCAAATTAAATAAATAAACATTTAAAATTATTGGAGAAGTATATTCTACTCGCACACACATGTGTGCATGCACTGAATATTAATTATTTTTAAGTTTATTTAATTTATTTTGAGGAAGAAAGTGTGAATGAGGGAGGGGAAGAGACAGGGGAAGAGAGGGAGAATCCCAAACAGACCCTGCACTGACAGTGTGGAGCCCAACGTGGGGCTCAAACCCAAGAACCATGAGATCATGACCTGAGTCGAAGTCAGACACTTAACTGACTGAATCACCCAGACGCCCCTAAATATTAATTATTATTAAACATGTCCACAGAATCTTATCTCAAAATATAGACCAAACGTATACTCTAAATCTATAAATTTTCTGGTAGGAAACACAAAAAAACTGGATAATTATACATTAAAAATAAAACTCTATCCCCTCCCTTACAGCACGCACAAAAATTAATTCAACATGAGTCATATACCTAAACGTAAAATCCAAAACTAGAAAGGTTTTAAAATAAAATATAGAAAGATATTTTCATGATCTTGGGGCAGGCAAATATTTCTTAGAAAGGAAACAAAAGAACAAACCATAGAGGAAAAATAAATTGATGGATTGAACTTCACCAGATTTTAAAACTTATTCTCATCAAAACATTTTTCAGGGGATGAAACAAAAAGTCAGAGACAAGGAGGAAATATTCATGATACATTTATCTATATTAAATACTAATGTTTTGTAAACCAATTATAAAAAAAAAGAACCCAATAAAAAACAAGCATATGGCTTGAGCATTCCCTCAACAAAAGAAGATAGGTAAAATGGCCAATACACTCATGAAAATATGCTCAACATCATACTTTGCTAATGTGAATATATTATATATTACAATCACTTGGGCATAATGTCTGGCAATTGCCAATACACTAAAGCTCACAGCTATTCTATGATCCAGGAGTTCCACTCCTGTATATTTACCCAAGAGAAATGAAAACATATATCCACCAAAGAACTTGCTCAAGAATGTCTATTTTGGCTGTATAAATAATAATCAAATACTGGAAATAACTCAAATAACTATCAAGAGGAGAATGGATGAACAGATTTGCTATATTTGTGCAACACTTACACTACTCAGTAATAAAAAATGAACTTATGGTACATATTTCAACATGGATAAATTTCACAAATTTTATGCTATCTGAAAGAAGCCAGTTATAAAAGAGTATCTGCTGTGTGATTCCATTCATATGAAGTTTAAGAAAATGCAAAGCAAACCTATGCTGACAGAAATCAGAAGGGCGGTTGCCTGTGGGGTGTGTAGCAGCTATAAGAGAAATTTCTGAATGCATGGGAATGTCCTAAATTTTAACTACGGTGTGAGCTAGTTACAGACCCATGCTCTTATTAAACCCATTTAATTGTACCAATATTCATATTACTCTATGCAACTTTCATCTCAGTAGATATATGAATTTAATTTTCCATTCTTTCTGCAACTTAGAGCTATCTGTACATTATGTCACATTCCCTATTTCTTTTTTTTATTTTTATTTTTTCACTTATTTCGGAGAGAGGGAGAGAGAGACACACACATACACGAGCAGGGGAGGGTCAGAGAGAGAGAGAAGTACAGAGTCTGAAACAGGCTCCAGGCTCTGAGCTCTCAGCACAGACCCTGATGCGGGACTCGAACACACGAACCATGGGACCATGACCTGAGCTGAAGTCGGACGCTTAACAGATCAGCCACCCAGGTGCCCCATATTACCTATTTCTTAAAAGATAAAAATTGATACAAATAAATGTACTTTTCTTATATTCAAACTGTTTCTTCTTCATAGTTTTCATATTATTATTTCATATTATTCATATATATATAGTGCGTACATATAATTAACATAATTATATATATAATTTATTGTCAAGTTAGCTAACATACACTGTATGCAGTGTGCTCTTGGCTTTGGGAGTAGATTCCCATGATTCATCACTTACATACCACACTCAGTGCTCCTCCCAACAAATGCCCTCCTCAGTGCCCATCACCCATCTAACCCATCCCCCCTACCCCCCTCCCCATCAACCTTCAGTTTGTTGTGTGTATTTAAGGGTCTCTTATGATTTGTCTCTCTCTCTCTCTGTTTGAAACTATTTTTCCCCTTCCCTTCCACCATGGTCTTTGGTTAAGTTTCTCAATATCCGCAAATGAGGGAAAACATGTGATATCTGTCTTTCTCTGACTATTTCACTCAGCATAATGCCCCCCAGTTCCATCCACGTTGCCGCAAACGGCAGGATTTCATTCTTTCTCATTGCTAAGTAGTATTCCATTGTATATACAAACCACATCCTCTTTATCCCATTCATCAGTTGGTGGACATATGGGCTCTTTCCGTATTTGGCTATTGTTAATAGTACTGCTATAAACATTGGGGTACATGAGCCCCTATGAATGAGCACTCCTCTGTCCTTTGGACAAACTCCTAGTAGTGCTACTGCTGGCTCATAGGGTAATTCTTACTTAATTTTCTGAGGAACCCACATACTGTTTTCCACAGTGGCTGCACCAGTTTGCGTCCCCACCAACAGTGCAACAGGACTCCCCTTTCTCCACATCCTCACCAGCAACTAATTTGTGCATTTTAGCCACTCTGACCGGCGTGAGATGGTATCTCAGTGTGGTTTTCATTCCTTTTCTCTGGTGGAAGACAGAGAGGTAAGGGAGAGGTAGTTCTAGGGTTTCATGAAAAGGAATTACACATAAATTACGTGTTTGCTAACAGAGCTAATATATTAAATGTATTCTTCTCTAGGGATAAAATAAACCACTAAGTATATATCATTAATAAAGACATATGAGACCTTTCACATTATGTCAAATTATTACATTAAAAAGCTTGAGAGAGAAAGAGCAAGCCAATAAAACTTGAATATGCTAAGTGATCATTAGAGCTGGGTGTGATAATTGAAATTTGCTTTGCAGTAATTTCATTAAAAATTCATAAGTATTCTGGCCTTTCCTTCTCTGCCAGTGCTAGCGAGGAGTTAGACCATGTCAGTAAAGGATGCTTGGGCTGCACACACATTGCTGACGACAGTGCAGAGCACAGAGGCGATGAAGGTGAGGGGAAGATGCAATACAAATTAGCTAAAATAGTGTCTTTGGATCTTGAATTTAAGTCTTTTTTTTTTAATATTTTTATTTATTTCCAAGAGAGAGAGAGACAGCGTGAGCAGGGGAGGGTCAGAGAGAGAGGGAGACACAGACTCTGAAGTAGGCTCCAGACTCTGAGCTGTCAGTCAGCACAGAGCCTGACGCGAGGCTCAACCCACGAACCGCGAGATCATGACCTAAGCGAAAGTCGGACGCTTAACCGACTAAGCCACCCAGGCGCCCCTTGAATTTAAGTCTTTTTCCTAGGAGTGTGTGGGTCCTTACCATTCAGTTTTAAACTCCTGAGGAAGATATATTTTTCTTCATAATCTCATCATGTCTTATACAGTGTTTTGTACAATGTGGAATACTTGGCAATTAGCCTAGACTGATTAATGTTACAAACTATTTCACTTCTTAGGGTGATATATTTCATTATCTATCCAACTGTTATTTTTTAAGTACTGCATGTGGGAGGAAGATTATTGTCATTGATGTCTTCTCCCTGGAGTCTTCCTGAGAAATTTGAGCACCAGGCATGGTATATATGAACTCTCAGCGGGTATCAATTGATACAAGAGTTTTAAGGGATATTCTTACAGAGCGGTGTCTGAGGTCATCTTATGGTCATTGTCAACCCATGAATTTGTTTTCCAAAGCTTGGGTATTGAGTCTGAGAAATCAATTATGGCTGGATTTCTTCAAAATCCCTTACTTTGTATTAGGGAAGGTCATGTCAAATTTAAAATGCATCGTGCTGAATAGATTTTCTTCAAAAAAATAGTAAGTCCTATGTGTTTTAAGGACAACTGACCATGTGTTTTAATCCACTTAAGGTTAGCTTACTAAAATGTCTGTTGGTAAGAACTTTTAGACGCTCCCAAAGCCTTAAGAATTTAACCTATCAGTGATTTGAGGCTTTATCTCAAAAACCAATAACTATCCACTAAGAGCAAACCAATTAGAATCTCTTTTGACTGGGCTTTCTGTAAATCTTGAATTTCAGAATGTTTTGATACATTCTAAAAAATGTAATATTCAAGGTGATTCTTATCTGAAGGCTTTAAAAGATAGATTATAGATTTCACAATCATATAGTATACAAATGCCAATCTGTTTAAATCATCCAAGACAGGTATCCTAAAAATACTGATGCTTTAAAGGAACAGGCTTACATTTGTATGTCATGATAGGCAAAATTGCATCCATTTATAAATTTCTCAAATGGGATTTGACAGGGTGATGCCATTCATGAAATATCAGTTCATGTCACCAATTGCTCTATTTAGCACAGAGTAAACAATAATTTATTTGGTCCAAACTTAGATTCTACTAGTTTGCTTTCGGCTTGACTATATGTATTGGTACAAAGGATTTCTAGATCAGTTGTTATAGAAGGGGTGTAGTAAATGAAAGGTGGGAAATTCTATCAAATTTTGTCACTAATTTTACTTCCTAAGCAAACACTGATATATAGCCAAGCCATCTTAGAAAGTTTAAATAAGTCAGACAATATATGTTCATAAAAATAAATATAAATACAAATATAAATATATAAGTATATATATATATATGTTCTACAATACTTGCTAACCAAAAATTTAACATGAGTCCCTTTATATTGTGTATTTGGATTATTTTTTCAATCTCCCTGAATTTGGGGGAAATGTAAAAAAATCCATTGAGGAAACATGATTCTAAGGGATATTTCCTTCAGGGACATCAAGTAATGAACTAGAAGATAATCAAATTACGCTCCAACAACCATAGTTAATGTAATTTTACAGGACCAAAAAATAAATAAATAACGTCTTCGATGCAGTGTGAACCTGGCTGATTCTGAGTCATCTACCTTCTTCAAATTCTCTATGTTCATGCAAGACCTGCTCAAACACTTGCATCACACTTGTCTTCATCCAGTATCCTCAGCTCAGCTTCCACCGGACTCCTTGTTCTAGGAACAGTTATTTTTGTTCCTCACTACTCACCCCAGCACACAGAGGGCATTCTGGATGTGGGTATCATCATGCTGAGCACATATCACATTCTGGATGTTCTTCTTGTTCATACAGTGTGTCTAGCAGAGTGGGTGAGAGTCCCTCAACCAAGAACACTGCTCCATCTACACTTGTGTCGTGGCCACCGGGGACCCATGACGACTGAGCTCCGATCTGCATTTCAGAGCACATTACCTACCTTGTGTCAGCGACTCCTTTCCTCTTGGCCTCTGATATTCTCACACTTCCACCTACTGTGTTTTAAGAACATTGAGGCACCTGGGAGGAGAAATTTGCCCATTCCCCTTCCTTTCCCATGGAGAACCTACTCTGTGCTTTCTTTTCCTTTCAGTGCACAAGCTTCCTTCTATGCGCTTGTAAGCTCATGAAGGTTCTTCTGTTTGGGTGACACTCTTCTCCTGTGTAACCTACACATATCATTTAAGCTTCCCTTTAGGGGGAGTCCTTTACGCTCTTGTCTTGTGTGCCTTCAGAACACACTCATCTGCATGTCTCTATCACAGCACTGGTGACTTGTGCTAAAATTGTCAGTATATAAATCTCTCCTCAGTGCATAACACTCTTGAAAAAAGGCCATGAGGCCCTCAGTAATCAGGATTACTTTTTATTCATCTTTGTATTACCTCAGTGCTAAATGATGATGGTCCCAATGTTTATTTCATCATGTATTATGAGGACTGAAACTTGGTGATTTTTAGTGAATGAATGAAGAACAATATCTTCTTGGGTCAATGAAGGATTGACACTCTTTTAAGCACTCATTTTACCTGGCATAGTGTTTAAGATTTGAAACAGACTATTGAACATGAATTATTGTATTCCCAAAGTTAAGGGTGTCATTATTTTAACTAAGCTGTGTTTATTTATCAAAAGTTACACATAGGTCACCTTTGTCTGGGTGGCCCTCCTAAGTGTCTGACTGCTAGTTCTCAGGGCCCTACACTGGTTACCATTTTGCTTCTTCAAAAAAGATCTTCCTCAGCTTTCCATGATTTTTTTCCCTAGAGTTTCTATCTGGACTATCAGATCTAACCTCTTGATCAATTCTCTACCGTTACCTCAAATTCACATCCCTGCCTTTACTTTCTTCCCTGATTGTCTGTATGCTAAATACCTCCACCTGATGATCAGAAATCCTCTAACTCCATCCACATAAAACACAGAAGACCCCACAGAAGAAGCTGTGCAACTACTGTCCAAGGACGCAGGGCAGGTGTTTGCTCAGACTTGGGCACGAGTCTTCAGGATCTGAGAAAACTTCAAAATGTCTCTCAGTTGATTATGTCATAGAAAAATGTGAATACCAGTGTCTGTCCCAAGAAAGGGTGCTGTGAGTGCTAGAGCTAATAACCGTGCGGGGCATCCTGCACCCAGGTGGGTCAGCAAGTGGTGGCATTTTCAACGCCACCGTTTTCAATATTGTTCTTGAGATTTGTCTTTATTTCTCTTTTCTCTTCAAGTTATTTTGCTTCTTTTCAAAACTGCCTGGCTGTCTGTGGTGCACCCTGCTTCTGCAAAGGGAGAACATTATTTTTGAGTAATTGGGAGAGCAGCTATCCAGACTCGCTCATTTAAACCAAGCACAAATGTGAATGTTGGGCAGGATAAGTCACAGAGAAGAGGCCTTTCCTGTGTGCTGCTGATGTAAAGCATCCTCAGTGAGATAAACAAGACGGGATAAGAAAAAAGACAAGAACTCCTCTGTAGGATCCTGTCTATGGTGCTAAAAGGATTCACAGGGGATCTGATGTAAGATACAAGAACTACCAACGCCAGCTCTCCAACGAGCAGGGTGAGTGTGGGGTGGCAGCCTGTGTGTGTGGCTCTGGAGGAGAGGGAGAGAGAGACCAGGCAGAGAGAGAGGGGAGAAGAGGAAAGAGAAAGTGTCGGAAAAAATTTTTGACTTCTTGTCCGAATGCAATGATGTAAGTTACATAAAATCCAGAGATATATTAAGGCATTAATTAATGTGATGTAAACTAAGAATATTAAGCAAGATTAAATATAAAAGAAAACCATAGTTAAGAGTATTGAATTTCATGGTAATGTTGACTTGAAGCTGTGGGCCTGGGAGCTCGGCGCCCAACGACATGACGCCACACGGCTCACCTTGGAAGCCGTTCTCGGGAGGCAAGAGCAGGTGTGAACATGAGCTTCAAGATGCAAACCAGCAGATGTGATTTAGCTGATTTAGGAGAGAAATCTGGGGAGGAATGTGTTACTAGACAGCTGGCCTTTATAGTCGCACTTACATCACTGGACAACAGTGACAAAATTATCCCTGTTGGTCAGTGGAGATGTGGTCGCTTGATGGACAGACACTCTTCACTGTTGGACGGGCTCTCTTGTACTCATGGTGCTTTCTGGCTGCATGTGGGATGTGTTATGTCCTCAGGGGGAAAAAGTTAATGTTCTTCTAGAGTGTCCAATTTCTGAGGAACTGTTAGTGGTATTCATGAATATTATATCACACAAGTTGGCACAAAACCACAGCCAAATTCAGCAAGAGAGCCCTATGCCCTGCTATGTACAGAAATATGAAGCCTTACACCATACATTCAAAGTAGTACTGAGCACTCGCTCTCCCCTACTGACTGAAACGCATAGGCTGTTGACTAGATCAAGGTTGCCACTCTAGAGGCTGATGTTAGAGACGTAACTATGAAATAGCAAAGGGGAGAGAGACCTCTCATTCAGAACACGCAATTCTACTCTGCAGAGTATTTCAATCCCTCGCTCCCTCCCCTCTCTCTGTGCCTGTCTCTCTGTCTTTCCATCTCTCTGTCTCTCTGCTCTCTTTGGGAGGACTAGCAAAATCCATCAGGACTTCTGCAATGCACCTACCATAGTAGAGGTGAGATGCTGGGTGATGGTGCTCTGGGGCATTTGATCCTCGACTCACACTCTATGCACTCTAAGCTCGTGAGACTCTGGGCAGGACTTGCATCCTAATTGGCTCTTTTACCTAAGAAGCCTTTCTGTTTTGTTATTTTGTTTGTTTGTATTTAATATGTCTCATTGGTGACATAATCAAAATCTTTAACACCCCCCCACCCCACCCCAGGGCTCCTGTGAAAAATCACACGACAGGTCATAGCTGCAAACACTTAGAGGTAGATACAGGGAGGACGGTCCAAGCGGACAAAGAATGGAGGCTGATCCCTGGGCACCTTGATCTTCACGCTGAAGCATTGAGCTGTAAGGGATAGCATTTACCTCGGAAAGTGGTTGTGAGGATTAACGTAGATGATACAATTTAAAAAAATTAGTTTAGTGCCTGGGACAAAATAAACACCCAAGACTTGCTAACTGTTGCTCTTTTCTTTATCCTGCCTGTATAATTTTCTTATATCCAAATGCAGTAAGGAAATAGACAGCCATAGTTACTAAGTGTCCCTCTAGGAGATTAAAATACATGCTCCTACTTTTAAAAATAAAATGTTTTCACTGTGAAAAATAGTTTTCAAAAGTGATTCTTGCTATTTTTCATTACTGGGAAACCTATGGTTTTTCACTAATTATACCTGGTTTTTAAATTTGGGGGGAAATATCATTTAGTGGCCACTATTTCAACCGCACCTTATTTATGGAACTATTCTCTTATATTAGTATTTTTAAGTCTATTAAATTTGTTTCTATTAAAAAAAGAATTACAAAAAATGTCAAATAGAAATCCTTTCTTCATTATCTCCATTGAATATATTTCTATCAGTGGAATTGGTGATTCCACTTACATAGGCATAAACATTTAATATGTGTAACTTTTCAGATACACTGCCAAAGTGATTTTATGCAATGTTGTACCAGTTTTTATTTGCACCAACAATCTCTAAAAGGGTCTAAATTGTCCAGCCCTTCCAGTATTAAGTATTATAATATTTATGCTTTCCTAATTTGGTAAGTTGAAAAAATTTTTAATTTTTGTTAGAGATATGAAACTATTTTTACAGTTATTTCTATTTTTCACGTTCTCCTCTGTAAAATTCTATAAAAATTTATATCATTCTCTTTTCCCTGTTTTATACGGGGGATTTTAGTGATGATCATATTTTTGTATATTGAGGAAATTTCTTGTTGCCATTTCTGTGACAATAGTGTTATTGTGTTTCCCTTTTAATTTTATTGTTGCTGACAGGCGTTTCAACTGTAGTCTTTCCATATTACTGGTTTCCTTCCTTAGAAAATGTTACCTCATCAAGGGGACAGATAATTATTTGACCCTATGTTCATTTAGCATGAATGATATAATTTTTACATATGTCTCTATAATGTGATTAAAATTTGCTTGAGTTTTAATAAGACGCAAAGATATTTTATTTAAAGTTTAAAACACAGGGCACCTGGGTGGCTCAGTCGGTTAAGCATCTGACTCTTAGTCTCAGCTGAGGTCATGATCTCACGGTTCATGAGTTCCAGCCCAGCGTCAGGCTCTGCACTGATGGTACGGAGCCTAGCTGGGATTCCCTCTCTCCGTCTCTCCGTCTCTCCGTCTCTCTGCCCTTCCCCACTTGTGCTTGCTGTGTCTCTCTCTCTCTCTCAAAATAAATACACTAAAAAAGATAAAGTTTAAAACACAACAAAGTGTCTGTGTTCTGTTGAGTCCCACTCACGTGGCAGTTCCGCACTGCTCTTCCAAACTGATAGCTGCTTCTACTCTGGTTAGCAAATTCTAAATTGGGTCTGATGTTTGTTTTCAGTCTGGGCCTCAGGAGCCACTTGAAAACCAACATGAATGTTTCCTTGGGCTTCCGAGGCCCTTACCATGAAAGTGCCCCTCAAGTAAAACACACGAATTCCGATGTGGCTCCGGAAGGTCTCTCCCAGTGGTTTTCCAAAGGCCGTTCCCCGGATTCCACAAAGGTGTGGTCAGACGTGGTTTCTCAACAAAATGCACTTCGTCAGCATAAGCAAACTAGTCAATAAGTTAATGGCAGGAATCGATGAGAAAGACTTGGAGGAGATCTTAATTAAAGAAACAGATGCTGATACAAATTATGTTTCCGATGTATTGACAGAGTGCGTGGCTTGTCAGTAGCCAGGGGTGCCAGCGATGGAGGTGCACGGTGGCTTCGTCAGGGGCCCGCCCCCCTCTCTCCCCCAGCATCTCCTGCTGTTTCCTTCTGGACAGACAGGGCAATGTTTAATTGATCAGGGTGAGCCCAGACTTATATTCATCCGATGATGGAGTCCCAGTAAATTTATCATTATTTGCCCTATCTTTTATCTGTGAAAGTGTGGGTCAATGACTAGAAATCTCTCCCCCTTTTAAAAAAAATATTTTTACGTGTTTATTTATTTTTGATATATTCAGAGAGAGAGCGAGAGAGAGAAAGCCAGCCTGAGCATGAGAGGGGCAGAGAGAGACACACACAGAATCCGAAACAGGCTCCAGGCTCCCAGCAGTCAGCACAGAGCCCGACGCTGGACTGGAACCCACGATGTGTGAGATCACGACCTGAGCTGAAGTCGGACACTTCAAGACTGAGCCACCCAGGCTTCCCTTCTGTCTTTTCAAAACAGATTTTCCTTTAGACTTTCTAATCCATCAAAATAACCAAATAATAAAGTAAGTCTACAGCATCACTGAGAAAAGATCATTTTATTCCTCTCATTATTCTGTGATAATGGTTTTCTTAATGAGCCAAACAAATGTGTCATTGAGAAGAAGCTTCATAAACCTTTGCTATTCACACAAGAGTCTGCTCAAAGCACCCACACACCCAGTGAGCATAATTCCCTCATCTTAGAGAAACAAAGATCTAAAAACCACTCAGGCGCAGAAGAAATGTAAAGGGGGTGGGGAGCGAGACGGGGAGCGAGGGGAGGGTCTGGAGCCGGGAGGGGAGGGGGCAGGGGAGCAGAGAGCCCTGTCCCCAGGCAGGTCCCCACTGCCATCTCAAGTCCACGGCCAGGGCCCCGAGCGTCCGTCTGGACTGCCGGCCCCGCTCAGCAGAGAGCTAACGGACATTCCCAGATCAATAGGCAAACCTGCCCGCTGCGAGGTCCGAACGCCCACTGCTGCCCCGGCTCTGGTGGGGCCGCAGGGGCCGCGGACGCTCCCCCACCCGCTTCCAGCAGCCGCTCGGAAAGCCGCGGTGGCCTTCTCTTCCCCGTGGCTGCCTGGCTGTGGGCAAGGAGCTGGGAGGCCTCAACAGGGCCGCGTGCTGCTGCGCCCGTGGTCTGTCTCACCGCCACGTCACGGCGTTAGCAACGTCACGAGCGTCCTGACCCCGGTGACCTCGCCATCTCGGGCTGTGCAGGGGTGAGGGCAGGGAGTGCAGGTGCGAGCTGAGGTTTTTCCAGCCACGGTGAAGCATCACTAGCATGGGCGCAAGTCAGCTAGGAGCCCTCCAAATGCAGCAAGGGATTAGAATATTTAGAATGGTTTAGGGATGTGTAGCCAAGTCACGGTGACTTGGAAGAGGCCAATGATGATACAGCTTTGATTATTAATAAGTTTTTTGACAGTAGGTGAGGGTCAGGAGCAGAAATCTAGATTTATTTGTTTGGCATTAGGCTGATAATAAATGTGTACTGTTAGGGGAGCTTGGGTGGCTCAGTCCGTTAAGCATCCAACTCTTCGTTGTGGCTCCAGTCATGATCTCATGGGTTTCTGAGTTTGAGCCCTGCATAGGGCTCTGGCTCTGACTGACAGTGCATAGAATCCCGCTGCTTGGGATTCACTCCTCTCTCTCTCTCTCTCTCTCTCTCTCTCCCTCCACCACTCAGACTGTCTCTGTCTCTCTCAAAATAAATAAATAGACTTAAAAAAATAAAAACAAATGTGTGCATTTAGGTATGTTATCACTGGCTCTTCCGGAGCACCTGACTCGCTCTCACGGTGAACACGACATCAGAGGCCAGCCTGGGTTCCATGCCAGTCCACAGATGGGTAAGGAGGGGGTGGGGACTGGCCTCTGGATTCAAGTCGTATTTTACCGTCTCTTCTTCCTGGAGGAATTAGAGGAATATAAATCTGAAGTTAATAGTATAGAAATCTTTTTTATATTTTGCTATTCAAAGATGGACTGAAGTTCATTTCTTTGGTTGCAAAATGGAAGGGCCACTGACCATTTCTTCCACATCTTCAGCGATTAGTTTGTTTCCTAGAGCAGAGACTGAGAGAAGCCACTTCTCTGTTGCTCTTCGTAAATCCACGTGCACCCCAGATCACGCCTCCGTGCAGATTTACGGTCGGAGGACAAGCCTGACCGGTGTGCCCTATGGAAGGAGGACGTCCTATTCTCCAGGAGAGCACACCCCTTACCCACATATGGGATATGTGTTGTGTAGGTAGGGGTTTACTATGCTCAGTGGGTCTGCTCTGCAGGGCACCGGGGCTTCGACCCGAGTCCTGTGTGAGGCCAATGACCGCCCAGCTCAGCAGGACACACGAGCTGTGGCGGCCTGTTAAACAGCACGCACGGACACACGGACACTCAGGCCGGGTTGGAAAGCCACAGCCGGGATGTCCTCATGTGCTGGGGAGCGGTGCGCCTGCCCAGCACACCCCTGGCTGAAATCCGTCAGCAGGAGCGATTGGTGGCATATTTGAGGATGAAGGTTTGGGGCCGGGTCGGGCACCTCAAGTCTCCTCATGACCCCATCACTTCCCACTATGGAAAATCACTCTTGCTCCAAGACATTTGAATACACGGGTAACAAAGTCCTAATGTGAACGTATAAATTCCGATCCGTAAGGCTCGGAAGTGAGGCAGGGAGATAAGCTTGATAAATATGTTACATCTCTGTGATAGTTCCTCATGTGATATTACTCCAATAAATCATGAGCTTGAAGGTCACAACATTCGAACACTCTCTCCCTTTCTGCAGAACGTCTGCCTCTTTAACTCAGCCTGAAACCAAGTGAGAAGTTAATGGTGCGTCTTGGCATCTGGGACATGCTCACGACAGGGCTGGGGGCGGATGCAGATCCATCCCCAAGGCGACGCCTCCCCCCTCCCTCCCTTAACCCTCCCTTCCTTAACCCACAGACCACAGACCCCCAACTCCGAGGGACAGGGCGGCAGACATCACACGGCAGTTGGGGGCTACCTTGCTTACCAGGGACAACAGCTCCATAATCACACGTAAGCCTCACGCCCAGATTTTACCTTTAAAAATTGCATTTCATGGGTAAATGTTGCCAGCTGGAGGACGCCGCTTTCAGCACATTAGCATCATCGTTCCCATTGCTTTCAAGTCCAGTCTGAGTAAGTATGTCCAAGATGGAAGAAACAAATGTCCACTGATCCTTAAAAACAAGTCATCTCCCAGCATGTCAGTCCATGAGGAAGGGAGTGGGGTGCTATCACATGCAGGGGTACCTCCTTCTGGGAGGTTCAGGAAGATACATGTGAGAGTTTTCCTTTGGTTTTCCAAAGCTGCAAGACTGAGGGGTGAAAGTTACTGCCAGCATGTGAGTCAGGCAGCCAAACTCACCCGATGAGGGATGTTTCTAGAATCCAAGGCAAGGAAGGCTCTGGACAGTGAAAACCAAGCCCTGTTCTCATTTCCAGCTCTGCCATAGACATGGAATGTGGGCAAACATTTCTTTCCTCAGAGCCCACGAACCCCACCATTTAAAATGTGGCAAATGGCAATAATCACTCTCAGCATGTTCCATAAAGAAAATGTATTTACTCTTATATCGGTACAGAGTTAATAGCTATAATTTATACGTGTGTATACATAAACACAAACACATCATGTTGAGCTCTTCATACAAAACGTATCATTTAAATGCAAATTGCTATTACTGTTTTGTAAATAATTCCAGGATGAATAATGTCTGTCACAAGGTGAAAAAAAACCCTGTATCTCTCTCATGCATTTTGTAACTTGCGATAATTAAGGTGTGTGTATAACTTGTGTTTACCTTGGATGATTCTTTTGCTGAGGATTTCTGTTACTAAATACAAACTGTTATTTGGAATGCCCTAATTGTATGATTTATTTCTGACCACTTCAATCCTAAAAGTACTGCTGAAGACACGAGCTGTGGGTTCCGGATGGTTCTGGATGGGACAGAGCAGGGAGTGAGCTGCACAGATACATGCAGAGCCAGACAGTACAGGCTTCACCAAATCTATCTCCCACGTGGGGAGTCCATTTGGTGGAAAGAGTGATAGGCACATTTTCCAAAATTCAGCTCTTTGAGGTTATCCTGCCTGGGGTGATTTATTGGTGGCTCTGTCTTCAAAGCAGAGAGCGTTCAAGTTTGGGTGTCTGGGGTCCATCTTCACTACTACAGGGCAGAAACGCACGTCGGGATTAGAGGTGATCAATCAATCAATCATAGATCAATACAAAAATACACACAAGACAAACTCCCCATCAGTTTCGCTTACATAAAGCTGCATAACTAGCTTGGCTGCTCACGCCTGGCAGGAATGAGTAGATGGGATCCATGCTAAAATGCCTGTACTGACCAGGTGGCTGAACCTTCGGAGAACCGAGCCAGACACCTATATGGGCGTGGGACAGGATTGGTCCTGGTTCATGAAACCTTTTTCTTGTAATGACAGCTTGATGGGCTGTGTTCCACTCTGACTTCATAGTTTGGACTGGAGGCCGTCACCATGTCTCCAGCTGTTGTGTCGTCTTGGACCCCTTTCTCCGACAAGAGGGCCCAGGTGGGCAGAGTTCTCAGGAAAGGAGCAAGCTCATTCTTAGGGGAGAGCATGAGCATCGCTGGAAGACCAAAGAACTGCTCCTCAGGCAATGCACACACACTTGCACACACCTTAGAGTCTCAGAGATTCTCTCAGGACCCCCCCACCCCCCCGTCCCAGCAGTCCCGGGAGCCACTGCCCCCTCCCACGGAAACTCAGTTACTACACGGGTCACCACGTGCCTCTGGGGCTCCAGGTGGAAAACTAATGACGACAACCCCTAAGGACCAGACTCTAGGGACTGAAGCCTGACTGACCTCCACCAGAGGGTCGGCCTCTGCGGAAGGCACAGCCATGATGCTCCTGTGGCTATAAGTGACATTCGCAGGGCAAGATGCAGTGTGCGGGGCTTCACTGCCAGCTTTGTTCCTTAAAGCCCTGCTGGGGGTGGGGTTGGGGGTAGTGATTATCAGCTCAGCTTCAGGTGAGGAAACCAAAGCTGAGGTTGGGGGACAGGGTCAAGGTCACTGAGAGCATCCTGTAGCTGGTCCTGGGCCACACAACAATAATTAACAAGGCGTGCTCAATTTCATTAACAAGTTCAGTGAATTCATCACAGTTTGTAAGACACCTGCGGAAACACTAAATCATAGTGTAGCGTGTTAATTCAGTGAAAACCCGCACTGGCACATAAATACACACAGATGCACACGTATGCAAAATGCCCCCAATAAAACAGTACATTGGGTTTTATCAGTTTATTTATTCCTTCTTCGTTTCGTCTCCATTTCAACTGGTAAAAGTAAACAAGTTCATTCACGTCTGTCAATGTTTGAAAATATATTTTTGCCCTTTGTACAGCTTTCAAGCCCTTGAAGACTGTACAAGTATATATTTGATGTTTTCTTCATGTAAACACATTATTGAATTGAATGCTATGAATTAGGATATTTTAAATTTGAAGTCAAGTTAGTTAACATATATGTAATACTGGTTTCAGAAGTAGAATTTAGTGACTTGTCACTTACATACAATACCTGTGCTCATCCCAACAAGTGCCCTCCTTTTTTAAAAATAAGTTTTTATTTATTTATTTTTGAGACAGAGGGGAGAAGAGGGGCAGAGAGAAAGGGAGAGAGAGAATCCTAAGCAAGCTCTGTGCTGTCGTCAAGGAGCCCAACATGGGATTCAAACTCATGACCTGTGAGATCATGACCTGAGCAGAAATCAAGAGTCAGACACTTAACCAACTGAGTCGCCCAGGCATCCCCAAGTGTCCTCCTTAATGGTCACCACCTATTTAGCCCATCCCCCACCCACCTCTCCTCCATCAACCCTCAGTTTGTTTTCTGTATAACAGACTCTTATGGTTTGCCTCCCTTTATATTTTATCTTATTTTATTTGTCTTTCCCTTCTCTTACGTTCATCTGTTTTGTTTTTTAAATCCTAGAAAAGAGTGAAATTATATGATATTTGTCTTTCTCTGGCTGATTTATTTCATTTAGCATAATACACTCTAGTTCCATCCATGTCATTGCAAATGGCAGTTTCATTCTTGTTTTTGATGCTTATTTATTATTGTCAAAGAGACAGAGAGAGAGCACAAGCAGGGAAGGGGCAAAGAGAGAGACTGAGACACAGATCTGAAACAGGCTCCAGGCTCTGAGCTGTCAGCACAAAGCCTGATGCAGGGCTCAAACCCACAAACGATGAGATCATGACCTGAGCAGAAATTGGATGCTCAACCGACTGAACCGCTCAGGAGCCTGTGAAGTTTTATACTTTTTGATGGCTAAGCAGTATTCCATCGCATATGTATACTACATCTTCTTTATCCATTTGTCAGTTGATGGGCATTTGGGCTCTTTCCATAATTTGGCTGTTGTTGATAGCACTGCTATAAACATTGGGGTGCATGTGCCCCTTTGAATCTGCATTTTAGTATCTTTTGGATAAATACCTAGTAGTGCAAATACTGGATTGCAGGGTAGTTCTATTTTTAGCTTTTTGAGGAACCTCTATACTGTTTTCCAGAGTGGCTGAATCAGTTTGCATTCGCACCAACAGTGCAAGAACGTTCATCTTTCTCTGCATCCTCACCGACAATTGTTTCTTGTGTTGTTAATTTTAGCCATTCTGATATGTGTGAGGTGGAATATCGCTGTGGTTTTGATTCGATTTGTATTTTTTGATGATGAGCGATGCTGAGCATTTTTCATGTGTTTGTTAGCCATCTGGATGCCTTCTTTGTCAAAGTGTCTTTTCATGTCTTCTGCCCACGAGTGAAGATTTTTAAGCACCATTATTTTATCTACCAACTGCCAACGAAAAGTGCAGTAAGTAAGAGAGCTTTCCGGAGGAAACTCTCCAAGCCCACTGCCAACAGGTCTACACACCAACAAGCAAGTTGGGGATGAAACTCCAGAACATGAATCTCACGGGACACAAGATGGTGGTCCTCACTTCGGATGTCATGGATGTGGTGTGAGCATGGAGAGGCTTCCAAGCCAGAGAGCCTCGAGTACCAGCTCACAGTGCCTGCTGCCCACAGAGCTTCAGGGCAGCACAGGCCTCGAGCGAGAGGCCACCCTCCTTGGCAGCGCCTGTGCAACAACCCAGACAGGGCTCTCTTCGCGCCACCTGCCACATGAAGGTGGTTGGAGTTTAATCTTTTAAACTGTGCTCTGCAAGAACACTGCTCTTTTCCTCCTTCATGAGGTTGACCGGCATCTGCCTGGCGGCAGGACACCTGTCTCCAAGGATCCCCGCAGGGGACATGATGCTGCCCTGTGGTCCCCACGTTGGACCCTTGGCACCTTTTTGCCAGGTGGCCTCAGTAGGGTTGCTCTGGCAGGGTACGGGCAACGTGGAAGACCCAGAGCAAGAGGCCAGGCTCCCTCTGTGCTCCGATTTGGAGGCAAAACCTCAGTGCTCTATTCTCTCACCTCACGTGTCAGGCAGGTCATCGGCACGGGAGGAGGGGCTCCTGCTCAGAGCCTGCTTCTTCTTCCAGGGACACCCCCAGATGATGCCACAGCAGGCATCCCCACGCCTCTCACCTCTGTAGCATCTGACTGCTGCATCGGCTTAGATGCCAGGAAGGGTCTAGATGCTTGTGTTGTCACATTGCCTCCACTGTGAATCCATCCCACCCCATCCTATTCTATTCTGATGCTCTATTCTTTGAGGTCACTAATAAATACCCTCAACCAAGGGCAACAGAGATGAGGGGGGTCTCATGAATCAGCTCCTGGTTGTGCCTGGATGGTGGCCCCGATCTGTCTTGGACACGTCCCATACTCATGCTCTCTGTCTCCTCTCCACTAGAACACCTGTTGCTCAGGCCACAGCTGACTCTGCCGCAACGTCCAGTAGTTAACAAACGTTTGGTGGTGGTTTGACATTCTGAGCCCTTCACACCTTCTGCATACGTACCTTCACACCTCTGATATTTCATGGCTGCTTTTCTGAGGTCTTTTTCTCCCGGATCTGTTACTGTACCTGGGATGTTGGACTGGGGTGGAATGGCTAATAAAGGGGGTGTCTCAATAAAGAAAAAGTCGCCTTTTCTTAACTATACCTATGATGGGTGGTTTCACCCAATTAGCAAAAAGAGTCCCTTTTTTGGCACACATCTGACCACTTAGCCAGCTGTGGGCAGAGGTTGGCATAAGCAAAGAGAAGAGAGAGATGGAGTTAAGGTGGAGAGTATGGTACACCCAAATGACTTCTCATGAACTCGGTGGCCCCTCCTATGCTTTTACAAGTGAATTTCAAGAAGAGGAGAGCAGTGTGTTTCTTGTTTCAACATTCAGACTGAGCAGCAGCAAAAAATAGTTGTTCACATCCTGAATGAAATGGTGCCCTTAAGTTTGTTTAAATGCATACTTGGGGGCACCTGGGTGGCTCAGTGGGTTGAGTGTCCAACTTGGGCTCAGGTCATGATCTCACAGTTCGTGAATTCGAGCCCTGCATCAGGCTCTGTGCTGACAGCTCAGAGCCTGGAGCTGCTTCAGATTCTGTGTCTCCCTCTCTCTCTGCCCCTCCCTCACTCATGCTCTGCCCCCCCCCCCACAAATAAATAAACATTATAAAAAATAAATGTATATTTGGGCTAAACTCAGGCGTTAAAAGGGTGGCAGAATATGTCAAATTACAGAAAGGATGCATTTGTTTTAAACAAATGTCCTATAAAATAAAACATCTAGATTTTATTTTATTATTATTTTGCTTTTATTTTATATAGAAAGAGTGTGTGTGTGAGTGGGGGAGGGGGGTAGAGGGAGGGTGAGAGAGAATCTTAAGTAGCTCCATAGTCAGCACAAAGCCTGACACTGGGCTCAACCCGAGGCCCCTGGGATCATGAGATAAAAATCAAGTGTGATGCTGAGCCGATTGAACCATCTAGGCTGGTTTACTGGTATTTGTGACCAATAATTTTCCAGAGTGTGTAAAATCTGTGCTTTATCCATCTGAAGTTGTCGTATTCTTGTAGCTAAAGCTCCTTCAGGTTTGGTCCACCCTGCTGCCTGGAGAATAATACCATTGGTGTGATTATTGAACACACAACTGAGCAACCAAAGGAAAATTGAGAGGGGCCTCCACCATCGCATGCCAGGAAAAGTGGGCACATGGTGACAGTCCCTTTGCACTTGTTTTATTAGTAGCCATTCACCATTTGTCACCCTCCACTTATGTGGTTCTGGTGGCTGTAAGCAGGTGGGCAGAAGATGAAGATACTTGACAGGTCAGCAGGCTCTATGCTCACCTCAGAAAGATGGAAGATAAGGGGGAAGACATTTTTGCACTTGAGTTAACTCTCTCTCTAGAGAAATAAAAAATCTCCAAATATCACCCACAACATCTTATCAGAAACCAGTAGGTTTCTCATCAAGTCAAACATCAAGTCCAGACTCACTTCATTCCCAAAAGCCACTAGAAATTCCTCAGGAAATAGTTCCCACAGATGCCTTCTTGCACAGTGAGCGATGGGAGACTTTTTCAGGAAGCAACGATGAGGTCTGGCTCTAGGAGGAAAGCAGCAGAAGAAGCTTCCATGGAGCCCTTCAGCCTATGTGGACACCCCTCCCTTGGAAACCAGTGAAGTCCAGCAGCTGACTGTTGGAACTCAGGTCTACCGTTTGCACACTGGCATCTCCAGCAACAATGCCCAAGTGGCCTCTTGAATGTCACTCCTTGGAGAGCTATGGGTCCCATGTGCTTCAGCGGCACCTCAGAGCTTACCCTGGGAATGGGTTTCCCTCTGGCCCCTACTTCTGAGCAATCAGTTCACTTGGGAATGCTGAGCCAAGGCAATTCCAGAGGGTGGGGCCTCTGGAATTCAGCGTCACCCATTGATGCTCCTCTTGCCCTTCTGAGTCACGTGCTGGAGGCAGAAGACCTGGCTGCCAGAACGCTCCAGAGGGTGAGGACCACAGGCTTGTTCTGGCCCCATTAGATCCTAACTGTGTCCACAGCCATTGAGACTCAGCAAGGAAAGTTCTGTCCAAGATGTCAGCAAGACCTTGGATTTTGTGTAGGATGGAACGGGCCAAGGACACTGGCCTACACGTCTCTGTCAGCACAGTATGCAGGGACGGGGGTCCTGTGCTGACACACGATGTCTCACCCCCATCTGCACAGTCGGCAGTGGTCTGTGACTCTTTCTTGCGTAACTTCCGTGAGCCCCAGTCTCTGGCATAGCACTGGGTTCCAACATGGAGATGGGATTTTCCAAAGTCACTAGTCTTTAAGGTGATGGCGTACCCAGACCATGAGCATCCCTGGGTCCTGCCCCCTCTTTCCCAGAGCCACCCCTGACAAATTGGATGTAATCAAATGCCTGGTGTAATCCTGATAAAACTCTGGGAGTAGAACTCTGGGCAAGGTCTGGCTAGAATTTTTTTTTTTTTACTTTTTTTTCAGACAGCCAGATTATTCAAAATTACAGCAATCAGACACCGGTGAGGAAGGAAAATAGTGATGTGCTTTACAGCAACCACTTAAATGCCACACGTCTCGATAATGTAATGTCTCCACAACTGTTTCTGTTTAAAGCTAATAAAAGTAAACATAAGACATCCCGGTCCCTTCCTATCAAATTTATTACTTTGAGCGACAAAATGACAAAATGATTAGCAGTTAATAAGGCCTCGGCTGAAAAGATTGACTGACATTGCATTACTCAGTTAATTTCCGCTTCTCTGAGCTTTTTTTCCTCTTCCTTCCAGCACGGAGGGAATTAATATTATCACATCAAAGGCTTTCCTTTAAATGGAGAGAAAAATCATTTAAAAGGACACAGGCTGTGATTATTCAAACTAGGTTATTTGCACCTTGCATATATAACAATATCATGGAACAACTTCATTGCACCGCCGTCACTGTCAGTCACTAATAGAAGAAATTTGCTTGCATTTTATCAGCGCCATTGTGCAGCCTGGGTGGGGGAGGGGCAGTCATCGCCTCATCTGATAAGAAGCATGTGCACACGGAGCAAGGGCCGCTCAGCGCGACAAGACGGATTTCTGGACTAATGCTCAGTATGCAAATTCTCCCTTCTTGGCATCTTCCCTCTGCTCCTTCCCACTCTGTTTCGATTCCGTCCCCCCGTTTTCCTTAAAGAACTGTATACGCAGGGAGATAAGTGCCAACCTCCGTGAGCTTCAGGATGTAATTATGTGACGCAGCCTTGGTATTTCACTTCCTTCCGTGCTGAGCTTGGCAGACAAATTGTAGCAGGGCTGATTTAATACCTAAAGAAGTATGTCATATTCTCATAGACTAGTTGTGTCCGTGGGTGAAATTATGAGTGACCCAACGCTTGGCCCAAGTCGCAGCCCATGATCTATTAGCATTTAGGGCTTGACAGATGGAATTACTGCCCCCTCTAACTGTAACTGTGTTAGAGCCCATGACAAACCGCTCGCTTGTCAGACGTGATTCTTCTAGAAAGATGAGGGGCGTGTGTGCTGACCAGTGGGTGGAGGGGCGCGTTGAGGGCAGGGAGACGGTGACAATGACACAAAAGATGAAGCATCCATGGCAAAGGTCGGGAGGCAGAGCTTGGTTACCAAGGCTCCAGGTGGATTAGGTCCCGGGCATCCTGGGGGAGGATGGGGAGGCCGGCAATCAAGTGAGATTGGAACAGAGTGTCCCCATGTCGAAAGGCTGGAAGACAAGCCTTGTTAATTCAGGAAACCGCAGAGTGGAATTAGTCCAGGCCCTGGTGGAAAGCTGCGGCGCCGTATTGTGCCGATGAGATAAATTTCCCCTGGCCGGCCGACATGCTGGCCACTGACAGAACACTGCTGTGCGCGGTTCATTAAAATGTCCAGCTCGCAGGAAATTTTAAAAATTTATAACGCTTCCTATGGATGGTGGGGTCAAGTTCAATGGGCAGGAAAAAGCAGTAAAATAGCTCAGGGAATTATTTGCAGATTACTGTTTCAACAAGTTAGCATTTTTAACAAAAATTAGGAGTGCTGTGATGTCTTCAGAATTATAATCCTAAATCACAGAAAGAGACCAAATTTATTCCCTTCTTGGGACTGATCTCTGTGCCTGATAGGGGCAGGTCAATAAGATGTCAGGCGTTGTGCCAATAGTACGCTTTTAATCAGATTCTATTCAAGTAACACCTGAGAAAATAATGTCATGTCTGGTCATTGCCAGGATGGCGGAGTATACCTTCTGAGTCGTCTAGAGTCACAACTTAAAAATAGATGGAATGGTGGCTTAATTATATTTTAATGTGTGACAATATTGTCCTAGTGTATCTGGACTTACTAATTCTGCCATAAGGTCAGAGAAATATTTCCTTCCTATGGGAATATGCAGGGTCCTCGGCCGACTTACTGTATTTAAGTAGGTGAACACTTTCCAGGAGGTGTAAGCTCTAAGCAGAGATGTTGGTTTAAGTCGCACACCACTTTGTCTAAATGTTCAGCTACAATGCCCGTGTCTTGCTTCAGGGTCTTTTAAAAAAAGTTTTAAAAAGGTTTTATTTCTGAGACAAAGATAGCATGACCAGGGGAGGGTCAGAGAGAGAGGGAGACACAGAATCCGAAACAGGTTTCAGTCTCTGAGCTAGGTGTCAGCACAGAGTCCGATGTGGGGCTTGAACCCATGAACCCTGAGATCATGACTTGAGCCGAAGTCGGACGCTTAACTGACTGAGACACCCAGGCGCCCCAGGGTCTTATAGTCAGTGTTGCACAGAGGTACTAAACGAGAGTTAGTCAGTCTGGTTGGAGAATAGAGACTCCAGAAATCGCAGAAGTAAAGGTAAATCTCAGCTCATGAACAGAATGTTCAAGACTCTCCTTGGGTTCATATCCAAAATGGAACAGAAACATCTGTAAATCAATAGAAAAAATAGTAACCCAATTTATTTTTTTAAAATATTTTTATTTATTTCTAGGAGAGAGAGAGAGAGAGAAAGAGAGAGACAGTGTGAGCAAGGGAGGGTCAGAGAGAGAGGGAGATACAGACTCTGAAATAGGCTCCAGACTCCGAGCTGGCAGTCAGCACAGAGCCCGACGCGGGGCTCGAACCCACGTACCGCGAGATCATGACCTAAACAAAAGTTGGATGCCTAGCCTACTAAGCCACCCAGGTGCCCCAATAGTATCCCAATTTAAAAAAAAGGACAAGTGACTTGAAATGACATTTCTCCAAGAAGACATACAGCAGCCAAAGGTACACAAGAGGTTGTTCAACATTATCCATCAACGCAAATCAAAAACCACAGGGACATATCACTTCACACCTGTTAGAATGATTATTACTGAAAAAAACAAAAGATAACAAATGTTGGCGGGGACATGGAGAAGAGGTACCCTTGTTAACTGTTGGTGGGAATGCAGCCCAGTACAGTCTTCTGAAAAACAGCATGGAGTTTCCTCAAAAAATTAACAAGAGAACTATCATTTGATAGAGCAGATCCCATGGGATATAAGCTATAACAGACTTCTGGATATTAATCTAAAACAATCTAAATCAGGCTCTTGAAGAGATCTGTGCTGCCCTGTCCACTGTAGGGTCATTCACAATAATGTAACAATATGGAAACGATGTAAATATCCATCAATATAGACGGATAGGCAAAGGATAAGCCAGTCACAGAAGGACAAACACTGCCTGATTCCACTTGTCTGAGGAATCTACACTAGTGGAACTCATAGAAGCAGAGTGAATCATGGTTTCCGGGGGGGCGGGAGGGGGCCATGAGGAGTCGTTCAGTGGCTATGAAGTTTCAGTTATGCAAGGTGACTAAGTTCAAGTGTCCATCAAGGGTGAAATATATATATTAAAATATTTAATATTGTAATAACATTGTGTGGTGATGTATGGCACTACTATTATGGTAAGCATTGAGTAAAATATAGAATGGCAGATTCAATATATTGTATACCTAAAACCAATGTAATATTGTATCTCAGCTCTACTTCAATTAAGGATAAAAATGCTAGGGGTGCCTGGGTTGTTCAGTCAGTTAAGTGCCCAACTCCAGCTCAGGTCATGATCTCACAGTCCATGAGTTCGAGCCCCACGTCAGGCTCTGTGCTGACAGCTCAGAGCCTGTATCCTGCTTCGGATTCTGTGTCTCCTTTTCTCTCTCTTCCTCTCCGCTGCGTGTACTCTGTCTTTATCTGTGTCTCAAAATAAATAAATGTTAAAAAGAAGAAGAAAAAAGCTGAGAGAGAGAGAGAGAGAAAGAGAGAGAGCGAGAGAGAGAGCGAGAGAGAGAGACCACCCCAAATGGTAAAGTCTTAAAGACACAAGGGAAAGATTGCCCACTGTGAGGGGACACGGTTACCTGGCCCTAGATTTGCTCTCAGGTGAGCGGGGCAGGGAGGCTGCCCTTCTCTTAGGTCGGGGGCAGGGGGCAGCTGGAAGGGGCGGTCTCCTTCACTCTGGCACTGTTCTCTGCAAACAGAAGAGTCCAGGCTGAGACCCATGCACTTACTTGAGCAGATGGCCTCCTGCCCAGCCTCTAGTAAACAGATAAATCTGTCTGATTCAAAGGTACAGCACTGCATCCCGATGTTGTAAACTTTAAAATGGCTTAAAATATGTGTTCTTGGTTTGTTTATGATTGGGAGAGGCTTCCTACTTATCCAGGGTAGGTAATGAAAACACTAGTCATCTAAAATAACTTCTGCTTGAACTCACAAAAGCCATCATGAAGAAGACAACATTTCTCTGAAGTTCACTGTGAGCTGGACTGTGTAAACTGTTGGTACGCATGTTACTTTAGCTGCTCTCTTCTGAAGAGAAAGTCACCTCTACATGGCTAAGTTCAATAATAATGAGGACACATCTACAGAATTCAGGGCCAGGGCTGACGTGGAAAACACGTGAAACTTTAGAGTTCAGGGAAGAAGGACCAGACCCTCGGAGAGCCTGGGTGGTGTTCGGGGAAGCCCTGGGCCTGGGAGCTGTGGGCGGAGAGGCGGACGTCTCGTGACGCATTTCTCGTCTGTGGGCATTTCTCGGACGTCTCACACGCGGGGCCGAGTGAGAGGTAAAGGGGCTCTGGAACCCGAGAAAGGCAGGAT
Source organism: Proteles cristata cristata (assembly GCA_017311185.1). Lineage (NCBI taxonomy): Eukaryota > Metazoa > Chordata > Mammalia > Carnivora > Hyaenidae > Proteles > Proteles cristata. The sequence goes on along the minus strand of JAESUZ010001109.1, from coordinate 490,269 downwards.
GTCCTGCAGAGTGTGCTGACATCCCCCTGAAGCTACGGGCTGAGCCCCAGAGAGGGACCAGTTGAGGTATCGCTTGGAAGAGCAGAGAATCATGGGCGCAACTGGGCCTGCTGGCGAGACACAGAAGGGCAGTGGTGGTAGCTGGGGGGCAGGAGCCCGCGCTTGCTCTTTGCTTGTGTTTACCAGGAGCTGCTGGGGAATCTTGGGTTCTTGCTGGAAGTGGCCCACTGGTGACAGGGAGGCTGAGGGACGGTGCATGGGGTGGAGGATGGTCAGTGGAAGCTGGGGATTCACAGGGGAGCAAGCTGCCTAGACGGTGCCTCCCTCCTTCTCGGTGCTCTGTGGGACCGGTGTGGCCCAGTGAATGCCCGTGTCCTTCTGGACGGGAGCTGCTAGGAGGCCACGGAGGGGAGGCGAGGCAGCCGGAGAGCACTGCCACCCCCGTGCCCTGGCATCCAGCTTATGGAGACGAGTGAAGTGCGGATGAGCCCGTGGAGGCAGAGGAGGTGGTCCAAGGCGTGGAGATCACCCAGGGCTCCACGTTAAACAAGTCACTGGGAGATGGCCCTGCGGTCAGGGGGTGGAGGCTGGAAAATCTGCCCTGAGAGCTTATCATCAAATAACACAGCCCATGGGAGATGACGCAGCGACAACCCTTCATTTAGTGTTGAAAATAGTGATAATGGACCCTTGGGTGGCTCAGTCGGTTAAGCATCTGACTCTTGATTTCAGTTCAGGTCAGGATCTCACGGTTCACATGATGGAGCCCTGAGTCGGGCTCTGTGCTGACAGTGCAGCGCCTGCTTGGGATTCTGTCCTATCCCTCCCTCTGTCCCTCCTCCACTCACAGTCTCTTCCTCAATAATAAATAAACATTAAAAAACAAAAACGTATAAAGGAGGAAGATCATGGGAGAAGGAGTCAAGGCACCCGGTGATGGCGTCCAATTTCCAACCCACTGACCATAAAGGTCACCATCAATTTACTTTCGGTCGTGATCATTGCACCGGAGGCTGGGTGTCAATTGCTGGACAAGCAAAAATACCTGAGGAAATGCTTTGTGGCCAATTAAATGTACCTGTTATTTTCAGTGTCAACAGACACGTTGCTGAAAACCTTCAGCGTTACGGATGCCTAGATACGGGTAGTTTCACAAGTGTTGATCAAGGATCTTATTTACTTTAGTAAATTCCACAAGACCCACTCCCCCCTTTTCCATTAGCTAATTTGCTCCTGTCTGCCTTCCCAGGAATGCAAATCAGCCTTCCGGGAGCCTCGCAGAGAAGGAACATTTCTCCTGCAAGCTGCAACGTTCCCACCGGACCCACCGGGCATTTCTCGGTCTTTTAAGCTGTCATTTGCGGTCCCTGGGTATCCAATCTGTTAAATGAATTAGCCCTCTATTGTTCTGACTTCGAGCTGTATGACCTGCCTGTCCCAGCTTGGCATTTTCCACTGCTGGCCCCCATCCATTACCGGCACGCAGCAGGGTCCAGAGGCTGTAAATCATGGCGGAGGCGGGCTGCCCTTTCCCCTTCTCTGAGCTGGGCACCCCTCGCTTGCACTCACTTCCTGTGTGGCCGCTCAGCCTGCCGAGAGGCTGGTCTGGAGGCCATGTCATTTGGCTTTAACGGAATTATCCATCCTCCTCCTTTTCTCTGAATGAACCAAAATCTTTAGAGAGAGCTCTAAGATCCAAATCCGGGGTGTTTCAAATAAAAGTCCAAAACTCATAAAAGTCCAAGTAGGACACCTCAAATCAGTCAGGAATGCATGGATTCCCCTTCTACATGCGCTAGGTGGCCCAAAGACAGATATGAGAGAAAGCACTGGTCTGGAGCTCACTGCCGGGGCCCTGAAGCCGCCACCCTGGGCCTTTCTCCCCCACTTCTGCATCTTCCTTCAGCTCTATGACTGCTCCCGTCTGATATTTTCAGTTTCACCCCTATTGCACCTTTGGGTGCTGCATTTCCTACAGCTGCCCAGAGGCCTAGGCGGAAAGATCTTATAATAAATGTAAGCCCCTCTCTGAGGGCTCACTCCGGGCCAGTCTCTGCACCAAGAATCTGATCCACTGTCACGCAGTTACTGCTGTATCCCGTAAGAGGCAGGGGACTCTGCCACCACCCTTTACAGATGGCCACACTGAGGCTGGGGGAGCTCAGCCGCTTGTCCAAGGGCACACAGGCAGCCAGGGCTGGAGGAGGAAGGGAGCTCCACTCGCTTTGCTGAACGCACGGATCTAACACTGACATGGCCCTTCTGGCCACCAGTTCAGCAAGCTGGCTTGACGCCTGGGTGATTCTTAGCTCGTCACCACCTGTAACTTGATTCTGGCCCCAAACACTTTTTAATCTGAGCACTTCTCATCAAAATGCCTTTGCCTTTTGTATCAATTCATGCAATTGCCATGTATTAATTTGCAGCAGTTAACCATTGAGAAGAGGGAATGGAAAGGAACTATGTTATTACGATTGTATAACCACCATCCAATCTGTCCTGTCTCTGGTACAAAGAAACGTAATGTGCACTATTGAAGGATGGTCTGCACAGGAAGGTGTGCCCTTTACCCAATGGAAGCAGGTGGAAAGATGCTTGGGAGCGGCAAGAGGTGCCAGAACAGGGAGAGAGAACAGGGCACAGTCAAGACATAAAGTAATTTATGGATGTAGAGCTCGTGCAACATGGTGCTCGTGCAGCCTTTCAGAGAAACCTGCAGTGGCGTCTGGGAGGCTCAGCCGTGTCAGCATCTGACTTTTGATCTCAGCTCAGGTCTTGATGTCAGGGTTGTGAGTTCAAGCTCTGCAATGGACCCCATGCTGAGCATGGGGCCTACTTTAAAAACAAAAACAAAAACCAAAAATATACATTAGGAAATGAAGGAACACCTGGGAGTGGCTCTGAAGTTTATGTAATTAGTCCCAGGTCTTCTGCATGTAGGAAGGAGACATGTGCCCATAAGGTGGCTTGGGGCACCTGAGTGGCTCCATCCTGACAATGGAGTCCATTGAGACTTCGGGTCAGGTCATGATCTCACAGTTCGTGGGTTCGAGCCCTGCACTGAGCTCCATGCTGATGGCTCAGAGCCTGGAGCTGCTTTGCATTCTGTGTCTCCCTCTCTCTCTGCCCCAGTCTTGCTCACCCTCTGTCTCTCTCTCTCTCTCAAAAATAAATAAACATTAATTTAAAAAATATATATATAGTGAGGAGTGTGTGGCAGCCATGTTTGCCAAGACAGGGTGTATGGGCTTGTCATGGTGGTGACGGAAGGTCGCCCTAGCGGTGCAAATGGGGCTTGGCTTGACCAGATTTACTTTCTAGAAAGATTCCCCTGAGGTTCTCTAGAGGCACACAGCTACACTGAAAGCAGGGCGCTCACCACCCCATACACACACGACCCCCCATACACACACACAACCCCCCATACACACACACGACCCCCCCATACACACACACGTACCTGCAGCAATCGTGGGCACAGCCACCTGCCTATACTCACAGGTACACACCACACTCATGGGCTCCCATCCATGCATGAGCACATGCATGCACATACCACTACACACACATGTGTGAACAGGCACACATGCATACAGGCTTGGTCACATTCACGCAGAAGGAAAATGATCAGAAGGATGCCTGACTTGCTACGATTGTCACAAAGAAGAGGTTTCAAAATCCCGTCACGGGCAGATGTCCAAGAGAATTCTGTAAGGACAGAAGTGAAGGAAGTGGGCAGTGTGCACTTTCTGGAATGTCTGCTCTCTGGCGCTCCGTGCTCTGGGGGCAAGTGCTCATTTTTGTCCCTGATTCACCAAACAGAGGAATACCAGTTCTCTGCTTCAAACAACTAAAATTGGTTTATTTTTTTCATTTTGTCCACATGAAATTACCATTCGGCTGAAGATATTCAGAGTGTGCAAGCCCTAATGTATTTTTTTTTGAAAAGTAATAAACTGTAAATCAAGAGAAGGGATGCCACCTCAAACTCAGGTCTGGAATTGCTTGTGTAATGCTGTGGATCCATAATTGTACCTTGTTTTAAATTCATATGTATTCATTTCATAAAAATAGTCTATATTTTATACTGATAAATTTATCAATAGAAAAAAGATAGCATGCAAAGATATAAAAAATTACCTGCCAAAATAATGATTTATGCTGGTTTTGAAGCTTCCCCTCTATTATTCATGTGCATAGACTTTTTTTTTTCATTTTGACATTTACTTCACATTATAAAAATGTGTTCCTCTATGTCAGTATCTTCATTTGAATAGCAGGTATGGACTGGAGTACTGGCTCTGGGTCTGACGGCCTCAGTCAGGAGGCGGCCGTGTTCCCAGCAAGGATAGATCAGAGAGGTCAGGCGGGTCTGCAGCCACCGGGCGAGGGAACACATCCTGACAGAAGCTGGAGACCTTGTAGGGAGGAAACAATATGAGAAAGTCTTTACCAACGGCTGATCGGGAACAGGGCTGTTTTGTGTTGACTTGGGTCATGCTTGCTTGAAAGATCAAAGATGGCGTGCTGTCATTAATATTAAATTGGAAGAATAAATTATTTGGCCTTTGAACAACGAGTTGGGAAGAGGAGAGCAGGCAAAAGAAAACCTCGGGAAGATGGTACCCGTCCCTCATTCCTGTTTTCCTACCTGGAGCTCAACGGTAGCTCTAAGTTCAAAGAGGGAAGTGCATCCTGTGTGTAGAAGACGCTGATCTGGGGAGTGTGCAGTAGGGTTGAGGGGTCAATGGGTCCATTCAGGAGCAGGAGAGGCATGGAGAAGGGACAATGGAAGGGGCTGGGGTCATCTGTGAGAAGAGAAAACCTAAATCTTGAACCCAGAGTAGGTCCGTCAACTCCAGGCAGAGAGGCTTGTGATGGGGCTTCTCTGTGACCGCACATTCTTTCCATACATCCGAACACAGAGCCATCTTGGCATTTTTTACTTCTCTCTCTTTTTTTAATTTTTTAAAATTAATTTTGAGAGAGAGGGAGAGGGAGAGAGAGGGAGGGAAGGAGAGAGAGAGAGAGAGAGAGAGAGAGAGAGAGAGAGAGAGAGAGAGAGAGAGAGAGAATCCTCAGCAGGTTCTGTGCTGTCAACAGAAACTGACACAGGGCTCAAACCCATGAACTGTGAGATCATGACCTGAGCCGAAGCTAAGAGTCAGACGCTCACCCACCTGAGCCACCCAGGTGCCCCAGGATTTCTTCCTTCCTACCAAAGCTCGATCACCTGACCTGTGCGGGCACCCAAGCCCAGATGAAATTTGAAGCATCACCTTGCACGTGTTTGTATGTAGAGTGGGGCTAAGCCTCAGTCCATGGACTCAAGTGTGAAAGAAACAAAATTTTGTCTGGAAACTAGTCTAATGTCTATCTCAAATCTGTTTTTCCCCTGGAAGGGCAGAAATGTAAACCTGTTTCAGACGGCACCATCCCCACATTGTATCCGCTTGGAGGGGTTACATAGACCAAGAGGTTGGGATGGTCTTGTCCTCAGGGCTCTGTCTTTCTAGGGTGGTATTAGGGGAGGGGACACTCAGTCCATGCAGGTTGTTGGCAATGGCCCCTTCCATCAGACCCCTCTCCAGAAGACTCGTTGGGTCTCGGTTCTGGTGGAGACACTCCATGCAGCCTGGGTCCTACGACTCTGCTCCGTCCACCATGAAGCACCACCAGGAAAATACACCTGATGCAGTGGGGGTGCCATGATGTCTCCCCCCCCTCAGCACACACTCCACATTCTCTGGTCGTTCAGCCGCCTCCTCCCAATAGAGACCTGCAGGCCCTCTTCTCTGTGCTCCAATCTGCCATGTCTACTCTCAATGGTGGCTTCCTGAATGAATATGAAACACCAATTCACTTCCTTTTGGGTGACCAAGGAAAAAGGGGCAATGCCACATAACATCTGCCATCCTGGGCCCCACCCTGGGCACCCATCGCAGCCACACTAATGCACTGCCAGAGCTTTTGTTGTACAGATGCCTCTTTTGCATTTCCAGCTGCACCCGGCCCCACTCCTGTTCCCATGACCTCTCACTCAATACCCACATCCCGACTTACCTGTACTGATGTGAAGTCCCACACAGACTGGTAGGCACCTCTTGGTAGCATGTCAGCCTGGCAGTTAAACTGTTTTTGCCGAGGGGTATAATGTCTCCATCCCGCGTGTCGTGCGACCCCAGCCTCGTTGTCCAGCTCACCACCTCATCCCGCATGTGAACATTATGTGTTGCACGTGGTAGGCGGTTAGAAAGTCTTCGCTGAAATAAAAAGATAAGAACAGTCTAGCTGAGTCCAGTTGGTAAATTTACACTCACTGCTATTAATTCATCTCCGCCCTATATTTCTGATGTTGCCTTTAGAGTCTAAATCACGTTTCATTCTCAAACACCCACAGGTTTGAAGAACATGACCTCTCTATGTCCTTCTGAGGCATTGATGATGGCGGCAGAGCTCCCAGGTGCCAACATCCCCCGGGTGATAGAGTGTGACCACTGCCACCTTCCAGAGGCAGTTATTTACTAGAAAAGGAGGGACTAACTAGGTGCATTTCAGCCCGTTTTGTTTTTCTATTTGCTTCTCAACTTTATTTTTTCTAAATTTATTGAGATATAACTGATATGCAAAAAAACTACACATAATCAACATATACAATTTGGTGAGTTTTGACAGAATAATACAGTTATACTCTCCTCACCAACATCAAGGTAATGGACAATCCATCACCTCCAAACCTTTCCATGTAACCCTTCGCGTTCTGTTTTGTTTTGTGTTTTTGTTGTAAGAGCACTCAGCATGAGCTCTGACCACCTCACCACACCTTGCCGTTAGCTGTAAGCATGAAGATGCACCACAGATCTGGGGAGCGTGGCCCCCTCGGGTAACTATCCCTTTAGATTCCTTGGACAACTGTTCCCACAGCCCTCTCCCCTCAGACCCTAATGACCACTTCCTCTGTCTACTTCTGTGTGTTTGGTGATTTTAGGTCCTTCACGCAAGGGGAGTCCTACGGTATTTGTCCTTCTGTGTCTGACTTCTCTCTCTTAGCATGATTTCCTTTAGGCATTGTTGCTTATGGCAGGAGTTTCTGCTTTTTAATTTTATTATTATTTTTTTAAATGTTAATTTATTTTTGAGAAAGAGTGCAAGCGGGGGAGGGGCAGAGAGAGAGGGAAAGAGAGACTCTAGGAGGGGCTCAGAGAGAGGGGGTGGGGACAGAGGATCTGAGGCAGACTCCTCACTGACAACAGAGAGCCCAATGCAGAGCTCAAAGTCATGAACCATGAGATCATGGCCTGAGACGAAGTTGGAAGCTCAACTGACTGAGCCATCCAGGCACCCCTCTTCCTTTTTAAAGACTGAATAATATTCCAGTGTGGATGTGGACCACATTCCGTGTCACGTCCTCAAGAGGACTTGCGTTCTGCTCAGAGACTCAGGGTAGCTGGTGTCAGATGCAAGTATCATAGCATATGGCTAACAGTGAATAGAGTTATGTGGATCTACAAACCACAGTGAACCCCATGACCCCAGCAGAGTTACAGTTAAAAATAATAGAGTTTAAGGAATTTTAAATATTTTGATCAAAACACACAGAAAATATATGTGTAGGGCCACTCACCTCTTTGCTCTCTTCTGAAGCAATTTTAACTTTCTTTTTGTCCCCACCCTATGAAATATCTGGTCATTGGCTTTGAATGCCCACCTGCTATGCGGCTAGGCATAGGCCTGGGTCGCTGTGGCACCAACCCCAGAGCCTGGGGATTATCCCCCTTCCAGCCTCCGGGGACTCAAAGTGTCTGTAGGATCCGGTTTGGGATCTGTGATGTCTAGATTTTGTGTCAGCCTGGGTGGATGCGTAGTACCCGGTTATTTAATCAAACGCGTCTAGACGTCACTGTGGATGTATTTTATAGATGCGGTGGACACCTGCAATGAGGCGGGTTTAGGGAAAGGAGATCATCTCCCATGATGCAGCTGGGACTCTTCCAATTTGCTGAAGGTCTTCACAGGAAAACAATTTTCGTGGAGATTAATGAGCAGAAACCCTGACTGAGTCTGCACCCTGTAGTCTTCCTGATGGATTTTGGATTCACTAGCCCTCAGAACTGCAGGAAGCAATTCCTTATATAAATTTCTGCTTTAGTCTCTATCTATCTATCTATCTATCTATCTATCTATCTATCTATCTATCTAATCTATCATCTGTCTACATCTGTTATACTTCTAAACCAATGGATTTATGTCAGTATCTATATGGACATGTGTCTTGCTTGTTCTGTGTCTGAAAAACCTTTAATTATCTACCAAATATCTAATCCCAATATTTCTAACATTTTCCACAGAATGCATTAGAAACCTATGTCACCTTTTTTCTGGGCTTAAAGTATATATGTATCTCATCTTTACTTTTTTCTTCATATAGTTTTATTTGTACTTGACCCTATATTTCTTTCAGTTAAGTTATATGTAATAATATACTAAGGTATGTAATATTTTCCATGCATCATATCATATCCTATCATATCCTATGATACCATGCCACACTGTACCATAATGCTGTGCGTGCATGCTCACTGTCTCTCCACATTAGGACAGAGAGGTGGGGGAGGACAGGAAGTGGATGTGTTCTCTTCTGTGCCATCCCATAAACTCTTCTTGGCACATTATAGTGGCTCCATAAATATTTGCTGAAAGGATACAGGATGAGGTTTATAGCTCCATTCACACTCATTCATCTGAAGTATATATCATATTGCACTGAAAAAAAAAACCCGAGGAAGAAAATCACAGTGCTTTCTGACTTGTCTGATAAATAGATACCTTTTCCAAGCCGTGAAAGGATGTCATTGTGTTAATGAAAAATAAAAACAAACCCCACAATGGGGTGTGGGCTTAGGGGCCCCGTTAAGGGCAGAAGGGTTTGGACTGTTGCAGTTTTGCACAGAGCGAGTGAGGGGATCAGACCATGTCCCAGCTCAGGCCTTCTCTCCCTTTCAGGGTCAGGATTAGGGGTCCAGACCTGACCCCAGAGCCTCGGTGCCTGCCAGCTCCTTCAGCTGCTGGTTATGTGGCTCTCCTGTTCTATTCTTCATTCTCCTCATCAGAAAAGGGGATAGTCATAATACTTGTCTCAGAGGGGTGGGGGAGGATTCCAAAAGGTAGCATCTGGCCAAGGTTCAGGGTGCTGCCTGGTACTGGCACCTTCCCAGAAAAGAGGAGGTGCTGTATATCAGCCTAGACTGGGCTGGGCTGGGCTGGGCTGGGCTGGGCTCACTACGCACACGTATCCAGTAGAGTGTCCTGGATCCCAGCTGGGCGTGGCAGGGACGGCTGTGCTCCATGTTGAGTGTCTCTCTTCCCCCTCGTCCCGCGACAGCAGACACCGCTGCCCCCCATTCCGTGATGAGGGCAGAGTCTCAAGGGAGCAAATGGAACTCTTGAAGCCTCTCCAGGCCTGGGCTGGGAATGCGCACACACCATCACTCCTGCCTCATTCTATTGGCCAAACCAACTCAGGCAGAGAAACTGGACCCACGGTCAGAAGACCCTGCAGAGTAACCTGGCACAGGGCCTGGCTCAGGCACGGGGGAACCAGGACAGAGCGCAGTCGCCGCACTAGTGGTGACAAAGCGTGTCAGCACAGATACGTGTGGTGGAAGACGTGATGGGCATGAAGGAACGGCAGAGTGTGGTTTGGAGGACAGTTCTAATTAGGATTCAAAGCTGGAGAGGAGACCATCCAGATCAGCCTTCCTGAACCTCAGCTGGCACCAGGCTCCTCCTGTATCCAATTACGGGATACAGTTACCCTCAATCCTGAAGGCAAGGGGGGAGGGGGAGGGAGGGAGGGAGAGAGAGGCAGAGAGACAGAGAAAAGAACCATTGGCTCAGTTGTGATCACTTGACATTCAGGGTCATGGGCTATTCATATTGCAAGACATTGCTCATTTATCAAGTTAAAATCTATTAGAAATATTTGCTCGTTTCACGGAACATTTGCAGAACAAGTTACTTGCAATCCAAGGTGTTACGGTAATTGATATTGGTATCAACTCGATTTCATAGTAGACTAATGTGTTGGTAAATGTTATTCAGTTTGTGCCTCTCAGTGGACAAGTGAACCTTCTGTCTTTGAATTGAATGAGTCTCTTCAATTCCCACAGCAGAGTAGATCACTCTCCTGGATAGTGTGCTTGGCACACTCTTTGCCTTGTGCTTGACACTCAGAGAGGTGAAACATAGTTTGGCATAAGTCAATTAAGGGATATATGATGAATTAGTCAAATGGATAGGTGATGGATGGACATACAGATAGGTAGATAGATAAATGTATATATACAGGTAGATGACAGATAGACAAAGAGATAGGAAGACAGATATATTCATACTGAGAAGGCTGCAGACCCAACATCAATCTTCAGTACTTGTTCAATTTTGTGTCACTATGGAGATCTCCACTCTAATATGCTTGTAGAATCATTTGCCCCTTTTTTTAAAATTACAAGATACACTTCTTTGAGAAATAATCTGGTGTTTGATGTGCACACGAGTCAATCAGAAAACCATCACAGCCTCTGTACTAAGATGTCTGAAGGCAGAAGGAGTTCTCCCACCTTCATGAGTCCCCCATTCTGTGAAGCCAAGGAAGAACGTGGCCCAGACAGCACATTTTTTAAACCTTTGAACAAAGACACATAAATGCATAATGCTGTAATATTCAACTACTTTTCCAGCACACGCTTGCAAATCTGTTTTCAGTGTGATCTGATATTTGACTTCTTGAAAGAAATATATAAATAACAAATTGACTAGGCATAGATATTTATCTTTTGTCTTGACATATGCAAAGCAATTTTTTTTAAAGTAATAAAAGGCCAGACTGAAAGTTGAACTATGACGATGTGACATTTGAGAAAAGATGCCAAAATAGTGGGTGACCATAAAAAAATTAGCTGTGTTTTCCCAGCACCAGGAGGGCTTGCCCTAAAGGCCACCAGGCCCTCTTTGTGAGTTGATGCTTGATGCCCCATGGCTTACTTTCAATTTGAGACCTTTGGCCATCAAACTGCACATTCAGTGTGTAGTTAACCCCAGGTCTTAGTTGGGAATGGAACGCTCCCAGGCTATTGCCAGTCAGTCCCTTGTCCAGCAGAGGTGTTTCTCTGTGTCTTCTACCTTAGCGTCTCCCAGGTGAGGACGGAGTGGTGTCTTACCCGCAGGAACACTGCGCCATAGGAAGGAAGAAGCACTCTTTCCAAGATAACTGAGAAATGGGTTCCAGGCAAAATCTCAGCCCCTGACAGTTACGTACTTCATGGCCTGAGAGGGGCCTCCTCTCCAGCCTATAGCATTACCTCAAGGCTGGGCTTTCATGCCTACAGTGCAGGGCTTTGGGGAGCCCCCCACAAAGAGAAACCCTAAATGTGTGGCCCATCCTGTCAGAGAGCTGCAGAGCCTCCACATACAGGTTTTGTGGAGCCAGGAAAGGAGATTGAGTGCAGCCCCCCAAGCTACCACCATGTTAGATTCCTCAGCCCTCAGTCCCCATTGGTCCACGGCAGCCTTTCGCTCAGCACATGTGGGGATGAGGGTGAGAAGCGGGGCCTGCAGGACCCCCAGTGTGGCCGCCCAGAGTCCTCTCCATCCCCTTCATTGGCAGAGATTTGAAGTAACACCTGGGGCCGGGGAGAACTGAGGAGAAGGGGCTACTTGGTTAGGCGCGTGGGCCCTACAGCATGTGGTCTCGCCCTACACAGACTTACACAGGCCGTTTCAAGATGATGAATCAAAGTTATTAAAATTAATGTTTAAATGAAATTTCATACCCAAGCAGCACTTCTTAAAACAAACATCGTGGTGTGTCTATTAGTAATGCCCACCCGGCACCCTGCCCACCCAGCACCCCGCCCACCCAGCACCCTGCGGGAAGAGAAGTACATCTCAGATTTCAGGACGATTTCTACTAAAACACTTAACAGTTAAAAAAAAAATGGGTGCACACAGTAGGGCAAACGTCCGCTGAACTGAGGTGATTCATTTCCCTGATGATGACAAGCCAAGGGGATTTATCCCCCCTCTTAGAAAGATTTCCAGTTTCGCATTTCCTGGGAAGGGTCTTGCTTTTATTCAGAATTCTTTGCTTTTATCCTGGAAATGTCAACAGGAGGGCAGGATACTTTTTCAATGAATCAATGCCAGTATCGACCCATACTCAAAAGCGGGTGCTGTCGATTTGAGCAAAAAGAGAGGTCCTTTGCAGGAGCGCTTAGTTGGCAGGGGTTTCTGGTGAGGGATGAGGCACAGGCGATGAGTCAGGGGCCCTCCACCCGCCTCTCCAGTCACCGCTGCCTGGCAGAGACAAAGAAGGCACCCTCCCCTCCTTCTGCCCAGGTCGGATCTGCTCAGCCCAGTGCCCTGGTCCCCAGAGACCCTCCTATCACTTGCAGCCACCACCTGGGTCACCTCTCTGCCCCACCCCCGAGCCCTGCCGTTCAGGGTGAAGAAGAAATTCAGAGCTGTTGAATGATGATATGGGTAGTGAATTAAAAAAAAAAATAAGTGCCAGCAACAACAACCAAATAAAGGTGAGGGCGGGCGGGGGAGAAAGGAGGCCTAAAGAATGTGGGAAGATAAATGGGGCCCACACTTTGTTTCATTGTCTGGAGCACTCTGGGGTTATTTGAAGCTCTTATTTATGCTCCGTAAGCAGAACAATACTGGAGAAGAAATGATTAAATACCAGCTCTGCGAGCAGCAGACGCCTCATTGTGGCTTGGGCTCACCACTGGGTGGTTCTGATAAAGGCAATATGAGTTGATAACTGATACAGTTTGCCAGGAGTCGTCTGGGGCCGCTGACAGCTCAGGCGCTTTAATAAAATCATTAGAATGTAAATGTTTTTATTGCGGAATAAAGAGCCTCTAGCGAAGTTGACACTGCTCTCCCTCTGCTGAATGGGGGTGCCGATTAGCATTCAAATGATATCATGATAGGCTGGTTATCTTTATTAAAATTTTTCAAATCGAGTCTTCATTTTGCATGATTGAGTTTTAAACAAATGCAATATCCAGTCGGCTGTTGAGCTGGCCTGAACACTCCTGAAATAATTAAAGTGTTCCTTTTATTTTTTTTAAACATGTGTTTCATAAGAAATGAATTGGATTTGCTATTTTAATATGACAATATCTAGTTAGCTTTGCATAAAAACAGGGATGTTATAGCATAATTATTGAAAGTGTACAGCTTTTAAACATATGTTTCATAAAGCTGAATTCAATTTTCTGAAATATGACAATACCAGTCACTTGGTGAAGTGTAAAATCAAGAGATGGCTTGATTACTGAGATCTATCCTGCAAAAGTCTTCGTAATTGACGGCGGCTCGTGGAGCGCCGATGTGGTGTTTCTGAAGAAGGAGGGGTCTTGTCCTGAACATTTACACCTGCCCCAACTCAGAGGATAGAAAGGGTGCTCCTTACATAGGCACTTGAAGATGGAGGCAGAGATGACCCAGAACAAACTAGACCCTCACTGGAAAAAAAAAAAAAAAGGCACTGAGAGAGACTTTGGTGGACATGAGCAGACCTGCTCCATCTCCCTGTGGAATGGATCTGACAGCGGAAGGCTGGCTGGGGACATTTCACTTTACATGTCCAGCCATCCTTCCCCTGACTCTGAGGTTTCCACTGACCATTCTTAAAAGTCACCTTGTGTTACAGACTCAATGGCTGTTAGTAAGAAGACTGTGGGAGATTCTTGGTGATAAGGAGTTGAGAAAATCAGGGTCATAAACATGCCTTAAAAATATGTCCCTGCAATGGCTGGGGTCTCGATTCCAAAAGGGAGGCTGCTGAAGAGCTGATTTCCTTCAAGAGTAGACATTGGAAGAGCAGGCCAAGGCCAAGGCCAAGGGCAGTCCTTGTGGCTCATGGAGAGGAGGGGTCAGGCTGCTCCCACTTGGACCTGTCGCTATTTGATTTCTTGCTAAGATAAAAAAAATGTATATATATTTTTTGAGAATAGTGACAATATATTTTGTCAACCAACATTTCCATATTAGCAGACTCTTAAATTTTGTCATAATATCTGTCTAACCAGGGGCTAAGTTCTGAATCAAACAGGTAAACTCATATTTGTTAGTATGATTAACAAAGCTAAGGTCGGTGTGTGCATAGTAAGTTAAGAGTGCAGGAAACTGAATTGGCACATATGCCACATGCAATGTCCCTACGCTGTCATTTCAGAGCGGAGTGCATAGGGTAGACTGTCGGGCTTTCAGGGCAAATGGAAATGAGTGTTTTTCTCTTATGAAATTGCTATCATTAGAGGTGTTGGTGGTCGACATAGAACAATGATTCTTTAACATAGTGTTTTAGAGCTGTAGGCTTTGCAAAAGAATCCTTAACGTCATTGCAGGTTCCGTGAGCCATGTGGTCGCAGGAACAGTCCCTCACCCTGCCCAAAGGTCAGTTTGTATTTCTACCTCAGGGAGGGAAAGCAGGGAGAACGGCCAGGAATCACGGAAGAGTCTCCGATGACAACGTCCCTCTTGGCAGCTCACTGCCGGAGCGGGTACTCTGGCAAACAGACGAGAAACAAAACCCTGATGTGATAAAGGAAAGATCACTGTGCTCCTGGCTATGATGGAGAACCGGGAATGGAAATAGAAACCACACCTTTCTATAACCAGCAAGTCTGCAGCATGGGTCACAAAACAGGTAAATGAGCAAAACAGTAGGAAAGCCTTCGCAAATCTTCTGAACCCAAACCCCTTAACACCTGTATGCCCGACCCAATGCTCTAGGACAGGACCACAGACCGATCTGCAGAGAACTCTGCATGGACTTAAGGTCTTTACAGTGAGACCATTGTTCCAGCAACATCTAGGCTTATACATTCTGACCAGTGCCTGCCAAAATAGCCTATGAGTAACTCCAGTTCTTTAAACTCTCTATGTGACCCTCCCTAAAGTACCCCCTTTGCTAAGTTTCCCATGGTATATGACATTGCTACTGCAGCAAGAAACACACCTAATGTAACTAACTCTTGGCGGCCTTCCAATGATGGCCATTGGTGTCAATCCATTTTGGAAACCTTAATTCTTATTTCTCAGAGTTTTAGAGGAGGGAAGATCCACAAATGAGCTGGAATTTAAAAGACCTCCTCTGATACATGGGAGAAGGGAGTTACCTTTAAGCCTCACACCACTGAGGTCAAACAGTCTTGCCAAGCACTGGGATACTCTAGGTAGGCGGGTGAGTGGGCTGTCACCATTACCTGTGCATCAGAGTTATTCTCTGTAAGGCTCATAGTCCCTTTGAAAACCCCTTCTGAGGCCTGAGTATGTAGCTCTGTGTTATAAGCAGATGGCTAAGATGTGAAGAGGCCTCTGCCCTAATGGCCACAGAGCAAACACTAGATGCCAGGGCTCAGAGTCACTACTGCCTACAGGTGCAGCAGCAAAGAGGTAAGGGCAGCTGGATTTATGTCTAGGGGCATGAAGTCTACTGAACTTGGCAATAAATGCATAAAGAGAGAGAAAGAGAAGAGGTCATGTTGTGGAATCAGTCAACCAAACTATGGTAATTTCCTCACCAGACTGTGTATGCAAGCATAGCACTTAATAGGTGTCCACCTAATTGGTACAATCCAGTTCCCGCCATCTCATTAACCCAGCCAGGCTCTCAAGTCCTAACTTGCAGCTCTTAGCTCTTCTAATACATTTTTCTTTTCTTTAGTTTTTTAAATTATTTGACTTTCATCTGGCCATATATTAAGATCTGAGTTTCACGACTCATTTGATTAACATCGACCATCTTCTGTGTTAATAATAGTTAATATTTAAATTAGAAGGTTTTAATCACAAATATTAGGGTGTGATTTACTTCAGAACAGTGGCTATTTTAGCCTTTTTCAATCTCTATATCAGAAATTTGATTTTTCAGGTACAAAACAAAGAAGTGAAGGGTAACACGAGGAAGTATGTCCTGTGTCTCTTCCCTCCACCGGTTCTGTGCTCCTTACATTTGGAGTCTCCCACTTTGGAAAATCAGGGTAACTATGGTCCTCACCAATTCAACATTTTATTCTGTTTTCTTAAGTCACACTGCCTTACATTGTTCACTTTCAGAGTACATGAGGCAGAATGATCTTCACCGCCAAAGACTGGGACAAGATCAGATGGGGGCTGCATGGCCCACGGCTGATCACAATCTGGGGGTGCAAATAACACAGCCCCATGCAGCTAATGCAATCAGAAAGCAAAGAGGGAGAGATGGATCAAGCGCAAGAAGACTTCCAGAGTCAGGAACCTCTCCTCCAACAGAAAGGCGACTATTCCTTTCAGAATATTCTAGTCCCACAAAGCCCAAGTTATTGCAAAAGGATCCACTGTGTTTAATTTGACAACAAAGATCTGAGCTCTCAGCATCCTCTGCGGATGTGGATCTTCCTCATACCACTGTGCACAGACTAGGACTCGCTGCAGGAGAGCAAGCCCCATGCTGGGGCTCAGAGCTCTACTGCCCCTTCCTCTGGGAGGTGCAAGTGCCGGAGGAATTGGCCCCGAGATCAGCGAGTTGGACTAGAAGGACCTTTAAGATTCCAGTCAATGTTTAGAGTTCATGATCATTTTAAGTATGAACTCCAAACGTGCATCTCCTGTGTTATGTGAGCTGATACCGTGATTTCGTGTTCCTCTTGTAGCCTGAGAACAGGAGAAGAGGAGAGCCACACAGGCTGCACACACCTCTGAAGGTGGACACTGAAGGAGAGGAATTTTCCATGCTTCTTACCTTAAGTAAGAAGAATGCATTAAGTCAATGCGAGGTCCCCTTTATGTGTGTTTCTTTGTTTGTTTCCTGTTCACTCACATGATTACCATGTGAGGTGTCCTTTTTGTGTGTTTCTTTGTTTGTTTGTTTTCTGTTTATTCACATGATTACCAGATGTTGGATTCTATATTCAGAAAGTACAGGTGTGTGTGTGATGTCACGTTCCACTGCAGTTCTAGGTCCGGCAAGAAAGACTCTCATAAGAAAAGCCCGTTTCTCCTACCTGAGCCGTGTGCCCGCTCCAAATGAGTCTCAGATCTTCCATATTGAGATTATCAAACATCGGCAGCCTGAGTAGTAAGAGCACTAAACAAATTGTCAGGGGAAGGAAGAAGTTGTGCTTTTGGGTTTTTTTCCCCTTTTTTTCTTTTTTTTCCCTCTCTTAGCAGCTGGACTTAGAAAAGAAGACAGGCATGAAATTTGTGGGTAGATCTGTTTCAACAATGGCAAGAACTACCAATTGTGTAATCCAATTTCAACAGGGGATTTCTCTTTATCTTAATAACTAGTGAAATGGGTGGACCTCAAATTTCATTTCAGTTTGGAAACACGCCCAACATTTTGGAGATGTTTATTCCAAACTCGGCCAGCTCTATAAACCCCTCCAAGCTCTCAAATCTTTCTGGGAATTGCACCAAAGCAGATTTTTTTTTGGTGCGATTTCTAATACTTCCGGCTTCTGGAACAGCCTCCCTCCTAATCCTTCAGTTATTCAGCGTCTAATCCAGACCAGAGGGAAGCACAGCAATCCTGGAAAAGACAAATGATAATCCTGTAAGAACTTATGTCTGAGTTTCCGAGAAGGTTTCAAGGAAGTCCTGACTATACCCAACTCAAGTATTTCCCCCTCACAACTTCGGGGAAGCTCTTTTACTGGTGTTTTTACTGGTGTTTACTGCCTTAATCTCAAAGCATTAGGAAGAGAATATGTCCCAACATGGCCAGGTTCTTCAAAAGGAGGAAGAATATGAATAGGTGGGAATTTTAATAATCGGGCTGCTATTTTTGCAAAGTTTTTCTTCATCTCCTACAGTGTCTTCTGATTCTGGAGATAAGCAATTCTATGGAGGCTTCTTCATTCCCTAGAGACCTCCCTCTGTCATGTGGAAAGGAATATTAAGAACGAGCCCTCAATGTCAGTCACTTCCCATGACAGCTAAGTTCATGCTTCCTTGCTGTATCTGTGCTTTATTTCAAATCTTCACTGACTGAATTGTGTCCAAAGACACGAGAATGTTGAAAGCACAGAGCTGTACAAGCACAAAGAAAGATAGGGCTCACGTAATTGGGAGCGGCGAGGAAACAAACACATTGCCCAAGGCAGGGATGAGTCACTGGACGGCAGACACAGTTGTGAGGGCCTAGCCGTGGTCCTGTGGCCTGTGGAGAGAGTGGGGGTGTGCGGCCCACAGGATCAGCTAGAAAGGCGCTGAGTATACTGGAGGGGCAGGAGGGAGTGGAACCCTGGGAGCCAGCAGGCAGCACCGTCGGTTCCTGAGAACTTAGAGCTCGGGGCCTGCAGGGGAGAGTCAAACTACTGATGCTTCTGTAGGCACAGACACGTTCCACCATAACAGGCATCAATGTGCATGGGGAAGGCACACCCATAGCCTAGGGAGCTGTCTGTGACCCTGGAGAAGTCAAAGGACATCTTATATACATGAAGAAGGGTCACCTTGGGAAAAGACGTCCAAGGGAATGCACATGTGCCAAGAGGAGATGAGAAGTCTTCCTTCAACATTCAGAGAAGCAACCAAAGTTGTGTGTGATAATGACGGCTCCAAGAAGCAGCTTAGAAATGTCCTCATCCCTTTAGACTTGTACAGAGAAATGGCGAAAAGTAAGAATACAGACTTTCGACAATCCTGTGATTCATCTGTGTTCAAGAAGAGGTGTCTATACAGTTTAAGAGTCTGTAATTTTTGTTTAGAGGATATAAATGGACTGTTTTTTGCTGTTGTTTCTTCATTCAGTCAATGGACATTTCTTGAAAGCCTCTTCAACTTGCAGGTCATCATGCTAGGAAACAAGGGGAAATAAGGAGGGATAAAGTAACTCCTCGCTCCGGAGGAGCTGAGAAGACAGAACAAGGAAACGCACCATCATAGGACAGTGCGACAGGGGACTCTCAGTCCCTGTGAGGGTCCCAAGGGTTCCAGGCTGAGGCGGGGGCGAGGGGGAGGGGGAACAGGTTGGAGAACCCCTATGGCTCAGGCTAGAGCCACACAGGATTTTCCCTGAATTTTAATCACTCGTGAATTCAGTGTATTCCCTGGGACGTACTCTAAAGTACATAATATAGTAAGACTTTCCAGACCCCTGGATATTATAGGTGGTGATAAGCTGATTTTTTTTTTTTTGCCTCAGGCTTCTCTTTTTTATTGTGGTAAAATATATATAAAATAAAATTTACCATTTTATTCATTTTTAAGTGTGCAATTTGGTAGTATTGGACACCTCCACACTATTGTTAAGCCACCGCCACCACCCATCTCCAGGAATTTTCTCATCCTGCAAACTGAAACTCTGTCCCCATTGAACATAGACCCCCACTCCCCAGCCTTCCCCCAGCCCCCCACAACCACCCAACACCCGTCTGCTTTCTGTCTGTATGAACCCGGCTCCTCCGGGGACTTCGTATGGGTAGAATCATGCAGGATTTGTCTTTTGCTGACTGGATTCTTTCATTCTGTGTAATGTTTTCAAGGCTCATTTATGTTACAGCATGTTGAAGATTTCCCTTCCTGCTTTAGGCTAAGTTATATCCCATCGTATGTCTGGACCACATAGTTTTATCCATCCATCCATCCATCCATCCATCCATCCATCCATCCATCCGTGGACACTGGGGCTGCTTCTACCTTTTGGTTGTCATGAACAATGCTGCTAGAAATGTGAGCGTTTACACCCATTGTAGAAGTTGACATCTGCCTCCTCCCTTGTTCAGGACCCCTCATTCCTCTCTTAAGAGGACTCCCCCACCTTGAGGTCACTCCTTATCTCTCCCAAATATATTATGGAAATTGTTCACTTATCTGTGTATTCACAACTATACATAATATTTTATGTGTTTTAAAATTAGCACACAATTGGGGCGCCTGAATGGCCCAGTAGATTAAGCATCCAAGACTTCAGCTCAGGTGATGAACTCGCGGTTTGTGAGTTCAAGCCCCATGTCAGGCTCTGTGCTGACAGCTCAGAGCCTGGAGCCTGCTTTGGATTCTGTGACTCCCTCTCTCTCTATTCCTCCCCTACTTGCACCCTGGCTCTCTCCTCTCTCTCAAAAATAAAATAAAATAAATAAAAATAAAATTAGCACAAAGTCTATATTGACTAGTTCTGCAATAGAGTCAACAAGGGTATTTGTCTTTTTAAAAAGAGGAGAGAGAATGAAAAGAAAATTAGAATTTCCACAAAGCTTGGTTGAGAATTCAGGTATCATTTTTGCTAATTATGCCCAAAAATATTTTAGCTTTTATTTTGTTTCCTTTCAAGGAACTTACTTGGTTCCAGAGACACATGAACATAAAATTAATTGTCAATAAAATTTTAATATATGTATATGTGTATGTATATATATTTTTGGGGGGTGTGGGGGGAGGGTGGGTAAGGAGGGGGGCTACAGAGGACAGGCCGTTTAATAAAGAAGGAAATGTAGAGGGATCAGAATGCGAGCCACCTTGCTTTAATTAATGTAACCTTAGCTGCAATCCTAGATCTTTTCTTTCTCCCACAGAAGCCCCATCTGGTGGCCGGGCTTCAGGGGGACAGTTGTCCCCACAAGCCCTGGGGCCAAGTAAGCAGCATCTGCTTCTCCAGCAAACACCCTTAGGCGCGGGCATTCCGCAGGAAGGAAGTGGGGAATGGGGAGGAGGGAGACCGAGCCCGGAGGATCAGACTGGTCCTAGGGGGGCCTTGTGCCGCCTCCGGCCACAAGTGGATGGTCACAGCTAACGCCAGGGACTGGGTGGGTCAGCACGTGGGGAAACGGGGGGCTATAGGGCGGCCGTGGGGGTGGGAGTGTGGGGGTGGGAGGGCAGCAAGGTGGTCTCGTCCTCACTCATTGTACCCGCCTCGCTGCCAACACCAGAGTGAGGCCAGACGTTGGTGGGAGCTGAGGGGACCGAGGTGATGTGGGAGCCCCGGGTCCTCCCGGGGGCCTGTGTTCCCTCACGTGCCCGGTGCTCTCACCAGCTTCCTCCTCCCCGCCAGACCCCCCAACTTCCATCGTCCTGAATTTCTCTTCCTTCTCCTCTCCCCTTTGCTGTCCTTTCTTTAGCTTTCCTGGCTCTGGAAGGTCCAACAGAGCTGGTGTCGGACCGGGGGAGGGAGGCCCTGCGGCCCTTTCCCTGCTGGCCACAGGCCCGACTCCACGGGAAACGTCACGCAAACAGCCGTGACCTGTCCCGGGCTGGCCCACCCCCGGGGGGCATGGGACGCCCGAGCGCCGCTAGGGCCCTCGTCCGGATGTGGCTGCGCAGACCAAGCCTATGAGCCCCACACAGAGACACGGCGCCCAGGACCGCAGTGTCCAGACTGACGTCGCTTGGCATGGCCTCTGCGAAGAGGCCCTTCGGAGTCCAGAAACCTCGGCTTCCCAGAAATCTGTTCTGCCACTCAAGCCATCTGGCTGCCAGCATAAACCACAACAACACAGGCAAAGAAAAAAACGTTTTCTGTTTCATGTTAAAAAGTATAAATATTATATTATTGATTCAGAAAGGAAATGTGCCGAGCACGATCTCCAACCCCAGCTGAACGAACCCCAGGGACAGAGCACAGGACGGGCTCTGAGCACAGGCCTGGAATGAAAACAGATGCTGTTCTTCACGAAGGGGGAAAAGAAAAAAAGAAAAAAGTTGCATTTTTGGGCCCAGTAGCAGCAGGCTACCACCTGGACAGAAGATTACAAAATGAAAATGTGCAATCGTGTCTTTTCTTGAGAACGGGGCAGAGTAAGGTAAAAGGTGGGTCCGATTGTGCCGCGTGCGGGATGTGTGCGGCCCGCACGGTGGGGAGAGGAAGAGAGAGCCATGTGCAGCCTCCTTTCATCTGAGGATGGGAAGGCGGAGGGGAAGGAGAGCCAGGGGACCCGCGGCTGGGACAGCCACTCCGTGTTCCTGGGCAGAGTTCCTGCAGGCAAAACTCACTTCCTGCCTCACCTCCCCTGCATATTGAAACCCTACCCTGCTCATGTCAAAGCCAACCAGGCACTTTTTCTTCCCCCGAAGTCTGAAAGATTCTTCGCCTTCACTCATCTGTCACTGCTGTCATCGGCACTTAGAGCGTTTCACCTGCAGCTTGCAATGTGCTTACTCAGGTCTTTTATCCTCTCCACGTCAAAGTAGTTTGATCCTGAGTGTAATTTTTGCAAAGAAAAGCATCCCAGGGGAAAGCTTTAGTTGATGCCTGTTTTTAACCCTGCTTCCAGAAAGAATTAGATGCAAACACTTCCACTTAGTTCATTTGCTTCTCAAGTGAACGGATCACGTCTGATATCTGAACACGATATGGCGGAACGCTTAGGAGATGAATTTGCGAATCACAGCTTGGCTCCCAGAGGCTTGGGCTGTATTGACCAGATGGTGACCAGATTTAAGCAATCGTAGTCTCCTAGTCAATGACTAAATTTCCTGTGCGTGGTTGCTGCCCATTAGCATACAGAATTCATACCGGAGCAGGGTCTTGAGACATGAGAGCAAAGTTGGCTGCTTTTTGGAGGGTCCTGTTGGGTCTACATGAGGCATGTTCAACATTGGCCTCTACAGAAGGGCCTCGGCCCCAGTGGCTGCCCATGTCCTGAAGGTGAGGGCAAAACTGGTCTCTCTCGAGGGAATAAGCAGGTGAGCAAAACAGGGAGAAATCAGGTATCTGTCTCCATCTTGACCTTCATGCTCAAGAGGGGATGGCTGACCATCACGGGTCTCCTGGCTGTGAGGGGAAAGGGCGTTCTTTCCAGTCTCTGTCATTAGCCTTGTCAACCTCCCCTGTCCCCTGCTGGCCAGCCCTTTCCACTGTCACCGTGGAAAAGAAAGACCACTAATCTCCTATATCACCTTGAGCCACAACTCCAACAGAACTAATGTGCCTCAGCACCCATGACCCACCTACAACCCAGGTCTGCATCTTGGACCCGGGAAAGGATTTCAAGGGGGAATAAATTATCCCTAAAGGGATGGGATGGCTTCCTACAGGGCCACCCCCCTATGACATACTTCACTGTAATGTCAAAAAAAAAACCCCACAAAAATAATCATATAAGATGTCAGAAGTGATTATTATTATTATTATTATTATTATTACTTTATTTTATTTGAGAGAGAGAGAGAGAGAGCATGAGCAGGGGGCAGAGAAGTAGAGACTCTTAAGCAAGCTCTGTGCTCAACATGGAGCCCCACATAGGGGTTGATCTCATGACACTGAGATCATGACCTGAGCCAAAATCAAGAGTTGGACACTCAACTATCTAAGCCATTCAGGTGCCCCAGCAGTGATTATTAAAATAGCATTCTACATTGACCAGACAGAGTCTAGACTCTTACAAAATATTCTGGAATTAACACAGCCATCTTATATACATTGGCACTTAGATAAATGGTCTTAGATATCTGAATGATATAAGTAATCTAAATAATGGGATTGACAGGAGGAGCTGGAAGGGATCTCCTTGGGAACAGGAAGCCAGCCACATGCACACTGGTTGACCAACACCACATGCAGCCCGTGGTGCTATACCGTGGAACTGCCAGCTTGCTCCCATGCAGCTGCTGCTGTTCTTGGGGGTGACAACCTGAGGCTGTGGGTCAGGACACGAGCCCCATCCCCCAACCCTAGCTGGGTCCTGAATGAGAGCATGATTTCAGGCTTCACTGGAACCCTCCAAGGGCCAGTCTTACCCAGGAAAGTCTGACATGCTCTCTATACAATTTAATCAGGTTTGTGCTGTGACCCACCTGTTCTCCTCTAAAAATTAGGTTCCCAAAAGGAACTTTCTGGACAGGAGACATGAGGAAGAGGGCAGACGAGGTGTACCTGGAGAGACTGCCTGGCCTTGGCAGAGGGGTCCCCTGAGACGAGACTCGAGCCCTGCGGTCATGCTGCCCAGGGTTCTCAAAGCTCCTGCTGTGGATTCAGTCCTCGGCCCCCTTCCTCCCACGCCCAGGGGCGGGAGCCCTGGTATGCCCCCAACCTTGGGCTCAAGCCCTGATTCTTTTAGCCATCCACCCCGGAGTGGGGACAAATATGTTTTGTAACAAACAGAATAAAGCAGATCAAGACCCTGGGATTGAAAGTTTTCGTTTCCTTAGCTCTTGCAAACCCCAAGTTGGGACGCAGGCAGTGCTTCGAACAAGGTCTATTTGCCTTAATAACCTTCTGCTTTGGTTACCACCTTTTAATACCTTTTTTGGTTACTACCTTTTGGTTACTACCCTTTAATCCCCACTCCAAGCGTCTCTTGCTCTGCCCCTGGTGAGGACGTGTGCATCCTGCCAGGCTGCTGCCCTGGGCTCGACCTGCCTCGTCAGGAGTGAGTCGTGACTGTGGGTGTTCTGGGAGGCTCAGGGCTGCTCAGGGGCTGGCGGGGCATGAACTTGCCTCGCCTCACTCCCCCTCTCCATGGAAAGAAAGGGGCTCTGGTTCTCAGTGGCAGTTTTGTGGGTACAGCTCAAAAAGGCACAGGTAGAGAAAGGGTCTGCCCACCAGGGGGTAGGTGGTCATGGCCACTTTCCACAGAGAGTGACCTTTGGGGAAGTGCCCATTTGACCCAACTTCAGAGGTGACCACAATAAGCCAACACAAAGAGGGACGTAAATTGGCAGTAAAACACAGTGTAATAGATGTGCTCAAGGGGACTCCAGGGACCAGCCAATCCACGCCAGAAGAATGGTACAAGCTGGAAGGGGCCCCGCAAGATTAATCACCACCGCCATGCAGATGTAGCACGTTAGGCGAAAAGATAAATGTGTAAAAGCTGTGTCAAAACCCGTGGTGTGGCCCACATGGCAATTCAGGGTCAGTAATTGAACTTCACTCTAATTATCCTGGGGAGATAATATTAACTTATAGTCCAGTGTGAGCGAGCGATTCCATAACTCATCACTCGATGGGCCGTGCGTCGCATTGTGTTATTGAAATATGACGGCTCCATTTCTACCCTGTCATAATGACAACTGATGTGCTTATTTTCTTTCTCTGCGCCTCTGGGGGATGATGAAATAGTAAGCAAACATTCTTTCTGGTGAAAGAGCAGCACTTTATCACACTGGCTTCAGCTCTGGAAAAGCTCTGGCAAACTCAGACACGGCTTCCCGGAGCCCAGACTGCCCCGGCTTGTGCCAGTCCCGGGGTCTGGTCCTGGCTGTACCATCCCAGGCCTGGGCCATGGAGCATTATTGGTTACTCACAGTGGGGGACTCTTAGCATCCAGACCTCTTTAATTTACTGTCCTTGCAGGGTGGAGTCTTCGGGAAGGAGCAGAGATTTAGTAAAAACAACTCTTGTTTTATTGCTGTGTTTACCGATAGGGTTTTGGAGCTCCCCATTCCCCACGTCCTGTGAAGGACTATTCCACAGCTGTGGTTTTGACACGGGGTTCCTCTCTACCATGTGCCCCATGCTGATATTTTATCTCTGTTTTCTTCACAGATTTGTAGTTACATCCTAGGAAGCATTCTTCTTCTTTTTTTTTTTACGTTTATTTTATTTTTTATATATATATATATATATATATATATTTTTTTTTTTTTTTTTAAGAAAGAGAGAGAGAGAGCAGGGGAGGGGCAGAAACAGAAGGAGACAGAGAATCCCAAGCAGGCTCTGCACAAAGCCTGACACGGGGCTCGATTCCTTGACCCTGAGATCATGATCTGATCCTAAATCAATGGACTGAGCCATGACCTCCGCTATGACACATTCTTAATAAATTATAGACAAATGCAGGGTTAAAAGCCTCTCCCCTAAACTTTAAGATAGAGTTCCATGTTTCTGGGTTATTTGAAATGAGGTAAAGAATGTTTGGCAGGGAGTTGGAAAGCCAGGTGGCACACCTGGGGCAGGAGGGCCTGGAAGAAGCCAGAAGCCCCCATCAGGCGGCATGGAAATGAGGGGATAGCCGAGGTCCTGGCGTCGACAGCCTCCAGCAAGAGGAGCGGCTAGCAGACCCGGCCTCAAAGGAAGACCACCGGCTGCGGGGCAGGGTCTGGGGTCCCATGCTGCCAGCACGGAACCCAGCGGGGCGAAGGCTGTGGCCCCTCCCCAGGCCTACCCGGCTGGGAGATTAGTGGAGGTTCTGGTTCTCAGGGAGATGGTGGTAAATAACGGCATTCAGAAGCCCTCCGCCCTCCCTCTGGGGAAGTTTATACACATTTCGACAGTTTGCTATTTTAATTGAGAACAGAAAGCCAGTGCAGATCTTGGGAAGAGAGGAAGTTGGTCTCAAATACCCCTTTTTTGGTCCCTAACCTCATGGTGATCAAGTGTGGCCTCCGAGGGCACAAGTGTTTACTGCTGGTCGGGCAGAAGTCAGCTGTCTCCAGGCAGATGCAGCTCCCACGTACACTGTGTGGGCTCAGAAGAGGCTCTAAGAAAGGTTTCCAAGTGAGGAAATGCAGTTCGCGGCAGCAGTTCCCAAGAAGGAAGCACCAAATCACCTGGGTCCTTTCTCTCTGTCCCCAGCCAGGGGACTCCAAGAAATACGGAACCAAGAGCCCCGGCCTACAACTCATGGGACTGACTAAGTCATATGCTGTGTGTGTGTTTGGGTCCTGGCAAGGTAGCGCGTCCATATCAGCTTATTAAGATCTGTTCAGCCCCTCGAAGGCATCAATCAAATCTCAGGGTCAGCATAGTGAGAACGTCTCTCCTCTCAATTATTCTGATCGCAGACTAGATCATCAGAAGCACACCACTCATTCATAATCACCAAATGCAGGCTTCCTAGTGGGGGAGGTGAAAGGCTTTCCATCTGTTTCTTTTTGGGTTTTATGGTCAATCACGTGAACACAGAGATAAACACATGGAGCAAAGCCCCTGGGCCTTAGAGATAGTAACTGCTCAGAGATCCAGGCTTCATTATGGAAAATGAACCAAAATTCTGAAAGTTACAGGGACATTGATGTGGGTCAACAGAGTCCACATAGAGAACGAGGAGGCCAGCCTTTCCAAGAAGGGGCATGTGGATCGCAGGTGACAGGCACTTATTTTGTGCATCCGCAGACCCCTGACTGTGGGATTTCCCATGACTGCCCTGGACACTGGAGGATCCACAGGAGAAGCCAGGGGGAGGAGCATGAGCAAATCTCCTGGCACAGATGGCCAGTCTCAGGCACCACAACCCAAAGTCATTCCCCAACTCTGTTGACTCAAAGTCGATTTCATGGTTTCCTAAATATCATGGTAAAACATCCACTTTCTTTAGAGATGTCCTAGTCAGCTGGGAAGACAAAACAGCACGTTAAAAAGACATTCAGTCCGTATTTACATGAAGAATCACGACAGCCTGGTAAAGCATTACTGTCTGTAAAGTATTATATATTTTAAGGGTCCTGGTAATTTATGTTTTAAAATGTTCTTCCTACACATTTGCAGTATATAATGGAAGGTTCCTATGACATTTATAAAGGAACAGCTATGATCTGCTAGCTAAATGGTATGCAATGTTCTATAAATTATAGGCTGAAATTTGCTCTAATGTTCAAGTATTTCTGTGACAGATTTTTCTCCAAGAAAAATTGGACAAAAATGTGCAAAGGTATAATCCGTTATAACTGTGTTAAAGGCATGACTAGAACATTACTCTCGGAATACCCAGGGTAGCAAATAGGAGGGTATTTATTTGGTGGTTTATTCTACGAAGACGAGACTTTTTTATTTATATAGACTGTAGTTAAACACTGTAGGCGTCTTAGTAGATAATATCAGGCAATATTCTTCAACTCATATTCAAGATAATAATGGTTCACTTAAATCGCATCCCTGCCTCGTATTGTTGCTTCTTTCTCAACAGCTCTGGTTCTAGCTGGGGTCAGATCACCTGGAGTGAAGACATTTCTCAGCTTCCTTGCAACCAAATGTGACCATGTGAGTGTTCTGTGGCAGCCCCGGGGGAATGTCCTTTACAGGAGGGGACGTCTGCCCCTGGCATCTCCTTACTTCCCACCTCCAGCTTGCCTCTTGACATGTGGTCCGATGAGTAGAACCCCCTTGGAATGTGTTGTGAGCTGGTGCTCCAGGGTGCAGAAGAAGAGTCACTGAATCCCCAGTGCCTGCTGTGGATTACTGCCACCCAAACCTCAGTGTAAGGTTTTTGTAACACACTTTCCATAAAGGGTCAGAGCACAGAGAATTTGGATGTATAGACCATGAACTCTCTGCAGAAACTGCTCAATTCCATGACAGCGGTTGTGTAACACTGGGTTTTTAAAAAAATTTTAATGTTTATTTATTTATTTTTTGAGAGAGAGACAAAGCACGACTGGGGGAGGGACAGAAAGAGAGGGAGACACAGAACCCAAAGCAGGCTCCAGGCTCTGAGCTGTCAGCACAGAGCCTGATGTGGGGCTCAAACTCATAAACTGTGAAATCATGATGTGAGCCAAAGTCGGACGCTTAACTGACCTAATGACCCAGGTACACTGATGACAGCTGTTGTGTAAAAGAGGGCACAGACAGTTAAAAAAGCAATAAGTGTAGCTGTGTTTCAATAAACCTTGATTTACCAAAACAGGAAGGAGATTGGATTTGCCCCCACAAGCAGTATTTTGTTCGCCCAGCATTTAAGACATTAAAATCTCTTGCAAACTAATTTATTTGTGAAAAGATAGATCTCTTTATCTGGCATGATGCCCACAGGTCAGCACTTAAGACGGTTCAGTATCTTGGCTGTTGTGAAATATGCTGCAATGAACAGGGAAGCACAGAGATCTCCCCAAGATGCCGATCTCGCTTCCCTTGGATATAGACCCAGAAGTGGAATAAGACCAACACAGAGACGAAAACAGTGCACGGCCTCCCTTGATATGGAATCTAAAAAAGTTGAATTCATGGAACCAGAAAGTCGAATGATGGTTACCAGGTCCTGGAGGTGAGGGAATAAGGGATCAACTGGCCAAAGGTAAGAAGTTTTAGTTAAGAAAGCTGACTGCCTTTGGGAGGTCGAATGCACAGCATGGTGACTCTGACTCTAACACTGTCTTGTACACGTGAAATATGCTACAACAGACAGTCTCAGCTCTTTACACCACACACAAAATAAGGTAACCATGTGAAGAGACGTAGATGTCAGTTAGCTTGATGGTGGCAATCTTTGCACGATGTGTATGTATACCAAAACATCATATTGTACATGTTGAATACATGCAGTTTTGAGACTTATATTATGGTCTTTATTAGGCACTGTCGAAGCTGGTCCTCGCAGGCACACAGGCCCATGTGGCCATCTCTACTCAGTTCGCTTCTCCTCTCCTCCTACTCTGCTTGGTTCTCTCTTCTCTCTGTTCCTTGGGTCCCCCATCCACCTCTCTCTCCTCTTGATCCACTTCACTGCCTTTACCATACTCCTGTCTTCCTTCACAATCTCTGCACCTAATCAGCACAGCCTTGAGTATTCCTTGATTGCAGGAGTCTATAAAGGCTGTGAAATGGAAAATGTATCCAACACAGAACGTGTCCCCCAACTTATACAAACCTGGCCCTTTCCCGTGCGGGCCGTGTTCCCAAAATTTTGTACTGCTATTCAGAAGGTCAGAATTCAAAAGAAGAGCCAAATACTACCTCCTGAAGAAAATGAGCACCAAGAACTGAAGCATGATGTGTCACTCGGACCTGGACTGAGCTTCATGAGAAAATTATAATGCCGACCTTGCTTCTACTTTACGGAGCAGAACATTCAAAGTGTATAAAATCAGGTACCCAGGAATTGTAGTCATCTCTAACAAGAATATCAGTCTCCTGTTCTAAGATGTTTTGATCCATCCATATAGTGCAATCTCAAATGGATTATTTTTCTCTGCTCTCTTCTGGCAAATAGGTACATAGAAGTGGGATTGGCCATGGTTAATTGAGTGTTAGTTGTGATGCACCTGATTCATTAGTAAATTTCACTTGAACAAACAATAGAGGGAAGTGCACACCTGACGTTTCAGTAGCTTTATTTATGTTGATAGTTGTACAAATTTTCTTACCTCTGTTTTCAATTCTTGGACAACCACAATTTCGCCAACGTTCTCATCTGTAAAAGTCCAAGAGAAAAATCTCATGATTCAGGGCGGAATCAGGCGTGGAGGTTCCACTGGAGACGGCATGGGGACAGGAGCTGACTCTCCTCTGTCACTGTGTCCATGGCACTGATCCCCACTGGGGGCAAGATTAGGTCCCTGAGAGGTATCTGTCCGCTGATTAAATATATGGAATGATGACACAATTCAACCAATTCGCTCACCTTTTCATCCATTAGGAACTAGTAGGGAAAAATATCTGGGTGAACTTGATTGATTAGGCTTCCACTAGAGTTGGTTTAGTGATGTCTAAGGGTCTAACTGATAAGCTGTTTCCAAACACAAATGGAGGATTTGGAATGTGAGTTAGGGCTGCAAGGATGTGAATGACACAGAGAGGAGAGGCTGAGAGAGAGAACAAATGAGTCTCAAAGACTGTTGACTGTCGTCTTGGGTTCTCCCTGGCAGAATCAGAACAACAGTTTGGGAGATGATCCCAGGATGAACCATTTGGATTGTGTGGAAGGGAGAAAGGGGGGGCGTCAATCAATAGTGTTCCACAGGAGCAATGGGGGCTCATTCTACTGGAGGGGGGAGCTCGGTTCCAGAGAGGTCTCTCTTGGGAGAGAGCTAGGGCTAGGACTTCAGGACTTACCTTCCAACTCTACCCATCACTGGATGAGGACAGTTCCTGGCTCCCAGATGGTTAATTGCCTGTGACCTTCAGACAGAGGAAACCCTCCACAGACAGTGCCCATGGTACAAACAAGCATCATTGAGGAGACCAGCTGATGTGGGCGGGTTAATGAGCAGACGTTCATGCACTGTGCTGTCATTACGAACAGAAGTAAAACCCAATTCTTGGGGCGCCTGGGTGGCTTAGTCGGTTAAGTGTCTGGCTTTCGCTTAGGTCATGATCTCGCGGTTCGTGGGTTCGAGCCCCGCGTCGGGCTCTGTGCTGACTGCCAGCTCAGAGCCTGGAGCCTGTTTCAGTCTGTGACTCCTTCTCTCTCTGACCCTCCCCTGCTCACGCTGTCTCTCTCTCTCTCTCTCCTAGAAATAAATAAAACATTAAAAAAAATTTAAAAAAAAAGACAGTTCTTTTGGAGGATTTGCTTACTGAAAGAATGTAGGGGAACGACTTCTATAAGGTAAGGGGGGGGGGTTTATTGTTGTTTTTAAACAAAGATACATGTAATTGTGGAGACAATTATTCTTCTGGTCTTCACGGATTGCCTTAAACTCAGATTCCACAGCACCAAGGCTACTTGCCAGAAATGCAACAGTATGAAAAAACTCAACAAAATCTAGAAGTTTACAAAATCCAAACTCTTTATATCACAGTAAGTATACAATGTAAAAACTGCTAGGTATGCAAAAATTCAAGGAAAAATGACCCAGCATCAGAAGGGAGAAAAAAAAATCAATAGTCTACCCACAGAATACAGAGACATTGGAAACTATTATCCTCATGTGGAGGCATTCCCAGGGAAAAGTCGGGGGGAGGGCAGAGTGGGGAAGCAGAGAAATGTGAGCTATCCTGGCAAGGAATAAAATGGTTTATGAGGACCTGGAAATCAACATTAGGCAATCCAGAATTAATCATCCATTCATTTAACCGACATTCCCCCAGAGTGGGTTCTGTGCAGAGCACGGTTCTGGAGCATGGGACCAAGGGCTGTTGGACCATTCACATTTTGGGGCAAAGATGTGGAATATATAATTACATAAATATAAGGCATCATGTCAGGCAATAATTACATGGCCTGTAGGAAAAATAAACAGGCTGTAGGGATGGAAGTTTTCAAGGGAATGCTATTCCAGATAGCAATTTCCTGGAGGCAGAAAAAGGTCTCACCACTCCACCCCGCCCCCGAGGACCACAGGCCCCTGGGGAAGACTCGTGTCAGAATGAGGGTGGATAGGGGCGCCTGGATGGCTCAGTTGCACCCAACTTTGGCTCAGGTCACAATCTCACAGTTCCTGGGTTTGAGCCCCACATAGGGCTCTGCACTGACAGTGCAGACAGAGCCTGCTTGAGATTCTCTCTCTCTTTCTCTCTGTCTCTTCCCCTCCCTGCTCACACTCTTTCTCTCTCTCAAAATAAATAAATAGACTTAAAAGAAAATGGGGGTGGATAAATCCAGAGCATGGACAGCCGGCCAGGCTCCTGGGTCACCGCTGAGGGGCTGGGGTGGAGTTTTCGGAGCGGAATCAGTGGTGCTGCCCATCATGGTGCATGTTCACTCCCACCTCTGAGGGAGATGCCTTCTCTTTGCTAAGGTAAAGCCAAGCCAACATGAGACAGAGACCTCTGCCCTCTCGACTCCCTGGGACCAGGCATACAGATCCTGTGGCAGAGGAGAACGTGGGATAACAGATCCTAGGGGCTTCTAGGGTGGGGGCGCCTCTCCCCCATGCCGGGTCAAACAAGAATGCCTCCGGAGTGGTGAGCAGAGTTGAGCAATGGCTCTCTTCTCCATCAGCTACAGCAAAAAGGGACAGAGGGACATGTGCAGAAATGTCTTATTGCTCCTAGTACGACAGTCAAACTCTCTTATCAAAGGACAGCTTATTAATTTACAATGGTCAACATCTTAACTTTTGTATTAGTTTAACAATTTTTTTTTTCTCATGAAACAGAGGTAGGGCTTTGAAAGGAAACTCATTCTTATGGTACCAAGATGTGTCTGATATCAAACATTTTGGAGCAAGGTGGGCTAGGCTAAGAAAAATATGTCCTCCACCCTCAAGAGACCTGAACTTTCCCCCATCCACCACCATGCCTCCTTTCCACCGAGGGCCCCCTACCAACACACAAGCACACACAGAGCCTCCTGTCACTGCTGCTGCTGAAGTTGTGCAAGAGGCAAGACCAGATCCTGGGGATGAAGACCAGAGGCTGGTGTGCAGGCCAATGGGACACGGGGGTCTTAGACACCGTGAAGGGTTAGGTGAAAGGGTAAAGGGAAGAGAGAGCAGAGGGGAGGGTGTGATGTGGAGGGGAGGCACATACATGCACACGCACGAACACATGCACGCGCACGACGCACACACCAAGTAGTGAAGATGGAGGAACGCGAAGGGAACCATGCACCAGAGTTAGGCTGTTACCCAGCTCTCCTTTTCTTTCCTCACCCATTTCCTTCACCAACTGTATTCATTTGGGAAACTATTTGACAACAGAGAGTGGCTGAAGTTTTCCTCAGAGTCGGAATCATCTGTCCACGGGAAGGGAGGGAGGGTTGTATTTGGAGGGGTGGCTTCCGTCTTGTCCTCAGCCACCCCGCCATCTTGCCAGTTCTGGGGAGGAAACACTAAGGCAGGCTTTCTGCTCTGCTTTCCTTCACAGAGAAAAGCAGGCGACAGTCCTGTGGGATGGAAAATAGAGATTTTGTATAAGTGATTTAATAAAGAGGCAAATGAAGAAATACATATTCCCAGATATCTCCAAAATCCATGTCATCTTGTTTGAGCACGTCTGTGACTTGTTCATTTTTACTCCACGCCTTCTCCAGGGCAGGGCCTGCATCACATTCTAAGCAGCTCTGCAAAATAGCATCAAAGGTGCCCAAGAAACTGGCCAGTCTCTCTGTCCTGGGAAGCAAGCTCTACACAAAAGGGAAAACAATCAGTTGTAGGGAAAGAGGTAAGTCTCACAAAAAAATCCAC
The DNA here is from genome assembly GCA_017311185.1 of Proteles cristata cristata. Taxonomy (NCBI): domain Eukaryota; kingdom Metazoa; phylum Chordata; class Mammalia; order Carnivora; family Hyaenidae; genus Proteles; species Proteles cristata. The sequence goes on along the minus strand of JAESUZ010001109.1, from coordinate 456,546 downwards.
TATGTAGGAAATACTGGCTGCCTTGACTTTAAAGAGGCCAACCTACTGAAAGAAGTATTCTAGTTGCATTGGGTAGTCCAGGCCATTTTTTTCCAGTTTATTTATTTATTTATTGAGAGATTTATTTATTTAATTTTCAGAGAGAGAGAGAGACAGAGAGCTGGAGTGGAGGAGGAGCAGAGAAAGAGGGAGAGAAAGAATTCCCAAGCAAGCTTTGTGCTCAGCAATGAGCCAGACTTGGAGCTCGATACCATGACCGTGAGATCATGACCTGAAGTAAAATCAATAATTGGATGCTTAACTGACTTGAGCTGCCCATGCGCCCAGAGCCAGAACATTCTGGATTCACTCTTGAGGAGTTTATTCTCAAAGCTCAGCCCAGGAGGATCCCATTCATGCAGAAGTTCTGTGTGTTCTAAATTCCCAATTAGTCCTTGGCACTCTACAAATCTGTCAGATGTCCTCTTCCTGAAGCAGGGTGCTAGGCCTCACTATAGAGTGTTTGTGAATGATAGGCAAGTCTCAAGCCAGAAAGATAAATCAAATAAGAATTTCACTAGCCTGTGCATCAGAGAGTTGAATTAGTTTATCTTTGCCAACCCCTGGCTGCACACCAAGCCAATCACTTTAAGCTCTCTCGGTCTGTGTTTTCAGCCATAATATTAGGACTAGGAGCTCTGTGCATCAAAGGCTCTTGCTAACACCAACCTGATGGTTTTCTACTCTCTCAAACCTAGAACAATCTGCCATAACTCATGACCACCTACAACTTCTCCACATGAGAAGCTCACCTACACTGTGTTTCTCCATCGTCACCAAGGATTCCTTGAAGCAAGAAGCACCTTCAATTCTGAAACCACAAGGGGACAGTCCAATCCCCGAAGGGAGACATGCCCTGTTTTTCCCCAGAGATTCTCCAAATACTTGTTTCTTCTCAGGTCCTTGAATTGCTATAAAATATACCTGGGAGTCAGTCTTCCATAGTGTGTCCCAATCTTGTGTTGATTACAATATGAAACAGGATCTCGACTGGGAACTAGCCAAGAACATGAAAATGGAAACTCATCCATATTTCCGAAAAAGTTTTCAACCTAATTTAGGAATAACTTGATAATTTAATATAATTCTTTCTGCAATTATAAAATTCTTCTGATTTTAATTCTATGTAGATATCTCACAAATTTTTATTATTTTTCTTTCTCTCAATGCTCATGTGTGTGTAAATTCCTGTTTCTGAAGAATTACATCAACCATTACTTATGTATTTCCTGAACTATCAAGAGTTTATGTTTAAACATTACAAATGCAAAGAGATCATCACAGTTTTTGTCTTTTTAAAAAAATGTTTATTTATTTTTGAGAGAGAGAGAGAGAGCAAGCAAGGGGAAGGATAGAGAAAGGGAAACACAGAATCCAAAGCAGATTCCAGGCTCCAAGCTGTCGGTGCAGAGCCTGATGCAGGGTTTGAACTCACAAACTGTGAGATCATGACCTGAGCCAAAGTCAGACGCTTAACCCACTGAGCCACCCAGGCTCCCCAATCATCACAAGATTTTATTTATTTATTTATTTTTTAAATATTTTTTATTTATTTCTAGGAGAGAGAGAGAGACAGTGTGAGCAGGGGAGGGTCAGAGAGAGAGGGAGTCACAGACTCTGAAACAGGCTCCAGGCTCTGAGCTGGCAGTCAGTACAGAGCCCGACGCAGGGCTCAAACCCACGAACCGCGAGATCATGACCTAAGCGAAAGTCGGAGGCTTAACCGACTAAGCCACCCAGGCGCCCAGATCATCACAAGACTTTAAAGTGACAAGTTATTTTTAGAGACATGTTTCATGTGACACATCTAAATTAATATGATGATTAAAGAAGACAATATGGATCAGGAAAAAAATAACAGAAAACCTAGTACACAACACCCACTGCTGAACACCTGCAGACAGAGAGAGAGCACGTAAAAGCAGAGAAGACATGAAATGAATCACATCTGCATCACGTCATCGTTTTAGCTCACTCATGATAGGAAATACACTCACAATGCTTTAAGGTAAGATGTTTATTATGTCCCTAGTGGGATTCACTGCCACTATAGTCATATGTCAGTAATTACCAGCCATTCAGTCCACTGCGGGGTGAAAACGCTAGTGCACTACCCACACCTCTGCTGCCTGCGGCTTCTCCAGCCACTGCACGTGCATAACAGAAACTGACCACGCTCAGCACACCGACCAGCGTGTCTCTTTTCTACTCGCAGGAGCTGAATCAGTTTTATCTCTTTGGGGGAAGGCAGCTCCATTCACGCTGACCGACTGGTATGTATAAAAGCCTAATGTCAAGAAACCCATTTGCTCTTTAATAAAAGTTATCATAACGTCTGAAACGCCTGATTTATGGGGAGCCTGTCATCGTCTCGACGGCCTGCCACTTTCTACTTGCCGTTAGAAACCCAAGACAGGTCACGACATTTGGCGCTGGGCTGGAATAATAATGGCGCTCAGGTCCTGCTCCTGGACAACACACCGTTTGTCTCATTTAAATAATGAATGCGATTGGTGGGAACTGGCGTCCTAACCCTAACGCAGAAGGAAATGACAAACACACCGCAGTGAGTAATGAGCTGAATATTGACAGGTACCACGACCTGCTGGCTGCAAATGGCCGGTCCTCTATTTACTTATTTAACCTTCACAAAGCTGATCTGATAAAAGTCCAGATGGTTCGGAGACAGAAAAATGAATATATTTTGCTGAACATGCTCTGATAAGAGACGCTGCTCATGCTGGTGGTGGCCAGGCCGGTGCCCTTCTGATTCGGTGTTGCTCTACACGGACCTCCCTGAACATCAGCTCCACTTCGACGTGCAGAGGGGCAGGATATCACCCCGAGGTCACCTTTGCTTTGAAACCTGCAAGGCTCTTGGAGCAGCCAAGCCACACTGTCACCTGTGGCTCACCCACCTGGCCGCCCCTCCCCCCACCAGGGCTCTGCTGACCACTGAGAGGGAGCTGGGTCCCTGGCCCCTGACCCTCGACTACTTGCAGGCGGCAGGTTGTGGGGAGGCTGGGGGTGTGCGGGCAGGATGAATGAGATGGAGCTCCTCTTTTGGGTAAAGAGATTGAGATAAAAATGATGAGACTCACCTATAGTGGGCAGAAAGCAAAATACAAGTTCTTTTTACATGATGTTTTTGGGAGGAGGGTGAAGTCATAGATAGGATCATGTTCTTAGGAAAGAACCCTGGGGGCTAAGCAGGGTGACTCCACAGCTCGCTCTCACTGAACTGGTGTGCGGGATGGAGTCCTCTGTTGCCGTGAGCCAAGTTGCCCACTCACTGCCCAGCCCTGCTCTCTGGCCGATGGTGCCTGCGGGGTGACGGCGGGGGGGCTGCAGGGCTGGGGCCTGACTGATGTGTGGGCCCCAGTGTTCTGTGGGTCCTGTGGGGGTGACGCACAGCCCAGGGGTGGGTTGGCTGCCCTCCCTCCTCCCTGCACCTCTCAGGTCACTGCATGGCCAGGGCAGCAGCACTGGACTGGGTGGCCTTCACGCCCACACAGCACAGAAGCCAGCCGCCCTCTCCCTCCGAGGACAGCCAGGCTCTCAGGGACTGCACAGGACACCTTTTTGTAACAGCCAGTCACAGGTTAGAGAGTTGGCTTATCATCCCAGAGCTTCATTTCTTAATGTAAAAACTCTAATATTAGCACTGGCTTCACATGCGTTGTTCTAAGGAGTCCATGAAACGGAGCACATCAGGTAAGGCTGGGGAGGTGATCCCAGGTGACACACAGTCCCTCCCTTCCTGGAGGCTCCCTCCTCCCCACTCTCCTCCTTCAAATCAGCTGCGTTTTTAAGGCCACCCATCGTGTCCCTGAGCCTGGTTTCCTCTGTCCGCTGGCTCTCGTCCCCGGCCTCAGTGACCAGCAGCAGAAGCTCACCTCCTACTTCCCCAGTTCCCTGGATGGTTTTCTTGGATGTTCCACTCCCTGGGAATACTCAAAATGTCTAAAATGTGTTATGCATCCGTAATTCTCTCTTTAAAAAACCCTACTTCCGGCATGTCCACTTTGGCTCACAGGATCTGCATCCCCCCAGACATCTGGTTAGCAGGGTAGTGGAGTTAGCTTCTATCCCTGTTTGCTTCCTGGGCTCAGTTGAAATGCCAGATGAGAAAGAAAGACCAAACGAGAGAAGAGGTCTTCAGGGCTTAGGCAAGGGTGTCGTCGTGTCTGCCCCATTGAGCAGCCACCTGAGAGTTTGGGCAAGGAGACGACTCGCGGGTCTCATGTGAGCCCTGGACGGCAGCAGCCAGTGCAGGCTAGCACCTCACTCAGCACCGAGACTCGGTGGGGCCGCCCCTTGGGTCTGACTGCTCCTGGCAGGTACTAGTTCGTTGCTAGCCCTTGGTCAACTCTTTCATATCTAACCAGCGATCCTTTATAAGAATGGAACTTACCTGCTTGATGACTTCCGACTGCATTGGTGTTAAATCATTTTGGTGTTAATAGATGATTATCATATCTGTGAAGTATCCCTTGCTCGCCTTCATGGATACTGCAGAATTTATAAAATGATGTTGCTCTGCCCCGAAACCTTGAGATTGTGAGATAAGGAAAAGTGCTGTAACATATGACTAATTACTATGTGGTTCACCAAATACACTTAATCGTATGCTAGTCTTCTTGCAAGACGACTGCAAGTTGACCACTTTGGCTGTGGTGTAATTATGCAGCGATAGGGTAGCGAGGTCAGGCAGTGTATGTTTCATCATGGGGCTCAAGGGTCTTGCCTGAGTGAGCCCCTCTGTCTTTCTAGGGCTCAGTTAAGTCATCTGGGAGACAGGGTTCCTCCAGGTTCACCGTATCATGATAATGTATGTGATAGAATACACGGGAAGCCTGCGGACGCCTCCCAAGGTAATAGCGATGAGCACACAGTATTCGGAGGCTGTTATTATTAAGTCATTGCGTGCTGCTCTTGCACCTGGCATAAGATCAAGAGGAATGGTGAAATTCGATGGTGTTAGATAAAGCCACACGCTAGGTCCCAGCAACGTAAGGCACTGACATCTGTTGGAACAGAGTCTTGTACCTCACTGGACCACGCATGCATAATTCTTGAGGGTTTATCCTCCCTATGTAGCTAATGCTTGCTAAAGGGGAATGAAAGAACAAACACACGAATGCCATTTTCCCATAGGTTTGACTTTGTAACTTTTGGAGACGCCCCGTTACACCTTTTAAAACCAAAATGTCCTCGGTCACTGTAATGCCCTAAGACAGCGTCTTCTTTGAGATTTTAGAAAATCATTATTATTATTTTTTGGCTATTATCTCCAGTTTCCTAAGGTGTTTGTATTTTTGTTTTTGTTTTTGTTTTGTTTTGTTTTATTTTTTGGTCACTTAACATGGTGAGACTGAACAACGGATGGTAATGATATATCACGTTGGCTACATGACACATCAGTCCTTCTGAACCCAGAAAATGACGCAGAAGAGAAGAAAGAAAAAACGTTAAGATTAATCTGAGCATTGCTTTTTGCCAATCCATTCTAATATTTGAGAAGTTCCTGGCAGTATCCTTGAAAAATTTACATACATCCTGAGCGCTTGTCTGCCGAAGACGAGTAACCCAACGTGATAGACAATGGTGAGATTATTAAACGTCAAATATCAGGGTTAATTATGGGAAATCTGACAAAGCCCTAAACTGTGTGTGGAGAGGGGAGGGAAGACAGTCTTTTCTGACATTATAATGGCTCAGAAGCCTTTACTCTGTCAATCAAGGGAGCTGTGAATGGCCTGGAATTCATTTACCATTAGTGGCTATGCTCTGGGAAGCAGCTAGCGGACACACTGTTTTCAAATGTAAATCTCTCTGGCATTTCAGACACGGTGTAGGTGTTGTTTTCCACCTTCATGTACGGAAAACCATCAATATCTGTGATTACAACAGGCTCTATCAACTGGTTTTGTTGAACACTGTGATCACGGCAAAATAATGAAGGGCTTGCTGGGATACGGATTTCGTTTGTGACCTATATACGTGGGAAATTAGCATATGCCAAATGTGTCACATGCCCTGCATGCTGTCAGAGTGCTGGGCCTCAGGTCTCCCTTAATGCGCAGTGATGATACCTATCGGCTTAGTCACTCCACTACTATTTCTATTGCCAAAAATAGCTCGCATCATATAGCCCAGCAATGAGACTTCTCGGGATTGCTCGGCAAGGTAAATGACTATGTTTTTGTGTAAAACTGCCAATCCACCAGGCAGCCATGGACCCAGTCTTGCTAAGCAATGCCCGCTCAAAATCGGACCGCCTCGGATTGTTTCTCTAAATGCCGAAAAAACTGAAATTATGCCCATTGCTTTAAATAGTTGTACTGAAAGTTTAAAATTTACAAGTGAGATGTCAAATAACTCCCCTGAGACAAACGTTCTTGTTCCCCATACATATTCTCATGACAATTTATTTAATTTTTGAAGTGGATTCCTTCTTTCTCATAATCGAGTGACTTTAATTATTAGCTTCATGAATAGACTCCCCAGGAGTCTCAAGGATGGAGCCGAAGCTGACATTTACCAGGCACCTAGCGGTCTGCGAGCGTGACGGCCACGGCACAGGGGTGAATGCAGAAGGAAATCTGAGGGGGCTTTGCGGAGCACTGCGTGTAGCTGTAATTAGAATATGCACGCACGTTAAAGGGCGAGAGTCCCTGAGATGAGAGGTCACCTTGCCACCAAGCTGCTACAGACGTCCTACATCCTAGCAGCGCATGGTCTCCTGGTACAATCGGTGACGGAGAATTCAGTCCTTCAACTTCTAAGGGGACACTGGAGACTGGAGGAGAGGTGGTACCCCTGTCATGGCCATTGACGCGTTGTCAGGGCAACGGCATGGATGTTGTGGGAGCCAGGCTTCTGGAGGCTCGATGGAGATGCACCTCCCTGGGCTCCTGGTGTAAGAGGGGAGACCCACAGCTGCATGGCCTGCAATTAGGCCACCTCCCTTCCCTGCTCCCCAAGGTCCTTGCAACTCTTCACTGCAAATATATCTGCAGCCATGGACGAACTGAATGTGAAGATGTCTTGGAGGCCGCAGTCTAATTTGTTTGCAATTTATGCCCCCTCGGTCCTGCCCAGCCACCCCCATAAGGAGGGAGGCGCCTGGTTTCCTAGAGGAAAAGAATGGCTCAAACACCAGTGCAGAGAATGCTGTGGGCACAACTCTATGCAAGAAGCATGATGGGTGGGCGCGTCTGGACACTGGACGTGAATGTGCCCCAATCCATCATTGGAACACAGGTTATGGAAAGCTCCAGAACCTGTATTTGAGAGAGGAGGTTTAAACTAGGAGCAAAGGAGATATTAGTCAACTGCTTAGTATATGAAAGTTGGTAGCACTTTCAGACCTGAGTTCCTTCCTTTGACAAATAAAGGGTCACCAGATGCCTGGTGACCATGCAGTGTATCTCCTGTCCTGAGATCAGATGAGTCACTGGGAAGTGAGGGTGTAACCGCAGCTGTAAGTAAATCCCCCATCCTTGTCCCTCATGGCAGTCAGCTTATGCTGCCTTCAGTCAGGTCTCTGGTGGTAGCGGGGTCTGAACTGTCCCCTCCAAACAAATGCCATCATATGAAATAGAAAGTTACTTCATTTTGTAGAAAGCTTTTCTACTTGGGGGCTGGGGACTGTGTTTTATTAGCTTATGGCCCACCTGTCACTTCAGACTGGGTCACCCTGCTCACTGGAGAGAGCAGTTAACCTGGGAATTCTCAGAGGATCACTTTAAGAAATGAATGTTGAAGTGCAGGGAAGCCAGGGGAATATAAATAACTGCTACCCATATATGGCTGTGTGCCTGTTTGCGTGTGCAGCTCTGTTTCAAAATGCATGTGGATTTGTGCACACACACACCCACACGCACACATTTTAAAATGAAGTGACTTCAAGTTCGTCTTGAGATCAATACTCACATCTCATTGTCAGCTACTGAGGCTGATGTGGTAGTGCTATTTAATGGCTTACACTTTGGTGATGATTTATTTGTCTTCGTATAAGGGCTGTGCTAAGCATGTCTTTATTCCAGTGCTCTGTTTCATTCTGGTGGGCTTGGGGTCAGGACCCGAGCCGGCCCTGCCAGAAGGAGGGCTCCCCTCGGCCTGGATACATGCACCAGCCCCCTTGGTTAAGATGAGGCTGAGGGCCCCCTGTGGGCCCTTCTGAACTCTCCTACATGCTAGAAAATACTTGATGTCTCTAAAACTTCTCTGCAACTTCATGATACCTTACATTAGAGTTTTGAGTGGAGGAAAAAGAAAGCAGATTTACTATGTGCAATAATTGGGCCCAGCTTTCTAGCCAGCCCTTCTGAGTGACCAGTAGCCTCCATTTTTGCTCAGTGAGGCTGAGGACACAGGCCAGACTGCCCAGGGCACCTGCTTCTCCCACCTGAACGGCGATTCACCTGGTGTCCTGAGGGGGCACCTCCAGGCTCTCCGTCCAAGGAGGAGGGGGGATCAGATGGTCTTCATACCAAACTGACCCACTCAACCCCAAGGGGCCTTACCAGTAATAGTCGTATGTCTATTAAGACCACCCTGTTCTTGTGAGTTAAAGGCATTTTTTGCCAAAAAGTATTATTACTATAAAAAAGACCCAAGCAAAAGTAAATTTTGTGACTTTTAATATAATTTTCATTCTCAGACCGTCCCAATAAATCCATAGTCACTTTTCCAAACTCCTGTTTGCTTATGCTGGAGTTTTATTTATTTTCCATTGCTAAAATTTATTTATTTATCTAAGCATTTCAAAGACATCTTATTACGTATGACCGAAAAAATATTTGAAACAATTCTCCAACTATGGTTTCTGAATATTATTTTATAAGTAAATCTTGTATCATATTTATTTATTGTTTCAATAGCTAACAATAACTTTTAGGGAATTTATTTTTATAGACCTTATTAAGAGCAGTGGGAAAAAAAGTAGTTGAAAAGTAAGTGGGGCCCTTTTTCTGAGAATTTCTGTGTAAACTCTGTGCTCATCTCCATGAATTAATTGAAGTGAAACTCTGGCTGAAAACATGGGAAAGTGTCATGGCTTTTTAAATTCTCTTATCATTTTTTATGTAATTAGAGATAGATTTTTATCTATTGTTTTTGGCTTAAGAGAGAGAAAAGAAACGGGGAAGGAAAGAAGGGGGAGAGGGAGGGAGAGGAATGGGGAGTGGTAGGGAGGAGGGGAGGGGAAGGAAGGGAAGAGGGGGAGGGAGAAGAAGAAGAGAGCCATAAAGAGGTGAGAAGCCATTCAAAAAGTTTTCAGTTGAATACCTCTGTGTTTTGGTCACTCAGAAAGTGGTAAAAACTGTGTACCACTGGGGACACCTGGGTGGCTCAGTTGGTTAAGCGTCCGACTCCTAATTTTGGCTCAGGCTGTGATTTCATGGTTTGTGAGTTCAAGGCTGGAGTCAGGCTCCGTGTTGACAGGTCAGAGTCTGCTTGGTATTCTCTCTCTTTCTCTCTGCCCCTCCCCTGTACTCTCTCTCTCTCACACACACACACACACACACACACAGATTAAATAAACATTAAAAAAAAGAACAAATGCATCAAGAAATGTGGACATGCCATCAAACACCATCTTACCACCAGCCTGGCTACACCTGAGGAAAACTGATGGCCAGGAGGCAGAAGTGGTCAGATTCCCACCCTGGTAGTTACTCAGATGTTAGTATTTGGCCAAAGGCTTCAGTGTAAGACACGTGGAGATATGTGGATTTCATATTTAACAAAAGATCGCAATCTAATGTTTTATCAAATGTTTTTTTTTTTTTTCCTGGAACCAAACTTAAGTTTGTGATCTTGGTATGAATTGGACAATAGCATCAAATAATAACTGTAAAAGATATGAAGATATTATTTGGACTTGATATTTTTATAGTAAACATTTGCAAAAATAAGAGGCATAGGTGATAAGGTACAGACTTTTGTTTTCTGATAACTTCATACAGGAACGAAATCTGAAGGATAAAGATGAATGGCTAGCATGCCCATTAAGTTGTCTCCCCAAAACATTAACTCTCTGTCAAATTCTGGATGGTGATGGGGTCCTAGTCAGTTTCTGTTCATACCTTCTGTGGTCGGGGGTCATGTTTGTGTACCCAGTGTAGCTGCATTGGGAGGAAATATGGTTAAGGAAGAAGTTAAAGTTAAATGAGGTCATAGGGTGGGGCCCGATCTGATAGCATCAGTGGCTCTGTGAGAAAAGCCATGACCTCGCAAGGGGGAAAGGCTTTGGAAGGAAGAGCAAGAAGGCAGCCATCTGAAATCAGGAAGAGAGCTCCTACGGGAACCAAACTCTGCACGAACTTTGATCTTGGGCTTCTGGCTTCCAAACTGTGTGAAAATAAATGTCCCTTGTGTAAGATTCAGTCTATGCCACTTTGTCATGGCAACCTAAGCCGATTAGCTCAATGAACACATGCTATTCTATTTGTCTGCTCTCTTTGCCATCCTCACCACTGGAATGCAGCCCCTCGTGGCAGAGATCTTTGTGCTTTTTGCAGACTGATCCACTCCCAGTGCCAGGAACAGAGCCGGCCGCTGCAGATACTCCCCAAGTGTCTGTTCCAGGCAGGGGCGTTCTGGGACCCCAGGAGAGGGCTCCTCAGAAGGTGCTCCCCACGGCCCTATCCTGTCTTCACTCTTTCAGCTCATGTGGCGCTTCTGGTTCTGTTTCAGTTGGAAGTCATCCCTGAAGCCTCCTCGCTACACACCTTAATGTTCCACGTGCTCCCCAGTGCGGTTCCCATGAAGTTATAGCTGGTGAATGTTCCCTTGTCATGATCACTGCATGTCAGCTCTACTTGAAAATCTGCTCTTAGACACGTATCTGTCATATTTTACACACTCCTTTGAAACCCAGCAATGCATAGATCTCTTCATGAACTTGGCTGTGTCATTTACTGTAAGCCCCATGAGTTACGTGACTGAATCTCTCTGCACCGAGTCTCCCCTCCGAGTGGAGACAGGGCTTCTCTGTCACATCATGGGCCACGGGTTCACGGGCCATGGGTTCAATGGCATCTACACATACAGCCAGGGCTGTGCATGCACAGAAAATGTGGCTCTGAGATGTCTCTTCATGATCACACCCTCCTTCCCAGCATTCCCATCTTCCTTTAAGAAGCCACATGTGGTGCACCTGGGGGGCTCAGTTGGTTGATCCTCTGACATCGGCTCAGGTCATGATTCAAGACTAGTGATTTCAAGCCCCGCACTGGGTTCTGTGCTGGCAGCTTGGGGCATTGAGCCTGCTTCGGATTCTGTGTATCCGTCTCTCTCTCTCTGTCTCTCCCTCACTTGCGCTCTCTCTCTCTCTCTCTCTCTCTCTCTCTCAAAAAATAAACATAAAAAAAGAAGCCATATGTCCATGCATCCAAGCTGAGCCTTAGTAGTTTGGGCACTGGTAGATGTAAGCTGGCTGACAATTTGGGCAACACAACATCTTATTTCCTCAAATGTGCTAATATTTTAAAGGTGGACAATTAACACCAGGAAATAAATTATATATGAAACAAATGCGCAATTCATATACATGAAATGACAGTACTTCTCACTGGCACACAGTGAACACTTAGTTTACCACAGTCACTGTGCTCAGGGCAGGGACACACAATTAAAGGAAAAACAAAAACAGCTCTGGGAACATTACCCATGACAAGGGGTGGGATACGATGTTACTTTTGTCTTTCCATTTCCAGGGTCTCAGTCCCAATCCTTTGAGGCAGCCCCTCTGCCTCTAGGGTACTGTGACTGTCAGAGAAGAAAGCCAAAGAAACAGACACAGTTAATATTCACTGTTCATTGTTTTCTTTTTCTTTCTTTCTTTCTTTCTTTCTTTCTTTCTTTCTTTCTTTCTTTCTTTCTTTCTTTCTTTCTTTCTTTCTTTCTTCCTTCCTTTCTTCCTTTCTTTCTTCCTTTCTTTCTTCCTTTCTTTCTTTCCTTTCGAAATAAATATTTGCGACTTCTGCAAGAAAGAAGCCATGCACGGAGGTTCCCATAATGAGTAGTGAGAAGAGATGAGCAGGTGCTCATCTGTGCACTGGCTCCAGTTCCACTGCAGACCCTCTGGGGAGCCCATGAGGACCATGTGGAGAGGAGAAGAGAGAAGGCTGCGGAGATCCCCCAGAGCAAACCTTCCGCATGTGTGCTGACAGAACACAGGGCCAACCTTCCTGATACAAAGATAAAGTAGAGCGGTACACAAGGGCATTTTGGTACCTGTCCTGGGGTCAAGAGAATCACCCAGAGGTGAACCTGATCACTCACGGTTGCACACCCAGGCAAGGATCTATGGTCTTGTGCACTCAACGAAAATGCAAAAACAAGGGCATTACAGCCAGCCTCACCACCCCGGCATGTGGGAGCTGACCAGCAAGTCCCAAGGAAAGGAGACTGGGAGAGTTTTACCCCATTCTGAGCCCGACTCTCATCCAGCAATTGGAATTTCACAAACACGTATCCAAACCTATGTTGGAGTCTGAAGTTGCCATCACAATGCTGGTTAGCAGTGAGCAGGGGAACCTTACAGACAGCCTCCGTTCTCCATGCAATAATGATGTCATCACAGTGGAGATCTTTGTTTGTCTAGATGGCCCTGTGTGGTTTTTATCCTGGGGGCCGTCAGTGCTCACTGCTTGAATTAACACCACACGGTTGGTCCTCTGAGACCTGGGATCCACCGGGATGGTCTTTCCATTGCCATGGTTTGGCAACCATTGATTTCCTAGCTACACTGAGGTGGGAGATGCAATGTGTAATGTGCATATTACTGATTTCATCAACACGTATTATTGTTTTATATTTGGCAATGATGTAAAAATTCACATCATGTGCACAGAGCAGCTGCCTTTGTGAATGTAGAGAAAACTCAACCCCTTGTGTCCACCTGCCTGTGAGTACCATAGTGTGGCGTCAGCAGCATAGGGCCTCAGTGGTTTGAAGGCTAAGACACTGCATGGCTGGGAGTGACCATGGCTTCTAGCACTCCAACGGCCATGTAGGCACGAGCTGAGGACGCAGGGAGAGCATGGGACAGTCAGTTCTTGTCCCCAGTGGGCCAGTGCAGCTAGTGGAACCTACTTTGAAAGCATCTGATTTTTGTGTCTGTGCCCATTGCCGTGGCATTAAAGCTGCAGTGATGTCATGCCCACCCAAAGGTTCTAGTTTGGGGGCATATTTCCTACAGTCCTAAGCACACTCACACAGATACTACAAGGCACCCTATTGATCCCTATTCTTTGTCATGTTATCAAGTACTCTCTCATATAAACCCTGTAAGAAGGTATGATTATGGTCCTGTTGTTCACATGAAAACAACTGAGGGCCACTCTGGTAACTGAGTGGATACAGGTCTAGAATGTTCTGCCCTTCTCCATCTTGTATCAGAGCCAGTATTGCAATGAAGGCTGATGTTTCCTTCGTGCTCCTGGAGAAGAACTCAGTATGTTCTTCTGACCTCAAAGTGATGGACAGGGAAGGCTGGAATGTCACCGTGGTATTTTCCCATCAGGCTCTTGCACAGAGCGGTATTGAAGCTCCCCTCCTGTGGGCTTGGCAGCTTTATTGGGAAATGGAACAGTATCTGTATATATAGAGAAGGGAAATATGGCCAAGTAGAGGGAAATCTCTACCCCAGCCAGGAGGGAAGACTGCACCCCGAAGCATCAATGTGGTGCTCTGTGATATTCTGACCCATGTTGAGAGAGATACAATGAAGGTCACCAAGCATTCTTGATAACTTGCTGATTTCTTCCGTAATTGTGGTGCTCAGATTCTATGAGTTTGGATTACAGCAGGCCTCATGCACTTAACTTTGAAAACACCACATGCAATAGTAAGACCCGCCTCCTCTGATGAGAAGGACTTGTGCAGGGAGAAGAGAAGATGTGCTTCTGCACAGGAAGTGAATGACCAAAGCAGGGCCAGTAATGCTGGGCCGTGTGTACAGAACACTAGCCAGGAGAGAAAAGTTTGAGACTGGTGGACCGTTGATGGGCATGGAGAGATCAGTTCCTTTCCTCAGTGGATTTAAACCACACCAACACAAATAAACTACACTTGACTGTGAGCATGAGGAGGGGTCACTGCTGGACATGATGTACCTGAAGGCCAGCCTGGAGACCCAGCTCCGAGCGTGCATCCTGGGGCCCTGCCATCAGAAGGGCATGAAGCAACAAGCTGAAGAATGTATCGTGACGCCTTGGCAGTTTCTTTCGACGGTTTCTGACTGACTTGTAGATGGTGTGGCTGTCCCGGTGGAGTCAGAGAGTCATCTGGGGGCACAGAACAATGTTTCAGCTCAAGATGGGAGCACATCTAGTATGGACAACGCTTTGAAGGGGGCATCTTGCTGCAGGACCCATGCCTGGCACTTGATGTGCCAGTGCAGTTGCTGATGAGAAAGGCTGTTTGACAAGTTCAAGATCCTTCAGATCCCATCTCCTCCGCTCGTCTGAGGCATGTGCTATCAGAAGGGGGATGCAGACACTGACATGGCCAAGATAACATAAAGCAGTTCCCTTTCTGGCCCATAAATCTCCATGAGAAGTCGGGAGAGTGGACATGTTCACTGAATTTCATCACAGGGCTGTGTCTTTCTCTCTTTCTTTTTTAAACCCCTTGTTACTGGTATGATTAAAGCACTTTTACCTGACCTTGGAACCTGTCAGGAATCAGTATGTTGCCTGAAAATGATTTCAGCTTCAAAATATTTGACCTGGGATGATGCTCATCATTTAACCTATTATACAAAGACCCTCCCTAAGAATGACACATTACTCTTGGGCTCCCTTTTGGGAAATACCCTTAGGTATACAAAAGAAGAAAAAGACTGAAGTCTGATGACACTTGATGTAATCACTCTGAAATATTTATCAGAACTTTTGGTCTGTAATAAAAAAGTTACAATTAATTATAGAAGGATGAGAATGAAAATATAGCATTCATAAATAAATAAGGGCTGCATGCATTGAAAGATCGCCTGTTTACATGCATCTCATAACTCACTCTGCTTTCCACAAGATATTGTTTAAAAACACTGAGCACACTAGCTGGCATACAGTAGGCACTCAATAAGCCTGTGCTGATTTTGAATAATTAATAATGCCTAGTACCGAATTCCTTTTGGGTTGCCTTCTCAGAAAACAAAAACATATGTTTACTTTTACTATCTTCCTGCTAGAAATAAGACGT
The DNA here is from genome assembly GCA_017311185.1 of Proteles cristata cristata. Lineage (NCBI taxonomy): Eukaryota > Metazoa > Chordata > Mammalia > Carnivora > Hyaenidae > Proteles > Proteles cristata. Next base: position 441,288 of record JAESUZ010001109.1, on the reverse strand, counting down.
GTATTTCCAACCACTGGTAACTGTTTATTGGGTCTGGTACTATATAGAACAGATTTTGTCAATCACAGGGTTCAAGTTCATTGTTAGTTACTGATGGGTAGATATACCCAATCATCCCCACACCAAAGAAATGAACAAGTCTACTGTTGACAATTTATACATCTTGACTAACAGATTTCAGACCTCGTTCCTTGTTTTCAATCTATTAAAGTTTTCTTCAGAAGGATGTATTCACATATAAATCAGCTTGTTAAATTAATGCATTTCCTAGGAACACACTGGATCCTTCACTCGGCTGGGACTCTGAAGGGGACCCGGATGTGTGCAGGATGCTGAAGGATGAGGAAGGCCTTTGTTACTCTCAGAGGCTCAGGGAGAAAAATGTGGGACTTTCTTCTTCCCAGGGTGAAGCATAAGGAGACTTCTGAGCAGGGTTTAGAAGAATTAACTCCAAGTGGTGAGGTGATTTAAGAAACAAGGCAGCCATCAGTGGCAAAGGACAAATTTGGGGGAATAAAACCATACTGAAAGGTCATTGGAATATGAGACGAGGGAATTATTCTTTTTTTTTTTTTTGAATGTTCAAATTTTGGGGAGCAGAGTGCTCAATTAGAGGTTATTGACAAGTACCACATCTAAGCCACCATATCTTCTTGAGTCATGCTGTGTAATCACTGTGAATATTGATCATCTATATTTCCGTTTTCTGACCTTCAACATTTGCTTCTTTATGATCTTTTCCCCCATCACCTGAGCTAGCAAAAATGAAAAAATGCAGAAACAGCTTTAAGTTATATTCTCCTCACGCATGTCACACAGAGATGGCTGGGCTAACATGCGAAGCCAAGATTGAAAACTGATTGGAAAAATATTACGAAAAATACCACATCTGCACAAAACCCCTTAAAATGCCAAACATTTCCCCAAGACCCTATAATTGAAAAATAAAGTAAAAAAAAAATCATTTGCCATGATGTTTTTAAAAGCAAAACACTTGCATCCCAGGCTCCTTTCTGTGTCTGTGGCTGTTTTTTCTCAGCCAGAAGCCAGGGAGGCAGAACACTCATGAGCTGAATGGAATTCAGTGTTTGCAGAACCTTTTCCTCCTTGACCATTATGTTCTCCGCTGTTCCACACCACGGTCAGCCCCAAGAGCAAGACAGAGGGGTCAGCACACTCAAAGAATGCTGGAGAAGAAACAGCCTGCAGCAAAATGCCCCTTTGTGTCCAGCCTGTGGCAAAATGGCGGCAGAACGGTTAACAGGTGAACAGAGGTGTTCCCGTAAAATCCATTTCGGCTAAAGAAGGGGTGCAGGCTGGTTTTTGGGTAAAGATCCTGCACTAAGAGACCCCTATGAGAGAGACAGGCAAGTTCTCTGCCAGCCCAGAGACATCTTCTCCCAGCCTGACCCACCCAGGGTGACCGTCACCTGTTAGTTCAGTCCCCGCTCCCTTGCCTTTTGGGTGTTTATTGGAAGGAAAACCACGGCCAGGCATTGCCATCAGCCTCATTGAGACAAGTCTCCTGGTTGGCTCCTGTCCATATCCCTTCTGTAAGTCAGCTTCTTGGGATGGTGCCATCACAGGCATTCCTGACCAGCAGTATGGTGGAGCGTGTGGCCCACAGTTCCGGGTGGACTTGTTCTTTCCGAAGAAAGAACATGTATGCTGACATGGGGCATCTGGGTAGCTCAGTTGGTAAAGCGTCTGCCACTGGCTCAGGTCATGATTTCACAGTTTGTGGGGTTCAGCAAGCCCCACGTCAGGCTCTGTGCTGACAGCTCAGAGCCTGGAGCTGCTTCGGATTCTGTGTCTCCCTCTCTCTCTGCCCTTCCCCGCTCATGCTCTGTGTCTCTCTCTCAAAAATAAATAAACATTAAAATAATAAAAAAGGTATGCTGACCTTCTAACTCCCAGTATCTGTGCCCTTGACCTTATTTGGAAATAATGTCTTTGAAGACGATCAGGTTAAGGTGAGGTCACGACGGTGGACCCCAATCCACCATGTCTGGTGTCCTTATAAATATGAGACACTTCGAGATAGAAACATACACAAGGAGATGTCACTTGAAGATTGGAGTCACACTGTCATGACCCAGGAAGGTCAGGGATTGCCAGCAAACCACCAGAAGCCATCAAGGGATGGGATCAGGTCCTCCCTGGAATCTTCAGATTCACGGCCCTGGTGATACCTTGGCTATGGACTCCAGCCTCAAAAGCCTTGGGAAAACACAAGCCAGCCAGTTCCGGCACTTTGCTACAGCAGCCCTGGCAGAGGAGTGCTCACCGCGTGAAGAGATCCACTTCCCAGCACTGAAGATGCTGTTCCTGTGTGACACCGACCGGCTTGGGCTCCCACCCAGGCAGCCACAAGAGGGAAAGATGCTGAGTCGGGCCTGCTTCATCCCTCCATCCCAGGCAGCCGTGTGGGAACGGCTGGTTCCCCCAGCAAGTCTGTGCTGGACAGAAACGTCCTGCTCATTCTTCCCTCTTATCCAGAAAAAAGCGCCTAAAGCCCCCACCATCCTTCCTCTCCCACGAGGGACCACTGAGGCACTGCGGCGGGTGCGGGGAAGCTGAGCGGGAGGCCCGTGCCCGGCCACACAAGGCGCTCATTCCCGAGATTAAATTCTACCATGAGGTCACCTTAACTTACCTAAATGTAGCTTCTGGCTCATGGAAGTTCATAGCTTCTCTGCCATCTTCAATATGGGACTTCGCAAGAAATGGAACTGGGATTCCTGGCCAGCCCTACAGTGGACACTGCACTGTGTTTCATTCACTACTGCGTTTTCTTAAAGCTCAGGGTACACGCACTCCCCCGTCCCTGGAATTTGTCAAAGACACAGATGAGAGACACACTGGGAGATCGCGCCTGATGGTAAAGTTGTGTTTCCAATGCACATTTTCAGACTCACACATCTGAGATCGGGTATGTGAGATGTGAAGCCCTTCGCGTGTGATCCGTGTGCGCTATCCGGGGCCAGGGTGGCATGATGTCCGGATAAAGCAGGTACGCAGGTGTGCACGTGCAGGGAGGTCAGGCAGCAGTAAGCTACGGATGCCCCGGGGCTTTGGAATCACAACGGAGGTCCTGATTTTGATGAGATCGTAGATGCAAAGGTGGGGACAGGGAGACCTAAGGTAAACACATCCCACTGCTTTCTGGGTAAGGACAGTAAATATTTTGTAAAAAGTCATCTATGAAGGCAGAACATGTCTCCAGCAGTTCATTTATTTTTAAGAGAGAGAGAGAGCAAACGGGAGAAGGGCAGAGAGAGAGGGAAAGAGAGAGACTCCCAGGCAGGCTCCACACTCAGTACAGAGCCCATCATGGGGCTCAAACTCACGAACTGTGAGATCATGGCCTGAGCTGAAATCATGTGTCAGACACTCAACCGACAAGCCACCCAGGCTCCCCTCCAGCGGTTTCTGAGTGCTGTATTTGTCACGCAGGCCCAGAAGCACCGAGATGGAGTCACTGGCAGGGCAGTTAGGATGAAAAATTGGCTTCGCTGATTGCATGTGCAGTTACTTAATCAAAATAACTAAATTCAATTTTCTTAAAACACTCTGTGCAGAGTTGATCACCTACCTCATATTCTGAAAAAGTTGATGAGCTCCAACACTGAGCTAGAGCAAATTTGATCTGACATGGCCCCCAGTTGGCTGAGAAACCAAATGAAATCATGTTTCCCTCCCCAGCGGTTACGGGAAACCCCAATACCAGAGGATAGTGATTGTGGGGGCCAGGTCCACCTCCAGGGCCGGGCAAAGCCTCACTCACTGTGCCTGCTGGAATCTGCCCTCCACGTTGTTTATCTGGCCCATAATGCTCCCTCTCTGCATGATGCCATAACACCTGCTCAATTCCCAGCATGCTTGCGTAGGAGGGAAGGTGTCCCAACAGCCTTCAGCTGAGGTTTTGGCATTGCTTGCTTTCAGCTCCAAAAGACATCAGGTGACCTGTATACAAACGTACAGGTTTAAACCGTATGCTATATTGTATGTTATATATTAAATTGTATATCGAGTCACCTGGGTGACTCAGTCAGTTAGCTCTCAACTCTTGTTCTTACCTGGGGTCATGGTCTCCTGGTTCATGAGTTCGAGCTCCACTTTGAGCTCCGGATGACAGTGTGGAGCCTGCTTGGGATTCTCTCTTTCTCCCTCTCTCTGCCTCTCCCCAGTTTGCTCGAGCATGTTCTCTCTTTCTCTCTCCAAATAAATAAATACACATTTAAACATTTTTAAAAATAAAAAAAATAAATTATATTTATAAGTAGCTATCACTTGATGTGTCTCTTAGTGGAGCCCATTTTTAACTGGGAAATTCTTTTCCAATTTTATTTTATAAGGTAAAATATATTTTTAAAATGTATAATAGCGATACATGGAAAATGTGTTTTTCTCCTCTTTTTGTAAATGTCCCATTTTCCGTCTCCCCTCCCTTTGTCTACATCAGTCAAGATCCTGTAATATCAAACTAAAGTACATGTATTCATTTCTCTGCTGCATAACAAGTTATCATAATTTTTTAAAATGTATTTCATCACAATTTCTATAGGTCAGAAGCCTAGGCATAGCTCAGCTGTAACTGGGCTCTGGGGGCTGACTGGCTCCATTCTCATCCAGACTGTTGACAGGGGAAGGACCCCCTAGAAGGTACTCCAATTATTGGTAGAATCCACTTCCTTTTGGCTGTAGAACTCATAGCAGCTGCTTTTCCGAAGCCAGCAACTGAGAGAATCTCTGTGCCTTCAAATCTCTCACCGCTGGACCTGCTCTAAAGGTTTACTCCATTAACCCCCTTCCCCCAACATGATCACTTTTTGATTAACTTAAAGTTAGTAGATCAGCGACCATAATTGTGCGAGCCTTTTGCCTTTGCCGTATAAGTAGCACACCCGGAAGTGACGGCCAGTCGCCTGTGCCATATGCTATTGAGTGGAAGCAAGTTAGGAGACCCATGCTGACCCAGGAGACTCCATGGAGTCACGGATCTGCGTGCGCAGTCCCAGGCTCCCTGTGCCCAGGTGTTGATGGAGTCACTCTGTACACCTGTATGCATATCTGCTCGCACACGGACGGGCCGCCTGGCGATTGACATTACCGTCCACATGACGCAAGAGCTTTATACGATTTCAGACCCTCGTCAAACATTGCCTAAGGACTTTCGATCCTCGTGCAGGCAAGCTCGAGGGAGGGGGTCCAGTGTCCCCCCACCCCCCAGCAGGGCTCTAGCTACAACCAGCAAGAATCGGTGTGTAAACATCCCAGCTCCTGTGATCTTTGGTTTGTTCAGCTGCCTTCCGGGTCCTGGTGCAACAGCCCCTGTTTTTTGCAGACGTGATGCCCGCAGCTGAGTGTTGAATTGGCTCTTCCCGTACATGTGTGATTTGTATGTTTCCCCATGGGGCCTTTCTTGGGTCACCTCCCAAATAAAGTGCTTGCCGTCCCAGCGTGGCCCAGCTCTGCAGCTGGGGAACCCACAGAAGACAGTCATCACCTTTAGGAAAGCAGGGTTCCGGGAGAGCATCCTTAGTGCCCCCAGGGCCGCCATGACAAGTACTGCAGACCGGGGGCTTCTACAGCAGACACGCATTTCTCACACTTCGAGAGGCCAGGAATCCAAGCTCAAGGCGTCCACAGGACCAGATCCTTCAGAAGATGCGGGAGAGAATCTGCTCCAGGCCACCCTGAGGGCGTCTGGGGTCCGCTCGCTGTCCCTCACTCCAGAAACGCATCTTTGCCGTTTTATTTTCACATGGCGTTTTTCCCGTGGGTGTCTCTGTGTACAAACTCCTCCCCTTAAAAAAAAAAAATAAGGACAAAGTAACTTCTCTAATAAGTTGATAGAAAAATTTTTAAACTTGGAGTCTTCTTTCTCCAGCCGTAATGAGATAATTTGTACCAGGCTAGCCAACGAACCCCCAACGGGATAAAATATCCAAGTCTCCTTATTTTGCCAAGGGAAAATCCTAGTTCTGCATCACCGAGGTAATCGCTCACTTGCTGTCTTCAGACATAGGCTCACAACCATCTGGGAAGAACATCAACAGTACCACAAGCGATGGGATTTCCAAAACATTAAAATATTTTTGCAGTTTCGCAGTACTGCATTTTATAATCTCTCAGTGTTAGTGTTTCCCTCTGTTTTCATGGGACCAACTGCATACACAGTTAAGTTGATGTCTGTCATCTTTTTTTTTCCAGAAATGCTGCAAAATTTCATGACACGTTTTCATGATTGCAATGTTAAATCTACTAAACAAATAGCATTCCTGTCCTTTCTACATTACTTCTTAACTCATTTAAAAATAGCTGTATTTATATGTTGTGATTTATCTGTCCATGTTTCATTTTTTGGTATAGCAGATGAATGTATGTATGTGTGCATGTGTATTGTATGTACATATATATTTATGTTCTTATGAATATCTCTCTCATGCAGGCATGCATCCATCTATCTATATATCATCTATATATATATATATATGTATCATCTATCATATGTCTCCCTTTTCTCTATCCATCCATCCATCATCTACCTCTTATTTATCTCTCTATTATCTATCATCTATCTATCTATCTATCTATCTATCTATCTATCTATCTATCCATCCATCATCTATCTATCTATCTATCTATCTATCTATCTATCTATCTATCATCTATCTTCTACTATTTCTCCATCCATTATCTATCTATCCACCTATCCATCCATCCATTCATATGTTTATCCATATATCATCTATGAAGTTCTCTCCCTCCATTTTTAACCTGTCATCCATCCATCTATCTCTATATTTATTGATATCATCTGTTTATGAAGCAGCTATTATTACACACTACACAACACGCAGTAGAGGACCATGACCTCTGATGGAATGGAAATAACTAAGTGACCTTCTCTTTGAGGAGACATAAATGATGTAAAATGAGCACACCTCCCATGAGTGAGGTGAGAGAACCTGGAGCCCAGGGGCCTGGGGAGTTTGGGAGTTGAGGGTAGAACACAAGAAAAGAGCAACACAGAGACAGAGCCCAAAGAGTTAATACGGGGTCCAGATGAGTATTTGGGTGTATGCCAGCCTATGAGCTGTGTGTCAGGTGTGTGTGAGGCTGGCAAACAATGGCTCTGGGAAGGTTCAAGACAAATACAGGGGAACCATGAACAGGACTCTGACTCTAGAGCTCCAGTCAGCACCAGCCGGGGCCAGAAGACAGGGACACAGGCTGTCAGGGCCAATGTTTATGGGATGTGGCTAGAGGATACCCAGTTCTCTCCCACAGGAGCTATGTGGTTATGCCTTTCAAGCAGCAAAAATTCAAAATGGCTGCTTCCCCATATCTTTATCCAGTGGGTTTGTTGTTGAACTTCTGGATGTCTGCCAATCTGAGAGTGAGAAAAGATTTCCACCTAGTTCTCATTTATGTTTCTCTCATTATGAGAGAAGTTAATGTCTCTTCATATGAGTTAGCATCACCTGCATGTTTTTACTATATCTCCCATTTTATATATCTTGTCCATTTGTCCATAGAGATTATTCCCTACACTTTGAGAAGCTTTTTTTTTTAATGGATTGGAGATACTAGTTTTTTGTTATGATTGCAAATATTTTTCCTGGCTTTTCATTTATTTTTTTTTTATCCTGCCTATAATTCTTTATACAAAAATGTTTTTACAAGAGTTGTTTTTTTCTCTCACATCACCAAATACATCACCTGCTTTCAGATTTTACCAGAATTCACCCATATTTTCTTGTACTGCTTATACGGTTTCATTTTTCATCATAAATCTTGGACAAATTTACGCTGGTGTATGCTGATATGAGTTGACCCAACCTAACCTCGTCTCGGCCAACCCCCTTGCTAAGATGTCCGCTCTTCCCTGATTGGAAACGCCACCCTCTTTATGCTACAAGTTTCCATGCGCAGGTACATCCATTTCTGGACATTGATTCTGTGTCACTAACGTGGCTTATATCTTTGTGAGCAACAACCACTCTGTGTTCACACACGGTTCTACCATGCACTAAACCATATTCTAATACTGTCTGCCTTCTTTATTCCCAGTATCCTGGCCATTCTTCCTTGTTCTTTCTTCCAAGGAAACTTTAAATTTAATTTGTTTAGTTGTAAGAAAAGAAAGTGATGGTACCTTAGTTGGAATTACCTTAAATGTGCAGAACAACGTGCCGAGAACCAACACAATGTCACGACTTCTCATCCAGGGCTTCGTATAACTTCAGATTGTTTAGATGTCCTTGTTTGCTTGTTTTATTATTTTTTTTAAAAATTTTATTTGTTGAGAGCAAGAGCAAAAGCGAGCCTGCGAGCTTACAGGTGCACACTTGAGTGGAGAGGGGCAGAGAGGAGGGGGAGAGAGTATCCCAAGCAGGTTTCACACTGCCAGAGCAGAGCCCAACACAGGGCTCGAACCCACAAACTGTGAGTTCATGACCTGAACCAAAACCAAGAGTCAGATGCTTAACTGACTGAGCCATCCAGCACCCCACCCCTTTGTCTGCTTTGTAGTACAGTTCTCTGTAGTTTGTCTTCATCTTAGAAGACAGAGCAGTCATTTTATATATAAATTTTATCATCCCATTTCTCTGCTAAAAACCTCCCAGTGATGAAGGAATGCTTGCTCTCAGAACAAAAGCCGCACTCCCACAGCCTGTCTGGTCCGACCTCCTTGCCTGTTACCCCTTCCTTGCTCTCCGTGTGCCTTGCTGGCCTCTGCCGTGCCCTGCCTGGAGCTTTGGGCTCACTAGCCCATCTGCTGAGAGTCACCCTCCCCAGATCTGGACTCACTTCTCGCAAGCCTTTGCTCACATGCTGTCTTCTCAGTGAGGCTTCCCAGACCACCTACAGAACACGGCAGTTCTGTGCCCGGAACTCCCCGCCCCCCTTTCATGCCTTATTATTTTCCATACTTCCGGTCACTTGATAAATACAGAACTGTCATGTTTATTGATGAGTCAATGGCTCATGCTGAATTGAATTTGTTCTCACTAATGACCCCGAAGCCCCAGAGCACTGACTGGCAGGGCAGATCCTCAGCAAATGCTGGATAAACAGTTCAGAGATCAGCTAACACCAAGGAGAACAACCCAACTCAAGTCATCTGAAAATGGCTGTAAGCACAAAAGAGGCTTTTGTCCGACAGAGCCACAGGACACTCTCCAATGTGGAGGACAGCACGGCCCTGTCTGTGACCACTGTCCTTTCCTTCCTTCCTTCTCTCCTGCACCCTCCCGCGCCCCCCCCCAGTCCTGGGTAAAGGTATTTATTGTGAGTTAGAGGAGATTAGCATTTCCAAGCCGGTACATGGCCAATTCCCTGCCCTTTTGTCCCGGGCCACTCTGTCACTGAGCAGTGTCACAGCTTAATCAGATAAATGGCAACACATTCTGCAAATAAATCCAGACCTAGACATAATAATCAGAACTTTGAAGTGAATTAGAACTATTTTGTCACTAAGGAATGAAAGTTTAGACTCACTGAATGTTAACTTTCTTTTATACCATGAGGGGGTCATCTACACCTCACCCCCACTTACATGTATGCACACACACACACACACACACACACACACACACACATGCTCACATGGACATGCATGCGTACTCATACTACCTGCACACTCATATGCACATGTATGCACCACACATGCACATACTCACGTGTATATGCACACATTCATACCACTGACACATGTGCATGTACATGTATACACACTCATACTACACACACACTCACACACAAACACACACAGACACACATGCACACACACTCATACTGCCCACACATTTATATGTACATGTATGCACACACATGCACACACACTCATACCACACACAGTAACATGCACATGCATGCACATTCATACCACACACACTCACACACACAAGTACAAACATTTTACTCACATACACAAATGCACACAGACTAACTTCACACCAACCTGAGCATCCTGCAAGGTGGGGCCCTTTTCTATTTGCTCATCTCACCTTACCTTCCTTTTCCTTAAAAACATTTACTTTCTTATTTGACATCAATATATCCACTAATATAGAATTTGACACATTTGTGCTTTATATGAGCTTGTGCTCTTAAAACTTCTTTTCGGAATACAAGTAGCCTGCCAGTTTTAAATAGAAAATAAAGACAAAGTGTGTGTAAACAACAGAAAAAGTGCACATTTCTAAAATCACTGATTTTCTTAGGAAACATCAAAGTCGTTGAGAATGACTGTTTGAAATGGCAGAGGCTGGACTTCAGGAGGCCACTTAGTGGAGGTTTGTTGTCTGTGTGTGGCAGTTGGAAATAATGAAAAATGTGCGCACCAGTTCAAGCTTATCTGACACAAGCCAGTGGGTTGACGCTATCAGGTAGGTTCACTTCAAAGTCCCAGACGCTGTCTTCATAACAAAATCCAGAGGCAGAAATTCACATAGGGAACGATACACTTTCCTTACCATAAATTTTTATCATGGAGTACAAAAGACTACAAAGTACAATATGCTTGACCTCTTAATAATCTATGCTCACCAACAACTGGGGTTTCACATGAATTATCCCAGAAGATGGCCCCCAGACCACAGAACCGCTCTTCTCTCTCTTTTCCCTGTTGTGAGCCTGACGTCCTGCAGGGTGGGAGGAAATATGGATGCCCTGGCTGCAGGGAAGACGGGTTCTGTTCCAGTGTCGTCTCTGTGCTCCTCCGCTCTCTCTGAGCCCTTTTGAAAGAGGAATTTTGTAAAATATATTGCATGGGGCCATGCGTTGTCCTGTTGTGTATGGCTGGCTGTAGATCCAAGCCTGGCTGTGGGAAATCTTTTCCCACAGCCCACTAGCAGGACCTAGGAAGTAGTTCATAACTTTGAACTGGGAGTCTGCCTCCAGGGCCCCCCACCCCTTTGTGATGATGTACATATTTTTATCTTCTGATGTACTCTTTCGTCAAAGACAAGAAAATCATGCCTCGAGTTCCCACTCCAACCCACTCTCTGATTGCCTTCTTCTCAGCAGAGCAGCTGAATAGCAAGACTCGGAAAATGCAAGTAAACCCCAGGGGAAGGTGTCCACCTAGGAGACCAAAGATAAAAGTAACTTCATCGGTGTAACTGTTCAGTATTCAGTCAAAATACAGCTGCTGCATAAATGGCAAGCTGGGAATTGGTAGGAACAATATCTTCAAGATAATTGTCTTCTCTTTTATGAGAAAACAGAAACGTTAGTAACCTCAAAACTGGTCCAAGTGCTCTGACACAGAACCTGAGTGTGAAGGTCCCGTTAGGCCCTTTCCAGAGTCCTGAAAACCTAGATGACCTGAGTCAGCCCCCAGCAGAGGCTGGAGGGGAGCTCAACTGAGATGTTAGGAAAGCTATGACCTGTAGGCAATGCTCACTCGACACATTCTCTCTCCCCACAATACTCTGGAGAAGTTGTTCATTTAAGCCACGTACGTCTCTCAGATGTCTGACCATTCTGGAATGGAACTTGGCTCCTAGCTAGAAAAGACCCCCCCTCCCTCATCTGAACGTGTCCTTACCTTTACCCCCACGGAATGAAACTGGGCATCCCTCATAGCACACTTGCCCGAATCGTGGGCCTGACTCTAGGCTTCTCCTCAGCATGCCTGCGTAGACCTGTCCTGAGGTTTTGAGTTCGTAATGGGAATCATGTTTTCATGCAACGCCCCTTCAATTGTTCCTTCTCGCTTTCGTAGAAAGTGTTCTAAGCACCATATGTATCCCATTTTCCAGTTTGCAGTTTCTGATAGATGTCCTGTTTGATGTGCTATGAGCCTCAATGAGAAACATGCAGGTGACCGAGGTAAGGTACTTGCCCGTGATGCAGATGTGAGCTTTCTGGGCCCAGATGAATGGGCAGACTTTCTCACGAGTGGGAGATTCAACAGAGTGCTTTTAATTGGTTCTTCTGCTAAACCACACACCTATGTTTGCTTACCAAATCTGCCTCATGAACCTAAGACTAATGCAATCTTTTTTTTTTTTTTTTTTTTATCACCACCCCTAATAGGAAATGAAAACCCAGCAATGCTATATTACACAGCCTGGCACATCCACGCTTTGATTTTGACATGTTTTCTTGCAAACACATGGTTTTCATGAATGAATGGATATAATGGAGATCAGGAGAGCTGGCGTGGGGAACTGCCCCCACATCCCCCTTGGCGAGCATGTGTCTCATGCTCTGAGGTCGGATCACTTCAGATGAAGGACACCCTACATTTCAGTGCAGACATCATTTATCTTTCTAAGGGCTATCTTTAACCAGATCATTCAGCTTTTTAACATTGTAAAATGGAACCTTTCATAGAATTAAGGTAGAGAGAGGTTTACTGCTTCCTTATGAAGATCAATGGACGCCATCAACTCACTGTGCCTTCTCTCGAGAAAGAGTTTGGTCAAAGGAGTCACAATTGCATTGTTCTTAATGCCCTCCTACCTGCGGGGCAATAAGTCTTGGATTTATTCCTATTCTCTTATAGAACATGATTCGTGTTTTTCAAATATCATGGTTCAGGTCGTATCTAAATGGGGAATGCTTTCTTTCTTTTTTTTTTCTTTACTTTTGCTGACAATGAATAATCTGTGTGTGGGTTTTGATGCACTTTGCTTCTACATACTGTGACTACCACGAGGATAGGAGGCCCAGAGACATGAAGTTATTGTAAACTGAATATTAAAGCCCACTCCTCTAGGTCTTGTTCTTTCTACAAGTTGGTCTTTTGGGGGAAATTATTCCTCTTCTAAGTGTTCTGTGAAATGTGTTCCATTTAATCAATATTTTCTAGTACTGTTGAAGATACGCTTAAAATATACCCTACTCCACTCCCAACAAGCAGAGCTCTGCAAAACACATGGCGAAATTCTTGGGCCACACGTGGATCAGAAGAGAAGCTGGGAAGACCTGGTCTCTTTATGCACTTTGGGTGCTTTTGTGGATGCCCTATATGTTATGTATTTCATTACACAATGCCAGCTTCTAGGGTGATCCACTGATGCAGTCACAGAAGAACCGGAGCTCCGCTAAGTTCATGGCAGGATTCTGGATTTCCATCCTGTCAATGAACTGTACCTCCTCCACTCTTCTCCTTTCCTTCCACCCTTTGTTTGTATTCTGGTAGCGCCTCCTACTTAATCAATTAACCCCTCCCTGTCTCTCTCTTTCCTCTCTCCTTACTCTCTGCTTTCCCTCTGCTGGCGCTCTAAGCCCACTAGCAAATATTGGTTCCTTGACTAATGCTTAGACTTTCTTTTGAAGCCAATGGCTGAAAGTGTTAGCTAGGTCAAATAAGAATACAAATATTTGGCCAGAGAATCAAATAGTTCAGAAAACTAGATTAAACAAGGAATAAATGTCATCGATTAATTGATATAAATTAAAGCAATTTAAATTTTTAAAGTTTCCCTGCCTATATGTAAATCAGAAAAGAAATGTATTCTTCCCTCTTAATATTAATATACTTTTAGAAATCATAGTTTATAGAGCAAAGGAAAAGGGCACATTGTTTCTGTCTGTGTTTACATTTGTGCTTGTTTTTCATTTGGGGCTTCAGTATCCTGGGACTGATCGGCTTAGGGAAACAAAGGTAACAGGGTGAGCCAGGAGTGAACAGACCCAGGAGCTGGGGGGGTGTCGGGTTGTGACTCAGTCCTACTCCAGCTCACATCCAAAGTGAGGCCAGGCGTGTACGGATGCCTGTAAATCTGCCTCTGTCTCTCTACCTACCCAGCTCCCCACTTCCCTACACATTTGGTGAGCCCTTAAAACATTCAAACACTGTCCTAGGCTCAGAAGACACGGTTAAATTGTATAGAAACTTGACTTCAAGTAGCAGACAGAGTAAGAATAAGATTGAAAAATGCAAGTGGAGAAAGAGTAGCCAGATACATGTCTTTCAAGCCAAGCACAAAACAAAAACACATTGCGCTGTGTCCATTATCGCCACTTCAATACACAGGAAGTATCGATGGCTCCGCTGTGGCTTGGAATTCTACCTCTGCCATTTCCCTTTTAGTGAGTAGGAAAACCTGGTCTTGTTTTAAGGATTTTAATAAATGAACTTGCAATTTGAATTCTTTAATCTTATTTATGCTGCCTGGCATCTTGTTCTCTTATCGTGCATGGTCCAAGAACTAGCTTCATACTATGTGCAAGACAGCTAGGAAAATAATTTAACAGCCCAGAAATTGAAGTCAACAGTGATTATTCCAGAGGCATTGGTTGAGAATGTGCAGTATAGTCTCTTTGGTTTTTGCAGCAGGCCAGACCACACACTAGACTTCAGGCACTCAATTCAAATTCTGGTTCAAGTGGTTGCTGCGCCCTGTGATATTGAACCAGTCGTGAAATTGCTCAGTCTCTCAAACTTGCTGATCCCTGAACTGGGGATGATAATGCTATGCCATGGTTCATATCATGGTAAGAACTAAGTGAAAGTGTAAATGTGAACCTCTTAGCAGCATTCCTGGTGTCTGGGGGATGAATGGTAGCTACCATTGTATCATTGTCCTAATTGCTAATTTATACAGGGGCTATTCCTTTCTTTTCCTTTCCTTTTGTTTTTGGTGTGCAGAATGGAATCTTGAAGGAAGATGGGAGAAGGCAATTTCCACTTGAACTGGAGCTGAGAATGCTATAGTATGTCCATTTTACCTCTCCTCAACTGTAAGAACTAAGGTTTTTGTAAAGCAGAGTCTAAAGGAAGAAAATAAGCCTCCATAAGACAAAGGAGAATCTGCTTTTAGGTCAAAGATGCCAGGAAGGAAAAGCTTTCTCTGGCTTATTTTCTGAAATACAACAGTATCAACTTACAGTTGACAATCACATGTTAACATCAATTATTTTCAGTAAAAGAACTTGCTCAACGCGCAGGTCAGTAAGTGTTCCAAGGGGCGTGTTTAGGACCTGACACTGAAGCTCTCGCATCATCTGGGGTGGTCAGTGCATACGTTGCTGGGATGCCACCATGTTGGGCACACTCTAGGACCTCAGCCCACCACACCCTAGGATACACATCCAGGCCCAGCACGCAGAGGCTGGAAAATATTAGGAGTGCCCTCCCTTTCCTCTTTGCTGACCTTCAGCACTGCATGCTTATCCAGCCTTTCTAGTATTTCATGGGAAAATGTCAGACCATCCTCTCCATAATTTCTTGAGAAAAGAAGACACAAGCTTAAAGCAAATTAAAGGATTTCCCCCCTTTCTCTCTTCATGTTAACACTTTCTTGACTTTCTGGAACTGTGTAGCTAAGTCACATGTTCATTTTCCCTGTCCTTTCCTGCAATATTTTACATCTAGAACCTCTCTCCCCCAGAGGTGAGTTGTGAGTCAGGAAAATTGGGGTTTAGTTTATAGCAAGGACAGGTTATGACTATGGTGACCTTCTACCATTAGAGCACAAGGCTGCACAGGCGTGGTGTTACCTCTCCACAGTCCTCCATACGGCACTCAGGGGCCTGAAGGCCGTGTCCCACCTGGGCTCTGCCACTTCAGGGTGTTGACTTGGACCCATCTCTGAGACACTGTTCTAGGCCAACTGAGCAGAGAAGTGAAATGCCCTTTGTAAAGTCTGCTGTTTTAACATTCGAGTTGATCTATGATTCCCAAAATTGATGAAAGAAAACTTTCTGCCTTATTGGAAAATGAACATATTGGTCAATCAGCAAATATCCAGTATGTTGAGATAATAGTTAAGCTATCTCAGAAGCTGAGGACATTGTACAATGACTAGACAGGCACATGTCACCACACAGACCCCCACCTCCAGCCTGCTGGTACAGCCCTTGCTCTTTTCCACCTGTTCGATGGAAGATTGGTCAGAGATGCCGGCCCTCCATGCTGTTGACTCAAAAAGATCTACAGGTCCTCGGGAGAGCCTCACTCAGAGACCTTGACTTCAGGAGAAGCAGGAGCAGCCATGTGAACAGACCTCCAATTATCGTTTAATGCACACAAAACAGCACAATGTGGCCGTTCACCTCATAGGTGGCAGAGCTACAAGCAAGGAAAGGTTCTGGGAAGCTTTTTCTGGTAACTCGCAACAGAGAAGCCAACACGTCATCAGTGGAGTTAAGGAAGTCCTCAGCCTGTATCCAGCTGAGTGGGTGGGGTGTCTTCTCACGGGCTCTGGGTCTGCACTTGCCATTTGAAAGACAGATGCATAGATACACAGTAAAGCCAGAAGCGCAGTATCTACCTGTAAATCAAGATTT
This sequence comes from Proteles cristata cristata, assembly GCA_017311185.1. NCBI lineage: Eukaryota > Metazoa > Chordata > Mammalia > Carnivora > Hyaenidae > Proteles > Proteles cristata. The sequence continues at coordinate 425,031 of JAESUZ010001109.1, read as the reverse complement.
TCACCTCTAAGTCTAGTGGCCAACCGGTGTTGAAATGGGTATTTACAGACCCCTCATGTGTGTAAACACAGGGCAGGATCAGTAAGATTCATCATAACTTCTTACTGAAGAGCTGGCACATTGTAAAGCCTGAATCTTCATGAAGCATCTTGTTCCTGCTGTGTTCTGCTCTAGGTGTGTGTGTGTGTGTGTGTGTGTGTGTGTGTGTGTGTGTGTGTGCACGCGCATGCCCATGGTATGTTTCTGTATAGGGCAGGCTTGTCTGGCTCCAGCCTAAGATGGCAGGAGAGATACAAGGTGAGAAAAGGTTGTAAGTGTCTTGGCTCACTCCCTACAAATATGTTATTTTTTTAAAATAAATAATTGTTCTGTAATTGATCAGGTGTGTTGAATGTCCAAAAAAATCTGCAAACCTGTCTGCACCTGAGGGTGCAAGGAGTACCCAGGGGTAAACACCCTCTTGTCTGTGGCTTTGAATTCAACATCTTTTTTGGGTTTCACTTCATTCACCCAGAAGTGCCAATTTCAAAACACAATCACTGCTTTCCTATTTTCAACGGACTCAGAAAATAAGGTTTTCTAATTTCTGGGATGAGTTGACATGCTGCTGTTCTGAGGGGATTTGCTGATGGGTGATAGCTTGGTCTGGTGACAAATCTCTCCCACATGGGCTCTGAACTCAGAATCTCCCAACCCCAGTTCTGAAAATGAAGATGGGAATAGTGTCAGGACAACTAATTGAGTAATTGGGCTGCTTTTAGGCTTAAACCAAATGGTCTGGAAATTGTCTAACACAATATCTGACTCCTAGAAAATGCTCTAAAATAAGGGGAGAAATAGAACAAATGTGAAAAGTTGTGATTTATTACTTTTCTTAATCCAGTTAAATATGGCTCCAGCCCCATTCACTAGGTGGCCCTGAATCCAGTGTTCATTCCTCTTGAGAGCATCTTCTGCTTTCCTCGAGTGACTTGAGGGTTCTGAGGCTCATAGGATTTTCCAGAAAGAGTCTCTCCTCCTTGCAGACACACCATGCCTCTGAGGGGCTCTGGGCTCAGCCAAGAAGTGGGAAGCTGTGGTGGAAGCTGGTGTCTCTCCCTTAGCTAGTGGTTAATGCTGGATCTTTGAGGGATCCATATACTTATTAGGTAACATTTCTATATGTACAGAATGGAAAACTTATTTAATTAGAAAGATGAGAAAGTAAGGGCCCAGAGGAGTTTAATATCCCAACTCAGTGCTTCTCCCAACCCACAGAGTCAAAATCGAGTTTCACTTCTGACACAGGACTGGGTCCACACTGCTGCTCTACACACCAAACATGCACACATGCCTTTGAGAAACCAGCTCATTATGAGTTAATCTATTGAAATGGGGGGAGGGGTGTGGGGAGAAATGGCAAAGAGCCTGTTTTGATTGGTAAGACCTCAAATTACAGCTGTCAGGAAGGCAATCGTAGGGTCAGGGACAGGCTAGGTGTTGACGTTGAGTAAAAAGAAAGCATCCCAGGGCCAAAGATTTCTGTTGGGCGAGAAACCTGTTTCCCAGAGGCACTGATCTGGAAGCATTTTACTCCCTGGTGAAATCTAGGAAGACTTTAAAACCTCACTCAGAAGGAAAAGCTTGGCGAAGCAGGAGTGCAAAACAGCAATTCAGTAGAAAGGAAAGGAGCCACTTTTAGCCTAGAGTTCGAGGCCAGCTCTGTGGGAGGCTTCCCTGAGAAAAGGAGGCCATCTCCAGTTTGCTGGGAGTGGCCGGGTGGCCACAGCGCCAGCCCGATCGCAAGAGCAAATCACCTGCGGCTGTTTGAAGAAGACACTGTGCTTAGAGAGTAAACAGCAGCCGATTCGTTACCCTCAGGGTCTGATGACCGCTGACAGGAGAAGATAGGTGTGGATGGAGACTGGTAGGTAAAGCAAGTGGTAGTCAAGTAGTGTAGACCGAGGCAGAGAAAGAAGAGAATTCTGCCAGAACTAAAGCAGAAATATTTCTTCTGTTCCCTGAATAACACTAGACTAAGGGTTTTGCCCGTTTCTTAGAGAAAAGATGCTTGCAATCGACATACTGCGTTACCACGTCATTCCAGCTAAGAGCCCCGGGTGGGTGCCCAGGACAGCAAACATGCCGCTTCCAGGATAGGCTGGTGACAACCCTTCAGCGAGTTGTGATCCAGTTCATTCTTTCAGTGACTCAACATATTCTATGAAGTACTCGTTTTCTTGCTGGCAGGTTGAAACTCGCCTCAGTTTCCTGGACAGACACCTGTAAGGAGTAGATAAAAATGGTGATGCTGGAGCCCCTCCTCCTGGGAGCACCTCAAACTCCACACAGCCTGGGCTCTGTGGTGTCCTGCAATGCATCTCCCACAAGGGCGATGGAGGCCTTTGATCAGTGTGCCCTGAACTCAGTGATTTAACCACCTTTGTTTCCTATCATTCAGTTACAAAACTTCCTTCAAATGTTTCTATTTAGAAGAGGAAGAAGAAGAAGAAGGAGGAGGAGGAGGAGGAGGAGGAGGAGGAGGAAGAAGAAGAAGAAAAGAAAGGAACCCAGCTCGCTAGGTAGGTGGGTGGTGTTTATGTGGTACAACTAAAATTTAAACGTATTTAAAACACGGGTAGGTGGTAAACACCAGCACTAACAGCCAGGGCACCGAAAGGAAGGACATGATGAACAGATCTCTTGGATGCAAAGTTGGTGTGGACACACACCAGATGTGGGCCCGCAGGAGCTCCGGCAGCTGCTCTGTTGGGTGTGTTTGAAGAAAACAAGTACAGCCGGGGACGATCGAAAGAATGTTGGGTACAACCACTACGGTCACATTTGGGCCATGGCAAGGTTAACATGCACAAAAGTCTTTTCCGGACCCGCACACCCACCTGGTTAAGTTGCCAATGGTTATTGGTCTCCATTCTGTTCTCACCAGCATCTTGGCCTCGGTGTGGTCAGCATACACACCGTCCTCAGCTCCCCTGTTTCTTCCACAGGCTCCCAAACTGATCCTCGCCGCGAGTCCTGAGCAGCTGCCAAGCATTGATCATGTATGCTGTCTCCTCCCCACCAGCCCTTCTCACTCTTTGAATTAGGTGCTTCCTGTCCCTCACCTGGCTCATGCCACCCACCTGCCCGGACTCCTGGCATACCCACCCTCCCCCCACTGCCGTCACCAGTGATATTTGTCAATTGCAATCCTATCCCTACCCTGCTAATGACCTCCCCTGGCCCTCCCTCACTGTCAACCTCAAAGTCCAAATATCTCATCTGTGTTACAGGATTCTTCACTATCCGAACACATTTTGCCTTTCCAAGCCCAGGCTGACCTCTCTCTGCACCCAGGGGCTGGCCTCCCCAGAGACAGAAGAGAATTCAGTTATAACTAAAGCCTCCTTAGAGGGTCAGCTTTCCCTCTCCTCTCCCATGTGCTCAGATTTACTGCCCCTGCCCTGGCTCAATACATCTCACCATGGGGTCGTCCTTGACTCCTTCTGACCCTGTCATATAAGAAGTCCTTGAGGATGGGGAAGTCTGTTGCTGGTGGCTTGATTTCTGGGCGTTCCATAGGGGTGGTCCAGGGCTTCTGCTGACTGGCTGGAATACGGAAGCCCCAGTAGCCAAGGGTCACTGTGGGAGGTGTGAGGATGGGGACCGGCGAAATGTCCCTGTGGCTGTGATCTGGTCCAGAAACGGGCCAGGTGCAAAGCCAACTATTGAGAGGAAGGGGGAAGAGTCCTAAGGGACGGGAGATGTGGATGGAAGCAAGGGCCCACTAAGAAGGGAAAACAAGGCCAGCCGGTTGGACCCAGGGGACCAGCACGCACCTCGCATATGTTCTCAGCCCACAGGATTCCCGAATTAAGTGCGATTTGGTTCTTATTGTGAAGGAACCCCCTGAATCAACTAGCCCTCGAGTTTCTGACAGTGATGTTAAGAGTTTCTCTCCTCCCAATGACTCTTGCATACATGTGAACACACAAAAATGCCACATACACAAATACACACGTACATGCCACACACTCACACAAGAACAGACACTCACACACATTATCCCAAGTAAGGCAATGGTATCTTTACCACAAAGGAATACTCGCTGTGACAGGCCTCCTCATTCTAAAGGAATGTCCTTGCTCCCTCCCTCCCCCACAACTCCAACAGTAGATGCCTCGCGGATACAGCTGTTTACACACTAACCCCTCCAAATGTGCGAGAGCGCAGAATTCAAGTTAGGAGCTTCCCATGTGCTCTCATTTACTATCATGGTGATCTTATCATCTGACCGCCACATCCCATGTCACCTACAAGAGAGCACATGAGTCCCAAGACTGCAGAGTTGCTCTGTCAATGCCAACGACCCATCACAGTGTGTGATCTGGAGGACCGAGGTGTTAGAGCAATTCAACTGTGAGTGTGTCAACCACGTGGCATCACTGTGCTGGAACCAGCTCTGGAATCAGCTTGCGTAGAAAGGCAGATACAATCATGTAAGCGCAACACCCTCCCTTTGTGATTGGACCCAGGCCTTTACTAAAGCCCTGTGCTCAGTGTTATGCACCCAAACATGAGCAATGATTAATGCGTTGGCAAGAATTCTAGAAGGTTATGGGAACTATACATATTTAGTTTAATGATGAGATGGTTGACAGCCAACCTGGGAATGACGTTCAGGAACAGGAGAGAACCTTCCTCTGAGGATGGTGACCAGCTGCTCTGTCTTCCTTGGGCAAAAGGGAGACATGAGCGGAAATGAATTTAAACTGCATCATAAGGTAATAATTTGAGATACAAAGAACTTCCTGCGGCTGGAATGGGTTGCCATGGAAAGGGATGGAATCTCCTTTCCTCAAGGTCTTTAAAAATAAGTTCTGTCCAACTTTGTTAAGGTTTGGGTGTTCCTCTGAACTCAGAGCTTGGGATCTAGCCCAGAAGTTCACCATATCCATGGAGGTCCATCTGAATTCATAAATGATGTTTTCCTCCCATTTCCTCTCTCCTGTTCTGCCTCACTCCCTCATGTCTTTCTTTGTTTTTCATGTTTTATTTACAAAACTAAAATGCATCCTTTTGGCATATGGCTGTGACTTTGACAATGCATAACCACCACAGGCACAATATGGAACAGGTCTTCTGATATTACCTTCTTTTCCCCAGGATAATAGTTTTCCTTCTCTCTGTACACACATATAATGTTTCAAAATCTCAAAACTTTGAGTTTGCGCTCAAAATCTCAGCACCAAACTGATTCCTGCAACTTTGTTTCTACAATAGGCAATATAATGGGGGGAGGGAAAGAGAGATTCAAAGAGACAGAGAGACAACAGAGACAGGGAGGGAGAAAGAGAGAGAGAGAGAGGTTTCCGTATTTTCATTTTCTCTAGTCATGGGGCAGTAAGTTGTCAATAGCTTAGAATCCTGTTGGTGACTCTGCTTATCCCGTGCTCTGGGACAGAAGTGACCAGAAGGAATGGGGATGGAAATGAATAGGGAGACTGGGAGAGCGGCCTCACTAAGTGGGTGAATTGAAGCTAGAATTCTTGGACCGCAAGACAGAGCTGCCCTTGGATGGTGGAACAGCATGCGCATTTTTAGATACAAGGGGTTTCCTTTACCACACGTTTCCTGAGCCTTCTCTCCTCCTCCCAGTGAGTTGAAGGCACCCCATGCCTTAATAAAAACCTGGAATAAAGATATCAACTGACCTTTGGAATGGATTTTTATAGTCAAGCCTCTTAGAAGTTGAGATTTTGAGCCGTTGGTTTCAGGAACTCAGATCAAATCCCAAGGAGCCTGAAATTCGATGATGTACAGAGTAGGAAAGGGCACAGTATGTGTCTCCAGAGAGGAGAAAATGCCTGGTCTGATCAAAGATTGGGGCTCAGAGAGGGAGCTGAGAGCTGAAAAGTAGTCTCTGGCTGTTGCCTCTGACTGTCCAGTTACAAAAGGCAGAAATAATCAAAAAACCAGGAACAGGAGCAGGTCCAAAAGAAATCAGAGCCTGTGCCTTGATGGTAGGAATACAGCCAGGGAGACTGCAAGAGCGTTTCGGAATGTCCACAGCAGGCATGGCGCCACGGAGCGGGAATAAAGGAGGCCCAGGGAGCAGTGGCCAGAAGATTCCATTTTCTGCACACCCTGAAGGCAGGCTGGCCGGATTCTGGATGTTCCCACATCTGCATCTCTTAGAAGATCACAAAGAGGCTCGGGAGGCTGAGGACTGGGCAGGGTTGTCCACGATGCTGAGTGGTCCTTATCAACATATAGAGACACTGGCTGTCAGCGCAAACAGCATGAGGCTACCCCACACCAGGAAGAAGGGGGCACGACTCAGCGAAGGCAGGGGGCCAGAGAGGAGTTAATGGCTGGACAGCTCTCACCCAGGCCAGATGAACACCCCGCAGAGAAGCATGACTTCCTACAGCCAGGTGTCCAAGGCAGAGAAGGAAGTCATGCTTATGTGTGTGGCCAGATGCACCAGAGCTTAGATCTGACCTGAGAGGTTGCACACCCGACTCTGGAGCACAGTGGCGCTCACACCCACAGAACAGAACTAACTTAGGGAGGGTTAGCATGTATGCAGTCGGTATCCAAGATCTGCTACTTGGCTGGATTTTTTAAAAATTTGTTTAATGTTTTGTTTATTTCTTTTTTTAATGTTTATTTATTTTTAAATAGTTTATTTTCAAGTTGGTTTCCATATAACACAGAGTGCTCATCCCTACAAGTGCCCTCCTCCATGCCCATCACCTCCCTTCCCCTCCCCCCACCCCCATCAGCCCTCAGTTTGTTTTATTTCTTTCTGAGAGAGAGAGAGAGAGAGAGAGAGAGAGAGAGAGAGAGAGCAGGGGAAGGTCAGAGAGAGAGGGAGACACAGAATCCGAAACAGGCTCCAGGCTCTGAGCTAGCCTTCAGCACAGAGCCCAACGCAGGCTTGAACCCATGAACGGTGAGATCAGGACCTGAGCCGAAGTCAGATGCTTAACCGACTGAGCCACCCAGGTGCCCCTGGATTTTTATGAGACACACTCAAAAACCCCATTACCATAACCGCAGCCACTATAATTCAAATGACCTTTTTCTTCCTTCCTTCCTTCCTTCCTTCCTTCCTTCCTTCCTACTTTCCTTCCTTCCTTCCTTCCTTCCTTCTTTCCTTCCTTCCTTCCTTCCTTCCTTCCTTCCTTCCTTCCTTCCTTCCTTCTTTCCTTCCTTCTTTCCTTCCTTCTTTCCTTCCTTCCTTCCTTCTTTCCTTCCTTCCTTCCTTCCTTCTTCTCTTCTCTCTTTCTCTCCAGGAAGGTTGAGTATTGAGTTAATTACAAGAGCATCTATGGCTGCTCCCCCAGTTCCTTCCCCTCTTCCCTCCTCTCCCCTCCCCTCCAATCCCCTCCTCTCTTCTCCCCTCCCCTCCTCTCCTCCCTTCTCCTCTCCTTTTCTGGAGTATTTATTCTTCATTTTCATATCCCCACACTACATCTGACCCTCCTTTCTTTACTATAAGCTTACAAGCATGGCGCATTTTGCCCGATTCAGAAGAAAACAATATATGTGTGCACCAACGCACCCACGAAACACTTATATATGAAGCAGACAAATGCTAACATACATGCTATATGTGCTACTTAATACACTTTGTTTTTAGTAGCAGGACCATAAATGAGTTGGACTTAAGCCTTTCTTTGGGAAAGGCTCTTTTCTCAGTGTGGTGTTCACAGTTACAAACCACCCTTCACACAACCCAGACTGGGTCGCGTCTTCAGGGCGGTCGGTAGCGGGTGTGCACCGGGCAGGCTGTGGGATGCTTACCCAGCACCCTGTCCTCACAGTAAAGAGTGGCAACGTGAGCTCCCGGGGCCCAAGCCGTCTGCGTGACCTCAGCCCCTCACTCACGCTGGGATTTCCCCGGTCAGACTCCTCCGTTTACTTTGGCTCAGGCTCGTCGTCCTTGAGTTATGCTTCCTTGAATCCCACAGGGTCGGTTTCTGCACAGAAGATGCTGAACAACCGTCTGCTCCCCTCCCCCCCAACCCCGGTGGAGTTTTGTATCTTTGCAGCTGCTGTAAAAGGACTCTGGTTTCAGTAGGTGAGCGGTGGAGACGGGGGTTCCCAGATCGGGTTTTAGATTCCTCCAGGGCTTGGATGTGGAGTGAAAAGGATCCCCCTGCCAGGGCGAGGCCGCATTTCCTAGGACTCCTGCTTGTCCCATGAATAGGGAACCTGAGAAGGGAGAGAGAAGGGGATTAGTCTTGCACGGAGTAAATGTTCATCTTTCCTCACCTGCTTTTAACAAGTCTTCGCTCTGCTGAAATACTTTTTATTAAATTTTAATCAAAAGCACAAAAACAGATTGTTTATCAGAGGAAAGAGTGAGCTTATTGTGAGCCTCCCTCGCCTGGCCAGTCTTAGTGGGAGGAGCATCTTGACAATGGATGTGCGGTTTCGCTGGGTTGCATGTCTCTGCAAGAGGCCAGCCAACCTGGAGGCCTGGGTCTGAGGACACAGATTCCCTCCTCTTGTGTTTTCGGCCGACACACCCCTCCACACAGGGCACCAGAGGAAATCCCGTTTGCTCGCTGATGGTTGTATCTACTCAACATTTGATGTAGAAGGAACATGCGGATGACTGGATTCTCTTCAGCTTTCATTCGTGTGTTTTTCTTCTCTGGGTGGTTTTATAAAGCCACCCTGAGTTTTTCAGGGTAGATCAACTTAATCCACATTCATGATGTTGTCTCATAACATAAAGGCTTTGTTTATTTTTATGACAGGCAAGCATAGCATCCAATATGCTCACCTCGCATCATAAACGCTCACCTTCAAAAAGGGGCGGAAAGAAACATCCGGGTCCCGGTGGGGGAACTCTACTCTTTGCTTAACAGTATCGTAGGCAAACACAACAGGCTTATCCTCGGAGACATACTTGAACAGCCCAGTGATGAAAACCAACCAAAATCCAATTTAAGAGGCCAGAAGACAATTACATAGTTAAAGGCTTACTATCCTCATAGGAGAGACAGCGTTGTTTTATAACATTTTGCCAATATGAAGTTTTATTTTATATTTTATAATATCTATTATATATTAATGTTATAATGAAATAATTAACAACTATTTTTATTGAATTTACTCACCTGGGGACGTTGATCGACGGTAATTGGATTTCTTTGACCTTGAAAGCCTCCATCTACCCTGAACTACAACTGACAGACTCCCAAAGCTCGCTTTCTGCTTCTTCCCTAGACTCAAGAGGGCTCCTTTCCTGAAAGATTAGGGCAAGTATGATGGAAAGGAAACGTGCTGCAGTCAAGGTCCAGGAAAGAGTGAGAAGTAGACACTTCAATGCAGGTCCTGGGTGCCAGCCGCCATGCTGGTTTCCTGCAGCAGGTGTTAAGCTCAAGATCTCAACAGCATCTGTGGCATCCAACCTCGTTCTTGTGAAGACATAGGTTTCTTAAGATATTTTCTGTGCTTCTTAAGTGCTTGATGCTTGTTATCAGGTGAGTACTTATCTAGACTTATTAGAATATCTTTTGTAATTTCAGGTGTGTGTTTTCACTTGGGGAGCAAAACAATGTCAATTTTGCTCCAAATTGGAAAGTGCATCCAAAGAGAAAAGAGGAACAAATCAGAGGAGGAGGGCTTTCCTTGCAGTCTTTTCTGTGGGAGCAAGTTCAACGACCTTCCGCATAACTCAGATCTATTAAATCTGAAACTGGGGGTGGGGCCAGCAGGCTTTATGGGTGACCCAGGTGCACACACATTGAAACATGAGAACCGCTAGGACAGATATGCGTAATCGGCTGAACTGTGTCTCCTCCAAATTCGTAGGTTGCATTTCTAACCCCGATACTTCAGAATATGACTGGCTTTGAAGATAGGGCCTTGCAAGAGAGAATCAAGTTAAAATGAGGTCACTAGAGTTGGTCGTAATCCAATCTGACGGGTGTCCTTATATAAGAGGAGATGTGGATTCAGACACTCACAGAGGGACACCCACGTGAGGACAGAGAGAGGAGATGGTGTCTACATGCCAAAGAGAGGCCTCTGGAGAAACCAGCCCTGCCCATCCCTGGATCTTGGACTCTCAGCCTCCAGGACCAATGGGAAATACATGTTGTTTAAGCTACTCTGTTCACAGAACTTTGTTGGGGCAGCTGTGGGAACACAGGAGTGAAGGTTATGAAGGTGGTAATACAAAACATGAAGGTGAATGTTGGCCATTTCACTTTAAGGAAGGACACGGAGAAGGTCTTCACTGTCTGCATGGGGTTCCTACCTTATCCATTGCTACCCTAGGTCATCAAAACACATACCAGAGGGATGGGCCCAGGAACTTCTTTTACATACACAGCAGAATATGGAATACTTACTAGCGTAATGATGAATTACTACCATTTTCACATAGATTTTCATGTGTTTGTGACTTTTTAAAAAGTTTATTTAATTTTGAGAGAGAGAGACAGACAGACAAAGTGTGAGCAGGAGAGAGGCAGAGAGAGAAGGAGACACGGAATCTGAAACAGTCTCCAGGCTCTGAGCTGTCAGTGCAGAGCCCAACACAGGGCTCAAGCTCATGAACCATGAGATCATGACCTGAACTGAAGTCAGACGCTTAACTGACAGAGCCACCCAGGTGCCCCTATGTTTCATGATTTTTAATGATCGCACAGAACATGGTGATCACCCAATATCCAATATCGCCAGTTGGCAGCTGACTTATAATGTGACAGGTAATGGGTGGGAAGTCGGCACTGAGGGGCTTCACATGTCCCTAGCCTTCACCTTCAGTTTGAATTTTGGTTTATCTTAGAAAAAGGAGAGTCTGTGTCTCCACGAGAAGTGAGCTCAGGGTGGCAGGAGAGGAAATGTACCCCACCCTTTCTCCCTGAGCGGTCGTCCCCACCACACACACACACACACACACACACACACACACACACACACACACCACCACCACCACCACCACCACTGATGCACATACACTTAGATGTGCACGTAGGTACTCACACAGAATACTCCGCCCCACCACACACACACACACACCCCATGCAGTGATGGGAGCTTATCAGAGCTTTGTGCACCAGGAGTCCAGGCCAAGTGCCCTCTCATGGCCCCTAAAGCTTCTGGGTAGCAGTATAAACATAACAAACAACCTTCTGTTGATGCTCTTGGCTTTGAAAAGGATATTTAAAAAACTTCCTTACAATTCTGTAAGGTTGGGTGTGGAAGCCTGATGTGATGTGGGTTTGAGAAGCGCTGACATTGCTGAGTCCTGGAATCCTGTGGGGCATGCTGATGGGGGTCCAAGGCCATGGAATTTCCCAGCAGCACCTTGGTTTATAGATGCAGTCAAGTACACCCTGGAAATGGCCCAGCTAAGTATTCGCATAGTCACTGTTACCTTATTGATTAGACATCTCCAGCGTGTTAACAATCTTTATGTACATTATCTACAAACCTGACAACTTTGCAAGATAGCTATTGATATTTATAGTGGTGAATAAAGTTTTCTCCATGAAATTAGGTAAGTGTCCCAAGGCCACACAGCTGGAAAGTGTTCATTTTGGACTTAGATCTGCCTCTGTCTGACTCTCCCATTGACCTGTGTGTGTGCCTATTACCCCAGTGCAAACTGCTGACCTCACACACACCCTGCACGCAGCCATCAGTGCTTGTGAAGTCACGCTTCCTGACAGCCTCCTACATACACGGCGTGTGTCCGAAAGGCATGTGAAAGCCCTATCACACAGCAACACCACTTGGGAAACTCTGATTCACAGCATTTTAAGAACCAGTGCACAGTTCAGAAAACAAAGACACATAAAGACACTATTTTTATCTTCTAAAAAGCTCATTTTGGACACACAGAGGGTCTGATATGATACTGTCAATTTAAGGGTTTCTTTTTTCTTTTGTCGTCATTCCTCAAATTGTAGCTGTAACATTAGTCAAATTCCAGGCTAATGTGCTTATGAATTCTCTGAGGTTGAAGAAAAAAAATATTTGATAATGCTCTTAATTATGATCTTAATACTTTTTTGATTTGTGCAAAAGACTTTATTGCTAAACTTATCCAAAAGTAATTTGATAATAAGACTTGAGATCTATTGTTCACGTGTTTGTAACGTTGATAGCCTGAAATAGTTGGTAAATTGCCCAAAAAATGGGAAATGCTTTTAAGCTGAATGGCAGGAGGGTAAAGTCAGACCATTTATATTCATGTTATCTTTTTCCTTCCGGACTCACTTCAAGATGTGTGAATTGGGTAAATGCCAAGATACTTCTAAATTTTAGATTTTTTAAATAAAAGTAGCTCCTATTTGAATTGGGTGTAACGTGGAATTCTCAGCCTAATCCTATGCCTGCTGCTATAATCTCTTGGAGAGAACACTGTCTTTATTTTCCTGACTCATGGGCATCACTGTGTATTTCCCATATTTCTAAGACATCGCTTTACATCCATTCTAAAGCCTTGCAGAGTCGGGCAAATAAAAATCAACAAGCAAACAAAACATGCCAAGTATATTCGGGATCATCTTTGTTCACTGAAAATCACATCCAGAAGCAGCCATTCCGCACGATTGCAGGATATGCGTCTGGGAAACCCAGCAAACTCAGGTGTAAGGGAATCTCCTGGTCTCAGCACAGTGTCTGTCAGCACCTTGTCAGGGCCCTCTGTGGACCCCAGGGACATGCTAACAATACCTGTGTTTTTGCAGGATGCGCATCGCTGAAGGGCTGGCCGATGGGGGGTTTCGCTCACTCTCCCCTGTCAGTGATGAGAAATTGCACAGGAGCCCAAGAAGAGGGGAAGCGTGCCTGAGGGGAAGCATCAGGAGCCACCTGCCACCAAACTCAAATCAGTTAAAATGGAATAGTCATGAGTAATTACCCAAACGCTTTGAAATGTATTTAAATGAGCTCATGTTCCCTGTTCTTGACTTTGAGTGGACAGAAGAAAAGAAAATGAAGTAACTATGTCTTAAAGGAGAATGGGCAAGCATAAAAGTTTTATTTTCGTCCAAGTGCAAGACACAGTCAAAGCCACGGCTGACTTTGAGGTCGTTGGTTAGTGCTCCCGAAGCCCTAGGAAGCTGTCCCTCTACAGCCTGTCATCCCCACCTCCATGTAACATAAGCGTTGAACTTTGACATTAGAAAGGTGCAAGATCGTATTTCATTGTATGGGGATTATTGTAATAAAACTCCTTGGAGATTTGAGCTGTCCCTTATGCAGCCCTCGAATGCACACCTCCTCACGTGCCGGCGTTTTCCCAGGCAGTCATCCACATGCTCGGTGGACTCATTCTGTCCCTGTGACTGTCGTCAACTGCTGCCACCCGGCACTTTCCCAGGGAGAAGCCAGGTGGAGAGAGACGACAACACACAGTCCTCAAGACGGGGAAGCCCAGGTGGGGCGGGCCGTCCCCAACGTCCTGGGACCACGGACTCTGGTTGGAGTGGGGGACGATCTGGTGGCTGTCTCCATCCCACCTGCCACTGTAAAGCTGACATGCGTGGGAAGAGGAGAATGGTATGTGGGATGTGACTTCAAAATCAACTGGGTCATAAAGTGTACACTGTGTCGAGGGATATGTATATACTGAAATCTTCAAAGAGTATTCTCTTCCCAGTAACCTATCCTAATGAGTCATAACTCAGTGACAGAGAGCCATTCCCCACACCTAACCTCCATTATTCATGCTGTCATTTAAGCCTTTTCCTTTCGTTCTGCCTTTGGTAAAATATAGGGACACTAGTTGGCCGCATCCCATGTGGGGGCAGTTGTACGTTTTTGTTGTCAGTGACCAATAACTCCAGTCCTTTCTTCTGCGTGTTAAATAGCTCTTCTTTTCTCACTGATTGCATTTCCCTCTTCCCAAACAGCCCTGGGGTGCCCCACAAAGGCCCCTAGTGTTCTGTATGTCAGGGCAACAGAGGTTACACACGCCCAACCAGCCATCACCAAACATCTCCCGATCATCCGTCCACACGATTCAAGCCATTGGGTTAGGACTTTAGAGAGAGCCAAGAGAAACTAATTCTAGCCCGGGTTCTCACCAGTCGGCCTGGGGGAGGTTGTGTGGGCTCCAGAGGCTGATTTCTTGCCATCAGAGGGCGCCTGGGACTCTCAGTGCCCTGGAGGCTTCGGCAGGTGGTACCTCGGGCCCCCACCTGCCCCCTCTCACAGCAGTTGCTCCCTGGGGTCTCCCAGGCACCAGAGCAGGGAGACAGGGATGTGGGGAAGCTGGCCGGCTTCCCCACGGCCGGCTTGGCCACGCACACATCTCCTCTGTCCATGTGCTATTGGTGAGGGATCTGCGGCGCAGGGAGATGGGGTAGAACCGTCCTCACAGAGGAGTTGGCGGCTGGGCCGGGCACTGCCAGCGACTATCAACTGCGGCACGGAGAGCAGGCACAGCAGGAGTCCCTAAGCATAAATGGCAGGGGCTCTATTTTTTAACGAATGTGTATACAACCTGTGTCATACTCCCTTTTATAACTTTTTAAATTGCACTGGGCATGGAGGAGGGCACTTGTGGGGATGAGCACTGGGTGTTATATGGAAACCAACTTGACAATAAACTATTTGTAAAAAAATAAAATAAAATAAATTGCACTGTTATTTTGTGCCTAGTAGACACTTGCTTATCTCAATTCACTCATGATTCTGAGTTCCTCATAAGTAAGCATTCACTGTGTAATGTGGGCCTCCAAATAATCGCGGATCAACGTTCCCCACACTTTGGGTTTAGAATGAGGAGGCTTAGGAATCCAAGAGTAGAGGGAAAGGGGCTGGGTCAGAGGTGTGGACAGCCCAGGATCCACCAGGGTCAGCCCCGAGCGGTCAGGGGACAGTGCTGGTCACTGGAGCTCCAGAGCCCTCAGCGGGGCACCAGCGAGTCACAGGGACCCACGCCTGTGTCGAGAGTCAGCACCAGCGCGGTAAAAAGTCCTATGACTGCAGACATCTTCCAGGTAAAATTTCAGTTTTCCAGAAGGCCAACTGAAACCCCAAGAGCATCCACTGATAAGGCAGAAAGTGACTGCACAGGTTGTAGTTGAGGACTCAGATCTGTGCTCCCCGTGGGCCCCTGCTGTTTCCGGCCACTTTCCACCTCTGCAGAGGGGACCAGTGAGGTCTGAGAATGTCCCTAGACGTGCCAGCAAGTGAGAAGTTAAGACTCGGGGTGGGGCTGCTTACAGTTGTTCTGAGAGGTTGTGCAGATAAAATACCTCCACTGAGCGCGCCCCTGTCTGAAAGCTGGGAGGTGCACTGAACCAGACATAACCCTGCATTTGTCAGCAGCGGGTGGCAGTGGGCCCCCCGCGTCACAGGCTCCAGACACTGGAGCATCTCCAAGACACACGGAAGAGGTAGCATTCCGGAATTAGCAGCTGGCGACTCCCAACCGTCGCACATGATGCCTGTCTGGTCTGAACTTATCTGTGCTCTTGCAGCCTTGGAGGGGGGTGGCAGGGAGGGTTAAGAAGTCTGCTCGACAGTCCTTCTACAAAACTTCCCCCAAGTACCCACTAAAATATGAATGAAAGCACATAAAGACTTTCACTATTAAAGGTGATTATTAGTTGGGGGCCTGGGTGGCTCAGTTGGTTGGGCGTCCAACTATTGATTTCAGCTGAGATCATGATCTCACAGTCCATGGGTTTGAGTCCCAAGTCAGGCTCTACAAAGAGTTCTTGGGATTCTCTGTCTCTGTCTCTCTCTGTCTCTCTGTCTCTCTCTCTCCTCTCTCTAAATAAATAAATAAATACACCAAAAAAAAAAAAAAGATTCTTGGCAATCTATGTGTTATAGGCTGACTCTTCACTCTGCCCAATAATGAAAGACAGCCTATGACAGACCTATGTGCCAATGTCCTTAAAAATGTCCCTATAGTATGGAGTACTCCATGCACTAAGGATCTAGCCTTGATTCTTTATCTGTCAAATCACAGAGCAGCAAGATATAGCAAGATATATAAACAAACCTATGGACATAAAAACAAGAGTTGGTGTGGACCGGTGAGTCCCAGTGTCATTGTTCAGGGAGGTGACGGTGGCTGCATGGTTCCTGAATCAGGCCATGCCAGACACTTGCATAGGAATTCTCAAACTGCAAAGGTTCCTGTTCCCAGGAGTGCCCTGTCCCTGCAGGCAGCCTTGACAGAGGGTCTTCTCAAGGGCCCTGGACACCACGGTGTGGTGGGAAAGGCTTCGTGCCCTGGAGATGGGCACTGCCCTCGTTGGCTGAGACAGGCATTTGACAAGTTAAATAATGAAACAGGTCTTATTCTGTGAAAATGGGGAAATGATGAGGGCTGTATTCATCTGCTCTGGCTGCCCCTACAAAGCACCACAAACTGGGTGATTTAAATTCCAGAACTTTATTCTGTCCCCAGGTCTGGAGGCTGGAACCCCGAGGTCACCATGTCAGCAGGGCTGCTTGTGAGGTGGCTTGTGAGGCGGTGAGGGCGGGTCAGCCCCACCCTTCTCCTGGCTTCTGGTCATTTGTCAGCAATCTTGGGTGCCCTTTGCTATGTAGGCATATCTCCCCATCGCTGCTTTCATGCCTCCCCTGGGTGTCTGTGTCTAAATCCCCCCTTTTCACAAGTATGCCAGTTGTATGGGATGAGGGTCCACTTTAATGAGCTCATCTTAATTCATTACATCTGCCACGATCGTATTTCCAAATAAGATCATAGTCTGAGGTGCTGCTGGTAAAAACTCCAACATACGACTTTTGGAGGGACACGAGTCATCCCATCCCAGGAGCCTCCTCCTGGGGGTTTTGTGCGAATAAAAAGAGCTGCCCCCTAGGACCACTGAGCATGGTGTGGGCAGGTGAGAGCTACCTGTGGCTGTCATCCGTGGGGAGTCCCCTTGAACTTCTGGTATGCATTTTGACCTGTTTCCCTCAGACCTGGATGGACAGTCATTGATAACCAAGGGCACCAAGTTATTAATGAATTAGTGAATTACTCAATGCAAAACGTTGAGTTCTAGATATGCGATCAATTTAGTTTATGAAAAACAGAGAATATAGACTTCATTTAATGCATTCGTGAAACACCCACAAAACTCACCCAAATTTGAGGTCTTGAAGAGACCTTCATGATTCTAAAGAGCAGAAAACGTCGCCCTTCTTTGGCCCAACACCATACAGTAGGAATCATTTCAGTAAGCAAATTTGCAACTAATCAGAAAATTTAAGTCTATGCTTCCGAACAACTATTTGATAGACCAGACATGTTTAAAGTCCTTTTAAAGCACATGGCTAGTGAATTATCAGGGAAATGGTTTAGGAAAATGAAGGATTATTTATAGGAAAGGAAGGGAAACCCAATGAGCCCTGGCCACTGTGGTGTGAGCACTCCTGCCTCATACATAGATGAAGTCCAATGTGAATGGAGAGATTTCTGGCCTCAATTTTATTGTGAAATAAAGAGAAGCCGCTGGATATATTCAGATATTTTTTCCAGGGCTCTGAATCTCTCCAGCTTTGACTCAGAACCTGCCTGAGTCAAGTGCAGGAGTGAAGCATTCTACTTTTGTTGATGCAATTGACCCAACAATTAAATGAGGATTGCTTCTAGCTGCTTAATTTTTCCATTGCCTTCTGTGCTGTCCATGTTCAAGGAAAGATGTTTTGGCCATGGTAAAACTACATTATGATCAAATGTAGCCTCATGTCTGGCCATAGTAAACTAAGCAATGTCGAGTGGTTCAGGGCTCAGAGACAGGGAGACATTCCGGAAGGAGTTTGCTTTCAAACTTTAATCAAGGGGCTTTTCCTTAAAGAGGCTGAGTTAGTCCGTCCAAAGCACATATGAGCTTGGAATTTAGATTGCATTACACAAGAAAAATAATGAAAATGATACCTGTGTCAGAGAAATTAAGCATTTCTATCAAAATATCGACTGAAGTTTAAAACGCCATGAAATATGTTCCCTGTTGACATATTCAAAGAAAAAACAATATCCATTTCCTTTATTTTTTATTGAATTTCTAAGTTATTAAACTGTGGATATGTATCATTTTACAGCTTATCAAACACCCTGTGAACCACAGCAAGTAGAACCACGTGTGTTCTCCACCAGCAAGCTGGGGAAGACGCCCAGATTAAGCTGAAAAAGAGTTTCTCGTGCATCAGATTCCATATCTGGATCACACCGCGCCCTGGCGACCGCCGCGTCTGGAGTAGATGTCGCATGCGCTGGCGGGCGCTTCCAGAAACCCAACACAGATTGCCGTTCTTGCTGCAGAGGGGGACATTGGCCCGGGGCTCCACTCTGCCTCTGTAGACACAGATTTGGAGGGACGGTGAAAATACTATAAAGGAAAGGGTAAAAATAACAACAAAAAAGAAGATAAACTGGTACTTACCAGTTGAAATAAAGCATTGATCTAGTTTGTATTTATAATGTGTTAAGTATTAACACATGAGGAAAATATTAAAGTGAGGTATTTATTAGAAGACCTATAAATAACAGAAAAGCAAGCTGTGCACTCAAAATTAACTACAGGCAATTGAGCATCCCTGTGCTGCACAGAGTAACATGAAAGAAACATAATCGTTGCATTAAACAAATGTTGATGGTATGAAGGAAGGCGAAAAGTTCACGGGGAGAAAGGAAATATTCCTCTGATGTTGATCAGAAAGTAAGTGCATGGACGGTGCTGCCCCAAGTCCTCACATGATCTGCGCAATGTGCTCACCACACATCTCCCCACGCCGGAGAGAAGAGGCCGGGTCTGCAGAGTCGGGCTCTGAAGAAATAAAGCAGACACGGGGAGCCCGTCTAACTTCTGGACCAGGGTGACAGGACCCCAGGTGGCTTCAGCCAGAAGAGACTCCCAGCAACTTTGAGTGGCCTCACCTACCTCTTTGTATTTGTGTTTCTTTTACAAATTATTATGAATTCGGATATAAAAGATGATTTGTTTGTCATTGACAGAGGAAATGCCTATGGAGATAAAAAATGTAAAATATTTTAATGTTTAAAGAGTTTCTATTTAAAAGGTATATTTGGTGGTTAGAGAAGGGATTTTTTAAAAATATTTTTATTTATTTCTAGGAGAGAGAGAGAGAGACAGCATGAGCAGGGGAGTGTCAGAGAGTGAGGGAGTCACAGACTGAAACAGGCTCCAGGCTCTGAGCTGGCAGTCAGCACAGGGCCCGACGCGGGGCTCGAACCCACGAACCGCGAGATCATGACCTAAGCGAAAGTCGGATGCTTAACCGACTAAGCCACCCAGGCACCCCGAGAAGGGATTTTTAAGCTACATTCACATACTGCCTTTTTAGTACTATCCAGTCTGTATTAATGAGTTTGGGCCGCCATGACAAGCCCACAAGATGGGTGAAGTAATGCAGTCCTGGGGGATGGGGTTCTGGATGGATCGAGGTGCCCTAGACATGGGTTGTGGTGAGGGCTCTTCCAAACTGCAGACGGTGCCTTCTCGCTCTGTGGCATCTCTATGAGGACATCCGACCCATCATGAGACAACCCCCGCCCCGCCCCCCCCATGATCTCGTATAACCCTGATTACCTCCCAAAGGTCCTGCTTTCAAATACCGGCCGACTGAAGCTTAGGGCTTCAGCATGTGGACGGGGGTCCACAATTCAGTCCACAGCACTGTGATTATAGAGTTTAGGAAACTGTAAACAAAATCTATTTTTATTCTACGTACTGATTATTATCGGCCAAGTATCGGATAATAGACTTCATTGGTCCACACGAAGGTTGGCCGTCTATTCCCTGCAATCCACACCCTGCCGATAACTGTTTTATAAATAAACTCGTGTTGGAACACAGCCATGGCCATTTAGTCACACACTGAATACGGAGAGGAGCTGGTCTCTCCGGCTGCAGGGTTCAGTAACCCAGCGGGGAGCGTATGGCAGCTAAGCTGCAAGTCTTCACTATCTGGGTTTCAGAGGAGTTTGCCGACCCCTGGGGAGTCGCGCTGTCCTGTGGAACAGCCCGGAGCCGTGTGTGGCTCTTGGGCTCTTGAAACGAGTCTGGTCCGCTTGGGGTGCCCCATCAAGTGTAAAATGCACAGTGCACAATGGTGGGACTAGTACGTAAACCCACACAGTGATTAGGCTCTCTGCCAACTGCATGTGGAAATGATGACACAGTGGCTTTACTGAGTTCCGTATAATATATTATTAAACTTAATTTTACTCGATTATTTTTCTACTTTTATAAGTCTACGAGAAAAATTAAAACGACCCTTGTCACTCACATTTACTCCACATCCCTGCCGGGCAGCCTGGGCTAAGGGAACTTGCTGTGATTTTTAGCGGGAGAAGTGTCTTTAGAATCCCGCTTCTCAGGCAGGCCCTTGAGTGGTAAAGATTAGCACAGGCATTTGTTTTCTGGTTTATGACAGACTTGCCTCATCTTGGTAAATATCAGTGTAACTATTCTGGAGCATTGCGAGTATGGCTTTAGTAACATTCAGTCATATTCTTTGCCGTGGCTCTGGAATAATTATGAAAGGGTTTCCCTGCACGTGGTGGAAGCCTGGGCCCCCTTCACCCCAGCCTGCCCCCCAGGCCTCCTGCTGGCCTTCCCTCACAGCCCAGGAGGGAAAACACATATGACTGGAAACTGGGGAAGGGGAGCCCCGTCCATGGCAGGGGGTGCCCCCGTCCACACGAGGCCAGGCCATGGGCCCCTTGAGCCCCCCCTTCTCAGGATTCAGTGTGAGGCCACACAGCTTCCCCACAAAGGGACCTCAAAACTAAGCACAGAGTAGGGCGGGCATCACAGGCCCAGAGACAGAGCGTGGCACCCCTGCCTGGCTGTATTTGGGCACCAGTCAACCCCCGAGAAGGGGATTCTCCGCTCTTGCCCTGTGCCCGCCTCAGGCAGCGTGTCTGTGTCTGCCGGCTTCCCCTGAGGTCAGCAGTGGGGCCCGGTGTCCCTGGTGCCGAGAGGGAAGAAAACAAGCGGCTGAGCTAAAGGGGAAGGCAGCATGTGGCTGCAGACATGTGGACAATCTGCGGAGCTGGGGGGAGGGGGTGTCTCAGTTTCAGGGTCTTAGGGGCTCTGGTCCCACCAAGGTCCCAGGGCAAGGAGCAGGGCCCCGAAGCCAATGGAGCCAGGAGCCAGAGCTCAGGTTCCAGGGAGAGAGGGCGTGAGGAAGGGCAGGCTGACGGATGGAGGAGACATCTGCACAAACCGCACAAACCAAGTTCAAGACCTAAGAAGTACATGTTTGAATGGTTTTGTTCATGCAAATTAGATGAGCTGCACAATGAGGAATGTTCTGGCCATTTATACTCGGTCGAGGGACCCTTCAGTACTGACACACAGGTCCTAACCTAGACGCTGCACAAGCTCCTTGAAATGAAACTATGCTCTAAATTGGAGTTCCTCCCTCCAGTCTGGAAACTGGTGATCTTTCCGATCTGTGTGTGGCATCAGCTGGGGGTTCATGGGCTAACCCTGCACCCCCATGAAGTGTGCCCCACGGAGGCCTCTGCCCTCAGCCCCTCCACAACCACATCCACAAAGCAGCCCCATTGTAGGTTTGGTCCATAAATGTGCAGCCCGGCTTTTCAAGAATTCAATATTCCGTTATTTCATTTTTAAGAATTCTATCCAGTCTTTTCCATTGTTAATATTGAAGTTTACATTTGAAACCAGAGGCTATTTCAGCAGAGACCTAGATCATTTTACCATTTGTAACAATCAGTACTACAGCTTAACCATCGCTGGCAAAGAATAATTGTGCCTCTAAACAAATTCCAGTCATGAGGTCACATCCAGGAATGTTTCCATGAGTTCAGAGCCTAGTCCCAGTGGGCTGTGGCCTCCAGGGCTCTGAGACCAGCCACCTGCCTGGACAGGGGGCAGGCATGTGGCACAAGTTCATGGCACAGGGCCACACCACGCCCACTCAAACACATGCTGGCACCCAGGCGCATCCACAGACGCTATCACACTCACTCGCTCACAGACACACTCATTGCACACTCTGGTCCCAGGGGAAGAAGCAGGATGGGCGGCTCCAGTGTTTTAAGGTTAGGAGGTGACAGCAATTCGAGTGATAAGATTTTGATTAACTGAGCAAATGTGGCCGAGGCAAGTTGTATCCCTAGATCACTGCTTCGATTCCAGATCAACACAGTGGAAGTTTCTACCAAAGGAGCCTGAGGCTTTCCCTGCTCAGAGTGCCAAAATGTGCCCCAAGCCCTTGAGAAGTGGGTTGTGTGAAGACCACTGCTCTTCTGTCTGTTCCTAACCTTGTGGCTTGACCCACAATTTTCATGAGCAGGTCCAGGCTCCTAAAATAAATTCAGGACTCTCAAATAAAATCTGGGTTTTCCTTTCCTAAAATCCAGATGCTATATTTTGTTTGGATATCTATTCTGGAGCTAGGTTAGCCCTGAGGATAGAAAGAAGCTAATGAATGTTGACAACCGCTGCACTTTACAATGTCAGGAGCATTGACATGATTGCTCTGTAGATTTTAAGCCCCTCAAAGACAAGCTGGTCATCTTTGCAGCCAGCATGCCGTCTCCTCCACGTGGCAGATGCTGAAAGGGTCTGGTTGCTCAGTGGCAGGTAAGTCACCCACTGACTCACAGACAGAGTGAGCCTGGGTGTCAGGAAGAAGAATAACCGACGTCACGCTCTTGGTCCCATGGAAGCCAAGAACACAGACTAGCTCTTATCCCTGGCCACCCTCTTCTGAATCTCCCGTTGTTCCAGCTGAGCCTGGACATCGTTTCCTGCAGACATTATCATTTGGAGCTCGGTGTTCTATGTGGCCTGCGTGATTTCGGTGCACTGTCCAAATTTTTACTCCTGAAATTCACTTTCAATTCAATTCAAACTTTCCTGATATGTCAAAAAAAATAATGAAAGTGAGACATTGCTAAATGCTGATGTGTCCTTTTTTAGAGTTGGCTGTCATGCTTGGGTGTCTGGGGTGTTGACTTCCAGCAGGCGCCGAGGCTGTTGCACCCAGAGCAGGTGGGGCTGTTTGGAGCAGTAGGTGACACAGGGTCTGTCCCACCGTCTACTGGGACCCTCCGTTTTCTGTGGGGCCGGCAGAACTGCAGGTCTGTGCATGGGAAGCTTTCCCCAGCTACTGCAAGCTCAGCCCCATCGCAACTCCAGAACATCAGAAAATCAACTAGGACACCACACACAGCAGCCGGTGTGGTGAAGATCATCAGTAAAGTAACTGGAGTTCTGGAAATAGAAAAACAGTGAATAAATACAACAATCCAAGTGCAGAAAAACATATGTATCAGCAATAATTATTTAGAAAGGTGTACAGCCTCACGAGTGACCCAAAGTACACAATTGCAGGGACGCCTAGGGGTTCAGTCTGTTAAGAGTCCGACTTGGCTCAGGTCATGATCTCACAGTTCACAGGTTTGAGCTCTGCATCGGGCTCTGTGCTGACAGTTCAGAGTCTGGAGCTACTTCAGATTCCGTGTCTCCCTCTCTCTCTGACCCTCCCCTGCTGTACTCTCTTTCTCTCTCTCAAAAATAAGTAAACATTCAAGAAAATACACAATTGCAAACAGTCACAATATGGATGCCCTTCATTTTGACAAAAGTTCAAATCTACATCATCCCCAGAGATGATGAGCAGAGGAAATGTAAGAGCTCTCATATATATGCAGCTGAAAGCTGATAGGACTGCATTGGTGCAGAATTTGGCAGTAACCATGAAAAGTGTCACGTGACTATGCCCTTCGGCTCAGAGCCTCTCCCCCAAGTCTGCTGTCTCTCTAGTGTATGTTGTCTATATTGTCTTGTGACATGTGCACAAAGATGTCATTACACAGACTGCCATTGTCTTCATCATTCATAATAGCCAAGGAAGTAGAGAAGAAAAAGATAACCTAACTGTTGATCAAAAAAAGACATTAAATAAGTTACATTCCATTTCCACTCCAGATTACCGCTGTAGGATGGATGGAGGAAGGAATCGTTTACACTCGCAAGGACTAAAGATACTAGTGCATTTTGAAAAAAACTAAGTTTGGGGCGCCTGGGTGGCTCAGTCGGTTAAGCGTCCGACTTCAGCTCAGGTCATGATCTCACGGTTCGTGGGTTCGAGCCCCGCATCAGGCTCTGTGCTGACAGCTCAGAGCCTGGAGCCTGCTTCAGATTCTGTGTCTCCCTCTCTCTCTGACCGTCCCCTGCTCACGCTGTCTCTATCTCTCTCTCAAAAATAAATAAAGTATTTAAAAAAAAGAAAAAAACCCAAGTTCAAAGAAAACAGTGTGCTATAAATATGCATGTCTTACATATTTGACCTGCTCTCCGCGTGGTGCGTGCTGGGTGCATGCACTTGTTTTCGGTGATAGGAATTACACCGTGTTGCCTGTAGAAGGAAAATAACAACGACAACACAAGAGACCTGTCCGTTTGAGGACTCTGCCCTTTAGCAATTGTGAAAATGTCTTCCTGACATTTTCCCTGTAACTATCAAATGCTTAAAAACAAGTGTGTGTAAAAACCTTTCAGAACAAGAACACACATCCCCGCTTATTATAGCTCTGCTGCTATTTTCACCCACCGTTCCTGCAACCTCGTTCCCAGAGTAATTTGGTTAACCCTTCTGGTCTCTCAATTACTCGCATGTTCCTCCTCAGGTTTTGTAATGGGAATTCTCAGCGGTAATGAACACCACAATTATGCATGAAATTCAATTTTGGGAACCTTGTGCCTCACGTTAATTATAAATCCTCTCCTAGAACACCTTTGAGACCCTGCTCCATGTTTTATTTAAATCTCCTCATGGACACATCTTCTTTGTGCTAACCCCCCGTGGGCCTTGGTGGGGGTGTCTTGTTACTAACCGAGGCTTCCCCCGTGAGCCAGGCCACACGGCACACTTCCCTCATGTAGATTCTTTCCAAAGAAAGGCACTTACAGGGAATCGCGAGTACCTCGACACCGTGCCAGGGCCACCTCAAATATAAAACAGGACAACTCTGAAAAGACCCTGAATGTTACTTAGAGTATCAGAATTCACACACATTTCATTGCTGGCTCTGCCGCCATTACCATGCTGGGTGATGTGTATTCGTATTTCCATTATCCTCAAGGAACTTGGGTTTCCTCTTGTTCTGTTTGGTTTTGACAAAACCCAGCACGTAGACTGCCCTTTCTTCTTCCATGGGGTTGTGGAGGGTTCTTGCCATCCACATCTCTGTGCAAGCATGTTCTTACCTCAGCTGCTGTAGTGAAGCTCATCACTGTTGAGTGGACACCGGTTGATTCCAGATTGGCTGGGCATCGCCAAGAGGCATTTTCGGGTCTACCAGAAGGAAAATACAATTCAGATCTGGGACAGGCCTTTTCACTCTAGGAAATGCCCTTTGTCTGCTTTCCAATTAGCATCTATCTTCACTGATTTCTCTTCCCAGGTAAGTTGGTGACAAATAGAACCCTCTGGGCTAACGTGGCTCATTTTCAGGAGGGAAGGATGGGCACGTGGACAGACCCTCATGCAGAAGCCAGTCCAACCTTGGGTCTGCAGCCCAGAGTGACCACGTTATAGCCCTGTGATATCCAGCAGGTAGGTCACTCTGTACCCTGGTTTTCCATCTTTAGAAGTTCTGTACCTACACCACAGACCCTGGGAAAATGGTGTCAAAAAAGTTCCTGATGGGGGAAACATCCTGGATGGCTCAGTCGGTTGAACGACCAACTTCGGCTCAGGTCATGAACTCACCATTCATGAGTTCGAGTCCCACATCAGGCTCGCTGCTGTCAGCGCAGATCCTGCTTTGGATCCTCTGCCCTCCTCTCTATCTGCCCCTCTCTGGCTTGTGTATTCTCTCTCAAAAATAAATAAGCTTTTAAAAATTGCCTGATGGAGCCCAGCATGCAGTAAGTATGGATAACATCATGGGGTTCCATTTCAGGTAGAAACAATAGCATGTTATTCTGTCTCAGAACTACTCTTCTGCCTGGTGACCCTGGGAGTCTATTTCTGCACAATGGCTTGTGCAGCATGGAGTGTGGATTTTGGAGAGGGTCGGGAAAAACTGGTTTGAAGTGGGTCCTGCTGAATACTGGCTGGGCCGAGATAGGCAATTCTCTAAGCCTCTTCCCTAGTCTGAAAGGGGGGAGAGTAATGCCATTCTTCCTGGGATTTCTGTCAAGACCACTGATTAAATATGCAATGGAACAAACGCTACTATATACAGGTTCCTCACAGGACATGTTATGTCCACTATCTCCCGTCCACACGTGACTTTATAAAGTTGGATCCTTTGTCACTACTTTATAAGTGAGGGATAGAAAACTGAGTCTGGGCTGTATGAACCCATTGGTCTCCAGATCAAAGGAGGAGATAGCAGGGGGTGCTGGAGAAGAGATCTCCTAGATTCCATTGGAGCCAAGTGGACAACAGGCCCACGTGTTGTGGTATCATGCCCTCACAGACAAGGGACAGGAGGGAAACATGGAGGACTTGCAAGGTGACTCTCATAAGCTCCAGGGTGGAATGCAGTCATCTCTGGTTCTTGGATTACATCTAGTAGCATCACTCAGCTTCAGAAAGGTAGACTGGTCTCTCCCCCAAATCCATATTTCTAAGAAGATGCCATCAGCAGTCCAACTTAGGTCCAGCACCTACTCCAGAAAGACACCTCTGAGACCAGAAAATATTCCAGATGTCCACTCAGCATGGCATGCCTGGACAGGACCATGTCTTACAAAGGAATGGTTTTCCATTTCTGCACTGTCTGGGCTCTAAAATGTTTGAAAATACTGCATAAAATCAACTGAGCTCAGCTATCATTCTTTGTCAACCTCTACAAAGGGGATTTAACTCAGGCTTTCACAAAGACAGCAAAACCAGTCTTGGAAAGATGTTTGAATTGACACTATGGAAAAAAATTGTATACCATTTACTGATCAGATAAAGTGGGTTCAGTAGAGCAAATCTGTTTTGGTATCTGCTTTCAAAAACATTTTATCAAGGAATGTTGATTCCAACTCCAGCTGGGTGTAGTCAAGGACACCTTTCAGTGAAGCAGTGTACCTTCCTCCTGGAGCCTGCCAGGATTGCTTCCCCGGGGTCCTTCCTCCACAGGGACTGCATCTTGATGAGAGAAGACTCCAGGTTTTCTGCACCGTCTCCAAAGGGGAAACGAAATAAAAAAAATATCTACATCAACTCAAGTCTTGATTTCTTTTCTCAGGGTCCATTTTTTCTGTACAATATTTGCTACAATTGTACCTTCACCAGGAGTGGTTCCTTTCTATACTGTCTGCCCTTTTTCTCTTTCTAGGAAGAGCCTTCTTTCATCAGCAACAAGCAACAAAATTTGTGTGATAAATGATGGTAATCAAGTGTACACACTATAACTTTGTGTTTCATCTAACGTATGCTTAGGGTCTTCTTTGATAAAGATTTTCAGAGACAAAGCACGTTGGGAAAAAAAAAAAAGAAGCAACAGTGTCATGTGAGTTGTGGGCAGAATCCATTTGGGATGAAGCAATTTCTAACCAAATTCATTCAATACTTTGGTATTGGAAGATGTCAATTCTATCAACTTTGCAATTCCCAGCTTTGGAACTAGGTCTATTTGTTAGCAGTTTGAACCTCTATGTGACCAATAGTTGTTTGGAATTGAGTGTTGGGCTCAGGGATTCATCTTGCTGGGAGGGGATTCTGCATGGGAGGTGATTCTGCATAATACTTTCTGGCAACACGTTACCAACGTTGGCTCAAAGAACTTTCATGAATTCCAGTGAAGATGGCAACATCCACCCGATTAACAGAATGACCACAAGCTGAGAGAGGCAAAGTCTTTGGAAACTGTGATCCCTGGAGACAGACCACTGGGAGAGGGGAGATGGGTATGCAGCGTCTGCCCCTGGAACGATGGGAGTCGCCACTCTCCTACTCACCTCCCACCTACAGGTGCAAACTTCTACCTCTTTTCTCACTGCTGCCATGAAGGAATCTGCACTTGCCTAACAGTCCTGTAGGCAAGAAAAATCAGGAAATAATGTCTATTATCCCATATAAAGAAATTATAGATAATAGTTATCATTAATCTCTGTGCTATATAGAGAAAGGGGCCAAAACATCAACATTGTTATAATCACCAGACGCAGTTAGACCTTAATTTGACTCACTGCTGTGCTTAATGGCTTCAGGAAACCACGTTTTCCAAACTCTATTTGGCTCAGTATCAATAAGCAGCACAAGTGCAATGTCAGAGACAGAAGATCGAAAGCCCGCAGTTTTGATTCAACTGTGGTAAATTCGTCAAAGTAGCATTTTATTTACTTAGTATAATACATGATTGTTTTAAGACTTTGAAGATAATTTTGGATTCTTTTGGGGGGAAGAATGGTGCGGCCATGCTATAAAAAATGATAACCCTGGATTCCATTCTATTAGATCCCATGTGTCTAATTTGTACAGCTGAACGTCCAATAAATAAAACATTCAAGAATATTTTGTAGAAAATTTGCCCTTCACTCTATTGATTTCTATCAAATCTATCTAAAACTTTTCAGGCTTGACCTTTTCTTCTTTGAAGACAAAATATTCTCCCAAAGTGACAACATTAAAATATTTTCATGTAGAAAACCCTCTGGTAAGGATGTGTCATCAGGAAATAATGGATGACAGTCTCCACCTGATAAGGCAGGAGGCAGCCTCTTGTCTCAGGCAGGGATCAGTGATGGGCATGCTGGGGAAGGCGTAGTCTGTGCCTGCAAAGGACAGTCATAATGCCTCCCCCAACCGTGACCAGGGGCCTCCTCCCCAGTTCCTGGAAACCACGTGTTCCCCGCTTCAATATATGCCTCTGACTTTCAGCAATTTTTCCTGAAGTTCTTCTGGAACTTTCCTTCATCATTCAGCAGGATCATTAGTTTTTGGTCTTCACCACTCATATACAAAGTTAAATGTTGAGCAGAGAGATGGAGCTCAAGGTAGAAACACTGGAATGGCTATGGTCTGTGATTGTCTGTAAGTCATTGAGAGAGAGAGAGAGAGAGAGAGATGTCACTCCATTTCCTATTTTTATTACAGATTTCTTTGGCATTAAACATACACAGAATATTTAGAAGGCCAGGACTAAGAAGAGGCAAGCCAGAAAGAAAGCCTTTCAAAGGGTTAGGGGCGCCTGGGTGGCTCCGTGGGTTAAGTATCTGACTTCTGAGCACTGGGTGTTATATGGAAACCAACTTGATAATAAACTATTTGTAAAAAAATAAAAATAAAAAAAATAAAAAATAAACAAAGGGTGTGAAAACAACTATTAATTAAACTAAATAGCATTGTCATAAAACATTTTTAAAAATCACAATTATTACAAAGTATCCACAATGAAGAAAATAAGAAACTGTAAAGAAAGACAGGATCAGTGTTGCTGATATTCCTCTTATGCCAGACTCCAGTGAGGCTTGGCATAGCATGGCAACAATGCAAAATACAAGTGCTAGAACATTCTGTAGGACAAGGTCTCCTCTGTGAGAATCATTGTCTGGGTTGCAGTCACTGTCCACCACCAGTCATGGCAGAGAAAGACAAGGAGAAAATGTCTTGAATGCCCGCTCTGTGACAGATATTAGGAAGGGCAGATTTCTCTATGGGTAGCCATATTGACACAGTGCATGCACATGTATACATATATGTATATGCATATGTATTGTGACCATATCGGTTATATACATTACTTCTTTTAGTTTCTAATTTTGCCAAGCAAATGTTAATTTATATAGATTTTTAGACAGGGTCTTTCTAATACTGAATTTGTTTTCTCTGTCCTATAACTTGTAGAAAGCTTCCTCATTATGTCCCAAATCCAATCCTATAAAACAGAAGTGACAGTCCTCAGTCTCAGACACCAAGAAGGAGCTGTAGGTGTTAATGGGACCCACAGGCAGCTCGGCCCCGATGTCCTCAAGCTCAGGTGATTTTCTAGACGGAAACATCTAAGAATGTGATTTTCAGAAATTGAAATAATTAAGGTGAACTGTTGTATCATATGACATATATAAGGAGCTTCTCCAAGAGACATACCTGC
Organism: Proteles cristata cristata; assembly: GCA_017311185.1. Taxonomy (NCBI): domain Eukaryota; kingdom Metazoa; phylum Chordata; class Mammalia; order Carnivora; family Hyaenidae; genus Proteles; species Proteles cristata. The sequence continues at coordinate 395,003 of JAESUZ010001109.1, read as the reverse complement.
ACTTTCCAAGTGAGAGGCAATATCACACTCTCCTCAGAACAAGAGAGGAAGGGGCTGGACCCAAATGGGAGCTGGTTGTCCTGAGGACCAGTACCCGTGCATTACAGAAGCACATGGAACATGACCCAAGAAGAAAGGCAACCTAAGGTTTTAGCAAATGGAGAGAGCTCTGATTTATGAAGTATCACAAAGAACTAGATGAACTACATTCAGGAAAGCTCGAATGCACTTGTTAGCTAAAAAGAACAGATCCCCTAGAAATAAGACAGAATGAGCTCTATGTGTCAAAAAAAAAAAGTATAGAATTGCATTAAAACTCCCTAAAACCATGGTGGAATCCCAATTCAGAGGGCTTGGCTAAAGATCAAAGGAGAGAGTAAAAGGTACAGTGGTTGAGGAACAGAACAGACCACACTTGCCAAACAGAGATGAGCCATGCACATTTGTGGCACAGGTCACGAGAATACACTGCGCGAGGGCACAGCTCTGATGCGCAATTCCAGTTTGGAGGCATCTCACTCAGCTAAAACACCGTATCTGATAAGATCCAAGCTTGCCCTGCTGACAGTTTTATTTCCCAGGATGTAGAGGCAGAATCAAAGGCAATCGTTACTCCAGAATTAATGTTGGGCACCAGGGACTGGCTGTTGGCTCAAGTGGAAGAGGCAGAAATCCCAAAGATAAGCTGCCCTGGGGTTTTCAATAACCCTCCCGAGAGGATGAGAGGGTTTAAAGCCTTTTTAAAGTATGATCCTGCTGTGTGATATAGCTTATCTGCAGGAAGGAGAGGTGGAGAGGGAGAGTTAGGGTGGAAGGTGGGCCACTCGTCCCTAAGCAGGAAGCTTTTCTGTGCCCTGAACTGATGAGCCTGGACCCAGAGCAGGTAGGAAGGTAGTACCTTGTCTCAGCAACAACCTGGGAGGCTGCATGTGCAATCTCAGTTGACTGACAACGTGATCTTGAGAATTGGAAACAGCAGTGGAATATGGAGGTTTCCTCAATGAGCGTATCCATCTCCTTTGCAGTATATCCATTTCCCATCCATCTCCTTTCAGAGCAAGTATGAGTCCCTGAAGGGGAGTGAGCCTGCTCCACTCACAGCTCCAGACCCGCCCCTCCCCAGCACATGTGCACCCGTTGGACCCCCTCGTGAGGGACACTGGGATTCTGCACAATGTCTTCTAGGTAGAGTAGCCTGCATGAGATGGTGACCCTAGGGATCCCAGAGGATTGGCTGTATTAGACAAAATAATCTCTGTAGAGCCTATTTTTTTTTTAAATATGTGAGCATTGTCATATCTTCTTTAAAAAGAAATACATGTGCTTGTTCTCCACACAACAGAAATGATGTGTAAGTTATTAACTCAAGAAAAATGAGTCATAGTCCATGATTTCAAACATTTGAAACTGAGGTACTTCATTCCATTGTGATCAAGTCCAGCTCAAGGATGAGGAAAAACCCTCATCAAATAATATTTGAATTCTTGTTTCATTGAATAGGGTCTTTACATTATCCAGTTAACACAACTTAAGCATGGGGCCCCTTGACTTGGGGCCCCACCATCTTATTCTGAGAATGTTCTGGTCGTGGCACAGCACGGCATCGGTCCCTGAGCTGATACCCCTGACCGTGGCCAGAGGAGGTTGAAGAAGCATTCTCAGTGAGGTGATACCTCCTTCTGATACCAGGGGACATTTGGGGACATTCAAGAGGTCCAGACATTTGATCACCTCTACTAGGATGAGGGAGAAGTTCGACTGGCATTCCGTGGGGACAATACTGAGGTTCTGCAAACATGGGGCCACTATTCACACCCAAGTCTTCTCCGGCTCCAAATGTAAAGAGTGTCAGAGCTGAGAAGCCCTGGTGGGAAGGGAAGGGAGGGATCTAGCATGAGGGAGTGGCAGGTGACTCTAGACAGAATCTTGGCATCTGTGAATGTCTTCTCTGGTAGAGAGGGAGGGTCATGAAGGTGGGAAGAAGGCGGATCTTCACCATCTTTTTTATCTGTCCCAGCTCACAGTGGATTTCTTCCTCTTTACAAGGTGCTTTTGCACATTTAGTGGAAAATTCCCATTTCCTTTGCTTTGCAGTAGATGGGTCAACTCATTACTTCTGGTGACTAAAACAACTTTGTCACTTCAACCACGAGGAAAGTGCAGTGTTGCCATAGTCTGTGTGAAGCAGTTGATTTTGGAACATGCATGATGATTTTGCATGCGGATGGCTGTGGGTGTGTGCTATCCTGCATTTGACCGCTGCGGCTGACCCCAGCGCTCTCTCTGCGCTCTCTCTGAGTGATCTTCCGTTCAGAACAGCTCAGAGAATTCCATTTTTACTCTGGGGTTTTGATGGAAATCTTTGTTTTGTTGAGTCCTACACCTTTTCTTTCCACATTTGTTTGTGTTGTGATTATTTTCATGTTCCTTCATGTGTATTTTCCACAAGCGACTCTATTATTCATGTCAGCTTTGGGCAAAATGGGAGAGCAGATCCTTTGAAAGAGCCGCACCCACTAGTATGTTACATTGCAGAGATAACTGAGGTGTCTGCATACTTATCTAGATGCATACATTTTACATTTGGGCATCCACATGTGAGCATAGCATGCACACACACGTGCGCACACCTATCCTTAAGACCCTGGCTTATAAATTTAAAATATATATTTTCCTCCTATTTAAAAGATGCCTCGCTAGGAGAAATAACTCAGCAGTCTAGCTGGAGTTCAAAGTATTTTAGGAAATGCTTTCAGGGATCTCAAATCAGTGGCAAGAATTTGTAATGAAACACTCCAGAGCCTCTGGGGTCAGCTGCCAGGAGAATAAGGAACACATAATCTCTGTCAGGGTGAAAAACATAATTTATGTTTTATCAAAATGCCAGAGGACAGTGATGGAGCCTGTCCTCCGTGGGCACTTCGAGCTCCTCTGTGGCCTCGGGATGCAGTGTAAGAATTCATTCATGCCCCCGCCGCCAGCAGGCAAATGTCTGGCCCCTTGATGGGAATGTGCCTGGGGAGGCCGAGGCTGGCTGCTCCCTGTTGCTGAGCTCCGCACTTGAAAAGAGTTTTCAGAAACATCAAACTGAAGAGCTGGGAGGGCTCACAGATGCCAGCGCCCTGGGTTTGTAGATGAGGGACTGGATGTCCAGAGAAATGAAGTGACTTGCCCAAGGACCCACCACTGGTCAGTGACAGAAATAAATCTTAGGTCTAGAATGGCTGCACTTGAGTCGAGTCCAGTGTTCTTTTCCCCGACAGCCTCCAGGAAGAAAGGACACTTTTCTCCAGGAATTTAAGATTTCAGTTCTTAGCCCTCTCCTCCCACTTCTTGGTCTTCAAACACAAGCATAAACGTGACCACACGCATGAAGAATTTTCTAACTAATCTGGAGCAAGGGCCTGCACTACTCTCTGAATTCCTGAACATCATTTCATTGCTGAGTTGATTGTAGACATCTATACCATGTGCTATCTTCCCCAAAATATCCCCGTGAAAACGGAGCATTTCTTCAGCTTCCTTTCTGTTCACTGTAATTTCTAGATGCACCAACAATAAAAAGTGCATAAACATGATAGAGGTGTGGATTAGATGTTCACTTAAAATCTCAGTTAATAGCATCCTTCGGGGCCCCTGGGTAGCTCAATTGGTTGAGTGTCCAACTTTAGCTCAGGTCTTCATCTCACCTTTCATGAGTTAGATCCCCACATCGTGCTCTGTGCTGACAGCTCAGAGCCTGGAGCCTACTTTGGATTCTGTGTCTCCCTCTCTCTCTGCCCCTCTCCTGCTCACACTGTCTCTCTCTCTCTCAAAAATAAGATTAATTTTTTAATCTCAGTTAATAGCATCCTGAATTTTTTCGTTACTTGCTGATTTGAAGTAGGAATTTACCATCCAGATTTACGACAATAATTTAATTGGTTTCGACTGAAGAATTCCAGTGACAGCTAATAAACCTTATCGCTCTCCCTAGTTCATGGAACTAATATTTGAACACCTACAAACCTTTTTTCAGAATGACACCTTCTCTCATAAGAAGATGTCCTTTTCCATGGAAATTCAATTTCTTTTGATAATTTGTATCATTTTGTAATAGTGATGAACTTTCTTTTGTAAAAGGGAGGTTTTGTTATAGAAATTTAATACAAGTACAGACTTGTTCTGCAATAGATAGATGGCAGATAGATAGATAGACAAGATTTTTATGAGGCTGTTTAGCATATTTTGCAAAAATATCTCCTGGGTTGAAATCTAGTCTTAAACATACCATTAAAATGACTCCATGAAATACAGCCGACCCCACGCTCCCATGGGCACCCACTGGAACATTGTATGGGGCTGGGCCTTATCACAATGTATTGGCTCAGTTCTAAGAAGGTTACATAGAATTGAGGCCTAAATGGCAAAATTAGAAGGAATGTTAGTCAAATAAGGATTTTCGGATGAAGCACGGACTATCCTATATCATAGTATCGTATGTGAGTAAATAACCGACTGTGCTACACAGACATGTGGAGCCTCAGCAAATATAATGAAACAATAACTACATTCCAGTTAACAAGGGCAAAGAGATTTAAAAAAGGTCAATGTTGACCTAACCTCTCAGAAAAATCTTCACAAAATTCAAGATGCATTATTAATTAAGCCTTGAAATTAAAATCAGCACCACTTCCATACTCGTTTGCCTGGAACACATCACTGAATACCAGCATCTTGGGCTCAATAAAAATCACTGCCATGTTACACATATTATACACTGATAAGGCACAGCCTGAATGCAGAGCCGTCCAACGAGCCGTCCAACCTTGTAACACAAACCAGGAAGCAAACGATTAGAAAAGCCATGGACTACGGACACAGGAGGCCCTGCACATGCAGACGTCACTGGGTGCCCTTTACACGCTGGTGGGGCACATGTGACGGTCTGTGGACCAGGTGCATGAACTGGAGGGAGGGCCTTGTACGGAGGGTGACGGAGCTACCGCCAACATGTTGAGAACACAGCAAAGCCTGCCTGGCATCTCATCTGGGCACCTGGGGTGTCAGTCGATTGAGCGCCCCATTTTGGTCCAGGTCATAAGCTCAAGGTTCCTGAGTTTGAGCCCCCGATCAGGTTCTGTGCTGACAGCTGAGAGCCTGGATCCTGTTTCCAGATTCTATGTCTTCCTAAAAAAAAAACATCTCATTTATTTCTTCCCAAACCCCTTTGAGGTTGAGGATGTTCTTTTTTTTTTTTTTCCTTTAAAAACTGCTTTTTGGCCAATTAATACAAAAACACAGGAACTTGGTAAATACCGAATATGACTATATTTGTCATTTTACCTTTGTCAGGAGCTTATTTTTCTGTTGCTTATTTCATTCAACATGCAAGCGTCTCATTTCTACACCAGTGATGTGGCCCCTAATATCCATGCAGTTACTGAAATTGGAGTTTCTGAGCTGGAAACCAGAACCACACAGACCGCCTGGCTGGCTAGGACCTCACCTTCGTGATAGAGACAGGAGAGCCTCCAGAGAGGAGCTGGCCACCTGGGTCCACATCCGCCGCTCACCTGCTGCATGTGAACCATGTGCGACACCTCCCACAAGGGGCGGTGCCAGGCATCCAACCCACAGGACGGCCCTCACAGTGAGAAGCTTCTCCATAAATAAACACCCTGTAAGAGCATTTGAGAATATATAAAATGCCAATGTACGTGATTTCATCAGTTGGATAATCAAGGGCAGAACACACAGAAATCTTAAAAGTCTGACTGATCCTCCTGGAATATTTAAACTTATTAAACAAACCAGATAACTTAAAAATCCCTCTGTATTTCAGAGCTTTATGTACAACCTAATTTCTTGAGAAACGTACAAGTCTAATTATTGGGACAATGATTCTGTGAGTGAAAAAGTCTATTTGAGGTTAAAACTTGTTTGCAATAATAGCTTAGTCAATGATCTGCTAAAAGTTAAAGGGTCCATGGGAATTTTAGGAAAGAATTGGCTTGAACTTAGAAATGCAACTTTGTCATATAACAGTTAATGCGATTATTTGACAAAGCTGTGTGTGGGGGGGTGATCGTGGGCCATTCTCCACGGCACAGCCCTCCCCCACAAGAGAAGAAACTTGTACTCTAATGAGAGAGAAGAGCTTTGGCATGGAAGCCGATTTAAAAGAAAGGAAAGCTTTCAAGACCAAAAATGTTTAGTCTAGATACTAATGTTTAGGCTCTGAGGTGCTCAGAAAATGTGACTCCTCCAAGTCAATAAATCTTGGTAACAGCCCTTCCACTAGTCAACAGGGCACATGACAGGAGAAGGCATTTAATTTATGGGGAGGAACAATTGTCATTTTACATCGCAGGGATGACAGCAAATGATGAAGAAGAAAATCCACGGTGCAGCGGTCCGTGGGTGGGTGCGGATTCAGCTCCTCCTTGAGCGTGGATCTCAGGACACAAGCTTCCCATGGGCCACTAGTGACAGGGGCCACACAGCTTAATTTGCTGGGCAGCTCAATGCCACTGCCACACCTCTTTCCTTCCATGTCTTGCTTCCCATGACTCTGGAGTATGTGTCTTATTGGTCCAGAGGGAAGAGGAGTCAATCTCTAGAGGACAACGAAATGTCAGAGGTCACCGACTCCTCCAGAGGCCATCATTTACGTGTCCTACACTAATCGCTTCCCAGAACACGTATAAACAGCCTGGGGGAACATACCGATGGAAAGCAGTTCCTTTTCTGAAATGAATGCTTCATACATGGGCTTCACACTGGAGCTTGGACTTTCTCTTCCACCAAGTACGTAAGAATTTGCTCTAATCTTTAATCAGTCTTGTCTTTTCCGCTATGTCGAGATAAGTCTATAAATGTGGGCCTCACACCGCCAGGCAGACGCACCCTGGAGGCATGAGTGAATTAATGATTCACCAGATGTTTACCAAGCGCCAAGGGCCTGCCAGGCGTGGGACTGCTGCCCACACCACTCCGCTCTCCAGATGGACCTACTGGCTCATAGGACGCACTGTGGTCAGCTGCTGGTGCCGACGAGCCCCTGGGGACACCCGACGGGGTGCCTCAGAAGCATGTGCTCTGGAGAAGAACAAGGGGACACCCAACCCAGGCTCTGCCACCTGCTGGGCACGTGACGCTGGCCAAGAACAGTCTCTTTTCCTCATTTTCTCATCTCTTTACTGAGAATAATCATAAAGCATATGTAGGACTTCAGGGGGAGGGAGGCTCATGCATGAGGCACCTCCCAGCACAGTGCCCTTATCATGAAAATCAAGGCCATCTGTCCATATCTTGATCGGGAAGAAGGGAAGGAGGAAGGCAAGAGACAGTTCCTAAGGAGCTTGAGGTCTGAGCCTGTCCTAGAAAGGGAGCAGGAGGGGCCTGTGCAGGGCGGGCTGAGGGGCAGGAGGAGTGTGAGGCCATTCTTGTCACGCACAGGATGCAAGGGGGTGTGTGGCTCCATGGCTGTGGGCACAACATGAGGAGTGTCCGTGTCCGGTGAGGCTGAGAGGGGCAGGAGGCGTGGGGGCAGAAGAGCTGGCCTGCCCGAGGCCCACGGATGACCCACCTCTGCCTGGAGGCCCACATGGGCACAGACAGCACAGACCCCCTTCACAGCATCAGTAACTTCAGGAGTTTTAGGTCGATAGTGTTACTTCCAGGGGCTGTTAAATGAGATAGATTGGTAACAGGAAGCTACCATGAGCCCAACAATACCTTAAAATAAGTTGGTAATTAACTAGCTGACGAAGCACCTCTATGTCATGGTCACGCTGTGTATTGTGTCAAGGGTGAGAGGGTGCACTTGAACACAGAAGACGGGCCTCTTAGAATAACGTCAAGTTTCCCAAAGCAGCCTGCACTGGAAGTGCAGGAGGATGTTCCCCAGAGGAGCACCACGTGGCGGGCTCACACGTTAGGGGACCACCCTGCTGTGTGGGCAGATGTGAAGAGGGTCACCTGCCCTCAGAGGTCAGTGGGGCTTCTGGAATGCCATCTCCCTGGGGAAGGTGGTGCAGGGACCCCCAGCCGACTCTGTCCCCCTGACCCCCGTCCCCCAGGGCCAGATGCCTGTTCTGTGCTTCCTTCTAGCTTCTTCTCTGTATCTGGGTACGATGTCTGCGACTTCCTTCGTTGTTACATTTCTGACTCACCCACATCCGTGCCCCGAGGGGGCGTTTTTGTCTGCCTCACTCATATTTGCCCTGGTTGGATTCTGTCTTCGACGTTTGTACACGGAAGGCCAGTCCTCAGCACCTCAGATTGCGACTGTGATTGGAGGCAGGGTCGCTAGTGAAATACTCTAGTTAAATGTCCCTTGGGTGGGTCCTAATCCAAGAGGACCTGTGTCTTTGATAAGAAGAGAAGATGAGGACGCAGTCAGGCACACAGGGACACCCACGTGAGGACGGGCCCCAGGAGAAGCCAGCCTGACCACACAGTCCCCCCGGACTCCCGGCTGCCAGCACCGCGGGACACACATGTCTTCCTTAACCTGAGATGCTTTGTTGTGAGGGCCATACAGTCACCCTGTCCCCAGCGCTGAGTGGTGCCTGGCACGTGGGACACACAGAGTACACACTGAATGCATGCATGAATGAATGAGTGAATGAATGAATGCACGCAAAGGCCACCGCATCGTGCCCTAACCAGGCCCCTAGGCTCGCCTCCTGTGCGTCTGTCCTGCTCCCGCCTGACGTCATCTGTTCCTGCTGCCTCTTGTCTTCTTCACACAACCTAAGTCACCTGTCAACACTGGTGTCCCCCAGCCCTGACCCTGGCCCCCGACTGAGGTGCAACCACTGTCTGAGGACGTGTTTCCAGGAGGGACAGAGAGGGGGCAGAGCAAGCCGGGTGGGGAGGGTGTGGACTTGGGGGACTTGCTGGGCCAGGAGGGCTCCAGGGCATGAGTGACACCTGGGGAAGAGGGCTGGGCTCTCAAAGAGGCAGCAGGCAGGCTGAAACCTGAAATGCTGGTCACTTCTGGCGTTTTGGGTGGACAGGGCCACCCCAGAGCCTGGAGCTCCTCTGAAGACGTTGAATGGGCTCACTCATTAGCAGAAAAGTGCAGAAGCCAGAAGATGGGTTGCACAGAGTTGCTAAAGGGGTCCCCGGATCCGGGCTGGCCACTGCCTGCGTCCACCAGGGCCCTGTCCCCCTCGGAGAGGCCGGCAGCCTGCTGTCTGCTGCCCAAGCCCATGGCTCATGTCTCAGCTCAGACAAACCTGCGGAGACAGGATGCGCGTGCATCTCCTTTGGGTGATTTCTCTCAGTGGGACTGACCCCAGATCTACTCTGCTGTTTTTGGGGGATACGCGGGGACCTGGACCAGGCCGGTCAACTGGCAAATATTTAACTGAACTGAATAAACACTGTTGACAGAGATTTTCATCTGGCCTGGTTGCGTCAGCTGCAGGATTTCTCACAGACTCTGCATCAATTAATTTCCTACAACTTCTTGATAGAAACATAATTGGAGAGTCGGTCCCCCGGCAACTGTCACCAGGACTGTCCTGGAACCAGACAAGACTTTGCTTATGAATAAGGAAACCGGAGAGAGAAAAGAACTGATACAGGAAAAAAGGGGAATATGTTTAATAAAATACAATAGTTAGCATGTTTGCTTCTAGAGCCTCACTGTGATTAGCATAACTTACTACCAGGGCACCGACTTTTCAGTTTAACAGAGATAAAAAATCTGTCACTGTGTAGAACGGTTTCAAATATACCCACAGTAGTCCAGAACCCGATTCCAATGAAAAGGCATTGTCTGTTTGTTTAGTTTTGTCTTTGTTTTACTTTGTCACATCGATTCCATGGTGTAAAACTGGGAAGACACTAAGAGATTTTATATCTGTGAGATGCTGTGAAGTAATGGACCTAAACACACACACACACACACACACACACCACTACTACTTTCTAGGATTACTATACTTATTACAAAAAGCATAAATATTTGTCCACACTCGAGCTGATTTTTCTGAATTAGAAAATAAGCAAACTTTTTTTTTGTTTTTACTTTTGCTTTTTTTTTCCCTTAAATACTTTATTGTCAAGTTGGTTTCCATATAACACCCAGTGTTCATGCCAACAAGTGCCCTCCTCCATGCCCATCACCCCCCTTCCCCTCTCCACCAGAAGACATGAACAGACACTTCTCCAAAAACAAGCAAACTTTAAACAGACTTTTTGAGAACCTGAGAACCCAGATATCTTTGGTTAGGTTTATTCCTAAGTATTTTATGTATTTTATGGTTCTTGTAATTGTAAATAGGATCGATTTCTTGATTTCTCTTTCAGTTGCTCCATTATTGGTGTATAGAAATGCAGCTGATTTCTGTACACTGATTTTGTGTCCTGCAACTTTGCTGAATTCATGTTACCAGTTATAGCAGCTTTTGGGTGGAGACTTTTCAAGTTTTCCATGCAGAACATTGTGTCATCTGTGAAAAGTGAACGTTTGACTTCTTCTTCTTCTTCTTCTTCTTCTTTTTCTTTTTCTTTTTTTTTTTTATTTCTAGGAGAGAGAGAGATAGCATGAGCAGGGGAGGGTCAGAGAGAGAGGGAGTCACAGACTCTGAAACAGTCTCCAGGCTCTGAGCTGGCAGTCAGCACAGAGCCTGACATGGGGTTCAAACCCACTAACCGCGAGATCATGACCTAAGCAAAAGTCGGACGCTTAACCGACTGAGCCACCCAGGCGTCCCTGACTTCTTCTTTGCCAATTTGGGTGCCTTGAATTTCATTTTGTTGTCTGCACTGAGGAGGGCACTTGCTGGGAGGAGCACTGGGTGTCTCATGGAAGCAATGAATCATGGGAATCTACTCCCAAAGTCAAGAGCACGCTCTATACACTGTATGTTGCCAATGTACCACTAAATTGTATTTAAAAAGAAAACAACAGAAGATAATTTGGAAGAAGAAGAAGAAGAAGAAGAAGAAGAAGAAGAAGAAGAAGAAGAAGAAGAAGAAGAAGGAGAAGAAGAAGAATGTGAGAACCCAAACAAATTTTAGTGAAGGGGTTCTATTATTTTATAGAGTGACTGATATCAAACGTGTGCATCCACAGTTGCATATGTACTTTCTACTAGTACGCTTTAATTCACATCATTTCTAGAGATTTGAAACTAGTGTCTTTTGTCTATCACCTGCCCCCACCACCATTACTTCTCTTCCTCAGAGCCAAAAATATCTTATGAAATCACTTCCACTGAGACACACAGAAAGTGGATAAAATAAGTTGACACTATCCTGTGCATGGAGAGAAAGGAATAGCACACTGTCTCAAGCATCTCAAGCGCTCAAAAAGTAAGAGCCATTGTTATTTGTTGTATTCATGGCACTAAAGAATGCAGACGATTCACGTCAGGTGAAAAGTAGAAAGTAGACAGCAAATTCATATCATTGCTGATCTCAAAGGAATGAACCAAATTTTAGTGACATCAAAGCAATCAACCTCAGACATTATTTTACATAATTCAATGTCATTGATTGCTTATTAACATAGGAATCTCTACAGATAACACATGTAAAGTGTTGGTAGCGTGCAGAATTTGAGGCACCCACGGTTTGCTTGTGTAGTCATGACAAGACCCCTGGTTGATGCCTCATCCCCATGTACCTGTCCCCAGTCATCCTTAGTCCCTGGTCTCAAGGACAAATCACCTCCCTCCGATGGGGATCAGCATGAGCCACTGAATAATGGTGGGCACTCCTCTCTCCCTGTAGGGGGGAGGGAGCCCGGTTCTCCAACTTTTTTTTTCCAAACACCTGTGACCAATGTCTGGTCTCTCGTGACTGACAGACCCTCAAGTGAGGCAGATGCAGAGAAAATGGCTAGAGGTTACGTCCTGGGTAAGGTTCTGTGCTGTGAGGTTCCTGCTTCTCTGCTCTCAAGGGCGTCCTGTCCTCGCCCTGCCTTGCACCTGATTCTCTAGTTCCTGAGACTCTCTGAGTCCCATTGTCTGCCCAATAAATGTCCTGACTGCAGTTTCCCACGACCAGACTAGAAGTCCAACTAGTAGATGTCCCTGAGATGTAAAACCCTGGTCCTTTAATATAGCACAGTCTTGGGAAATCTCTGAAACAAGTTGTTTCTTTGCCTCACAACATGTCCTTCAGTCTTTCTTTCTCTCTCACTCCCTCTCGCTCCTTCTCTCCCTTCCTCTTCCTCCCTCTCTCCCCCTCAACCTCTCTCCCTCTGCCTCCCTCCCTCTCTCTCTGTCTCCTTCCTCCCTCTTCCTCCCTTTCTCTCTCTTCCTCTCCCCATCCCTCTCCCTTTCTTCCTCCCTCCCTCCCACTCTGTCTCACCACCTCCAGCAAGAACTCTCCTTTCCCTTCCATCACATCCTGGGTACTAGGAACAAGGTCCCCCCCTTGAGTTATTAGCGATCTCTTGGTGAACATTTAAGCCTCATCAGAAGCAATAATGACCCTCAGAGGCTTTGTTTTCCAGGACCAGAGGGTGGTCTGTGCAAGGAGCTGTCCTTCAAGGACTTCTGGCCCATCCGCCCTCTTCCTCCCAAATTACCGTGCCTGATGATCTTGGGGGGCCAGCCATTTCTGCTCCTGATTCCACATTGTTCAAACTGATCTGCTAACTCACTCTTAACTCTCTGTCCTCAAGCCTCAGAACTCTGAGTTACAAGCTACAGAAATACAACCTGAAATTAGCTTACAGGGGAACCCGTGGAGCTGGGGTGCCTGCACTGTGTGGATGACGTGGAAATCCAGAGCTAGAGGGCACGTGGGAGCCCGCTTGCTGTTGGCATCCTAACAGCGCCCTCGGGGACCTCCCTCCTGTCCCAGCCTGGCCTGGGGCTCTGTGCCCACACGTCCAACTCTTGGGCAGTGCCCCCAGGGTTTCCTGCCAGGGACACTGCTGTCCATCAGAGAGGGACCTTGTCACAAGACGGACACAGAGTTACAATAATGAAGACAGTGAGCTCAGAAGTCCTGCGACAATACGTTTGGGAAAATACGGGAAACAAAACCTTTTCAAGACTAATATCGTAAATGTATGAAAACACGTGGGCGGCTAACAGTGGACTATAAAGGATTGACTTTCTTTTCCATTTCAAGTTTTATGTGTGCCTCGTCAAATCATTTCACCTTTCAAAGGCAACCTGGTTTTGCGTGTGACTGCTCCCATCGGTGAGTCACGGGCACAATTCTTTTTTGGCTGCTATTTGTTAATGTTTTTTTGATCCAATGTCATGAAAATACTCTAGAGGAGAGCAATTCTAGAAAGAAACTTGGTTTTGGTTTTGGTTTCTGTGTTTTGCTTATGTGAAAATAAAGAATCCTAGGTTGTAGTACAACCAATTTTTTTTAATCTTTCGGATTTCAAGACACTCGAGAAAAAGTTATCTTTTCATTTAATAACACACTTTCCCCTGCAGAAATAAAAATAAAGTGGGGTCCTGACATGGATTGGTTTGTGTAGTTATTCTTTCTGCCCCTATGGGGACACAGAATTTTCTCAACGGGGAGCCACTGTCATGTGATACTTCAGGACCCTCCGGCCAGTCTGTGATCTTCTAAATGATGCTATATGTCTGGATGGCTTCTCTGGACTGGTGACTGGCACCAGATCGATGAGGCGTCCAAAATGGCAAGCATGGAGTGCTGTGATTCTGAGCATGGCTCGGAGACCACACACCCGCAGGCTTCCCAGGCTAAAAGTTGTGACCTGTCTGGCCTCAGATATTGAGAAGCGCCCGAGGTCTGTGTAGGAGCAGTGCCCTTCTTCTGAAACCACAGCAGTCAGCAAGTGCACAAGGCCCCGGCAGTGAGGGCGCAGCAGAGGGTTCACCCGAAGCACTGGCTTGCAGAGAAGCGTCTGGAGAATGCCAGTCTGTCGCTGCCACCTCTCTGCAGAGAGGGCTGACATCAAGCTTTCACTTACCCCTTGACCTTTTGGAAGCAAGTGCCATTTTGTGGTGGGTCCTGTTACTTAGCCAACAAACAAACAAGCAAGCAATGAGGACTTTCCTTTCAATGCGTTTACTGAATTGGAAGTCTATCTTCCATGCTCTTCCGATGGTGTGAGCAAAAGCACTTGTGGGGAACACCAAGAAATAGCGGGCTCCATGGGAATCAGATTCAGGGTGCACTCATTCTTCAGTGGCTGGACCTGTCATGTTGCAGATAAACCCATACCCAACCAACAGGCTTAACCTCACAGATTTCGAACAGCTTTCTATGGTCTTAACAAGCCGACAGAATGCATGCTGCCGAAGTGTTTTTCTGGAAGGAGGATCATTTCCCTGCCTAAATGAATACGTGCAGCCACAACGAAGCCAGCACTCCATTAGCGAAATGATTTTGCTCATTCTGACACTTGAGGTGCTGAGGCCTCACTGCGTACAGTGCGCAGATGCCGGGCCGCGTGTATCTTGTCCACACCGGGGGCCGGCTCCGTCATGGCCCCAAGCACCCCCTCCCCCCCGCCTGGCCCTTGTCAGCAATCCCACTCTGAGAACGTTGTGCTCTCATTTGTACCCCAGAGACTCTTTCTCTAACTCCCAAGACTTTGACACTGGAAATCAATCGCTAGTTTTTCCCCATCCAATTTCTGAGGGAAAGAAGAGCGGGAAGACAGGGCACGGAGGATTTGCTGCTCTCTCAGGGACCTGCTGTCTGGGGCGTGCTCAGCGTTCTCTGGGAGCACTTTCCTGCCACTGCAGGCACAGGAAAACGTCCACGCTTTCTGTCTCTTGTGGCGAGAATTGTGTCTATCTTGACTGTGACACTATCCTCCGCACCGTAATTGTGCACACACCTATCTCCCTGAGAAGGCCAGTGTCTGCCGGAGGACAGGACTGTTTGCATCTCTGTATAAAATTTAGTCTCCCAGAGTTCCTAAAATATGGGGGGTCGCTATATATTTGTGAGATTTTTGAGCATCAATGTTCTCATTCCACCAAACTAAGCAGATGCCCAATGATCACAATACATTCACATGCTAATTCTGAAAAATTACACACTGTTTTCCTTCTATGAATGATTCATCTCCAAATGTGTTGCTCATGAATGTCTTCTCGAGGTTTCTGGAGGGTAAAGGAATTTCCAGACACATGACCAGCTGGCCGTCAAGGTTCCAGTGTCCCCCGGCTGTTTGTGGTCGGGGAGGGAGCCAAAAAGTTTGAATTTGAGGCATTAAAACCTACTCAATTGTTGTTTGTTCATTTTTGGTGTTAGGAAGTAAGACGTTCCCTCCCACAGTTAATTACATGAATTAAAATTACTATTATTTATGAGAGAGAGAGAGAATGAGCAGGGAGAGGGGCAAAGAGAGAATCATAAGCAGGCTCCAGGCTCAGCACGGAGACCCACATGGGGCTTGATCCCATGACCCTGAGATCATGACCTGGGCTGAAATCAAGATTTGGGCACTCAACTGACTGAGCCACCCAGGTGCCCCAAATGGATTAGGATTATTAAAGTCACTGGGTCAACAGCTGGCCAAGCAGTTGGGGAGGGTCCAGCGCTCACTAGTGGACACACTCTGCTGCCCCTGCACACCCCTGCAGGACTTGGGCTCTGTGTCCACAGACAGGGTGTCTGGGCTGTGCCAAGGCTCACGTTCATTTTTATTAGATCGTATAAACTGATTTCCAAGGAGGCTGCTGTTCCCAGCATCTCCCTCCTCCTCCTCCTCTTCCTCTTTCTTCTTCTTCTGTAGCTGCTAGGGTCGTCTTGTATGTACTATTTTGTAAAGCGAGTTTGTTTTGGATGTTTCACAACCACGGCCAGATGTCACCCACATTGGTTTAATGTTTACTCTGTGCAGTGATGCCGGTATTGAGAGGCAGAGACTCACTCCTTGATACTCGCCACTCTCCTATAAAATGGGTCCATTACTAAGGTCCACTTTTCAGTAGAAGACCGAGAACAGAGAAGCTAAACACAACAAGGAAGTGGTGGAACTGTGCCCAGAAACTTCCTCCTGGAGGATTTTGGAAGGGAGTTCTGCGCAAACGCAGCTCTAGTTCCTGGGCCTTCTGTCCTGTTAGCGTGCTCTGTGCGGTGTGGTGAGCAGCGGTGATCAGCCGCACACCCTGCAGACGGGAAGGTGTGACTGGGTAGAGTTCAGGGAAGACATTAGAGAAGGTCTTTATTTGGATTTTGGGACACACCACATTCCAGAGGGGAGGGCTCATTGCTAGATAACAGCCTACAATTTGATGAGAAGATGGGAGCAAACGTGTTCCACACCAGTTCCGCCCATCGGGAACTTGATTGCTAACAGGGGCAATTCTGGGCTTCCTTCCATGGCAAAGCCTGGGCGATCTTGAGCCTTCCTGCCCAAGTTAAAAGCTTTTGCACATTGTTGAGGTCCTGTGATTTTTGGACCTGAGGAGGGGGCGCCAGAAATCATGAATTTAGGCCACAGCTGCAATGGGTACCTGGAGTAAGCCAGTCAGCGGCAACGAATGAGGAACGAGGCTGCGTCCCACCTACATGGGCTCAGGCCGGTCTGCGATCACATGGTCAGGGACCCGCTTCCATCTGGTATGAGATGTGTCTTTTATTACCCTGTGTAGGAAGCTGCCCTGGGTATACAACAGCTATCATAGTAAGAAATACTCGAATTTGAGTAACGACATGAGTACAGCTGAATCGGAAAAAGTTTAGCTAACGTCAACATTGTTCTTTTAAACCATTTAAACCACTTGCCGGTGGTCTGTATTTCTCAGGTCGGTCTTCTGCTTCCATCATGTACTGTATTTATGTGTGTGTGCCTGTGTATGTGTGAAGCTTTAGAAACCCTTAATTGAGTCCAAATTGTGTAAATCCTTAATTACATGTCTTGCATGTCACTATTTTCACATGATTTCAAGCCTCTTGACCTAGAGATTCAGATTTCCTACCTTTGGATTTGAGACCAAGGGAAAGGAATGGAGTTCATTTTAAGTGTGGATTTGGAAGATTTCTCCTTAGAGCCTCTTCACAGACCTGGATTGGGACAAAATCTCCCTTTAGAGCTCTTAGGCCACACGGTCTTTGCTTTGTAGACTGGTTTTGTTTTTAAATTAAACCACTTGCCAGGGTACTACTTCATTTTCTTTTGAATTCAGAGAATGATTTTAAAGTACAGGAAAAAAAATCAGAGGATTATATAACAGACAAGTTTTCACCACTCAGAATTAATGATGCTGTGTCATATGTTTTTCTTAAAAACAAAATGCATTAAAGAGAGGCCCCAGCGATCAGGAACCCCTCTCTCTTCTCAGGGAGAGGCGGGGACTGAATGAACAAAGAAGAGGACTGACCTGTTGATGAACAGCAAGCATTTGTACTTCCCCTTCCTTCTGTCTTCCTAACGTGCCCTTTGCCTTTCATATTTAGGTTTTAAACAAGGCAGCTGGCAGCATGGGCCACTGAGAAGCTCCAGGGGTGTGGTGGGGGCTCAGCAGCCAGGACCCTCTGCCATCTATACAGACCCCAAGGCAAGTGATTTCTAAGAGGGTTCCCCAAAACACGGAACTCGATTTGCTTTCCCTCGCCTTCTCCTTCTCCTCCCCTGGCCGACTCCCCTTACACAGGCCTGTGCCAGCGGGACCTAGTAGGCCCCGAGTCCGGGACGCTTCTGGACCAGCATCTGAGGAAGGACGGTCCAGTGCCTGGTGACATGGTGCCCGGGAGTCTGGAAGGCAGCCAGTGGGTGTCAGAGCAGGGTAACGGCCGCAGAGGAGCGTGGTGACGTGTGTTCTGCACACGCAGTGCTGGTGTCTCCACCGCGCTGAAAACTGAGCAGGAAAGGAAGAGCACGTAATCTTCTTGGAAAGGCAGCACCTCCTGCTGACGGTGGGTGCAGACCGGGCGGGCCAGGATGACCCGAGCAGGAGGCAGAGCAGGCAGAAGGCTCGCGCCCAGGAGCCCCATTAACGTGTGCCCACCCCCCCCATGCAGTGACTTTGGCTCGGCCCCAGGGCTGTGACCATGATAACTCCAACAAAGGGAAGAAAGAAACAGCGTGTTGGGGACCTGCCAACCCAACTCTAAATCGTGGGCACAAATGACGAGTGTCCCCTCACTAGGGCTCAACAGCAAACACCCACCCCCACTTCCTTCCACGTCCACCCTTCCACTAAGTAAAACAACAAGGATGAAACCAGTGCTTGCGGGGAAATCCGGGCCCAAACCTTCTAAGCTGTGCTCTTCCCTCGGGGCGGGGGGCGGGGGGGAAACGCAACAGCTGAGGGAGGCTCCCCGGAGGAGGGGGGATCGGTGCCACACTCCCATCTGCCTGCGGTTTGCCGACTTTTTATCTCAGCTGATTGCTGACTTCTGTAGTTGATCTAAACCCTGAAGATGTTAGCACCGACATTCTTCTCCATTTCCTTAAAATCCAAGTGAGTAATTGAAATCGGCCCTACCGTTTTGAACTTTCTGTGGGGAGCGATGCCCGGCAGCCCATCTGTTGAGAAAATTTTTGAAAGACACGGAAGGTACATTATTCTTAGCCAAAAGGATTTCTCTTGGTATTTGAAATTGTTCTCAGTCTTTCATCCTTTCTTCTCTTGGCCTCCCCAGTCCCCATGTTGTGACCATATGCCCAAGATACACACAGTGAATATTTTCCCTTTGCTTTACATTAGGGCCAATGAAACTCTTCGGCAACTCCCTGAGCTCCTTTCTAATCTGAGTCCAGTCTATATATTATAATGTCAAAATTGATAGATGCCTGTTTCAACTATTTCACTATCAGTATATAGATGGAAACAGATGGGGAGATCACATAAGTACTGTAGACACAAACATCTCTGCTATCAGGAGTGGGCATCGCGCTAACCCCAGCCAACCCATTCTTCCACATGTGGAGACTGCAGTTTGTGTCCATGACTCCCTGCGGTGGCGAGATGGCTGAGGAGACGGCCCTTCTGCTGTTGCGCTGTCATCTATCTTTCTTTGCCTTAAAAATTTGATTCTGGGTTTCAATCAAGGTATTTATGGGTTATGAGTTCGTTTAAATCTCTTTTTAATTTTTTTTATCGTTTATTTATTTTTGAAGGGGATATAGATGAAGCATGAGCAGGGGAGGGGCAGAGAGAGAGGGAGACACAGAATCCGAAACAGGCTCCAGGCTCTGAGCTGTCAGTACAGAGCCCGACGCGGGGCTCGAACCCACAAACAATGAGATCATGACCTGAGCCGAAGTCGGACCCTTAACTGACTGAGCCACCCAGGAGCCCCAAGTTCATTTGATGACATATCTAATAAATTTGCAAATTCTTCTAATTTCTTATAATCAAAATATTTCAGAAAGTTAGAGTATATGTAAAATAATACAAATTCTGATTATGTTCAATTTAAATGTTAAAACAGACAAACATTTCACAGATAGTAATAAACAGAATTAAATATTTGTTACTTTTTATTTTCAAGAAACTGGTGGTTATTTATAAGATAATAATAATTGAAGAATATTCCATGGATAAATACAGCACTCATTCTTTAGCCAGATTGTCTTTTGGACTTCATGGAAAGTTTCCTCTGTTAGTGGTAAGAACTTTAAATGCCAAAACTCTGTTTTACACATTGTGTCTTATTTACTCAAACAGTAGTAACAGTGAGTCCACATGGTCCTGATGATGCTTCTCATCATGACTGTAGATCTACAGATAAAGTTTAGAAACTGATGAACCAAAGCAGGTCATGACTTGTCTATTGTTCTGGCATTGAACAGTATAACCATCCTTAGCAACAGGTGGAGTCTGGGAAAGTTGCTGAATATCACCCTTGCTCGCATTTCAATTCTATACCCATGCACGGGATTCCTACCCACTGTCAGGTACAATAGGAAACACCAGTGACCACAGGATCCCCTCACCCTCCAGGCTCTTCTTTCAGAGTGTGCCTTCCTCTTCTCCCTCCCTCCAGTCTACCTCTGCCTTTCCATCCATCTCCACTTACCTCTGCCTCCTTCTTATTCTGCACATCCAACTTTCCAGGACACTGTAGGCACGTCCTCATCTCGCAGAGCAGCAGCTACTTTGGATGACACTAAGTAAAACAACTGACCTTGATGATTAAAACCAACTTAAAATGGAGCTGCAAGCATGCCTTATGAGATTTCCTTCATGTGAATGGTCTGTAGATCCAACCCTTCACTGGCTGTGTGTATGTGGGAAGGTGTCACAATAATAACACTTCAGAACAGATGAAAATGACCCCATCAGGATGAGGTTACTGTAAGTATGGATGTGCTCACTCTTATATCAAGTTGCCCATGCTCACTGTCCTATCAGTGGGTAAATAATGGCACCCTTTCACTAACCCCACACTTTTTTTGAATTTTTTTAATGCCCATTCATATATAATTAGAAACGATGTCTGGAAGATCCCAACCTCTTCCAGCCTCAACATGTCTTACCATTCACTCTGCAAGAGAGAACCTGGGTCCTCGTAGTCATGAGTTGGGGATTGCCAAGGTGAAACACCTTTTCTTTTTTTAAAGGGTATTTATTTGAGAGGGAGAGAGAGAGAGAGAGTATGAGCAAGAGAAGGGCAGAGAGAGAGGGTGAGAGAGAATCCCAGAGAGGTTCAGCACTATCAGCACAGAGCCCAAAATGGGGCTCAAAGTCACTAACTACTAGACCATGACCTGAGCTGAAATCAAGAGTCAGACACTTAACCGACCGAGCCCCCCAGGCACCCCAGCGAAACATCCTTTCTAAGAGAGGGCCTCACTTCCTTCAGTCCTAAAGACCTGCCCTAATTCTGGAGCTACAGCACATCACCAGAGTGAAGTCACCCATTATAACAGAGTCTGAGCACATACGTTGCCAAGAAAAATAATAAGTATATCCCAAACCAAATCCACGTTTGCTCCTGAATGACCTGTTTTGACTTCCAAAGCACCAACAGACCAGGAGCCCCCCCACCCACCAAAAGTTCACACAACACTTGGCAAATGACCATCGTCACCATCCCTGGCCTACAGGCTAATGGCAACAACCCAATGTCACCTTTAGACATATTCAGTCTCTATAGAAGCTCGAGAACAGGGCTCAAAGAGTTGTTACTTGTCACTGCTTTGCCTAATACATTTTAAGTGGCTGATTCTCTGCAGTCTTTCTAGGTTTGCTGGTGACAGTGTGACCTTCAGTGGGGATGGCCCATCCATCATGTTTGAACTTTTCACTTCGTTCCACGCTCATTTCATTTTTGCAAGGAAATCTTTGTCCACAGACCTGTTCATGACTCATGAGGGAGCTTTGATTGGTGAACTTCTGTAGCTCACATGAGCACAGGTAGGGGAATAGAAAGCGCCAGTTCAGCACCTCCAAAATCAGGTGCGGGTGGTCATCTAGAAAACTTATCTATCATTTTCCACCATTTTCCTGGGTGAGTAAAATGATTTACTTTTACCATATTTATAACAGAAACCAATGGCTATATTTATACAACTGACTCCCTAAAAGGAATCTAATGCATTTCCTTAGCATCATAGAGATTTTAGATCTGTCCAGATCAGTAAAGTAGATCAAAATTTGACCTGAAAATTTTATCTGGTCAAATATATACCATGACTTGGAACATTGGCCACTGGCTCTTCTATGTTTCCAAACACAGAATATAACCCTTTAGGCTTTTGCTGATGAACATCTTGAATAAAGTCTCACAACTTCACTATGTCTACTCAGAGCAGAAATGGAAACATCTAGTAATCAACAAAGAAGCTAGCAAACAAAAATCTTGCCAGAATAAAATGAATTTTTGATCACTCACTAGCCTTAAAAAATAATAAAAATTACTGATCTGGAAATGCATTTGTCTGCAAATGAGGTTTGAATGTAAAGGGTTTGTCTCTAAATATTTAGCTCAAAGTGTGGCATTAGGGATGTTCCCTGAAAGGAAAGTGTTTCTCGGTTAATAATTCCATCTTGTCTCCTACACTTTATAAGTAGAACAAAATTTCTCTGAACAACATTTCTTCTTCTTCAAATATGTGCAAAAAATGTGCATAGAAAATGCACCCAGAAGAACATATAATCTTGTTAAAAATGGTTATCACAGCCATGGAGGATGTACAATTTCTAGTTTTTGGCTAAATTTTCTATACAAATATATAGATATATAAACAGATATATATATATAGATAAAATAATATCTATATATTATTGCTAAATAATTTTATTTATTAATAAATAAAATTAAGTGTAAGAGACAAAAATTGCAGATATAATTAATACAGTACTTACATCACATTGTTAACTGACAAATATTTAGATTAGGTTTAGTTATTTCCCCGAAGTTTAGGATTGTGTGAGCACACAAACCATCTTTGGATGACTGCTTTCCAATCAGCTCGTGAACACCTCAGTTTCATACATTAAGAAAGAAGCAGGGAAAATATATTTACAAAGAATCTGGAAATAATGGCACTGACAACCCCTCTCAAGAAAATCAAGTATCATGCATTTGAGAAAGTTATTCTTAGAACAGTATCTTCTCTGAATTTCAAGCAAGTCCTTGTGTTGGCATTTTACAGAGTATATCGTATCACTCTCTAATTGCATATATAAGATCAAGAGTGTAATATGTTGGAGCCTAGTGGTTGGTGGCTTCATCAGTCCTGAGTCTTGAACAGTGACCAGAGCCCGTTCATGGGGACTTGCAACTGGGCTGGATTCTCAGATGACACCAGCTCTGTGAGGCGCATCGACACTCCAGTGTCGCCCAGAGTAGTAGCCATGGGCATATGGAGGGTGGAAGGAAATGAGATCATGGAGGTGGGTAGGACTGAACCATCTGTGGCTTCATTTCCTACAAGAGAAGCCTTTATTTTAACCCCAAAAGAGATGAGAAGGTGAAGAGACAAACAGTCTTTGTTTTTTGTTTCTTTGGGTTTTTGTTTTGTTCTGTTTTGTTTTGTCAAGCAATCTAATATGGGAGAATTCCCAATAATTGGTACAGATACTCTGCTCTCAGGAGATAAAATATGAATCCACATCCGTACGTGCAGGCTGTCTTCCATGACTCATTTCTAAAGAGCACAGCTTGGAAGGGGAAAGAAAGTCACACTTTATAGGAGCCGCACAGACAGGACCTCAGCCAGGCCATCACAGCCAACACTAGTGGTGACGAGTTCCACCGACAGCACGGCCTGAGGACGTGATGTGACTAGGAAGACACTTCACCTCTGCTGTCCAGAGCCCACAACCCCAGCCTGGCCAGGAGAAAAACATCAGACAAATCCCAGTGGAGAAGACGTCCTACAAACCCCTGACCATTTCTCCTCAAGACTGTCAGGAGCACCCAACCCATGGAAAGTGTGAGAAACAATCTCAACCAAGAACAGCTGAGGAGACAGGATGCCTATGTGACCTGTGGTGTCTTGGATGGGACCCGGGGACACAACAGTGACATCAGGTAAACACTGAGGAAATGTGATTGAAGTGCACTGTTTAGTTAATAAGAATAATGTATCAATATAGTCTTGAGATGCACCGAGATCTTGACACTAATGTAAGAGGTTCCTGATGGGATGACAGGGGGCAGAGGCTATGGAAACTGCTGTCTTGGCCATTTTTCTCTGAACCTAAAATGATCATAAAAATGTATTTAAATTAGAAAAAAAAACAGGGCCCCTGGGTGGCTTAGTCGGTTAAGCGTCCGACTTTCGCTTAGGTCATGATCTCGCGGTTCGTGGGTTCGGCCCCGCGTCGGGCTCTGTGCTGACTGCCAGCTCAGAGCCTGGAGCCTGTTTCAGTCTGTGACTCCCTCTCTCTCTGACCCTCCCCTGCTCATGCTGTCTCTCTCTCTCTCTTAGAAATAAATAAAAAACATTAAAAAAATTAAAAAAAAAAGAAAAGAAAAAAAAAAGATGCAAAACCAGGGAGGAATTTAGGGGACAGTAAAGGCGTGATCGGACTCTTGCTGTGGTGCAGGGACAGGGGAGCAGCCCTGAGGTTTGCTGGGTGAGCCGGGGCAGAGTCGGTCCCTGTGTGTTTGGGGGCATGGGGTGGAGAGGCCATGCAGCCTGGGGCAGAGGCATAGGGGGAACTCCAAGCTTCTTATAGCAGGACTTGGGGGAGGCACTCAGGAGAGAAGCCACACACCACCTAGATAAATATTCATCAGTTGGTAAATCCAGCTAACAGATTGTTTTTAATTATGTGTTGCATCATTCAGTCTTACCAGGCACGTCGTCCAAAGGACCAGCACTACCCAGTTTCAAAGCCAACTCACAAACGAGGGGAGGAGGTGGGGACCCCGACCCGGATTGTGGCTCGTCTCTCCCCACGGCGGTGACAGCAGGCCCAGGAAGGACCCTCAGCACACAAGCGTGGCCATTCCAGCCACATGTCCACCAAGCCTGCCTAGCAGGCACACACCTTGGCTATAGGACCCGCCCGGAGCTGGGCCCAGGGAGAAATCCCGTGCAGGGCCGAGAAGTAGATCTGCGTCATTCAGGAAGGAATTCCCGGGTCTTGTGTATGAGGGTGCTTAAAGAAGAGGGATAAGGTACGTGCTAACCTCATGGGTAGGGACAGAGCTGCATGCCGCTGGAGTGAGGTCATCTGAGAGGCAAAGCCCTGGGATGGGGCCCCTTTTAATAAAAGCAGCAGTGTTGAGTTAAACTTGGAGGTCACAGGGAAGGGCATCTCCACTCGAAGTGGAGGGTGGAGGGGTGAGGAGAGAGTGCCAGCGTTCGTTTGTCCTTTCTGTGCCTGAGAAACCACCACTTTTCCTAATGTTCTACAGTCCTACACACAGCATTTAACATAATTGTTCTGGCTCCATTACTGATTGGAGAAACATCATAACATTCTGGGTTTTAGACACAGGTCCATGGTGAAGTTCAAATCATTGACACCTGTTAGTTCTTTGGGACAATGGTTATTTTCCGAGGAAGATGATATCCTTCTGGGGTCAAAAGATACAAACGCATAGGGTGGTAAGTCCTGGGGATGTCAGGATGCCATGGACCACATGATGACCATCATTCACGCTGTGGAGTGAAACATTTGAACGTTGCTGAGAGGGTGGATCCTAAGAGTTCTCATCACAAGTGAAAACAAAACACAATAAAACATTTCCTGTTTGGTCATTATTTGGTCATGTCGCTGCACTGTCCTGAACTTGCGGGGTGCCGAGGGTCTGTTCCACCTCAGTGACAGCGATGGAAAAAAGAGATGAAGTCCTTCCCCCAAAGTACACAAAGAAAGAGAGAGATGAGGCTAAGAAGGCCCCTAATGTTCCCTGGTTCCCAGTGTTGGTGAACCTCTAGGCAGTAACATGAGCTAAGTGAGCAAACAAAAACACAGTCAACAGAATATATGTGAAGCGTCAACGTTGAGGGCTTTTGCTTTTGCAGACACAGTTAAAATTGTTACCTTATAATGTCATTGTGGGAAAGTATTTTAGGAGCTTTACTCTTTAATTCAGGTGGAAAGCAGTGTGAAAGGCATTATGGGACCTTTCCTTGCAAAGAAAACCACAGGGTAACTTAGGATTGTTCTAGAGCAGCTGCTGTGGGGAACGTGGCCCGCAGTGCCACCCCTGGCCCGGGCTTACCCACCTGTCTCTTCCTGTGGTCTGTGGGCCGCCTTCCTGGAGCGGGTATCCTGCCGCCAGCATGGGGAGAGGGAGAGCATGATGCCCCAATCAGACCCCCTCCTCGTGCTCTGAAGCAAATTCCTCTTGCAGACGCGATGTGAGTTCCTGAGATTAAAGCAAAATCCGGGAGAATTTTGAGACTTAAGAGGCTCAGTTGTGAAAACAAGCCCTGATGGATGAGCTCTCTGGGTCCAGGTGCTCAGGGCGGGTCTACATGAACCCTCCAGGTCCCTGTAGACATTTTGGGGTAGCTCATACTTAAAACCCCAGACAATAATGCATACTAACATCACTATGCCCATTTCAAGGAGGAGATAGTAAAGGCCATCGAATGGTTTCAAGGTCACACAATTAATGAATTTCAGGCACAAAGGCTTACATTTCTTCAAGCTCACAATCCGCGGTTTAAAAGCTACGCTGCCCAGCCCCCTCTCACTAGAGAGGGATGCCTGGCTCAAAGATTCCAGGCTCCTGTCAATTTAGATTTGACTTTGTTCTGGCTTCTAAAGCACTCAGACAGACACTTGCCAGATGGGCAATATAAAAATAAAGGCATTAACCAGTGAGAAAACCGTGATAGGCCCCTTTGTGGAATAAGGGCTGTAATCTTTTATTTATTAAGATGTTATGTTAAATATTTGAAGAGATCAACATTTAATTTTAAAAAAATCTGTTGAGTTTGAAATGAGCTCATGGATTATGGACACCCAAAGAAATAATGTCAGAGCCTCTACTGTACCTTTTGGATGGAATCACGACTTTACCTACTTGTTAAACTTTGTTTCACTGAAATTAATGGTGGTAACCCAAGGGTCATCCACATTTCAGCTGTTCCTGTAAAGACACGGGATCTGTCTTCTCACCTCTTGGACCTAGCCCGGATATAGGACTTGGAGGGAAGTTACCTAGCTGCCAGGCATAGGTAGCAACACATCGTGAAGCTTCTGGCTCTTGGAACCAGAGCCAGACTATGGATTACGGACTGATGTGTGCAGCAATTAGAGAAACACCAAACCTTAGAGTGACTTTAGCTTTTAACAGCAGGATGACCTTATATATCCCACCCTTGTACTTTAATGGCCCTGGGTTTTTTTCTTTTTATTAATATTTATTGATTTGTTTTGAGAGAGAGAGAGTGCTCATGCAAGTGAGGGGCAGAAAGAGAAAGGGAGACAACCCCAAGCAGGTTCCATGCTGTCAGCACAGAGCATGACATGGGGCTTGGACTCACAAACCATGAGATCATTACCTGAGCTGAAATCAAGAGTTGGACGCTCAGCTGACCCTCAGCCACCTAGATGCCCTGGCCCTGTTTTTTCATTAGTGAGTGGGAATCATAAAGAATGGAGTGACGTGTTGTACTTAAATGTTTATTATGTCCCTTCCCTAGTGGAGAAGGGCCAGAAAATCTTCATTCTGTCCTAGATTTGGCTGTATCAGAAGGGAAGGTGTGGACCCCCTGAAATTATCTGAGGACTTTTCCCATCCTCTGGGCTGACGATGGTGGTAGCCTCCTCAAGAAGGGTATGGGCCCCTAAAGTCACCGGGTGTGGTGGGCAGGGTCCCATGGTATCATCAGAACTTAAAGGGTTTTAGATTTTGGAAGAAGCACTTCCCAAGGCATCATCTGTAACTGCCAAAGGGAAGAAAGGAGAATTGGTTCTGGGGAAAAAGATGGCGGACTGCAGGGCTGCACCTGACTCAACACCCCTGTGGGGGCTTGTTATTCCTGAAGCCTTGGGAGCCTGGGGTGGAAGCCTACGACTACAGCCACTACTATGTGCCACCTTGGTCCCCAGTAAACCCGATGTGACAGTTTCTAGCCACAAATCCCCTCTTTCCTTATTCCATCAGGCAAGGTTCCCACCAAACAACCGTGCTTACTGAGTCGGGTAGGGTTCTTCCCATGTCCCTTGGAGTTATGAACTCAGGCCTCACATTGGACACCATGGTGATGGCACAGAGCCAGCTTGGGATTCTCTCTCTCTCTCTTTCTCTCACCCTGTCTTTCTCTCATACTTTCTCTCTCCATCCTGTATACTCTCTCAAAATAAGTAAATAAATTTAAAAACACAATTAAAAAAAAAGAAATGTGGTTTTCAACTGCTCTGTGCCTTTGGTCAGGCTCCATGCCTGCCTCAGCATCCAGGGACCTCCTGGGTACCCCTCATCCCTCCTGCCCTGCCCTCAGTTTCTCTTCTGAGCCCATGATGAAGGTCTATAGAAAGTGCTTTTGAGTGAGTGTAAACCCTGTTTCTGGGGACTCTCAGCTAGTCCGAGCTAACACAGTAGCCAGCGATGGTTAGAAGATTTTTTTTTACCATTATACCTAATTTCTTGATATCCACATGAAATGGAGCCCTCTCTTTCTCCCACTCTACACAAGGGTGACCGAGCTCTCCTCAAAGGCATTTGTTTCTCTTTGGGATTTTGGTTCCTTGGTTACCTCACTGCATCAGCTCTCATATGGCCTACATCAAATTAACGACTGTAGATCACCTGGCTTCCTCTCCTGTTTAAGGTGGAAGCAAAGCTCTTTCTGCAGTCTGACTGGGAGCCTGGCTGAAACCTAAACTCCTAGCACTTAGAACAGTGCTTAGCACATAGTGAGCGCTCAGTAGATAATCGTGTAATGATGCAAAAAACAATGAAATAAAGGATGATGTAAGCAAGTTGCCACTTAGCTCTCCTATTTGATAACTTAGAAATGCAATATTATGTGTGCTCAGATTTTTAAAAATTTTTTAAAATTTCTTTCTGAGAGAGGGAGAGAGGCAGCGTGAGCAGGGGAGGGTCAGAGGGAGGAGGAAACACAGAATGCGACACAAGCTCCAGGCTCTGAGCTGTCAGCACAGAGCCCGACACGGGGCTTGAACCCACGAATCGTGAGATCATGACCTGAGCCAAAGTCGGACGCTTAACCGACTGAGCCACCGAGGTGCCACGATCAGATATTTTTAAAAGTAAGTGCCAGTGGGATGCACATGTTGGACCTTTTATCTTATATTGAACAAAGGAATACACTCTGAACCCCAGCTCTGGACAAAAGACAAAGAAGTACAGAGTGAAATACAAGATCTTTGACGGCTGAGCCGGAAGCACTGCACAGGGATGACCTGCAGAGCCCCGTGTCCCCATGGGAGGAGCTGTACGTGGTGACGGCCAGCTGCCCCCAACCAGGAAGTTGTAGGCGGTTTAACGATGTTCACACATTCCAGTGAATGGTTCCCACAAAATGGGCCATGAGAACAGACTGGCAGGGTCACTCCAGTTGCGTGGTAGAAGGAAGGAGAACAGTTCCTTGCAAGCTGGGTGAAATAATCCCATGTTTTATAAGCAGATGAGGACATGCACAGTCACCACCAATACTGTAAAGCCGGCTTTCACTAGAATTCACTGTTCTGTTCACACTTGAAAAGAACGTCCCTGGCCTTGTTTCCAGCTTCCTCTAGCCCTGGACGGTTGGATTTGTGCCATGAGTCTCCCCAGCTCCATGATTCTTAGAAACGTGCCCACTAACTCACAGATGATTTTTTAGCGTTCTGGATTACTTACTTTTCTGTTCTTGTACCATTCCTCTCTCTGTTGTTGTCTTGTGCACTTTTACAGACACACTAGAAAATCACAGATTGCTCCATCTCAACATTCTAGGTTCCAGACTTCTTGCTTTTTAATCCACACCAGCCCCACGAGAACACAGCTGGTCCCGGAACATCTTCAGAAGATGTTGTCCAGCCCGCAAGATCTCAAGATCTCTCTCCTCATAGCAGCATTGAAGGCTGGGTGCTTACTGAGTGTCTATGTGCCTCTACTTATGTGGGCCAATAAAAAGTTCTTCATTTCAAATAGCAGAACTTGTTTAATGTCAGAAAACCACACGAATTTGAAGATTTCATCTACAAACAGAAAATATGGACCAAGGCCACCCCATATGGAAGTAGAGTCCCGACAGCGACTTGCGTCGCCAGGGTTCTGGGAGCCCAACCAGGCCCTGCAGCAAGTGGCCCAGAGAGGCCCCACCTTATTCCGTGACTCTCCATCGTTTGCCTCTGCTCCCAGCCCAGCACCAACCAGCGGTGCCAAATGTGCACCCCAACCAATCACGAGCACGTCCCACTTCCTGCCTGGGCATCGGGCCGCCGCAGCCCTTAGAACTGCAGTCGGACGCACCTGGGACTCGCTTTCGTCTCTTCCTCCTCCTCCTCTTCCTCCCTGTCTCCTCTTCTCCTCCCCCTCCTTCTTCTTCTGTTTCTTCCCTCTCCTTCCCCACCTTCCCTCCCAGTCACCTCTCGCTCCCCTCTTCCCCCCTGCCCTCCCCTCCCCTCCCCTTGCTACGGAAGCCTCTGAATAAACAGCGGTAGCTTATTCTCCTTTGGGTGGCGGTCGTCACTTCCGCGGGTCCCCCGGGGAAAAGCCAGCACCCCTCCTGTGCTCATGCCCCTCGGACTCGCTGCAGGGCGCGTGCTTGTCCCGATCCCCCCGCAGACAGCCGGCTGGGCAGCGCGGGGGCTGCGCAAACGCCCACCCCGAGACAGAAGCGCAGCGAGCAGCGCCCGGGCCCTTGCAGACGCGGCCTCGCAAAACAGGAGCGCAGGCCACGCGGCCCGGAGGGGAGGCTGCCTCCCGCAGGCAGCCGGGCCCCCCACCCACCCCCGGGCCGTTTCTAGAGCCGGGCGTCTGCGTGTTTTCTTCGCTCCCCCTGGAAAGCGGAGCGGAGGAAAGACGGTGTGGAAAATGAACTGTAGGGGCGGGAATGGAGTGACGGCGAATTTCTACCTCTTCCGGACTCGGGGCTGGCGCGGGACGCATGTCCCCACGGTTGTCACTGTGGGGGTGAGGACGTGCTTTGAAAAGCTCGCATGAGGTAGGGATCCAAACTCCTTGCTCTCTGACAAGGATTCGAAAGGCTGTGTCATCTTGGCTGCCACCACCGTCACCAGAAGGAGCGAGAAGGAGTTTGAAGCAGCCACTGGAAGAAAAGAGAGCCTTCCCCTCGCCGTCGCTGGCGCGGGGTCTGTGCTCCAGGCAAGGGCCGGGAGCCCAAATCAGCTCCAGATGGGCCGCCGTTCCTGCAAAGCTTCCTGCCTGTGGCAAAGCAGCACAGGAAATTCAAACTTGGGACCGATTTTAACATAGAATAACATGATATAAATCTTACCCATCACAAGATGTACTTAGAACTGACGCTAGAAAAACACAACAATTTAACTCTCTAAGCAAGAGCATGTCTGGCCCCTTGCTATGGTGAGGGCGGGCGTGGGGGCAAGTTACATAAATCTAACATTAGAGATTCCAGTTGACCCAGATATCAACAAATGGCTGGGCCACGCGTCCTAAAAACAAGACAAGGGACTAAAAACGCCAAAACCTATTTCCGTGATCATTGTTATCTGATTGTATTTCTTTGTGTGTTAGGTCTATACTGTACTTTTCCCTGAGAATGGGATTTATAAAAAGAAACAGAAGGAGGAGAGAGAGGAGAGGAAGAAGCACCTTCCATAGGGTTCATTCAGAGTGAAGGAGCCGCTGGGTCAGAGCCGCTGAGGAGGGATGTCCCAGGAAGGGCAGACAGACACCAGGCAGTGGTGACCGTGGCTGTGGCCACAATTGTCACAATTTTCCTGTTACTGCATATTTGAAAGGCTCTTTCTCTGTCTTTATTCTTTTTGACGCATTGTCTGGGTCTGACTCTCCTCATGATGACAAAGTGAGCCCACCCCAAGAACATCGATTCCCATGTAGCCATGACGTCTAACCCAAAACGGAGTCTGTTAGCAGCAGAGATTTAGGACAACATGGGCAAGGAAATGCAGATGGGCATTTTTGTTGGAAAAAAAAAAGTTTTTAATCTTGTTTAAAACTGAAGGGGAGTGTAGGAGACAATGGATTACATGAAAAAAAACCAGCGTTCTGCCTAAGAGAACTCTGATCTGAACAAAGTCTGTTTGATTTTGTTTCATTTTACTTTCTTAATGTTTATTTATTCTTGAGAAAGACAAAGACAAAGAGCAAGTTGGGGAGGAGCAGAGAGAGAAAGAGACACAGAAGCCGAAGCAGGTTGCAGGCTCTGAGCTGTCAGCACAGAGCCGGATGCTGGACTCAAACTCATGATCTCTGAGATCAGGACCTGAGGCAAAGTCAGATGCTTCACCTACTGAGCCCCCGAGGAGGCACCTAAAGAACGTCCATTTTAAAACCTCATTCTTTGAGAAGGTCAGTGTCCACACCTGTCATGTGCTCTTAGCTCATTCTCACTCCCAGTTTGTTTCTGCCTGCTTTCCAAACCGTTTTTAATCAAGTTGTTAAGCACAGCTACAGCCAGCCATATTTCTTAATCACCTTTCAGGTCTGTTCTTATGGGATCATGCGAATACTTTGAGCAAATGATCCTTCATGGAGGAGACCTTACATCTGAGCTTCTGACTAAACCCAAAGAGAAGGAAGAACACGGTCCAGGATGAGCCACAGTTGCATCATCGGGCTCCTTCCGGGGCTCCTCTGTAGCACTGACCTCTGGTACCTGAGGTGCCCTGACTTTTGCATCATTAGTTGTGAAGAGGGAAAAAATGCAGTTATGAAACATATGGATTTGTGGGGAAAATCACAATCCATATATCAAGTTGATAACTAAGTGGCACTTCATAGTATTTGCCCACTTAACAGTAGGAAACTGTCATAGGTAAGCATCATGTACTATTTCATAGAATGCATTGACTGTCACATTGTTTCTAACCAATCACTATACTCTTTTCTATTCTAGCAAGATGTCCATTATCTCCTCTCTGGTTGCCCATCTTTGCTGAATTTCTAAGAGCTCTGAGGGCTTATGCAAAACCTATAGGAGTCAACTGTTCACACCCAAAGAGAGAACACTAAGGAACAGTTGAGTCATTTATGACTCTGGCTCTTATATCTGAGCAACATCATCCACAGCTACCTTGAGACCCTGGGAATGCAGGCCCACATGCATTTTCATGATTATTGGTGGAAGAGGGTCAATCCTTCTCCAACAGGGTCAAATTGAATGAACACACAACTGGGCCATGCTTGGGTCCCACTGGCTCCAGGTCTGGGTGACTCATTTCCAGCTCATAGTCAGGCCAAGAGACACAAGTAAAGATGTAACTCAGATACTGTTCAGTCCTAGATCTTGGGGTATCACATCCCTTCCCCACATGGAGAGGCCCGCCCTGGAGTTCTCCAGTCTTCACTTTTTATTTTAAATATTTATTTTATTTCATTTTATGTTTATTTTTCATCATCTCCAGTTTTTAAACCATCAAACACAAAATATAAGACGGTATTTTCTTTTCCCAGACAATGGGCTACTGCCAATGTTCAAATGGGGTGTCATCCTGGGAGATTTCATTCGGCACTAAGCTTTTCCTTCTGAAGGAAACTGACACAGTGCAGGTGACTTAGCCTCCAGAATACAGTTTCCCAAGTGTTTCATCCTATTGAAATCAGTGGTGTCAAGAGGTATTACAACACCACGCCCAGGAGAGATACAAAGTGTATATATATCTTAAAGCATGGTGTGGTGATAGAGCAACACAGAATTAATATAAAGAGCTCAAAGGTAATTGGCAATCACCTTAGGCCTTATTAACGAGTATTGGGTAGAAGTGGCCAGTTGCAAGCTTTTGTGCAATGAAACATTCTACAGATGGAAAGAAAAATTCCTAGAGTTATCCCTCTCACTCAAGAGCATGAACAAGGTACAGAGACAAGCAAGTCTTTATAGTTTGTCTTCTTTCAATCAAAATAAAAAATGATCTGGTACCAACCAACTCAGGAGATTCTATTGCATACCCCCTTCTCATCTTTTTGCTCCCTGTTGACACTCTGGTCATGGAAGCTGACTACGGAGGGGGTATGCACATCACAGAGACTCAGCAAACACTAAGACTTGGGGCTTGGCCAGTGTCAGGTCATAAAACATTTGCCAGATAGCTATTTCCTACACAGAAAAATGATTTAGAGCTAGTCAGGCTGGGCCAGGCGTGTTCAAGAGGGGTGAGAGCAGAGGCTCAAGGAGGAAGTGTCTTCACCCCATGTAACACTGTGGTGGCGTTGAAGGTTTATGCGTGGTGGGAGAAGATTGTGTGGTAACTCCAACTGGATGAAAGGGAAATCCAGAGATACTGGAAAACTCTGCAACTAATTTCATTAAAGAGACCACGTGAAAATATTATTCCCGAAAGGACATTTTTTAAAGGACAGTTTCAGACATGGTAAACATTTATTTTAATGTGGAATTTCTCAACTGTGAACACATAGCTAATATCCTAAATAGAATTTATAAATAAGAAACTGCCTTTGGCAAGGTTGTTAAACTATATAAATATTTGATAATGTTTGATAATATTTAATGATTGAGTTAAATTGTTCATATATTACTTATAGTAAGTTTTAAGAGTTAAGTTATTAAAAACAAACAGAACCACCTAGAGTGTCCAGATTTGTAAATGTATGGAATATAAATGGCTAAAATAACTTCTGCAATAAAAGAAAGAGGTAATTGTTCTCTCTGTGTTGCAATAATACTGCATGTAATGGATATTAAATTTGTCTACAGTATCTGTCTATATTTAGTGCATAACCTGCACTAAATCCCAGCAATAACTGATACTAGATCTGCAGGTAAAACTAAGTTCAACTGAGTTTGAGTTTACTAAGGGTACCAGGCAGCATAATTTGGTATAATGCCTATTTCCAGAAACCTCCATTATGAAAAGAACAAAATGATAGTGAACTGTTTGTGATGTTACTTGAAATCAATTCAAAAGTCTAGTTTATGCTTATAATGAATAAAATAATGTAATATTATGATTAACAAGGTTATCTTCATTTATCTGGATAAAATGAGTAGGCAATGTCACAGTACAAATACCAACTGGACTATTTGGTTATGGAATATTTAATTTAGTTGAAATTAAATGTTTTTTTAATGTTTTATTTATTTCTGAGAGAGAAAGACAGCGTGAGCAGGGGAGGGTCAGAGAGAGAGGGAGACACAGAATCCAAATCAGGCTCCAGGCTCTGAGCTAGCTGTCAGCACAGAGCCTGACACGGGGCTCGAAACCACGAACCATGAGATCATGACCTGAGCCAAAGTTTAACCAACTGGGCCAACCAGGTGCCCCTCAAATTCAATGTTTTAATCAAATTTTCTTTTGAATTTAAATTTGCAGATATTACATGAAGAAAATAGTAGTGTAGGTGCTCAAATTTATCAACTCATATATAGATATATGTATCTATATATGAGTTGATAAATTTGACATCAGGAAGTAATCAGTGGATTCAAGCAAAGTGAGAGAGAAGATAAAAGGCTTATTTGGGGGAAGATATCAGTTATAGAGTAATGACAGTGAAGATTTTGATAAATAAATTGCTAAGAAATGTATAAACTTCCAAAATGCATAAATTCTAGTAATAATTATGAACTTATAAAAACTGTAAACTGACTCAAGAAAAGTCACCATTCTCAAAAGTTAATATAATTATTCAATAAATTGAAATGGGGGTTAAAAATCTTCTCTAATAAGCAGAAAATCAGTAAGGACAAAGGTGAATGTAACAACACCTTTAATCAAGTGGGTACAACTAACATTTGTAGACTGCTTCAACCAATAGCAGAATACACATTCTCCTCAAGGTGATGTGGAAGATTCACCACAACAGACCATATTCGGGGCCATAAAAGACAGGTTAACAAGTTTAAAAGAATGAAAGTTATACAGTGTCCACTCTTAGATAATAATCGGATTAAGCTAGAAATCAGTAACAGAGATAGCTGGAAAATCCCAGGAGCATGGAGACTAAACAAGACACTTATAAATAACACATGAGTTGGAGGTGCCTGAGTGGGTCAGTGGGTTGAGCATCAGACTCTTGATTTCAACTGAGACCATGATCTCGTGGTTCATGAGTTCAAGCCCCACATTGGGCTCTGTACTTACAGTGCAAAGCCAACTTGGAATCCTCTCTCTTCTTCTCTTTGTGCCACTTTCCTGCATGCATTCTCTCTATCTCTCAAAACAAACAAACAAACAAACAAACAAATAACACATGGGTCAAGAGGGTATCTGGATGGCTTATTTGGTTGAGAATCTGACTCTAGATCTCAGCTCAGGTCCTGATCTTTGAGTCGTGAGTTCGAGCCCTGAATTGGGTATGGAGCCTACTTAAAAAAACAAATCAAGAAAGACATAAAAAAATTTTGAACTGAATAAAAATAAAAATACAACGTATCAACATATGTGGGATGCAATGAAAGCAGTCACTATAGGGAAATGCATAACATGCAATTAACTAATCTTTTTAACTAGATTAAAAAGTGCAAATGAAACCTAAAGACATAATAATAATTACAGTATAAATCAATGAAATTGAAAATGGGAAATCAATTGAGATAATCAACTAAAACAAAAACTCAATATTTGAAAAGAACAATAAAAACAGCAAGTCTCTAGTCCAGGCTAAATAAGAAAAAATGAGAGAGAGGAAGGGGGAGAAGACACCAATTATTAATGTAAGGAATGAAAGAAGGGACATAAGTACAGATCCTATGGAAAAAGGATAATAAAAGAATACCAAGAACAGCTCTGTGCTCACAAATTTGATAATTCAGATAAAATAAACCAATTCCCTCAAAGATACATTTGCCAAAACTTACAGGAGAAGAAAGAGACAATCTGAGCAGGCCTATATTTATTAAAGAAATTGAATCAATAGTAAATAACTTTCCAAAAGAGAAAGCACCAAACCCAGATAATTTTATAGGTCAATTGTATGTTCTATCAAACATCTAAGTAATAAATTATATCTATTTTCCACAATATCTTACAGAAGGTAGAATCAGAGAGAAAAATTCCTGACATTCTATGAGGCCAGCTTTGCCCTAACATGAACACTAGACAAATGCATTACAAGAAAAACAAATACATAATATCTCTCACTAACATGGATGCAAACATTCTCAAGGAAATATTAGAAAATTGAATTAACAATTATATAAAGAATTATGCACCACGATCAAGTGGGACTTATTCCAGGTATGTAAAACTGATTCACCATTAAAAAAAAATCAATTCATGTAATCCATCATATCAACAGACTAGAGAAGAAAAACAACATGATCATATCAGTAGATGCAAAAAAAGTATTTGACATAGGCTTAAACTCATTTATAATAAAAACTTTCAGTAAAATAGGGTTAGATGGTAATTTTCTCAGCTTGAAATAGAATATCTACCGAAAACAAAAACAAATACAAAAACCCACCACTCTATAGCTAAAAGCATAACTGATAGTGAGAAACTCAAAGCTGATATTTTTCCTATCTCCACAGTTCTGCCTCTTCCAGAATTTTGTATACTTGGAAACACACAGCACGTAGTTTATTTAAAACAAACAAACAAACAAACAAACAAAAAAACAACAAACGCTGACTTCATTTACTTAGTAATATGTATTTAAGGTTCTTCCATGTCTTTTCAAGACTTGATGGCTCATTTCTTTTTAGCACTAAATAATACCTTGCTGTCTGGATGTACCACAATGTATTTGTCCATTCGTCTAACTGAGCCACATTTTGATTGGTTTTGGCAATCATGAATAAAGCTGCTATAAACAACAATGTGCAGGTTTATGTGTGGACATTAATTTTCAGCTCCTCTGGGTAAGTAACAGGAGTGTGATTGCTGAATGGTATGCTAAGAATAGGTTTAATGTTGTGAGAAGTCACCAAACTATCTTCTAAGGCTGCTGACCATGTTGCATTCCCAGCAATGAATGAATGTTCATGTTGCTCCACATCACTAACAGCGTTTGGTTGTCAGTGTTCTGGATTTGGG
Source organism: Proteles cristata cristata (assembly GCA_017311185.1). Lineage (NCBI taxonomy): Eukaryota > Metazoa > Chordata > Mammalia > Carnivora > Hyaenidae > Proteles > Proteles cristata. Next base: position 357,564 of record JAESUZ010001109.1, on the reverse strand, counting down.
TCATTTCAATAAGTGTGTAGTGTTATCTCAAGGATATTTTAACTTGCATCTCTCTGATGACATATGACGTGGAACATCTTTTCATGTGCTTATTTTCTATCTGTATGTCTTCTTTGGTGAGATGCTTGTTAAAGTCTTTGGCCCGTTTGTTAATGGGGATGTTTGTTCTCTTATTGTTGAGTTTTAATAGTTCTTTACATATTTTAATACAATTTCATTACCAGGTGTACATGTTGCTAACATTTTCTCCCAGCCTGCGGCTGCTTGTCTTCTCATTCTCTCAACGTTGACTTTTGCAGAAAGGAATTTTAAATGTTATTGGAAGTCCAGCTTAGCAAGTATTTCTTTCATAGATGTGCCTTTGGTGTTTTGTCTAAAATGTCTCATTGGTCACCTGTTTTCTCTCATGTTATCTTCTAGGAGTTTATTAGTTATGCATTTTACATTTAGGTCTGTGATCCACTTTGACTTAGTCTTTGTCAAGGGTGTAAGGTCTGTGTCTAGTTTTTTTTTTTTTTTTTTTGGCATATGGATGTCTAGTTGTGCAACTCATGTATTACTATTGAGTAACAGTAGTTTTCTCTGGGAAAATGAAATGTTGTGTTAGAAGAGGTATCGCTGATGGAGATTCAATATGGCTGTCAGTGTGGGCATGACAGGCCAGGGTGTGGCTGCTGGATGTTAACTCAGTTCTTCTATTCTTCTCTTTCTATGAATAGCACACACTAGTCTCATCTTTTTCAAACTTGTGTTTTCAACATATATATGTGGGTGTATATATATATGTGTGTGTGTGTGTGTGTGTATATATATATGTACTTAGATATATTCTAGTTAAGAAAAGCTTACACACAGACTACTAACTTACCATCTATACCTAACACATTGTATGAGCTTTTCTAATTGTTATAGTAATTTGTTTATTTTGTCCCTATGGCAGGATTGAATATTCTTAATTAATGCAGCAAACATACAAACACATTTTGCCCATACAATAGAATAGAGTCTGCACAGGGATGGAAACTTGTTACGTGACAGAGGGCTTGAAAGATGAGTGGGAGGTGGGGGGAGAGGATTATTTAATAAGGAACCTGAAAATCTGACTCACCATAAAGAAAAAGATATATTAGGATTCCTACATCATATGACATATAAAAAATAACACCAGGAAATTTCAGCTAGATTAAGAACTCAAATATTTTAAAAAGGAAATTTTAAAAGTCTTGGTAAAAAATATGGTTCAGTATCTTTTAGGCCTTGATATTGGAAATATTTCTTAAACAGTATACCAAAACTATTAACTAAAAAAGAAAAGATTCATAAACTTGACTATTGTAAAATTTAAAACTTCCATATATTAAAACACACCATAAACAGAGTGGGGAAAAAACTTACAAACTTTGGTAAAACTTTTGCAATACATATAACAGATAAAACTTTGGGATCAAGAATATATGAAGAAGGCTACAAATAGGTGAGAAAATATAAATCAGTCAAAAGTGGGCAAAATATATGAATAAGCATTTCACCAAAAAAGAAAGCTGATGGCCAAAAAATACATAAAAAGAGTTTAACATAGTTATTGATAGGAAAATACAGACCAAGACTTAAATGAAATAACTTTTAAACCTATTTTATTGCTGAAAATTAAGAAGTCTCCAAGAAAATGTTGATTCAGAGAATTTCTTCTACTACGTGACCCATAATTATGGCAATCGGTGCCACTTCTTGGCCGGGGCACTTGCCATAGTTTCCTGAGACTGACCATTCACATATTTTCCGGCCAACACTCCCACTTTCAAGAACACGTCCAAGGGAGGTTCTTACACAAGAGAGGCCAGGGCACGCATGCCTGTCACAGTGCCGTTCAGAGTGCTGGTGACCTGGAGATTACCCAAACCCCCACCAGCTGGAGAATTAATAAATAAATTGTGATGTTTTCACATAATGGGATATTTGATACTCATCAAAACCAATTAATGTGATGGCACACAGCAGAGGGGGAGAATCGAAAACCCAATACATTCTTGGTCAGTTACTTTCATGTGTCAGCTTGGTTAGACAACGGTGCACAGCTTCTTGGTCTTATTGTGAAGATACTTTCGGCTGTGAAAAGCATTTATTTCTTTCTAATATAATTTACTGTCAAATTGGCTAACATATGGTGTGTACAGTGTGCTCTTGGTTTTGGGGTAGATTCTCGTGGTTCAGCACTTACATACAACACCCAGGGCTCATCCCAACAAGTGCCCTCCTCAGTGCCCATCCTCTTCCCCTCTTCCCCACCTCCCACCGACCCTCCGTGTGTTCTCTGTATTTAAGAGTTTCTTATGGTTTGCCTCCCTCTCTCTCTGTTTGTAACATCCCCCCATTTTCCCTCCCCCATGGTCTTCTGTTAAGTTCCACATATGAGTAAAAACGTATGACATCTGTCCTTCTCTGCCTAACTTATTTCATTTAGCATAATTCCCTCCAGTTCCATCCACGTGGCTGCAAATGGCAAGATTGTATTCTTTCTCATTGCCATGTAGTATTCCATTATATATATAAGCCACATCTTTTTTATCCATTCATCAGTTGATGGACACTTAGCATTTAAATCAGTAGACTTTGAGTAAAGAAAAATAGCCTCCATAATGTGGGTGAGTCTCATCCAATCAGTTGAAGGCATTAAGAACAAAAATAAATTTCTGTTCAAGACTAATTCAGAAACTCTTCTTGAGTTTCCAGGCCTCTGGCCTGCAGAAGGCACACTCATAACTGAATCATCAATTCTTATTTGAATTGCCAGTCTGCCCCCTGTCATACAAATTCAGACTTACCAGCCCCCACGATCCCATAGGAATTCATTAAAATAAGTCTCTCTTCTCTTTCTGTTTCTCTCTGTCTCTGCCTCTGTTTTCCTGTCTCTCTGGTGCCTGATACAATAATACAGAGGCATTTGGAAAAATAGTTTTGATAAGTTAAAAGAAAGCTTACATATACCTGTAACTATAGGAATACATAAGGTTGAAATCACATGTTAAGGAAAAAAAAGTCAGAGAATAATGAACATGAGATGAGAGTTGGCTGTGGTCAGGGGTATACGAAGGCCGAGGGGAAGGATGGACAGGAGCTTCTAGGTCCACAGAAGGTATTGTCAAAGTTGCACTTGATTTTTGAGAGCAGGTTCATGAGGACGAGTTACAGTATTGAAAATAATGAACTAAAGAGCACAGTAAGGGGAAACTGTCACAGACAACGGAGAAGGCGCCGTCAATCCCAGTGCGTATGACCCAATCTTCAGTACCTGACACCCATCGAAATATAACCAAGCCGGTAAATACGCATACGAAACAACAGGGTCATTGAATTTCTGGCTCCAAAGGATGGAGGCGGGGAGAGGGAAGACCGAAGGTGCCCGTGCTGAGAAAAGTGCACTTTTCAGCTGTTAAGACCGTTCCTCAAACTTGTCTGTCAGGCAGACTGAAGCGGCATGAACTTTCCGCGCCCCGGCTGCGCCCCAGAGTCACCCGGGAAGCAGGAAACCCCAGCGTCTGGTCCCACACCTTCTAATTTAATCGGTCTCGGGCGTAGCCTAGGCATCAACGTATTTTAAAAACTTGCACGTGATTCGACGGCGCAGCTGAGGTCCAGTCACACGAGGAAAGAGCCTGTGTGTTATTCGGACAGCACATGGGTGACTGCTTAAAGCGAGTTTTCGGTGCATATGGAACTTGATCAGATTTGCTCTGTAGAAAGAATATCCAAGAGAGAAGTAGGGGGCAGCTGGTTTAGGGTGGACACTGGAGGTCAAGAAGCGGGTTGGAGACGGCCTTTCTCTACGTGAGTGGAGGACAGGGGTCATGTCCGAAAAGGCTCACAAAGAACTTAATCTGCTCACCAGAGCACTGAGGCAGAGAGACTTCAGCTTCCTATGGGCCTGGGAGGGGCCAGAATCCAGCTTGGGACGAGGTGGCCTGTGGCCCACTGAGGGGGGACGGGGCAGGGAAGAGGAATCCTTGGCCTCTTGATATGTTGCCTTTGGAGGGTTTGAGGCTTGTTCTCAGAAGACTCATGTTGGCTGCAGGAATGGATCTGTGTTTCATTGGAGCAGCTGGAGGCTCAGCTCCAGTGAAATGAGCTGGGGAAATAGTGGTGGTGATCTTTGCATTTCCTGAAAGGTTTGTCTGCTGTGTTCTAGAATTCTTGCTTCCTTTTTCAAAAGTGTATTTATTTATTTTGAGCGAGGGAGGGACAGAGAGAGAGGGAGAAGGGATCGCAAGCAGGCTCTGCACTGTCAGCACAGAGCACCGTGTGGGGCTTGAACTCAGGAACGTGAGATTGTGACCTGAGCCGAAATCAAGAGTCAGACACTTAACCGACTGAGCCCCCAGGCACCCCCAGAAGTTTTGCTTCTTAGTCCCGGAGTTTGCTGCAGCACTTGTGAGGCTGTGCTGTCCTTCCTGTGATTGCTGTCTCTTCTGGGACCCACCGGCCTCTCCCAGTCCCCGTTAGGGCTGGTGGGGGTGCCTCTCCGCCTTCAAGTATCCAAGCCTTTAGTGTCGTGCCACAAACAGATACCTTTCCTGTTATTTTGTGTTTGTGTTTTAAAAAGTGGATGATCCATTAAATTTAAAGCTAAATCATTAACAAATAATATTGGTTTTTCCAGATTTGTGGGGCAACAGCAAGCCATTTCAAGGTTATTATTCACAATGAGATTAATGTTAATATTTCTTTTTTTAAGTTTATCTATTTTGAGAGACAGAGGGAGAGAGACCTTGTGAGCAAGGGACAGACAGAGAACAAGGGAGACAGAGGATCTCAAGCAGGCTCTGCACTGTCAGCACAGATCAGGACATGAGGCTCGAACCCACAAACCTTAAGATCATGATCTGAGCCTAAATCAAGAGTCAGGCGCTTAACCCACAGAGCCACTCAAGTGCCCCTAACATTTCTGATATTAAGGATTAAAGATAAAATAAGAATTTCTTTATTTCATTAATTCAAGACTTAGTCATTGAAAGCATGGTCCCAATCATTTCTATACTATGAGTGTTGAGGGTGTGTGTGTGTGTGTGTGTGTGTGTGTGTGTGTGTGTGTTGTTTATTTTGTTTTGTTGTGGTTTACCACTGTTTTTCTCGAAGGAAACTGAAGAATGACAGTGTCTAAATCTACATCAAAATTTGAAATCATCTGACCCCACCTTCTTTTCTAGAAGCTTAGGATATTGAAAAGACTTTACTTCATTCCCTTCTGGTTTCTTAATATGGACAATTTCCATTTAATCATAGTCAGATAACGATTTGCTTGGACTTGGGAGATGAAGAAGAGAGACGGTAGAAATCCAGGCTCATTTTACGAGTCCCCTGAGTCCCTAGAGCTTAGGTCTGAGTGTTCAGCAGACACCACTAGGTGCCGAGAAGGAGGTCAGTCTGCACAGCCTTTCCTCCTGGCCTCGTACCCCTGATCATGGAGCAGGCGAGCCCAGGTAGAAATGTTTGTCAAATTAAACCTGGAAATACGTCAGTATTTTTGAAGGGAATTAGGAGCAGAGGGAAAGTGTCTCTAGGTTTTGAAAACCTGGCGTGGAAAGGATGCGTGCCTGGGCCTTTCCTTTGTCAGGTCCCTTCACTCCTGAAGAAAAGCAGAAGCATTTCCGGCGGAAAAGGTCAGGGCCAGGTCAGAGGGGCAACCTGCGTCTAGCCTCCTGCCGAAACCCCACTTCCTGATCCTGCGCCTTTTGACAGGCTGAGTAGCAGCACTCGGACCGCTCAGCCCGCAGGAGGAGCAGAGGCGAAAGCAGGGGTATCGGGGAGTGTCAGCGGGAGGGCCGGGGATTGACGCATCCCCTCGGAACGCTTCTCCCACAGAGGCGCTGCCTGGAGCTGAGCCAGCCTCTTGGAATCACCAGCTCGTAGCCGGAATCATCTCCGCGGCCTCTCCTAAATGCAGGGACCACACAGAATTGTACTTGGGCCCAGGATTCATGTGATTATCGAATATATAAAATGGGCCATAACCTACACTAATTGCAAAAGAACCCCTCACACGGCATCTGTGATGGTGTTGTGTGAAGCCAGTGCTAATCTTAGGAGGAAAAGACAACACCTCTCGATGGAATAGACTGTCCGGCATTGGAGGAAGGATGAGGCGTGCATGGGGTCTCTCTCCTGCACAGTGGGGGGTTGGGGGTGGTTCAAAGTCTCACCCCTGGGCTGGCAGAGCATGCACGGCTTAGAACTCTGCCCTCTTTGATTCTGAACATGAACATAAAATACCTGGCTGGTGGAGTAGTACACGTCTGGAATGCAGAGGGGCATTTATGATAATTAGAAATAATCAAATCCAGACCACGGAAATAGGTGCAAGAAAATATTAAGTAATTTGTAGCCAAATGACTTTAGAACCTTAAGGTAAAATTTCCAGGTGGTGCTTACAGGACCCATAAACACTTGATTTAAAGGGGCAATATTAACATGGAGGTTTATGATCAGAGCACTGGAATTAAATTGATTGTGTCTGCTCTGGCTCTGAAAATAAAAATGGGATAACAAAGCAGCTACCCAAGTTAAAAGGCTTAAAGCGCTAACTTGCACAGCAAAGCTGCATTTGACATCGGTGTAGCTCAGGGATCGTAGCACAAAGTGCCTGGAAATCTCTGCCCCCACCCCCCGCCCCCGGATTCAGAGAACTCAGCTTCTTGCCCCGACTTTCTGCTTTGTTTCCCTGAATCCTCCAGAACAGAGCCGACACCCAGCTGCATGAGCAGTTGGCAAAGGCAGTGACCCGGGTGAAGATGTGCTCAGGAACTTGAATGACTACCAGAGGAGCTCACTGCTACAGGCTCTGGGTGACGCATACAGAGCAGGATGTGAACAAGATAGGGGGCCGTTCAAGCTAAAGCACCATTAGGCGACCAGAGGGTGCCCCAAAGAGGGCTTCTTGGATACTGTGAGTTGGAAGAAAGGAATTACTCGAGTACGAAGCTGATCCAGGAAGTGTACTTAATAACAAAAATCCTTGTCCTGTTACCTTCTAGGAACTTCTTGGAAAAATCACCCAAGAAAGCATATGGAAACCATCCTGTAGATCACAATTTGTGATACGAGTGAAGGGGTGATAGTTATTTACTGATGAACAGAGCCAATATATCCATGGAGTATAGGAAACAAGAGAATTAATAACCAAGCATTTGAAAACCTGGATCTTTCTCTTTCCTAAGAGATTTACTGGCCATTTAGGGTTGACTAAAATAGCAGTTAAGAATACCAACCGAGGGGCCCCTGGGTGGCTCAGTCAGTTAAGCTCCGACTTTGGCTCACGTCATGATCTTGCAGTTCACAACTTCGAGCCCTGGCCTGTCACGTCTGGCTCTGTGTTGACAGCTCAGAGCCTGGAGCCTGCTTCGGATTCTGGATCTCCCTCCCTCTCTGCCCCTCTGCTGCTCATACTCTGTCTCTTTCTCTCCCTCAGAAATAAACATTAAAAAATAATTTAAAAGAATACCAAACCAGGAACGTGGATTTGATTCCAACCTAGGAACCTGGATTTTATTCCAAATTCAGTTAGATGGCTTCTTCCCTGTGCCTCAATTTGCTTATCTGCAAAATACAGTGGTGATAGATAACACATTGCCTAGCTCAAGCATGGACATCACGATCAAAGGGCTTGGTCAGCATGGAATGCTCCTCAAAGTGAAAGGCTCAGAGGAAAGCCAGGCTGAGAAGTAGAAACTTGGATTCTCGACAGCATCATAGGGAAGAATCCAGACAGAGATTCTGGATCCAGGATCCGGAGGAATCTGGACTGAGTTCGCAGCACACCCACTCCGGGAGGCTGGGAAATTATAAAAAAAGTCTCAAAGGCGTTACTTTTCCCTCTGAGCAAGGGTGGCCAGCAAGTTCGCAGGAACCCGGGAAAGGGTGCTGTGTTTCAAGACCTCGTGACTTAGAGACTCTGAGGAAGATACACTGGCCAACCATTGCACACGCTGCCCGTGGGACAGACCGCATCCGACAGAGACTGGCCATTCCATTTCTTAATGTGAAGGTCACTGCAGCCTCTCACAAGAGCACTTTCCATGGTAGGCTGGAGACAAGAGTTTCACAGAAGACGGTTCAAGGCAGGCTGGGAAGACAAAATCCCGGGTCAGGAAGAACGCACTACCCCTCAAGGGCAGTGCTGTCCCAGCAGAAGATGGGTCAGCGGCGGTTTTCAAAATGATGCGTGGTAATCACAGCAGGTGACAATACTCTTTTTTTTTTAATTTTTTTTTTAATGTTTTATTTATTTCTAGGAGAGAGAGAGACAGCATGAGCAGGGGAGGTCAGAGAGAGAGGGAGTCACAGACTGAAACAGGCTCCAGGCTCTGAGCTGGCAGTCAGCACAGAGCCTGACGCGGGGCTTGAACCCACGAACCGCGAGATCATGACCTAAGCTAAAGTCGGACACTTAACCGACTAAGCCACCCAGGCGCCCCAAGTGACAATACTCTTGAGACCTTGCAAGCCTCAACTCCCCGGCAGAAGGTTCACCTAGGACCCTTTCCCTGCATCTGGGAATCTCACTCCTGCCCTCAAGCCTGCTCTGGCGCACGAGTCAGGTTCTCCAGGGCATCTCCTCCAGAGGGAGGGAGTGAGGGAGATGTGCCCTTACAGGGCCAAGCGGGAGAGCTGACTGTAGTAGAGAACCTTCCAGAGTACAAGCCCTGGTGTGTCTTCCACTCCGACACCTCTTTTATGACTTCCTATAGTCTAATTGTATGGGTATGAGTGGCTTTTTTTCTCCGTTTCTTTAATACACAGGATTTTATTTGAAAGGGGGTCATTAATACACATCAGACACTAGAGGAGCTTAGAGGCAAGTGTGAGTTAAAGGCCAAGCCTGCAAGTTTCAGTCCTCAGAACACGGATTCTTTTCACACAGGTCATTTTATTTAGCATCAAACAGCCTTGGGAAGTGGGCACTGTCGTTCCTTTATTTACAACAGGGATGCTGAAACTCAGCCCAGATGATGTGGTGGACCAGCAGCCTGGCCAGCACTGGCTCTCAGGCTAGATGCTCTCCTCAAACTCTGTGCCACACGACAGACTGAGTGAGTCCAGTGCTTAAATAAGTGTCCCCTCCATACCTTCCATAAAGCAAGGAAGATGTAAACAAAGGCACATCTTTGTTTTGAAATATGTATATTATAAAAGCTAGACATGTCTTGGAGTTTAATGAGGATTTACCCTAGATCTTGAGAAAGTAATAAATGCAAAGTTTACTACTATGATAGGGACTTCATTCCTGCTTAAATGTAAGCTCCACAAAAGAGGGAAATTTCTGTTTTTGTTTAAGTCCCCAGTAAAGTAGTGAGTCTGTAGTCGACATCGAGCACATCGTGGTGAATGAAGGAATGGATGCACAGACGAGCCCCCACGTGGCAGACACGAACAGCAGTGGAAGGTAAAAGATGTCTAAAATAATAACAACAATTTATAGAGTTGTTTTAACTTTTGGAAAAATATGCACTCACAATTCGACCCGTGAAATCTTGTATCACTTCTTTAGCTAAAACTCAGTGCTGAAATAATTGATTGAGTCTTATTATTCAAATGGAGGTTATTGAAATGGAGGTAATTGAAATGGAGGTTTTCCAGGACACCTGCGTGGCTCAGTCGGTTTGGTGTCGACTTCGGCTCAGGTCATGATCTCACAGTTCACAAGTTTGAGGCCCACGTCAGGCTCTGTGCTGACAGCTCCGAACCCAGAACCTGCTTCAGATTCTGTCTCCCTCTCTCTCTGCCCCTCCCCCACTAGTGCTCTGTCTGTTTCTCTCTCAGAAATAAACATTAAAAATTTAAAAAAGAGAAATGGAGGTCTTCCATACAAGTGCATTTTTCAATAAATTGAAATGTTTCTTGAGACAAGTTTTTTTCAATGAAGCCATGATGACATTGACCTGTCTAATATACCTTCAACTTCTAACATCACAAAATTTATCTTTTTTTTTTTTTTTGATAACTCTGAGTTATCCAATATTGTACTTTGCTAAAATACAGAAAGTTTGGCATTGTGGGTTGGGGTAGAACTTATGTTTATGTAATGTATATTTCGATCTCATACATGAGGGCCTAAATGTGGTGCAGGTGGAGAGTGCAGTTTATATTAGTTACCTACTGATGCATAACAATCACAAACTGACCTAGAACTATGCAGATCTATTAGCTCAGGGTGGGGAGGTCAGGACTCTGGATCCTCTGCTGGTGGTCACCTGGACTGCAGTCAGGGTGCTGTTGGGGTGGGGCAGACTTCATTTCCTTGTCCTATAGGATGGAGCTCCATGCCCCAGAGGCTGCCAGCCATTCCCTGCTCCTCAGCTCTCTCCTCTTCTTTAAGGTCAAAGGAGACACTTGCTGTTTAGAACAACTCAGCTCCAGACTTTTCCTTCAAGGACTCACCCAAGAAGGCCAGCTACATCAGGATAATCTGCCTTTTGAATATCTAAAATTCAACTGATTGGAGTCTTCCATTACCCTTGCAGAATCCCCCAATCAAACGTGCTATGAGTTGAATTGTTTCCCTCTAAAGCATGTTCAAGTCTTAATCCTCAAAATCTGTGACTATGACCTTATTTGGAAAGAGGGTCTTTGCAGATATAGTTAATTTAAGGTGAAGTCATTAAGGTGGACCCTAAATCAATATGGCAGGTATCCGTATAAAAGAGGTGAGACTGGGCACCTATACTCAGGAGAAGCCCTGTGAACATGAAGGCAGAAGAATGCGGATGTTTCCAGTAGCCACAGAATACCAAAGATTGCAGCAAGTTCACAGAGGCCAGGGGAGTGGACCAGCCACTCCGCTCCAGCCTCAGAAAGAGCCAGCCCTGCTGATGCTTCAGCCTTGGACCTCCAGCCTCCAACAGCATTCCTGTTGTCTAACCCACCAGTCTGTGATGCCTTGTTTCGAAAGTGCCAGGATCCTAGCACACGGTCATGTTCAGGGCTACCCACCCTCAAAGAGGGGGTTTTACATCATGGGGAGGACATCGTGACCACCCGGAGATTCTGCCCAGTGCCTTCTTCCAAACCCATGACTGTTCCGTCAGCACCATGTAGAGAGGCACAGAGGTGCCCTTGAACCCCCCGGGGGATACCACGTGGAGCTGTTCGGTGCAATCCAGACCAGTGCGGCCTGTGTTCTGTCCAATAACACATGTGACCATCCAGGCCCCAGGTTTTCTCATCTGGAAAATTAGAGGGTCAAAGTAGATGATCCCTAAAGTTCTTTATTTTCTGAAATTCCACGATTGATTCTTTTTGCAGAGTTACGTGCAAGGACTTGGTTAAAGTGATCTCCTCGCAGCTCTGAGGCCCGGGTTCTGTCTGTGAGATTTTGTAGCTGTGCTCTGGACGACTGGCTTGCCAACATTTGGGTTATTGGATAAACAAGACATTACCTCATTTGGTTTTATTGGATGGGGTGTATAATTAACCTCTTTAATAGGAATACAGACAAGCGAACTTATCTTTTGAGCATCTTTGTACAAACTCACCCAGTGGATCGCATCTTCGGTTCTGCTCTGTCTTGATAGATAATTTTTTTTTCTCATTAGTTGGAATCTTTTCAGTGCAAATGTCACTTCCAGCCCATAATTCTACCACCTTCTTATTATATTATCCTAGTTAATCCATTATGTCTTACACACTTTCCTATGTTTAAGGGCTCTCTTCTGTACTAAAAATAAAAAGTCCTTGTTGTGTTTAAAATATAGTTTCCAGTCTATTAGGGAAATAGTCCTGTTTTTGCTTATGCATGAATTCAAGTGGGTATGCTTCCTCGCAATTAAGTCACCTCCTTAAATATTAAAAAAGAAAATAAATACCGTTGTCATACCAGAACATTCTATGCATTATGATGCTTCGACACATCATTTAATGATGATAACTTTTAGAGCACACTGAGAGAAACAACTGGAGAATCTGAACCATGAACAAAAACAATCCCATCAAAGGTTAAACTTTCATTTGTTCAAATGCTCTGTGAATAGAATCCATGCATCACTTTGCAAGAGAAAAGGTAACTCATATGGGTTATGGTTTCAGAGAAGAGTTACAAAGCAGGAGCCAATCTTTTCACAAAAACTTTTCTTCACCTTGTTTTCCAATTGGAAAGTCCAAATTCCATACACGTTGCTGAAAAACCTCTTTTAAACCGAGGCTCTCCCCACAGTTCCACTCTGTGGCATTTTCCATTCTACCTCGGACTAAAAGGAGCCCCATGGCAGCGCGGTAGATGAATCTAAAATCTGACGACGTTGTGGTCGGCAGAAGGGGCATGACATTGCCTCTCCTCTGGTTGGACTATTTCTTTCTGGGTTCCTTGAACTTGGAATTTCTCTTTAAAATGTCCATTAATTCCTATTAGGGAGCTACTAGTAAAGAAAATTGCATGTTGGCTTTTATCAATCTGTATGAATAAATGTTAACCATTCTCAGTTAAAAGGGCTCCTTTTAGCTCCACTCATGTGAAAACAGCTAGAACAGCAGGCACATCAGCAAATCATTCAGAAGATTAATGCACTCAGGCCCGCACAAGGACTCGGAGATGTGTATTAGCATTATAGATTTTAATTTGAAATAATGTCAGTCTTTTCAGGCCCGCATTGTAGTGCATGGGCCGCCATCTGCTTATAATAATGAGGCTGACAATCCACGTAAATGTGATTTGCTGCCTCTTTGCCAACATAATGGCTGGGATATTGATCCTAATGGCGGAGCGGTCTCTGGCATTCCGCTCAGGAGACAGAGGACAGGCGCAGGCGAGGGGGTTTCTGATTCTTTAGGTAGAACAGCAGAGAGACACAGAAGTGTCTCACTGCACTAACAGCCACACTGGGCATGTCTTCAGTGGTCATCCTTTCCTGCCTGTGTCAGTGTTTCAGAGCAACTCCAAGTGCAACTGGCCAGATGAAGGGGAGACCAGACCTGGTATAAAGACGCTAACTTCTCCCCATATTCCTGTTTGTCACGGCAACGTGTGATAGGAGAGTTGCCAGAGGAGTAACTCAGAGGAACTGGGTGATCCAGATAAACCTCTGAGGCTGCTGTCCAATATGGCGGCCACTGGCCCCCTGTGGCTACATACTTTTAAACTAGTGAAAATCAAATGAAATTAACAACTTAGTTCTTTAGGTCTCAAAAAGTTATCTGTGCGCTCATGTCCATAGAAGCATTACTCATCATAGCCCAAAGGTGGGAGTGACCCAAGTGTCCGTCACCAGGTGGAAGGACAAACTAACGTGCTGTATATGAACCTCAGGATATCATTCCACCTCAAGAAGGAAAGGGATTCCGACCCCTGCTGCAACACAGATGAAGCTTGAGGACTCCGTGCTGAGTGAAATAAGCCAGTCACGAGAGAAAATAAATTGTACAGGTCCACTTATATGAGGTATCTAGACTCATTGCATAATGGGTGCAGACTTGTAGTTTTACAAGATGAAAATATTTCTGGAAATGGCTGCTGGTGATGGCTGAACATCCACCCCAAGCAGACTTGATGCCACGGAACTGTCCCCTTGAAAATGATTAAAATGTCACATTATAGGTTGTGTCTATTTTGCCCCAATAAAATGCAAGTCCCTCCTTTGCCTGACAGCCACATGTGGCTAGCCGCTATGGTGCTGGGAGTTGCAAAGATAGACCATTTCCACCATCCTGGAAAGTTCTGCTGAATATCGCCTTCCAAGGCTGCTTCAGGGTGCAGACTGGAAAAGGGCTGCCCTGTGCTGTGGGACAAAGTAGTCACAGCAGAGTGCTGTGTTCTGTGTCCCGGTGTGCACAGGAATGTGGCAGAAGGTACCATGGACCATATTCATTCAATGGAGACCTGACTTATAAAATTGAGCTTTACTGGCTTTGACTTCAATTGCCTCTGTATTTTCTGTGATGCATTTTTCATTTTCAGAACGATTAACCATCAACCTGCAGGGGATTGTTGTGGTCAGTCCCCTTGCTACCCCCATTTTCCCAAACTCATGCACCTAAAAGATGGAAGGGTGTGCCTTGAATATCGGTGTACACGTAAACCAGAGGGCCCTATGTCACTTCAGTAGTACAATCTGCCCTTGACCTGCAAGTTCACCAATGAAGAAACCAACCAATGAATGATAAGCTACGGATAAGTAAGTAGGAGATGTAAACCAGAGGTAGGGATGGGGGTTTGGTTCTGCCGGTCCATAGGCCATTTGAGACATGACCCTGGGCTCATAATATCCAGTGATGCAACAGCACACTATGCTATCCTAAGTACCTCCAGGTAAGGGATTCTTTTATGATTCACTTTAAGGGAAAATGTGTTCAAAGACAGAGTTGCATCCAATGGAGCTAGCTGCTAACGTGTAGAATACACCTGATGGCACAAACTCTCGTGATACATGTTCCACATGATTTACATGTTACATGTTACTGTGACCTGGAATGGATTCTCATTTTATATTCTCTCAAATTCAGTTATTTTTCTGCAGAGATGGTCATATCCACCTCATAGTGTGGCTGTGGGAATTATACACAATCTGCAAAAAAATTAAATGAAAGATGGTCAATTTTTTTTATCACATATAATTATGATGAAGAATGCTTTGAGACTGTCAGCTACATGTAACTTCAGGATTCTATTGCACCTTGAAGATTTGTTTGACTTTATCGCATTATAAGGTCGTTCAGGATTATGGGAAATGGAGGGAATCTGCCTTTCATGAGTTCAGCCCTAACATGCTGAGCTGGGGTTTCACGTCTGCTGCATATGTGGTTCCCACTTACTCTAGTGACATGCTCTTCCCACTTTCCAGGTCTGAGAGAACTGAGGTCCGAGAATGAAAAATGTCTCCCCAAAGTCATGGATACCAGCCAAGGTGGCTCTGGTGGCTGCACTCATGCTACCCAGGTTTTCTGGTGACACCACCACTGCCCTTCCTGTGACTTTGAGCTAGTAGTGTTACGTCTGCCCTGGGCCTCACAGTCCCTACATTAGAGCTCAGGCTCATGGTGGGCTGGTGAGTGGAAGGAGCTCAGTGTCTGCCAGGCAGTGTGTGCTGGTCAGGGTCAGGATCTACTGCCTGGTGTCAGTGGAGGAGGTTGCAGATCCCCTAGCCCCCAATCCAAGCTTTCCCTGTGATCTTGAAGGTGTTACTCATTCATGATCCGGTCATTCATGTTCACTCAAAGCCTTAAGGGTAGAGATGCATTTTATTGCCTTCCCATCTATCCATCCATAGCACCAAATCTGATTTCACATTTGCTTGCTCTTCAGTGAGTGTGTCTGCAGAAGTGACTCCCAAGGCACCATGGGGAGCTGCCCACAGATGGGCTCTCTGCTTAACACTGTGCTGTGGGCCTTAGAACATCTGCAGGGAAAAGTCTCTGAGGTCCCTCTTTTTAGCCTCTCAAGAACCGCTCATAATGAAAATGAAAGAACACATTATTACTCTGGTATAACTGCAGTGTTCCCTTTTGTTCTTTGTTAATGAAGGTGACCTCCTCATTCTTTGTGCTGAATGTATTTTTAAATGTAATACTCATTTATCAGCGATAATAAAATATGTAAAACCACATAATTTGTATATATACCTAGATGTGGTCTAGTCTACCATTAGTGGATCTTCTGAAATGTGCACATTTTTGGTACCAAGAGTTACTCTGCCTCAGCTGGCCAGAATTGCCTAATGCCTCCATTAAGGTCAAGCTCTAATGGAGACTAGATCTACATGGTTGTTACAGGATGGCTGGATTTGTCCCTCTGGATTCACGAAAGCTCTTTCGAGTTTAATTCGGCTTCTGTTTTGACAATTCAAAATAGTAATACCATTGGGGCGCCTGGGTGGCTCAGTCACATAAGTGTTCAACTCTTGATTTCAGCTTAGGTCATAATCTGATGGTTTATGAGACTAAGCCCCAATGTCAGTGCAGAGCTCACTTGGGATACTCTCTCTCCGTCCCTTCCCTGCTCACTCATTCTCTCTCTCTCTCTCTCTCTCGATATATATATATATATATATATATATATATATATATATCAAATAAATAAATAAAAATTAACGTTAAATATAGTGATGCCATTTACCAGTTTCTGAGATGCGTCTATTGGGAATCAAGGAGGACATGGTCTTATTAATTTGAACCTAAGTATAGGATGCAACTAGGCTCCAGGGGTACAGAGGGTGCAGGACATTTCCAAGAGCATCACTTGGAAACACCTCCTAGGAATATGGAATCGTGAGTCTGGAACTTGGCTGAACAGTGTGAGCAGACACAGTGACTTGTCATCTTCAACGCGCAGAGAGGAACCGGCTCAGGCATGGGGTCAGCAGAGGTGTAGGGGTGCCAGGGAGGACAGCGCGTGGGGGGGACTCGGGGAACATGAGGGGGACTGGGGCTCAGAGGGAATCAGCGAGACAGAGGTGTGGGCTGTGGGGATCACAGAGATGGTGAAGGAAAGAGGTCTGTCGGTGCTCAGGGCTCGAGATCTCTGAGATGAGCAGGAATCAGGGAGATGAAAACTAAGCACAGCCTTCCTTTTCTCTCCTGGAAATGGCGATGGTGGGATTATGGGGAGCACAGAGAAGGGGCGCTCGGGCTGGCCCGCGGCAAGCTTGTGCACACGCCCTGTCTGCTGCCAGTGCCGTTCAGCTGTCCCTGGGATGGTTCCTCGGTCACCCTTTCCTGTGTAAACTCCTTCCTCCACCTACTGTCGTCAATCAGAAAATCTACTGTGGATATAAAATTTAAGGATACTTTTTCCAGAGGAATATCTTCTCAATGTAAATTACAAGTTTCATTGATCCTTCTATTCTTTACAGATTTTAGAGGAACTGGTTACTATTAAGTGATTTCCTTGACCTCCTCCAAGTGCCTTTGAAGATTCTGTGACCCTGTCTTAAATACTCAACCTAAGCTTCAGTTTCTTCGTCTGTGAGATGGGGATAATCGGGTCTATTTTGGAAGGTGATTGCAAGTGTCACGTGGGCTATTACAGGTGGAGTGTTAGGCATGTGACCATGAGGTGGTAAATTCGGTAAATGAAATCAGTGGTGGCTCGAATTCCAATATGCATTCCCCTCTCTCAGTGGCCCGTGTGCTTGGAGTAAGGGAGAGAAGTGGGCTCACAGCCCCAGCCACACACACCAGACTGGATACACCATGTGAGCAGGGCTGTGGACGTGGCAGGTTTGGGCAGACATGGAGACCCCGGGAGCTCCATCCCCTAGGGACTGAGGGGGTGAAATGGGGCATAGAGCCCTGGGGGTGGGCGTCACAGTGAGGACTGCTCCGGTTTTGGAAGCCAGGTAGAGTGGTAGGACCTTAATTTATTAGGAAACAAAAGCCAGCTGATGTTGGCTCTGAGTGAATATAACACGGCTGTATGTACATCTTAAGAATTAAGATTTGTGTGGGATGGAGTAGGATGGAGAGAGAGCTAAGTCAGGGAGATAATCAGGGCTCAATCCCTGTGCTCCAGAGGGGGGCCCCTGGGCTGTGGTGAGATAAGACAGAAGCAATACAGATCACCATGCAGTGTTTTGGGGGAGAAGGAAGAAGGGGAATTGAGGAAGCCCGCAAAGTTTTGGGCATTTGTGTATGGAGAGATAGCGTGTTGTGTCAGAAATAGAAAATAGGAAATCTTCAAGGGAAAGATGCTGGACAGAAGGGATTAGGAAGTCAGCTAGGCTTTGACCGTACACACAGGTCGAGATGGCCAGCACCCACTGGGGAGTGTGGGGCTGGCCCTCATGGACAACATGGGGTGTCAGGGGATGTGCTGCAAAGAAACACGGAATACGATTACACTGTGAGGAAAACAGTCGGTGGGAGGACTCTGACCCCTGACCCAGGCAGGGCTCAG
The DNA here is from genome assembly GCA_017311185.1 of Proteles cristata cristata. Classification (NCBI taxonomy): domain Eukaryota; kingdom Metazoa; phylum Chordata; class Mammalia; order Carnivora; family Hyaenidae; genus Proteles; species Proteles cristata. Next base: position 339,695 of record JAESUZ010001109.1, on the reverse strand, counting down.
TAGCATCTAAGCAAAGTGTGGAGGGGGCATTTAGGAAATGAGTGCTGGACACTGAGGCTCTGAGCTCATCTCATTCACAGCATGGGGAGGTCCTGCTGTCCCTGGCCATGACCTTGGAATGGGCAGCAGCCCAGCTGCGGGGCTGGCAAGAGGCGGTGCTCATTGGGCAGCCTAAGCGTCTAATTCTGGAGAGTTCCAAACGTGCTCCAGTGCATCAGTAGCTGTGATCCAAATCTCTAAAACTGATTCTACCCTAAGGTGCAGTCATCGTCACATTTGGAGACAGTATTTTCTCCCATGGAAGAGCCTTGTATTGTGGCATAATCTGGGCCCCAACCTTCCCTTAAACAACTGACAAAGATGCTGATTCATTGTGAAGAGCCCCTCATGGCCCAGCGCTGCGGACGGTGCAGAGAGAAGGCAAGCAGGGCCCCCACGGGGGGAGGTGGACACAACATTGGCAACCCTGGACAATGGGCCAAGTGGGCTCAGACGTGTGCGGGGTGGCGCGGGAACTGCGTGGTGAGAAGACCCCTCAGAGGAACCGCCTTTCTGGACGTTTCCAGGCTACACAGCCCAGGGGAACAGGTCCCAGGACAGAGCGATGTGCCAGGAGCTGCAGAAAACACATCCTTATATTTCCTGGGCCCACACACAGCCCCGTGTGCAGACTGCTCGTCCATCAAATGTGGACACACAGCTGGTTCTGTGCTCTGGGGTCCAGAGCCACTGTCTTAGGTGGTGTGCAGCCGGGTGGCGAACTTCTGGATGGAGAGTCAAGACGCTGCTGGTGTGCCCTCCCTGCTCTCCACGTGCCCTGCTGAGACCCCTTGCTTGGCTTTGTCTCTTTACTCTTCAGCGAGAAAGTGAGTTGAGTCGTTGCAGTGGCTCATCTCGGAGCTTCCTCTACACTCCTGAGACTTATCTCAGCACCAGACACAATGAGCCGCCATCTTTTCCCTTGGCTCTTTTAGACATACCGTATAAAGGGGAAACTTTTGTTTGCCTAAAGAGGCCATGACATTTCCCACTCTGCGGGCACGCTCATGCGCGCATGCATACACACACACACACACACACACACCAAAAAAGTCTACTCAATAAATGTTGAAGTAGAATGCCTTTTATTTTAAAGCTTTGTAATGAGTTTGAATAAAGTTTTACTGCCTCATAGTCCCAAGAGCCTTCGTTTTATAAGAGCATTCTCATTACCTGAATTTTATGGCCAAGGAATTTAAAAGAAGGAAATTGTAGATATTTAGAAAAAATCATTTTTAATAATGTCAAGTTCTTTTTATAATTGTGATGTCAGAATTTGTAATCAAATTGGATAATCAGATAAAATGTCTGCATACCCAATTATTACCAATGCCTGTTTTAAACACCATGAGTATTCCTGGGAGTCATTTTCGTCCCCCCACCCCCACCCCGAGAGACTTTTGAGACATTAGCTCACCACAACATTCAACCACCTGCCAAGCATTTTATTAGTCTCTCCAACTGCCCAAAATAATCCTCAAGGTTCCTTTTGAATAAAGCTCCAGGCATTGAATGATAGAAAATAGAGTGAAGTTGCTTGAGGAGAATGATCAGGGTGCAGCCATGGACAAGCAGACTGGCTGGGTGCTGGAGAGGGCAGGGAAAACACCGGAAGCCCACTGTCCACGGGACACTGGCCCACTGTCCACGGGACACTGAAGTGGGATTCCACATCATCTAACTTAAGGTTCAGCACATCCTGAAGGGTAGTGACCTGTGTCTATTTTGCTTGTGAAGGCACTGGGGTCCAGGAGAGCTGATTGGATGGTGCAAAGCCACAGAGCAGTGCTTAGGAGGACCCGGTTTCCGAAGAAACATCTGAGTCATCTTTCCTTGGAATGAGCACTGGAGACAAGCATGGTCATGGGTCCAAGAGCCGCCCCAGCGAACGCCTTTGTACAGAAAGTTCTAGCAGGTCAGCTCCGACCTCCCCCTTACTCCAAGACATCCTTCCCTTATTCTCAGTTGGAGGCCCTGGAAATTGGCCTACCTCTTTGGAAATACACCGAGTCCGGCTGTCTGATTCAAAGGAAAGAACTTAATTTAGTCTTTTTGGGTTTTGGTATTATTTATGGAGGTAGTAAACATATGGCACCCTTGTTCTGGAGTCCTGATGAAATAGCCAACATAACTATGGGTGTACATAGCTCTGAGGAAGTCTGCGCTCACGGATCAAGGAGTTACATCTCTATACGGTCTTTCCCATAGGACTTTAACCTTCACTCCTATGGGTGACTGGATGTTCACCAATTCCATCCAAATCTAACAGATGATTGGACTTTATTTGGAAAAATTGGCATTTAGGTTGGGCACTAGTTTAAGCTTTTTTACAAGAAAGAGTGGTATCCCACATACTTAGCTTTCTCAAGATGGTCAGAAAATATTGAAAACTAAAATGGATAGCCATTTATGTGGTGTTTTTAAGATATAACTCTACATAAAGAAGGTTATATCATTCCCATGTTTTATAAAGGTTATTTTGTTTCTCAGTGCATCAGGAACAAATGAAGATAAAGAGGAACCAAATATTCAAAAAATAGTATTAACAAACCACTGTGGGTTTGTACTTACTCTGGCTACTTGTAAAGTATCATGAGATAACACATATCTTTAGATAACACAGTCCAAGCAGAGTGCCTAGAACTGAGTAAGCATAGGAGGCAGAAGCAAGTAATAGGGGCTCCTGGTGGCTCAGTCTGTTAAGTGTCTGGCTCTTGGTTTCGACTCAGGTCATGATCTCATGGGTTCATGGGTTCAAGACGGATGTTGCGCTCTGCGCTGACAGCTCAGGGCCTGCTAGGGATTCCCTCTCTCCCTCTCTCTCTGTCTCCCCCACACTCGTGCATGCACTCTCTCTCTCAAAATAAATTTAAAAAGTTTTAAAAAGAAGCAAGCAATAAGTGCTGTTGAATCAATGAATGGATGCATGGATGGAACATCTTGGGAATGGGCGTTCTTCCTACCTCCTGCCCGTGTTGGAGACGAGAGTAGGACAGGAGGAAATGACCAAGCTAGGAAGGACCCCACCTGGAATTCCAGGCAGATTGGCCATCTGTAATTTTAACCCCCTTTATCTACTTCAAGAATACTCACAGTGGTGACATCCATGTCTTTACTGATATTAGCAGTTTGCAGTAATATGTTTCATCATGATTTTATTAAATCACAGTCATGCTGGGTAAGATGCACGAGTCTGTGTTCAAAAGCTGTTGAAAGAAATTCTGTGAAGACCTGTATGTAAGTGTCTTCACAACTGGATGAAGTCGTTTGTGAACTCAGACATTGACTCCAGGCCAGCGCCACCAGCAGAATTGACCTTTCCTTTATTCCTTCTGAGGAACTGAATATGCTGCAGTTTACTCTGAATGCTGACCATGTCTGATGCAGCACTTACTCAACAAACAACCCAGGACAGGCACACCTCAGGGGACCCGGCACTCGGTCCTGGGTTCCAGGGATTGGCGGTGAGGGGTGGTTCTAGAGGAAGCCAGAATCCCAGAAATGTTTTACTGCATTCAGGGTTTCTTGACCTCATAGCCTGACTTGCCAACTGCAAGTGAGGAGCCTGGGCCCCTTTCCAGACCCCACACGCCTCCTTGAAGCTTTAGAGGAAATCAGCAACCCGGACAGTGAGCTCTGGGCTTCCTGTAGCTAGAATGTTCATTATGGCTGTTGTGACTAGTTGCCTACCTTCAAAGGGAATCGTGTTAATCTCTGGCTGTGAAATGGTCCTAGCTTTTCCTAGGACAGTGGTTTTAAAGGTGTTTTCGTGTGTGTGTGTGTGTGTGTGTGTGTGTGAGAGAGAGAGAGAGAGAGAGAGAGAGAGAGAGAGAGAGAGAGCTTTAGCTGTTGAAACCTTTATTAAGATGTTATAGTACAAAAATGCCAAATAAGAAGAAGACAAGAAGTGGGGCGCCTGGGTGGCTTAGTCGGTTAAGCGTCTGACTTTCGCTTGGGTCATGATCTAGCGGTTCGTGGGTTCGAGCCCCGCATTGGGCTCTGTGCTGACTGCCAGCTCAGAGCCTGGAGCCTGTTTCAGTCTGTGACTCCCTCTCTCTCTGGCCCTCCCTTGCTCACGCTGTCTCTCTCTCTCTCGACTAGAAATAAAAAAAAAAAAAGAAGAAGAAGAAGACAAGAAGAGGGAGAAGGGAAAGGAAGGGGGAGGAGGAGGAGAAAGGGGAGGAGGGGGAGGAGATAATGAGAAGGAGGAGGGAGTGAAGGAGGGGTGAGGAGAGGAGGAGAAGGGAGAGGGAGGGGTGAGCAGGGAGGGAGGGGAGGAGGGAGGGGAGGAGGGAAAAGAGGTGGATGGTTGGGGGGGGAGGGGAGAAGAAGCCGAGGAGGAGGAGGAGGGGGAGGAAGGGGAAGGGAGGAGGGAGGGGAGAGGCAGAAGTGGGGGAGGAGGGAAAGGAGGGGGAGGGGAGGCCTTTTGCCCTTTACCGTTTGCTGAGGAGGAGGAAGGGGTCCCGAGCCAGCGCCCTGGAAACCCGTCCAGTTACCGCCTCCATCGAAGTCCTCCCTTGCCCCCAAGGCCCCCGAAGAGCCTGTTCTTCTGTTCAGTTTGAAAAGGCTCCTTCCTCCAGGATTCCGAAATTCAGAAAGGGCACTTTCTTTGTACCCGACACGCGTCTTGATCCCATCAAGCAAATACCACCGACTGACAAAATGCAACAGGGATTGCGTTCCGCTGCTGCTCTTCCCGCATCCACAGCTGTTTCAAGTACAAAACACAAAACACAAAGCAACGCCCTGAGAACAGGGGTCCAGCTTGGGTGCCAGGTTACAGGCGTGCATTTGTTGAAAAACCTAAGGATTTTAGAAAATCCACTTCACAGTAGTGACACAGCACTGCTCACGGGTCTAATTAAATTGTCACTGCCTTTCATGTTCCTAATGCGTGTTAATTTTTTTTTAGTTAAAATCCTTGTTACTTTATCAGCTTCAACCTATTTGCGTGTTTATAAAGACCAGTTTAAAAGAACTTTCACGACAGACACCTGTTGCCAACATTGCAAACACACAGCCCTGCTTTCGGAATAACTTCACAGGATTCTAACACTTGTGAAAGGATGTGTTACATAAAGGTGAGAAATCAAGCCGGGAATTATAAACTTCTTCTTTGTTTCCACTATTTGCTTTAATATTAACTTGTGTTGGGATTAGCTAGGCTTAGAATACAGTCTTTTATTTTAGGGAGGTTTTTCTTTGTTCAGGTTTTAAGATAAGCTCCTTATGCGCCCCGTCAGAAGACTCCACACAGACAGTCACTGCTGTGTGGTGTCTGTCATTTCCCTGAGCACCGACACGGTACCGCCGGGCTCTGAACACCGTGCAAATTTATGTTCAGTGGGTGATGAGTAGATGCACTGCCCTTTGTCTTTTTTTAATTCAATATTTGTTGTTGAACTTGAGAAGACAGATGGCGGAAAGTCTGATCTGGACAGCACCACAGAAGTGTACGTGACACACATCTAACTGATCACCTGTGTTGAACTGTTAAATACCATGTTTAGGGTTTTCTTCCTTATCGGAAGGGAAATGGGTCTGAATCGGCAACCATGCACTTAGTCTACCCGAAGTTCCAAATACTGCAAGAATTTAAATTAACCGTTGGAGCACCGGGGTGACTCAATTGGTTAAGCGCCTAACTCTTGACTTCAGCTCAGGTCATGATCTCATGGTTCATGAGTTCCAGCCTCGCGTCGGGCTCTGTGCTGACAGCTCCGAGCCAGCTTGGGGTTCTCTGTCTCCCTTTCTCTCTGCCCCTCCCTGGCGCATGTGTTCATGCTCTATCGAAAGAAATAAACACTTGAAAAATGAAAAATAAATAAATAAATAAATGATAAGCTATCCTACATTCCCAATCCTCCCTTCCACGTCAGCCTCAAAGTTCATCGGTGACTCTCAAAATTGGTGGGAAATTACTGAAGTTCTAATTTACGCTTGTTTTCTACAGTAGTGACGACTCTGAAGGGAGGCGTGCGGAGGCTACAACATGCTTGTTTGGCTGCTCTTGCCTCCTTCCTTCCTTCGAGGCTCAGAATCGCTGTGACTGGGAGCGGGAGTGCGTATCACGTGTCTCCGGTGAAACGTCCAATGACACTTCAAGTGAAAACGTCTTGCAGGGATTGACTCTAAGGAACTTCTGGTAGCAGACTGTAACCACATTTCTGGTGACGTTTGCAATGCACCTGTGACGTGGGAGGGAAGCCCTACTGTACTGACACGCAGCACCTGCCTGCTGACGGGTATATACCGATTATGTGGCTACAGCACACACACGCCACGTCTGCCTCTACGTCTGAAACCACAGCTCTATCTCTGGTTGTAGGCTTACCTTTGCTACCAGAATATCCACTCGCTTACAGGCACAGGTAGAAGATAAAACGAATGGGGGCACCTGGGTGGCTCAGTCAGTTACCATCTGATTTTTGGTTTCGGTTCAGGTCATGATCTCACGGAGCATGAGTCCAAGCCCCGCATCAGGCTCTGTGCCAACAACATGGAATATGCTTGGGAGTCTCCCTCTCTCTCTGCCCCTCCCCTGCTTGCTCTCTCTCTCTTTCAGACATAAGTAGATAAACATTAAAAAAAAGAAGAAGAAAAGGAAAGGAAACTAATAAACAAGTTTCCCGTGTTGGTGAATTTGCAGAGAGGGCCAGCTGTGAGCTGTGAGGGGGCACAGGGCCGGTTAGCTGTGGGCATCACACCCACTGTGTCACTGGGTGGAAACACGTAGATGGATGGCAATGTGGCGTCCAGTTCCTCCTCCATCACAAGACCAGGGTCAGCTTGGGCAATGGATGATCGTAAGGATAAGAGTCTTACTTCACATCTTCATTGTTTTCTCTCTCTCTCTCTCTCTCTCTCTCTCTCTCTCTCTGTGTGTGTGTGTGTGTGTGTGTGTGTGTGTGTGTGCCTGAGAGAAACAAAGAAGGAATGAAAAAACAGAGTGATAAACTTTGGGTGAGAATCAGGCTTCCATGAAATAAATGTGATGTCTGAACTGATTAGTGTTAAGGAAAGTGGATTCAGTTTCCTATCGAGGTGACCAGGAGAAAACACAAGGCAGAGCGCTGGACCCCGAGGCCGGCCGGCAGGTGACGTGGGCCCATCCCTGTGTCCCTCCCTCCCAGGACCCGCCGCCCCCTGGGGCTGCAGGCACGGGCTGCTGGGAGGTTGAAGGGCCCACGCCAGGGAGAGAGAACCAGTCCAGGTGAAACTAGAGAAGGGGGAAAAGGAAGAAACAGAATAATATTTCCTACATTCCTTGCTTGAACCTGGCGTTCTCATCCCCCTCTCTTGTTTGTCGCTGTCTGCCTGTCAGAGGGTGAGGCTCCACCCCTGGAAGGGGACTTTTCGTCACACACTAGGCTTCTTCACCGGGCACGGGTCTGGCTGCGCACCCGGGCAATCACCCACTTCAATGGCCAGTGTCACTCCTGTGCTTCTAGAGACTGAAATTGGCCTCTGACACGGCTGCCCCTGGTCTTTCTGTGATCGGAGGAGGGAGCCAACCTGCTGCTTCTGCTGCTGGGGAAACTGAGTCAGCGACCCAGTGGATCCTAGAGACACCATGTCTGTGCTCCTTCTGAAAACTGTGCCCATCCAGCAACAGACAGGGTGGAGGGGACGCCCCTACTCCAGGGAGGAGGTGATGGACGGGGGGTGGGAGGGAGGAGGCTTGTGCTGCTTCATGTCCTTGAAACAATGGCTGTGCCCATATTGTCTATTCAGTGTGGGAGACGGGCCGTCAAGTAAAGCAAGACAAATGTGATGTCCTGACTGATTATTCCCTACACACCAAGTCAACGAGCTCATTATCAGTGCAATTACATTACTAATGTCAACAGATGCTACGTGGAGACAAGGAGTTAACAATTAAGTGGGCTCTCTTCCCCAGAAAACCCTGTGCAAACCCCCTCCCTCCCGCAGAAAGCTCAGATGTTTGCCCAGACACAGTGGGGACCTGAGGACAAAGCCCGGGGACCAGGCAGCGGGTGGCTGATTGACAGCATTGTCTGCCTCAAGACGAGGGTGGCACCCCTTGGTGGCCAGAGTTCAGTGACATCTGTAAATGGGTCAGGCTGGAGAAATAACACAGTAAATGTAGATGCATGCATATGCTAATTGTTTGTCCCTTCCAGAAAAAAAAAGCCACATGAGAATGGCAGTTTAGCTCTCTGAATGCACATGGTGTTTCTTGGGTTTTGTTTTGTTTTGGTTTGGTTTGGTTTTTTGTTTTTTACCATAGAAAGAGAAGTTTCCCGACAACAGAAAATGAGTTTCCCTATCAGTATGTGTTCTGGGTAAAATGCAATACTTTGCCCAAATTGCTTGGCCATTCTGTCCCCAGATGTCCTGAGGATGGGTCCTCCGAGCCCTCCTGGCGATCAGAGACCAGGATGAACTCCCACTGGCTCCACGCCCCTGCCCCCCCTGCCCCCACTCTGAGCTCCGTACCCTCCGTCAGTCCAGACAGGCTTGCATTTGGATCAGTACAGAAGGGAAATAAGTATGCACCTCCTCTCCCAATGGCCGGCTCTGCCGCCACCCCACGCAGGAGGAGTGGGAAGGCCTAGGCTTTCAGACACAGACTTCCAGTCATGGAATTCATTTCAAAGTTTCAAAAGTAAAATAAAAAGATCATCGCACTGCTTTCGAGAAGAACACGGATGCAGGCAGTTCTCACACACGATGTACAAACAGATGGAACCCCGCATCCTGGCTGCTCCAACCCAGGCATCTTTCATCCTTCTCCAAATACGTCTGGGGCAAAGGAAACTACCTCTAATGAATATTTTAAGATGCTTGTTTTGGGTGATCTTGGCGGTAAGTTCAGAAAGTAGAAGGAGGAAAAGAAATCACAAGAATGAAAAGCACAGGATCAGAAAGAGGATTTTTTCCTATGGATACGGCTATAGATTCATACAGATAATTAAAAACCACCATTACTTTCAGTTTAATATATTAGCTATCAAATGTGTGCTGGTTCTAAAATATAGCGATCTGACTGGAATTAATATTTCCAGCCTTCCCATTATAATCCACTTATAAAAACAAACAAACATATAAACAAGCCAGAGATCACCCTCTTCTCTCCTTTTAATTAAACATACATCAGAGAATCTAATGCAAGTAAATATATACAGCAGTTTATCAGCTGAAGCATCCGAAATATTCCAGCCACACAGACCCACAGTTTCCGAATTCTAAATGCCAGTCTTGCATAATTTTAAATTGGATTCATTTTAATGCTAATGCAGCATTCAAAAACCTCAAGCTTACCAATATTTTCTGAACCGTATTTTCAAACCACTCTAAACTCAAAGTCACTCTAGAAATCACTCTAAATCGCATGAGCAGTAAATCTGAAAACATGTGAGGTTCAAGTACTTATTCTCACAGAAAAACAGCGGCTTTGGAAAGATCGACACTAGATGGCCGAGACACACAAGGAGCGAAGAGCAGATTAGAAGAGATATAAGCAATTTCATAAATGAGGAGAACGATATGTAAATGCCAGCTGTATCTGGTACAGATGTGGGAGTTCCTCTCGGCTTTCATTGGCCCCACAATTAAATATTCACACGAGAAAGGTCGACTGAAGCGTTGTTGTTATGGCTTGCTTCCCCAGCAGTGATCACGGTGGCCTGCGTGACAGGAGAGTAACTGGACTGGTGCCCGGGGCCCGGGGCTCCTCCAAGGGCATAGCCTTGGCCTCCTGGCTCTCACCTGGCCCTCGCCGTGCGGTGGGGAGGGAAGCCTCCACCTGTGCACCAGCCAGCGTCCCTCACTTTCTTGCCAGTGAGGACATGGCCTAAGAGGCATGGCCGTCTCCACCGAGTAAGCACAAAATCCCCATGACGAAGCCCGGGAGGCCCCTGGCCCCTGTCCTGAGTGGTCTGGGTGGTTGCTGGTGGCCACAGGATGGGCAGAAGTGAAGCCAGCAATGGCCATGGCCATCCATTCCCTCCTGCACCCAGCAGTGAGGCGTGATCACCCCTACCTATGGGTGAAGAAGGACTACGGCAAAGCCTAGACCCTTCCTTGTATGAGAATCCATGGCGAGGGGCAAGAAAGGTGGATTTTCCCCAAGGTCGCATCTGGGTGACCCAGGGGAATGCTGCCGGCCCAGACAGGCAAATGAGAGCCTGTCCTTGACATCAGGAATCTGCAAACCTGTTGTTAAACTGCTGGTAGCTTGAAGTCAAGGAAGGAAGAGTTTGCATCAGAGAAATGACTCGGTGGGTACCGCGGGTAACTGACTTAGAAGCTCACCAAGCACTGAGGGGTAAATGATCACAGTGGGTGCCTGAGAGACACGTCCACCCGCATAAAATTATCTGGGATCAGGTTTTGTCTTAATTTTGGAACTGACGTCCAGTAACACTCACCATCGGTTTGGTATTTAGAGGGAGCTGACAGCAGTGGGCCAGTGGACGGGCCGTTCAGTGGATAGAAGCAGTGATGGAAAGATACAGCAACGGTGGTTTTTTTTTGAAGAAGGAATCAAGGTTGATTTTTATTGTCTTCCTTTCTTCATTTATATTTTACCAATTTTTCAAATATTGAGCATTATGACTTTTATAGTAATGAGAAGAAACACAATGGGTTGTGTTAGAATAAAACAAAAGGAAGGAATGAGGATTGGGAGATTAGCTCTTTACTGCTAACCTTGGCCCCTGATTAATGATTTATTATGAAATAATTACTCTGATGATTACTTACCCTCTTAGAACACAGTAGATCCTGGTTGGATGGGAGAATTGTAGGCCGAGAGGCATGAACTAGGAGTTCAAAGAATGGAGCACAGTATTTAGAGGCAGGTCCCAGTAGGATGCTACAGTCTGTACTGTTGTCTCAATGCTCCTGATTGGATCCACACTGGGAAGTCCCCGGGTTTCCTGTGAAGGGAATCCCACCCAGGGCATGAGGGTCCCAGACCTCGAGGGGCCTGAAGCTCTTCTAGCACAGGGCGGGGGGCTACTTAGGCATGCAAGTACCCGCATCTGCTCACTTAATGAAAGAAAGCATATGGCCCTTTCTGAGATGCAGAGAGAAATGTCTGTGCAAGAGAAGGGTCCAGAAATGAAGCTTCCCGCTGGGTCTCCCTTCATGGAGAACTCCAGGTTTCACAGACCCAAGGAGCAGAGCCCCCGGGTGCTGTCAGTTGGCCCAGTCTGCCTCCTACCTCTGCCCCCTCTGAAAGTCCCATCTCCCTTCCGGGACATCGGGGGCTCTGCAGCAGGTGAGACTGAGCTGGGCTGGCGTCAGAGTCCTGACAGTGCGCTGACCATCTTCTCCTTTCAGAAAAAGGATGAGGCAAAAGTTTCTGGGCTTGTGCTCCAGCCTGAAGGAGTTCACAGTCTGGGGAGGGCGAGAGAAGCCATGGTGCAATTTGGTACCCATGATACTCAGGGCAAAGTTTGCACAAGACAGAGTTCTGGAGGCTCAGAAGGTCGAGAGTTGCCACCCCTCATCCAGCACTGAGCCCAGCACATCCCCACGCCTACCTGATCCTTTGCTGGATGACAACCTCAACAGCCTGAATCAGATTTGTGCAAGTTGTGTCATAAAGGCCCAAAGGAGGAGAGCACTGAGCAAGAGAAGTCAGAACAAACATGGCCTCAGGTTTCCAGGCCTTCCAGGCTGCATGGGACCCTCCCAAGCTACGCCACGGAGTCCCGTGTGGACAGAAAGCCATTGTGCCTGAGCACAGAAGATGGGCAGCCACGTTGAGAGATGAGAAACCCAAGGGGACACCGCAGAGGCCATGAATAAATGACCCCTCAGAGTGCAGGTCTGCTCAGTGGCAGGTGGGCACCTGGCAGGGACTGCCTGGCATACGGATTTCCAGAGGTGGTTTTACTTACACTGTATAGACCCTCTTGCCACTGTAAATCCTTGAACACTGGGCTGTACCTTGTTTCTAAAACAACATTTGATTATTATTGTTTGTTTGTTTTTAGTTCATTCCTATCCACTAGAAAAGAATAGGTTGGATTTGACACATTTGGGAAGGGATGCTGTGAGGGGGTCTGGAGAAACACCTGTCTCTTGTTACCTGCGTAAATACAGCCCTTTCTTGGGGCGCCTGGGTGGCTTAGCCGGTTAAGTGTCCGACTTTCGCTTAGGTCATGATCTCGCAGTTCGTGGGTTCGAGCCCTGCGTCGGGCTCTGTGCTGACTGCCAGCTCAGAGCCTGGAGCCTATTTCAGAGTCTGTGTCTCCCTCTCTCTCTGACCCTCCCCTGCTCACGCTGTCTCTCTCTCTTTCTCTCCTAGAAATAAATAAAAATATAAAAAAAAACCTCTTTAAATACAGCCCTTTCTTTATTCATGTACATTGAACTTGTTCAGTACATTTCTCCCAAATTTTAGTCCATCGGGGGGACCTTGAAAAATATGTATTTCATATCTTAATCTGAATTTTGCTTTGCAATTGATGAAGGTTGGCATTCAAGTAATTTTTAAGAAAACATAAACATTTGTTGTTAGACCACATTTGTTCACTTAGCCTCACTAATGGTGTTGCCTAATCGTGGCATGACTAGCCTCATTTAAAGCAATGAAATTCTTGAATTAAAAAGTGAATATATTGGATGTCTACATTGTAATTAACTACTAAGATACCTATTAGTATGCAGATCAGTAGCAGAAGAGTATTTGATTTGGGGTTTTCAACCATAAATTATTCCTAATGTTAAAGTCCCCCATTTCTATTCTGCACCTGTCTCTCAATACTATGAAGAGGTTGAGTCAACATTCAGGCTTCTTGCTCCTGTCCTTCTGTAACAGGCCCATAAAGCCACGCACAACAGCCTGGGATGTCACCAATCAAAGCATGTGGTCAGCAGCTGCCGATCAATGACCATGGAGCCTCTGAGTTTCCTGCTGTGCACACGCCGTTCGCCCTCCTTCAGGGTAACTGTGTGGCTGTGGTTATCCCAGCACAGGGCGCTGGCTGAACCTGTGCACGTGAGGGAGACCCCAGGACCCACCTGCCGCCCCCCACAGACTCCCAGCCCGGGAGACTCCAAACAAACTTGTGTCCATTCTTGGGGCACACACCTGGCCGCCGCTTGATGATGTTTCTTGAGACAGGGAGTTTGGGTCTCTGGTTTTTCAGTTCATTGGTTTGCAACGTCCCAAGCAAGAGAACGCAGGCACATTGGCATAGACACCAATGAGGAGAACTCACTGAAAGCACCATTCCTCTTGGATTTAATTCCCACTGTGCAGCCTGTGTCCCCACGCGCAGTCCCGGCGGCCTCCCCTCCTTCTGCCGGGTCCGGGAGCCCTTGTTCGGCCCTCCGAGGTGTGTGAGAGCATGCGGTGCACAGCAGGTGCGCTCATCTCCTGCAGGCTCCTGTCCGGCCGGGGCTGGGTCAACAGCTCTTGTGGCTAAGGTTCTCGCCTTCAATCTCCTTTCACACAGGTGGCTGTTGAGGAAGGCTGGTTAGAGAGCTCTTCCACTGCTGCAGCTGTAGAATGAGAGCCCTGATCGCCCCTTCCCACCAGAAAGAAAAATACCCCACTGCGATATTTTTGTTTGGTTTTGTTTTGTTTTGTTTTATATTGAGAACAACTAAATTCACTCCTACCTCAAACACCACCACCACCACCAAGAAGAAAACAGTGTCTACATAGCACGGGGTGGCTACTTCCCTTACAAGCCTTCACCACACCAGCGATCCACAGTGTTCCTGCACCAGGAAACATGGAAATTTTGGAAAAGTGGGAGACTCAGTCTTCAAAGGAATCACTTGTGGCGGCTGCTCTGCGTAGAAACCCATGGGTTTGCAGCCCATCATGCTCCATGCTCTCAGGGGTGAGCATGAAATCACATGTTTCTCCGGCAGTTTTGCAAAAGAGGTGGGGAAATTGTACATATTCAGAATTCCTTCGGAGACCTCGGACTCTCTGCTCTCTGCGCACTGTCTCTGTGATTTGGTTTTCTGAGCTACGCCGTGTGCGCCCCGGCTTGCGATGTACGACAACTGAAAACAAGAACAGCACATTTCAAACAGATTTCACAAACAAACTGTTCCGACTTCATGTCAGGCAGGACGACGCGAAATTTGGTTTTCTCCACCAAATTTGGCTCCCAGCTGTGGCGTGTCAAGTCAAACAGGAACAAGTAATTGTATTCAACCCTAAAATCAAGCTCCCAGCTGACATTTTGTATTAACAGTATCAGAAAGCAGGTCTGCTTGTCTTTTAGAAAATAGTCACTCCTTGGTAGCTTGGAATCCCAGCCCTGCACCCAGGCGTTTAACTCACGGATGCCTGTGTGTGGACAGGGCTGGGAAGGCAGCCCCACGGGACCCCAGGACCCCACGGACCACAGCAAGGCGGGGTCTCAAGCCTGAGCCCTCTGCCTTTGAAACAGAGTGCAGAAGAATAAGGCAAAGCAGGCTTTAAGCCCGTACACTGAGTGCATTATCTTTATTTCTTATCGAAAAATATTCACAATTAATCTAGGACAGATCATAATGCATGTAGAGGCTGAATTCAAAATGTTATCTCTGAATCTGATTGTCCCCAAAGAATTCTTCTTCTTTTTTTCTTTTTTTCATTTTTAAATTTTTATTTTTTTTGGACCATCCGCGGTTACTTCCAGGGTTTGAGAGGAGGAAACCATTCATGGCTGCATGACCGGTGGGGAGGAAGTGGCTTAGTTTGCCCACAAACAATTCAGAGGCCCTGGGTGGGGGAGAGGGTAACAGGACATGTCTGTCACATGTCTGTCGCTAGGTCTCGGATTGCCAGAGGGAAGGGACACAGGTGTGGAGACAAGGGAAGGAACCGAGCGAGTGGCTGAGGAACAGGCACTTATGATCCAGGGACCCTTTGTGACACAGGGACCCAGGGATCCCCTGCAAGGTGTTGGGGGCACAATCCCAGGGGGAGACAGGTGGGAACACTCTCTTGGACTGTGTTGCTCAAGGCTGGCATAGGTGAGAACCTGGTAAGGGAAGGTACGAGAACACATTTGGAGGAGCCCAGGAAGGAACGGGCAGGAGTCCTCTTTAAAGCTGTTGTTGGAAGCTGTTCACAGCTGCCTTGCTTGGGGGAGGGCCTGCGGTCCAGGAAGTGCCAGCTGCACAGCAAATAGTCACAGGCCTTTGGTGGCCCCTTGTTCTGGCAAGAGACAGGGTGGAGTGTGATCTCATTTTGGTAAAACTAAATCCGTGTAAAGTTGCGCTGCTGTATTTTAAATGCAAATGTGGCCAAACTTGACCAGCGTCTGACTCCAAACCGCTCATCATTTTGAACTGTCTCTGCTGGCATTTGGTTTCTAAATGAAAGTCATGAAGACACACCACTCCATGCTTTAATGGCTTTTCTTTTTTCAAAAGAAGAAAAAAGGAAATATAGCTGCTCACTTATAAAATTTAAAAATGCCAACTTAAAACCAGCAACATCGGGAGAAAATGATTATGTAGATCGCACTGTTAACAAAATTTACACATAAATGAGAACTTTTTTTTTCCTCCATCAGGTTTCTTATTATCACAAAAGCTTGCGAAGTAAATTATCTGTAGAAGAATACAGTATAAAAATGTATTAAAAGCTGTAAGAACTAAATTGAAATGTCAAACATGGTTATTTATATTGAAACCCAGCAAAGCCAAACCGAACAGGTGGCCGGCCCTTCTGGAACCTTGACTGGAAGGCAGGGGCCCTTGAGTAAAGTTAGCATCTGACTCTTTTCATCTTAAAGGTGTGGACCTGATACCCAACACCATGGGCACCTATTAATCACCCTGAAAAGGATGAGTGAAGGCGGGAAGCATCTTGCCTGCCTGGACCCCTCCCGCTTCCTGCCCTTTCCTGTCCATTTGAGGCTCCCACCACGCCCCCGGGGCTCCGACATCTGCCCCCAGACAATGAAGCCCCGGAGCATAAAGCGTGTCCTGCGACGGAGGCCCCACCCGCCCGAGCTTTTCAAGTTGATGGGAAGTAGCGACACTGAGCGGGACATGGCTGGCTTGCTGGATCCTGACAACGAGGCATCGCTCCGCGGTGCGCCCGGCAGCCCGGAGCCTTTGTGCGGCCCCCCGGCCACAGCTGGGCAGCTGCCTGGGGAGGCTAACTGAGCAGAAAGGGCTCCGCAGCCCGGCCCCTGACTTCTCACATTTAATTACCTGATTTCCCTTTCCTGCGGTCATGGAGAAAATGGAATTACAGCACGCACCATGTAGCCCTGGAAAGGCATTGAATGTCTCTAATAGAGCCACTGTTGGCTGGCACAATAGGCATGGCCCTGGCCTCACAGCGGATATTAGCCCTCCAAACAAGGGTGGGCATTCCTCCCCGAGGGGCTTCAATAGGAAACAAAGGCGAGCAGGTTCCCCGTGTCACTCCCAGCACCTCCCAGAAAGAAAAACTTCATTTAGCCTCCCTGGTCTGGCCAAGCCCTCTCCAGGTCTCGGGGGTCAGGAGCAACTTGGAGAGGCATTGCCTTTCAGCTCTAAATACAGATTTCGTTTCAGTCGGAGATGCCTGCCCTCCTCTCCCCAAGAACCGCCATATGTCACCTTAATCCCTTTAGATACATTTTCATCTTAAAGCTTTACTCAGCTTCACTCTGACTTTCAAGCTGATCCATAATATCTTATGGAACTCGGGGATGAAACCGTCCTCCCGAATGCTAATGGGGCCCCCAAAGGACACAGCGGTTTCTCGACGCTCAGACCAAAGGGAGGGCAATCACCACGTCTGTGGACAGTGCCATCTGGTGCCGGGCGATTTGGCCGGGTCGATCGAGGAGGGACACTCACTGCTCAGCTTGAGTTTCATGACCGTCCTAGGTTTCAGCCCTTGGCTGCCGTTGAGACAATACAACTGCAAACACAATCACCTGTTATGTTTTGGTCAAAATCCTTCCTGCTTCGATGACGTGGACCGTTTTCGATTTCTAAAAATTCACACGTCAATGGGGCGCCTGGGGGGCTCAGTCGGTTGAGTGTCCGACTTCGGCTCAGGTTGGGATCTCATGGTTCGTGGTTTCCAGCCCCGGGTCGGGCTCTGTGTGCTGACAGCCTGGAGCCTGGAGCTGCCTCGGATTCTGTGTCTCCCTCGCTCTCTGCCCCTCCCCCACTTGCACTCTGTCTCTCAAAAATGAATAAACATTAAAAAATGTAAAAATAAAACCAAATAAAAACTCACAAGTTCAAAGAAAGTAGCAAATCTTCCAACGTCTACTTATTTGCTGAAATTATGTTTTTGAAGAGGCAGACATCATATTGCTGCAGTAGAGTAACACAGATGAAACATACAAAAGCAGAAGTCAGGATTTGCAAGTCAGTTTTGCTTTCAGATACTGGGTAGAAGACGAAGTAGCTCCTTGGGGTTAATTTCATCCATTTCGCATGAGTTGAGCTCCTCCCCAAAGGCCATCTCGGGGTGGTGAAGATAGGTATGTCTCCTCATTCGAAGACCATTGCAATCCAGCAGGAAAAAAAAAAAAACACACCAAATACTGTGGGGTCCAAAGGGCTGAAGGAATCACACGGGCCTGGAGACAGGAGAAACCTCCTGGTAAAAACCCAGGACCCAAGACTGCAACAGAAAGGTGTCCAGGGACCCCCTAGTGGTGAGTGAGGGTCTCTGCTAGGACCTGGGTATATAAACTTTTTTTAAAACGTTTTTCAACATTTACTTATCATTGAGAGACAGAGAGAGAGAGAGACAGAGACAGAGCATGAGCATGAGCAGGGGAGGGTCAGAGAAAGAGGTAGACACAGAATCTGAAGCAGGCTCCAGGCTCTGAGCTGTCAGCACAGAGCTTGACGTGGGGTTCAAACTCACAAACCGTGAGATCATGACTTGAGCCAAAGTTGGATGCTCAATAGACTGAGACACCCAGGCGCCCCTAGGACCTGGGTATATAAATGATAAAGGCATCAGGGGCCAGTAGGACCTTGACAGTTATTAAGGGCCAGGCTTGATAAGGACTGGGCTTTTGAGTCTAAGGGCAACAGGAAGCCTTTAGAAAGTTTTAAAAGGGAAAGGTGTGATCTCATTATGTGTGTAAAATCTCTCTCAGCTGTGGAGGGTAGACTCAGCCTTGGTGGTGGTTGGCGAGGGGGCAAGTATGGAAGCTGGGAAGCCAGTCTGGACTCTGGTGGGAGACAGGGGTCTCAGAAGTATATAGTGACTCCATTTTGGAAATCAGGGACCTGCGATGGTGATTGGATGTCAAAGAGGAGAGTGAACCAGCAAAGGAAATCAGGAAAGGAAGAGGGAGGGCAAGAGAAACCAGGAGAGCCTGGCCCGAAAAGTCAGGAAACCTATGCTTCTTGGAAGAGGGGGATGGTTGACCGTGTCGGGTGCTCAGAAGATGAGTAGGACAAAGATGGAAGTGTGTCCCCATCAGCCCTCACGGCATGGTCTCACAAGGTGGGTGTGGACAGAACCTGCCTGGTGGCGTGGAAACCACCTGTAAGACACATGCTTGGAAGAGGTGCTGAGAAACCAGCCAGCAGCTGCTAGGAGGTCACACACAGGTGCACACACACGTCCTTCCCTGATAATGTTGGAGCATGTGCACAGGTGAGTTGGAATTTCTAGTAAAACCAGAGGGTTAATGGTCTCAGTGAAGGGAAGGAATCAATACAACCAGAGTGACCAGTGTTGAATGTAATTTATTTTATCCTGAATAATTTTTTAAAAAATTTTAAAGCTTATTTAGTTTTGAGGGAGAGGAGGTGGGGGAGGGTCAGAGAGAGAGGGAGACACAGAATCCAAAGCAGGCTCCAGGCTCTGAGCTGTCAGCACAGAGCCCAACGCAGGGCTTGAACTCATGAACCGAAAGATCATGACCTGAGCGGAAGTCAGAGGCTTAACCGAATGAGCCACCCAGGCGCCCCCTTATGAATACTTTTTAAAAATATATCATTTGATTCTTTTAAAATTTAGAATATATTTAGATTCATAGAAAAGTTGCAAAAATACAGTTTCCATCTACAAAGAACCCAGTTTTCTGTGTTCCTGGAATTTCGGCGGGGCGTTTGTCACCGTTAACGAGCTAGAGTGGATATAGTGTCAGCATGAAAATCTCACACTTTGCTTGACCCTCCTTGGCTTTTCTATTCCAGGATCTCATCCCAGATACCACATCAGGGCGTCCTGTCTTCTTCAGCTCTCCTTGCCTGTGGCCCATGTCTTCAGCTTGATTTGATGACCTTGGCAGTTCTTGAGGGCTTCTGTTCAAGTATTCTGTAACCTGCCCCCCAATGGGCGTCTGTCTGCTGTTTCTCTTGGGACCAGCCAGGACTGGGGCCATGGGCCCTTGGAAGGAAGACACAGAAGTGCCCCTTTCATTGTGTTCCGTCAACATGACTGATCACTGTCAGTGCTGACCTCGGTCAGCTGGCTGTGGTCACATTTGACAAGGTTTCCTCCTGGATGGTGACCCCTCCTTCTGCCTCTGCACTTTGGGGAACCCAGTCCCTCAGAAACACCCACTGTTAGGAAGACAAAGGAGAAACATGTTCACAGACTATTTAGAATTCTACATGGGAGGTTTTTATGTTCTTGATGGGAGAAAATTTAAGGGGGAAAAAAGGCAATTTGAGGGACATCTCGGCACAGTCTGCCTTTTAGTGGAGGGTGAGCTCCTCAGTGGGACCAAGGGAGCTAGGAATGAAGGAAAGATCTGGAGGCTGGAGGGCACGTAAAACAGGGCCTGTTAAACAGTCTAACACCTGGTGATGGGGCCGTGTCCCCTGGTAAATACATTCATAAATAACTGTTTCTCAAGGAGAGATCTGCCTTTGGTGTTTGAAATATATAAGACGACCTAGTCAAATGTCTCGGATCCTGTGTTTTATAGCCAAGAAATTGATATGTGTGCCCAGAATATTTCACTAAATTTTACTTCAACTGTATTTGTATGATTGGTAATAACTGGACTTTTGGAAAACAGAAAGATCATTCCGTTTTTCTCTTGTCTTTTTGTTTCGTTTTTCAGATTGTTTTGAGCCAAGATTTCTTGCTCAGGACTTGATGATTCTGTGTTTGTCTTCAATGCTCACCTGAGTGCAGGCTTTTTAAAGACACATATATTTTCTTTGTTTTTTGTTTGTTTGCTTGTTTTTACCCTTTTCTGTGGGAACCCATGGGGCATGGCTGGGCTCAGAGTGGATGACTCTCTTGACCAGGAAGCGGACACAGGGTCCTGTTCCTTGAGTCACTGAGTTGTCCTTCCAACTGGCGGGGCCACACAGGTGGACAGAGAGGTCGCCTCGTCACGTGCACAGGCGATTCTCTTCTGCCGATGACTGCTCTTTTCAATATTGCTCTTTGCATTAATGGACAATGAGCAGCCTCTGCAGAACTGAGCGTCTTCCTGGGCCCGGCCTCCCAGGGACCTACCGGAGGGGAGACGGGTGGGGACAGTGTGGCCCACTCCACAGGGGTCTCCTGGAATAGCTCTGTGACCTGGAGGCAGGAATGACCTCTACAAACGTAGGGTGTGGGAACAGCGGCACAGAAGCGGGGCACAAAGCGGTTCTTCCATAATCTCGGAACCTTGACACCCTGTGTGTGAGTGAGTGCAACGCGCCCTTCCTCATCCGCACTCACCGGTGCAATAAAAGGAAATGAGGTCCATGTGGTGCCCCCCCCTTTGCCCCAGGGCCAGGAATAAAGCCCCCAAACAGCTTCCTCTCTCAGGGAGCCCCGCTTCTCCACCCTGGTCAGAAGGGAGCGATCAGGGACAATCTGCCACCCTGTTTGGAGCCACAAGTGAGTGCAGGTCTGTGCTGGAGAGCGGCCAAGAGGGGCAGGCACAGAGGGGGGCTGGGAAGGAGGGGTGGGGGGGCAGGCATTCTGGGGGTTGCGTCTCCTTCTAAAGCTCCGCTTGCTATCCTTCCCTGGAGGCCACCTTTCACAGAAGAACCCCTCCCTGCCACTCCCCACCCCCAAGACTTCACAGTGATCACAGGGATTGGAAAAGCCAAGGGTGCATGACGGGCTTCCGCCCCGGGGTCCCTCCACCCTAAGTCAGGGTGAAGTTCGCCCTGGTGTAGACGCACAGTGCGGGGAGCTGGGGGCCTGCGGTTAGTCCAGGGCAGTTTCTATATTTAGCATCTTGAATTCCTCAGCAAAGAAATTACTCCTGGGTTCCCTCTCAGTCCTTACCCTTCACAATCCGGCTTTTTCTAACACTCGTGGAGAGAGGTTTGCTCGCAGGAGGATGAGGAAAGCAATGATAAAATCCTTAAAAATAAAAGCGAACTGTCAAAGTAATAAAAGAGAGAGCAGCCGAAGAAGCCCGTGACCAGGGGGCGGTTTGTGGGAGCGGCTGCGCCTTCTGAGCCTAAGGTTTCAAAGAGAGGATTTACAATAAGTCACTTCACTGTTCCTGCTGAATGGGTTTATTTTGGTGTTTCTATGCCAGGGCTTTATCTCCAGGATCTCAAAGTCCAAGGACTGCTCTTCTCCCAGGAATCCGCACTTAATCACTTGAGGGTAGGGAAGGAGAGGCGGCCCAGCAGGCCTTTACCACCTCCCCCAGCAAGTCAGCTAATGAGGTGATTAAGTCATTAAAGGGATATGCGCATCTGAAAAGCAGCCGCCAGGCCCCTCCAGAGGGATATGGCCCCCACTCCAACTTTGGCCTCATAGCACTGAAAAGGTGGTTAATCCATTTAACTCTGCTTTTGTTTCCTTTCCTTGCCTTGCCTTGCCTTGCCTTGCCTTGCCTTGCCTTTTCTCTTCTTTTCTCTTTTTTTCTTCTTCTTCTTCTTCTTCTTCTTCTTCTTCTTCTTCTTCTTCTTCTTCTTCTTCTTCTTCTTCTTCTTCTTCTTCTCCTTCTCTTCTCCTTCTCCTTCTCCTTCTCCTTCTTCTT
Organism: Proteles cristata cristata; assembly: GCA_017311185.1. Lineage (NCBI taxonomy): Eukaryota > Metazoa > Chordata > Mammalia > Carnivora > Hyaenidae > Proteles > Proteles cristata. The sequence continues at coordinate 317,796 of JAESUZ010001109.1, read as the reverse complement.
CTTCTTCTTCTCTCTGTCTCCCTGCCTCTCTCTCTCTTTTTTCTCTTTAAGGGAAAATTAAAACTGGGAAGCTATTCAAGAAGAGTCTTTGAGCAAAGTAGACTGACACATACCTCTTTCTTGGAGGTACCTTGTGAGGAGTAGGATTTCAATAGGCAAAAGCCAAAAGGACTTCAGTAAGTGGTCCCGGGAGGGAAGGAACACAATGGGGACTTCGGATTTAGGGATTTGCCTATCAGGTCATTAGCCTGATTAGTAATCCGATGCCTTTTGATGTGGACCTTTTCAGCGCACCTTTTGTCTTTGCTAAATGAAGAGATGCAGTTTTGTGTTGGGTTTTCCCCCAGGTGACTCCTCTGGGGTTCCAAAGATGTAGCAAAGCCCTTGAAAAAAGAGGCACTTCCCAGCTTTATCTCCCTGACAGAGCAAATCCAATTTTCTGAGTCTTCATCCTTGGAAAGAAGCCTCCTTCAAAGGAGGAGCAGGGAGGGCAGAGAAGGAAGAGGAAATGGTGCATTTAAAAAAAAAAAAAAACATATTATGGGAATGAAAAACACTAACCACCTAAATAAACCACGGCGAACTTGAAAGTTCATTGGTCTTCACATGATCACGTGATCAATATTTATAAACACCCTAATACCCTTGGAGCTGAGGTGACTTCTGCAAGCAGCACCTGGAAAGATGCCCCCCCGTTCTCAGGCAGTGGCCCTTAGGGCTTGGACCCCATCATGCAGCCCTCCCTCACCCCTGCTCCTGGGACAGACCCACAGAGGCAGACGGTGCATTTGCTACCTAAGCGCCTCACACCTTCTCCTCTGTCCCAACGGGATTCAGACGGGTGTGCTGCCCATTGGATGTACTTGGTCCAACATCATTGCAGTTACTGGTGGACGACTTTCAAAGGCAGCTGGTGATGCCAGACTGGAGCCAATGCTGGGGGGCAGGACCGTGGGCCTACTGGGCACTGGTCCCCAGCTGCAACGCCCCCTGCAGGCCGCACCTGTAACTTCAGAAACAGAAGTACCTGTCTCCTGTGTGGTCACATCAATGCTCGGCCGTTTCCAGTTAAAAATTGTTTCTTGTATTTTTAAATTTAATGTAATTAATTTTTGAGTACGATTTTATTATGTTTTAATTGATATATGGTTGGCATACAACATTACATGAGTTTCATGTGTACATTATACTGATTCAGCAAGTCTCTATGCTATGCTCACCGCAGGGGCAGCTACGGTCCGTCACTTACATCCTGATTACAACACCATTGACTACAGTCCCCTGTGCTGTACCTTTTATTCCTGACACTTACTCGTTCCCCCATCGCCTCCCCTCTGGCAACCTTCTGTTCTGTATTTATGAGTCTGTTTCTGCTTTCATTTGTTTGTTTATCTGTTCTGTTTTTTGGATTCCACCTATAAGTGAGAGCATATGGTATTTGTCTTCTGAGGTCTGACTTATCTCACTAGCATAATACACTCCAGGTCCATCCATGTCGTTGCAAATAGCAGATTAGCACCGAGTAATATACTGTATATAAGCCACATCTTCTTCATCTATTTGTCTGAAGATGGACACCTGGGCTGCTTCGGTATCTTGGCTGTCGTACATAACGCTGCTATAAACATCAAGGTGCCTGTATCTCTTTGCATCCGTGTTCTTGTATCCTTTGGGTACGTACCTACTAGTGCAATGGCTGGATGGTAAGGTAGTTTTATTTTTAACTTTCTGAGGAAGCTCCACACTGTTTTCCACAGTGGCTGTACCAGTTTGCGTTCCCTCATACCCCAAACTACCAGACCGCACTCTCCCAGGCTGGGCAGTGTTGTACAGTTCACACAATCAATACTGATATGTGACTCTTGAGCCACCTTTTAACCAGTGTGACATGTGGCATTGGATGTTTGTACAAAGTAAGCTTTTTACCCCACATCCTTTGTAAGCAGCATCTACACGCGTGTGTTAAGTACACAAGCTTTGGGCTCTACGGCCACATCCACATGGTCCTTTCTGGCCTTTACACTAGGTTTCTACATACAATTTTTATTCCAGGATCCCCAGAAGCACGTGTGCTCCTTCCAGGGTCCGGGCGGACCTCTCCCGAGGTCCCAGTACCACTAGCGGCCGTGGTTGGCAGCAGTAACTTATATCACCCCATTGGTACTTCATGTAATCCCATATGTTACTTCTGCCTCTTGAAACAGGAAACATTGAGAAGTGTCATAGAAGCAGAAATAATCTTAATATGCAGGGGCCCCTGGGTGGCTCAGTCGTTTATGTGTCCGACTTCGGCTCAGGCCATGATCTCACGGTTCGTGGGTTCCAGCCCTGCGTCGGACTCTGTGCTAACAGCCAGTTCAGAGCCTGGAGACTGTTTCAGATCCTGTGTCTCCCTCTCTCTCTGACCCTCCCTTGCTCACGCTGTCTGTCTCTCTCTCAGAAATAAACAAAAACATTAAAAAAATTTTTTTTTTAATGCAGCAGGAAAGAAATGCCTTAGAAAAAGGAACTCACCACTTCTGGGAGGAAGTTCCCCAAGAAACAAGAGCGCACCCCACTTCTGAGCGGACACTCCGCTGTCCACACCCACGCACCCCTCCCCAGAGCTTTTCCTGAATTCGGTCTGAGACCCCCTGCTACAGAGGCGGAGTGGCCACAATGGCCAAGTTCTCTGTGTCAATTTCCCTTATAGATTCCTCTTCTTGTTTTTTTCCTTTCCTCCCTTGCCCCCTCCCCCTTCCTTCCTCCCTTCCTTGCTTCTTCTCTTTCTTTCCTTTATAATTTTATCAATTTATTATTTTCCCCACTTGTGTCTTCACCCATAAGCCTCTGTTCAGCCCTACATCACTGGCTCTGTTTTACTTGATTTGACGAATGGAGGCCCAGCCAGGCGAAGTGCACACGCAATGTGCACATGAACTGCCACTCACACAGTGTGGATGGCCAGTGGCTTATACTGTCACCGCCCATTTCCTCCCTTCCGGTCCGCGGAATCCCGGCTCACCACCCTCTTTGTGTGTGCCGGGCCTTAGTGCTGGTGTCGGCCACCGTTTGATAATCTGAGATGTTATAGGATAGGTGTAATTAATTTTCTTGATTAACTAATCAGTTCTGTAAGAGAGTTATCCAACACACTTGCAGAGAACTCACCATCCATTCGGGAAGTCTATCTTGGAGATGAAAACACCATCTCCCTCCCCCCACCCGCCCTAGGGACCCAGGGGCTGCTGCTGGGGTGGGTGGGAGCCAACCTCGCTGGGAGGGGAAGAAAGCGATCACACTGTGAGGAGGGCAGCCTGGGTCAGACCTGTCTGGTCAGGCAAAATTTAAGTATTGTGAGGAAAGTTCAGTTTGAAAGGAACAATGATCTTAGCTATATGATTATGATAGTTGTTGAAATCCAAGAAACATCAGTAACAGGACATGTTTTTCACCTGATGATCCCTTCAAAAGTGGGTTGTGTAAAATGATGACAAGGATAAGTTACATGCTACTGTACTATTGTGTTTAAAAATATTCTACAGGGTGCCGGGTTGGCTCAGTCGGTCAGGCATCTGACTCTTGATCTTGGCTCAGGTCATGATCTCATGGTTCGTGGGATCGAACCCCATGTTGGGCTCCACGCTGATATTGCACAGCCTACATGGGATTCTCTCCCTCTCTCTCTGCGCCTCTCTCACTTGCTCACTGTCACTCTCAGAATGAGTAAATAAACTAAACAATATTAAAAATATTTAACAGAGCAATAGTCAGAGAAACACAGACATGAGGGTTCATTTGGCTATCTGCACTCTGGATTATATTAACATCGTTCCCCAGGAAGGGACTCCTCAGAATTCACCTTGGCTCCTTCCACCTCCATACTAATCCAGGAGAAAAGAGAGAAAATCTTTTTTTTTTTTTTTTACAAATAGTTTATTGTCAAATTAGTTTCCACATAACGCCCAGTGCTCATCCCCACAAGTGCCCTCCTCCATGCCCACCCCTCCTCCCCCCCACATCCATCAGTCCTCAGTTTTTGTCAGCATTCAAGAGTCTCTCATGGTTTGCCTCTCTCCCTTTCCCCCACCATTTCCGCCCTTCTTCTCCCCCTTGGTCCTCTGTTAAGTTCCTCCTAATCCTCCTATACGTGCACACATATGATATTTGTCTTTCTCTACCTGACTTATTTCGCTCAGCATAACACCCTCAAGGTCCATCCATGTTGCTACACATGGCCAGATTTCATTGTTTCTCATTGCCATGGAGTATTCCACGGTATAGATAAACCACATCTTCTTGATCCATTCATCTGTTGATGGACACTTAGGCTCTTTCCAGGTTTTAGCTATTGTGGAGAGTGCTGCTATGAACATTGGGGTACATGTGCTCCTATGCATCAGCATTTCTGTATCCCTTGGGTAAATTCCTAGCAGTGCTATTGCTGGGTCATAGGGGAGTTCTATTGTTAGTTTCCTTAGGAACCTCCACACTGTTTTCCAGAGGGGCTGTACCAGTTTACATTCCCACCAACAGTGTAGGAGGGTGCCCGTTTCTCCACATCCTCGCCAGCATCTAGAGTAGAGAGAAAATCTTAAGGAGCTCCATTATCCTCTTTTTTTTTTCAACTAGAAGGGAAAGAGATTCCCTATTGCCTGAAAGCAAAACTAATTCTTCTATTTCTTCCTGTTTTCTGATCACGAAGTTGAAACCTACCAAAAAAAAAAGTGATTTATTTATTATTGCCTTCAGCATGCAAATAAATATACTTACATCTCAAAAAACCTTCAGTTAAGAATTTTCAAATATGATCCAAGATAGGTTTTCAATAGACCCTACAGATGCACCTCACATGCCTCCACACACATCTCATAGAAATGTTGAGCGTTGAATGCATTCCCACAGATCCCAAGCACCCCGTTTGGTATGCAACATACAACACGATAAATCTGTCACACACAAATAAGAGCCTATTCGAGAAGCAGTGATATTCCCATATCCTTTCTCCTATTCCTTTTAGGAAGATGACTGCCTTCCCAGCAAATATGGGGCAGATGGGTAGCAGGATCCTGACCTCCCTGGGCCACAGGCAGGAGCCAGCCAGGGTCCTGGGGACATCTTCAAGGTGAGTACCTACAACTTCAACCGGTCCACTGAAGTATCAGCTGGGATATAAATACAGATTCTTAAGCATCAAAACCCCAGCTGGCATGTTATCATCCCTTGCTGTCAGAGCCTAAAGATAATTCTGAATCATGTCTGGCCCTTGGCAGATGTCCATCACATCCCCCCCATCAAGCTGGCTTTTCTAACTGCACTTGCCATCGCACTGCCTGACCATGCGACTGGGGGACATGTTGAAGAATAGCAGAATTTTGGCTGTGTTTAGTATTTGCCAATTTTCCCCTTGCGTGGATTACTTACCTAGGGAGGGGTTGTCTCAGCCAAGAGGTTTGCACAGATGAATGTCAGGCTTCTGACGGGCAGTCTTCCGGTGCACGCTCCTGAGGCACAGCACCTTGTAGACATTCCGTGGTTTAACCTAGTAGATGGGCTCTTCCTTCTGCCCTTGGCTGCTTGGCCTTCCTTGTGACATGCAGTTTTCTGTGTACGTAGTGACTACTTAACATGGTGCGTCATTAAATTGTGACTTTTTTGAAGTCCCTTGATGACGATGGAATCAAAGTTAAGTTGATTTTATCTTGGTGCTCTGCCTGGTGCAGATACCATCCAGGAGACAACAGTAATACATAATTAAAGTGTCCCTTTACCAGCCCGCTGACCAAAGCCATGCCTATTCTTTTGCTCAGTTCCTAGGACTTGGCACAGCTTTATTTCATTTCATTTTATTTTATTTTTAATTTTGGCCATTTTCTTGATCCTAAAATGCACTTGGGATTTTTTAAATAATTTTTTGAATGTTTTATTTATTTCTGAGGGAGAGAAAGAGAGACAGCATGAGCAGAGAAGGGGCAGAGAGAGAGGGAGACACAGAATCCAAAGCAGGCTCCAGGCTCTGAGCTAGCTGTCAGCACAGAGCCCAATGCAGGGCTCGAACCCATGAACTGTGAGACCATGGCCTAAGCCGAAGCCAGATATTTAGCTGACTAAGCCACCCAGGTGTCCCTCACTTGGGATTTTAAAACGTCCTATTGTGAAGAAGACTTAACATTCTTGCCAAGTCAGCTTTCTGCATGTGGTCACTTGGTTATTAGCTTGTGAGTTGGTTGTGTTTTGACAAACATCAACAGGCCTAGAGCTTGGAGGGAAGTGTGTGCCGCCTACCCTCCCCCACCATCAGGCTGTGTGGCAATGACACCCCATCTCTGGCCACATGCTGCCACAGACGTGGATGTCTAATCGCGGCCATTCTTTTTGCCCTCAGCTGGACCGCACTTCGGCTGCATCGGTGATAAGTAAGAGAGGCCTCATTCCTTCCCTCCACTGCTGGGGACCCTTTATGGGTTGTTTCAATGGGATGTGCATGTCGCAGACTTTACTTGGAAGCCGGTGCCAGAAAACAACTCAGGGCATCCAGACCTGGAGACAGCTTCATGGCTCCACGGCACATGCATATTTTCACAAGTGATATTTATGTTCAGAAAATGTGGAATGGGTGAGATCCGTGCTGTCATCATCGGTGGAGGCAGATTTCATGGCCTTGGGCTCTTCCACCCCCAGACACGAGTCCTGGGGCCTCAGGGGGCCTGGCCTTGCTGGGTGAGCTCAGGCATCTCACATAGTGGGGGTAAAGAGATGCACAGACACTTGAGAGCAGTGCGTTTTCTTGGTAACTTATTTTTTCCAATGAGAAATAAAGACAGAATGTTTTGTTTTATGTCTTTGGTTCCCTTCCGGATTTTTAACAGCCATGTATATACAATCCGTCACAAGTGCTCCAAAATGTGTTTGAAAATATTAGCCACTCTACTTTAGAAATTTCAGAATTAGGAGCACCTGGGTGGCCCAATCAGTTAAGTGTCCAACTCTTGGTTTCTGTTCGGGTCATCATCTCATGGTTCATGGGTTTGAGCCCCTGCACTGTCAGTGCAGAGCCTGCTTTGGATTCTCTCTCTTCCTCTCTCTCTGCCCCTCTTCTGCTCACACTGATTTTGTTTTTTCAAGATAAAAAACTTTAAAAACAAGCAAATGTTTTGGGCATTAAATACCAACACCACATAGATGCACAGAACACTCCTGGCTCCCATATTTATCTGACAATTGTTCACACAAGATCGTTCTCTAAGGCGGATGTTTCTATGGCCCAAAGAAAGTGAGACAAGTTGAATACCAGTGAATCTCATGAATGCCAACTAGTATGGATTTGAAACATGATGTAAACATGGCAAAGACACAAATATACCCAAACTTCCTGATTGTTCACGACTAGGCGGAAATCACCTACTCACAGCACATGTACTGGCTGTGATCCTACCTTGGAAGAAAGCACACACCACAAGCCTCTTCATGCCCCAAGGATCAGTTATAATAGCTCCATGGTTGGCCTTTTATATCTCATTCTTGTTTGCAAATAACTGCTTCAAGACTGCTCAAGCTCTCAAAGGGAAATTCCTTCCCTTAAGTTAAATTAAAGCAAATGACCCCACTAGAAAATCTTGATAGCATCGTGACTATTTCATCTGTCCCCAGATACTGAAATATTACTATTTGCATTTGTGTTGCATTTTGATGTTTCTTGCATTATTATTTGTTGTGTTTCTATGTCAGATAACCGTGTTCTGAAATGTGACCAAATTGTGATCTATGGCATGAAGTTTTGTATATAAGGACTATCTTGTGCATGTTTAAAAACAGATTTTATATGTGTAGGTAGATTTTCCCACAAGGTAAGGTTTTGTCATTTCCTCTGTAATATTATCTTTTTTTAAATTTAAATTTAAATTCAAGTTAGTTAACATATATATAGTATTGATTTTAGGAGTATAGCAGTGATTCATCACTTACAAATGCCACCCAGCAATCATCCCAACAAGTGTCCTCCTTAATGTCCATCACCTATCTAGCCCATCCCCACCCAATACCCCTCCGGCAACTCTCATTTTTTTCTCTGTATTTAAGAGTCTCTTATGGTTTGCCTCCTTCTCTGTTTTCATCTTATTTTTCCTTCCCTTCCCTTGTGTTCATCTGTTGTGTTTCTTAAATTCCACATATGAGTGAAATCGTAGTTGTCTTTCTCTAGAGGACTTCTTTCGCTTAGCATAGTACACTCTAATTTCATCCACATTACTGCAAATGGCAAGATTTTATTCTTTTTGATCATTGGATAATATTCCATTGTATATGCCATTGTGTGTATATATGCTATATATATATATATATATACACACACACACCATATCTTCTTCATCCATTCATCAGTCAATGGACATGGGCTCTTTCCATAATTTGGCTATAGTTGATAAAACTACAAACATTGGGGTGCATATACCGCTTTGAATCAGCATCTTTATGCCCTTTGGATAAATACTAATAGTGCAATTGCTGGGTCATAGGGTCGTTCTATTTTTAACTTTTGAGGAACCTCCATGCTGTTTTCCAGAGTGGCTGAACCAGTTTGCATTCCCACCAGCAGCACAAAAAGGTTCCCGTTTCTCTGCATCCTCGCCAACACCTGTTGTTTCTTGAGTTGTTATCTTTAGCCATTCTGACAGGTGTGAGGTGGTATCTCATCATGGTTTTGATTTCTATTCCCCTGATGTTGAATGATGTTGAGCATCTTTTCATGTGTCTGTTGGCCATCTGGATGTCTTCTTTGAAAAAGAGTCTATTCATATCTTCTGCCCATTCCTTCACTGGATTGTTTTTAGAACATAACATTATTCTATGGCTCTCATGCGTATCTTACTGTGGAGGGAAAAGAGACATATTGTTTAGTAATTACTTAGGATGAGAGTATAGAGGCTGATTGTTGTTCCATTTCAAACAATCTCTTGCAGTTCCATGAAGCGTGTGTAAGTATCTAGCAGAGTTTGTCTTTTGCCTTGTTCACTGAGTGGTCAGCCACTGGTGAGGCCTCCTGGGACCTGCCCCCATTCCCCAGCGGGGGCCTGAGCACCCCCCTGTCTTCCCACCACTCTCTTCTCACCCTGCACACGTGCCCTGTTCCTCACGCTCTTCAGCTTCCTCATTCCTGACACCTCGGTCTTTTGCCACAATTTATCAACCTCTTTATTTTTTTCAGAGAATCCCAGCAGTTTTAATGGTGGATCACTTTTAAGGAAAACAGAGAGGGTTTTTTTTTTTTTCTTTCTTTCATTTTTTTCTTTTTGAATGAGCTCCCATTTTAATAGTCCATCAGGTAGGGTTTTAAGGGTGCTCGTGTATGCTGCTGGGAAATTTACCATAAATGTTCATGAGAGAGGACTTTGGGTCTCCAAACAGAAGTGGCCTATGTTACATTTGCCATCAGCTCTGTTGCCACGGCCATGCTGTGGCTCCAGTGACGTCCCTGAGCCTCCAAAGTCCTGCTGTGCTGTGCTGTTGCCATTGCTGTTGTTTGGGAAGGACAGTGTTCCTATGTGACCTTTTTGGCAATGCCATTGCCTGCAAGGAGATCAGAGACCCAGACGTGAGCCGCGGTAGGCAAATGTTTGAGTGTAGATTCCGTTTGGGAGAACTCCCATGAACAAGGGGGAGACTGACCGCACTGGAGCTAAAAGGAGACGCCTATTCAACAGGGAGGGGGGTCTGAGCTCCAGCTCCAGCTGTCTGTCTTTTGGGTCCATATGGGAAAAATCCTAGAGCAGCAAGGGACTGGGGAGCTGCTGCCCCTGTTAAGGTGCTGGGAGCTGAGGGTCCGTGGAGACGCAGGGGCAGGGCTGACCGCAGGTCACAGGCACTGTGCACAGGCCCCTCTGCACAGCACCTCCCTTCTCGGACTCGAGGGACTGTGTGAAGCAGGAATGGATGGAAAGTAGTGGCAGTGCTCCGAACGCTCACCTTCCGGGAGAAGAGGTATGAATCAGCGGTGGAAAGTTCCATGGTGGCCACATGGCCAGCCGGAGGCACAGGTGAGCACCTGGACAGCAGAACCCCTTCCCCCCAGCCCTGGCCCTGCTGGTGGCCACGTGACATCGTGTGGAGCAGGAATTACTTTGCAGGACGCCAGGCAGCAGGTGTCTCTGCAGAGCCCACACCCGAGCCCAGTGGGACACGTCAGCACTTCTCACCGCTGCACAGATGGGTCCCGCTGGCCCCCATGTCCTCCTCCAGACCAGCGACGGAGAAGAGTGTCGGGCCTGTGGGCTGATGCTGAGGCTCAGGGGGCCGGGGCAGCTTGTCTAGGAGCCTGGCTGCAAGCGAGCATCCTCTGAGGGCATTTCCGGGAGCCCATTGGCTTCCCTAAAGTACAAAATTCCACTGTCTCTGGTGTGAGCACCATTGCGACCAGCACTGCTCCCAAACTACTAGACTCATTCTCTCCTCAGCTGCACACACTTCTCTTGCGGACCGAGCTTGTGGTTTGGACCACCCACTCAGACAGGTGTCGCCCCCACTTCCAGTGTTTGGACGGGCCCTCGGTTTTGGCCCTGCTGGGGACCGTCTCTCCTTCCTGCACACCAGAGGGGGTAGGCAGCGCCGGGCTGCCTCCTCCTGCACTTGGACTTTGGGGCACTGCTCGCCATGCAAACCCAAAGCACCCAGTTCACACACACACACACACACACACACACACACACACACACGCACACGCACACACACACACACACCAGACATTTCTTCTGAATGGAAAAATTAAGTCATGCTTCTGACAGCTCTGTTGGCAAATCAAAACATATTTGTAGATAATTTTTCAATGTTTATTTATATTGAGAGAGAGAGAGAACATGGCCAGGACTGGGGTGAGAGAGAATCCCAAGCAGGCTCCGTGCCCAGCACAGGGCCCAACGTGGGGCTCGATCCCACCAACTGTGAATTCACGACCTGAGCTGATATCAAAAGTCAGAAGCTTAATGGACTAAGCCCCCCCGCCCCAGATGCCTCTATTTGTAGATATTTTTAGAAGTGAAAGTCTTTATATATTAAAGTCTCCCTTCAGTCACTCAGAACTGTACTGTGTTCCACTGATGTTTCCTACAAGGCGGTGCCCAACTTAGAAGATGCCCTGAGAGGCAACACTGGATCTGTTGTGAGGACACAATGTTGATTCGACACAGAGGAGATGGCCGGGGCGGGGGGGGAAGGGGGTGTAGGTGAGAATACCGCAGTACTGCTGTCGGCTCAGCCCCCACCTCAAGGCAGGGGAATGTGGGGGGGGTCGCCCCTCACCTGGCCAGGTGTGGCCCTCTACCACCTCTGCGACTTCAAAATCCCAAAAGGAGGTGCTGACCGGTTTTGCAGATTTGGCAAAACCACCCAAACAATCCCGCGGTGCCCATGTCAGGTGGAAAAATCCGTAATTTTCCGTTTACCTAAATAACTTGTTAAGTCATAATCCCTCCTCAGAGAGTTCTAACGCGCCTCTTGGAAGGATGTTTACAAACGCGGACACTTAGTGCGGGGGGTGTTTACATCTTTCTGAATTTGGGGGCAATTCTTGCCGTTGTCTTCCAGGGCGTCTTGGCCCAGAACCCGCACATGCAGTGAATAACCCGCATGTGGAGGATTCTTCTTCTACAGTGGTCACCGGGGCTGTCACCACAGGGACACTTTTTCGGTGGTCAGTGACTCCATGGCCAAGAACCGTTCTGCTTCTCAAAGACTCCGAGCCCTTCACTTCCCACTGAAATTTATACGGTTTGCTAATTGCCTGCACGTAAGGGAGGGAGAGCTGCAATTTCCTCTCAGGATAGTTCACGGCTGCGGGTTCTCCCCGTCCACCAGGGAGCGGGGGGCCCTGGCCAGCCCCCCGGCATGCGGCCGGACCTCTGGGAGGCATGCAATACTGGCACAATGCTCACTTTCTACTCACAACAAGTTTTGCTGGCTTTGGCATTTTGATTTAATGAAAGACTAATAAGTCGAAGAATTCACTGTTCTGTTCTTTTTAACCACCAAGAGTAACAAAAATCACTGGTTCTCCTTTAAAAATGTAGAATTCTGCTAAATTAAGTTCACAGACTTTTTCTTGGACTTATTTTAATTTGGCTTTAATGTTATAAGTCTAAATCTTGAAACATTTCTATCTCTGGTTTCAGTTAAACTAATAAAGTATTACTATATTAATAATTGCTGCCCACTTTATTAAGGGCTATAGACATCAAATCCTTTATATCCAAGAAGAGTAAGCCCTTGGGCTCTAAATACTTTTGGCAAATAAGTCCTTAAGATATAATTGAGCAGAACATAAGGTCTGACTTAAAACATGAATTAAAATTAAGGGCACCACTTCTATTTGCAAATCGTTAGAGGGCTGACTTGGAAGATAATTCCTGTGATGATGTTTCAGCAGGGACTCACAGAAATTCAGGGGCTTGGGCTGGAGGTGAGCTTCAAAACCCTTTGTGCAGACGGCCAGGACCTTCAATATTGCCAAGCTTTTTAACATAAACCTCCAGTATCCGAGGTGGTAAATGTGGAAACACGAAGGAAATGGCACACTCAGTTAAAACGATTCATGAGCTGCTTTGAGAGAAAGAATAATTTAGGGGGAAACTCCTTAATCATAGGTGCTTTGGGAAGCCCATGCGAGAATATGCCTTCTCATCCAATAGTATCCCAACTGAGATCAGTTCTGCAGGTGGGATTGATAAAGGGGTAGGGGTGAGAGGGGCCCCACCACCTCCAAGTCCCTAGAGTGAGCTGATCCGGGTCCATGGAGCCTCGCTCACTGCATTCCAAGGACTCAAGGCGAGGTGCCAGATGATGCCAAGGCTATCCCTGTTCTCCAAGAAATCACCAAGAAGCAAAATTAGACTGGTGTGTGAACAGCTATAGCACGAGATGTACGTACTGTGGTCCTTGACAAAAGTAACATGTGAATAAAGTGTTGTGCATGTGAATTTCCTACTGGGGGAACAGGCATTTAATGAGTACAAATACCAATGGTGCCCGTGTCGGTGCACTTGGACTTTCATCTCATGCTTCTCAGCCCGTTATTACATTCAGACAGGCGATTAAAGTCATTTAGTTTTTTTAAAATTTCATTTTCTCTTTTACCATTTCCCCCTCTAAATGTTTATTTTATAATATTATAGAATTGGAAACAAACTCTTGAGGTGCTCTAGTCTATGCTCTCCAAAAATGACGGAAGTAGTGACTCATGGTTGGAGGCGTGGGGTAGGCGGTACAGAGTCGTCCAGCCTCGTAAATGCAGACACGCACGCACTCAGGTGCATGTATGCACGTGAACACAGACAGGAGACACACGCACACACATGCCCACGGGGGTGGAAGCCGACCCAGGACGGGACCCAGAGCTCACGCGGTGCCTGTCTGAACTCCTCTCTTCCTCTTTGTGCTCCTTTCCCCATTTCTCACCTACTCACGTTAGTCTCATTGTTTTCCACCGCAGATTGTCTTGCTCGGCGTAGCCAGAAAGGAATACCCACCACCCCCGCTCATCAGCCCTGGTGGTGAGGGAGGCTCTTTCTTTGAGCGTCCCTCTGCCAATCCCGGCGATGGCCTCAGATGGACCTGCTGGGTCCCCTTGCGTCCTTGCCAGGGTGACAAGGAATTGTTCTGTGTGGGGCTGGGTCACGTCACCCGCCCTCCGCCAGGGGAGAAAGGAGCAGAGCATCAGGACTGAGACACTCCTTCAGCCACAGGGGAGGTGGAAGGCAAGTTCCCTAGGAAAGGTGTGCGAGGTAAACTAGACACCTGCCCTCCACTGCCCGTGGCACTTGGGTGGAGAAGGAGGCAGGCTGTGATGACAGCTGTCTGTGCCTGGACCCATTGCTTTTATGACCAGAACGCCTCCCTTCCAGATGCGCGAGGCTAAGGCAGGCGGAGGTACTACTCCACTGATAAGAGCGGAGAAGAACCTGAGATCACAAACGTAGCCACACAATTAGACTGTTGCTTATATTCTGTGCCATAGTCTCATATCAAATGTCAGCCTCTTAGGGAAAGGATGTCTGATCACGTGAACACAGCGATGGCTTAACATCCAGTCTCATCCTGCCAGGGTCTGCCCTGCCTCGGAGACCTGCTTTCCAATAATCTCCAACTCCAAATCCTCCCCGTCCACACAGCCGTCTCTTACCCCAGGCAGAGGTAGAGAAAGTGGCAACTGGACTCCATCCCCATCCTGCCCCCGCAAATTATAAGGTCTAAGAACCCAGACGCTTATAAAATTTGAGCAGAAAATGCATTTCATCGTTTTTCTTGGCACCAGGCCAGCCTGTGCTGGTCCCAGGCTGTGTAGATTTGTATGTGTAGACGGGGTCTCTGAGGTGGGTCAGGACCTAATGGGACACATGGAAAAGTTTAAGAATATACTGTATGCGTTTCTTATAGGCATCTGCGTCTATTTGTCCGAAGACAAATGCTATTCCAATTGCTGGAAGATTCTCTCTCTTCTCTCCCCAGTTGCTGTTCTGATGATGGAAGCCTGTAGAAACACATGCACCTCAGGAGGTGATGAGCTATCCCTTACCTCCAGCTGTCTCTCTCTCTCTCTCTCTCACACACACACACACATACAACCCAGTAGAAGGATGACTCATGACTGAATTTATATGCTTCGGAAATGAGTCTCCACAGAACATGCTATGGTCAAGCAGAACGCAGGAGAGATGATTGGCACCAAGTGCATCTTCAAAGAGATGGGCTATTATTCTGTTATCATATCGCCCAGGAGGGGTTTGTGACCAGGTGCTCAAAGACACGACAGGCCAGGAGCTGCGACGCCCCGCTTCCCTGGACGCCTCCCGCAGGAGCCTGCGCCGGGCAGGGAGAGGGGGCTCCAGGCACCATGGTCCTCCAGGGGTCTCCAGAAAGGGACCCCGAGGCTTGACTGGAAGACGGTGCAGGGGGAGAGAGGGGCGCGCCCCGACCACCAGCGTCCTGCAGCAGCTGCCTGTGCCTGTTTCAAGGTACCGTTGGGCAGCTCATCTGGTGCTGCCCTTGGAACAAAAACTTGAGAGGAGCAGCTGAGGCTGCGGAGGCCACGCAGGAGGGAGGCCACGGAGGACATGCCAGAGAGAGGGGCAAGAGCCCAGGCAAGTGGCCACAGCTGGCTGGCAGGCCCCGTGCAGGGGTGGGGGTGTGGAGGGAGGGAGACAGAGGCTGACGTGGCTCACACTTTCCTTCGGCCTGTCCCTGGGGAAGCACGGAGACCCATCTGTGCGGGGAGGGGGTCCCTGGGACAGATCACCCACACCCTTAGAGCCTGACTCGTCTACCCCAAGGCCTGTCTCCCCTGCCTCCCCTGCCGCCACAGCCCGACCTCCCTCCCAGCTTTCTCCCCACCCCCCCCCACTTGTGTCCCCCAGGCTCCCTGCCGTCCGGGGCCACGGGCTCAGGAGAAGTGGGCGTGCACAGTCTCCTCGATGAGCTTCCAGACACGCAGGGATTCCGGGAACCCCCAAGCGGCCACTCCCCTCTCCCCCCAGTTTGGTCTCGGAGATAATAATCATAGGAGCTCGTGTCTCCCAGAAAAGGAAAAGGAAAGACCAAGCCTTTTGGGGCAGGTCAGCGGCGCGGCTGTTACAGCAGCAACATCTGAAGGACATCATGACAGAAATAACACAGCAGCCACATAGTCAGAAAACGCCTGCTTATGATCTGCATCTTCCAGGCCCCTCCCCCTACCCGAGCAAGCTCTGTCTTGACCCGTGAGGTGTCCAGAGGTCTCAACAGGCGTGGCCCGCTGGCTACAACCGTGGCAGGGAGCTGGCGGACCCAGGGGGCGGAGACAGAGAAGTGGGGCTGGCTGTGGCCGGTGTCCCCGCACCACACCCAGCCCACTGCTCGCCCCTGCGGTAAACACCCAGAAGGCGTCATCCTGGCCCTGCACACCCCTTTACCGCATTCTGCCATCCGCCTTTGAAAAGGTGAATTTCTACTGGCTGCAGTGATTGTAAGGGTGACTTCTATTTGCACTAAAGCAATCCAATCTGGGGACACCTGGGTGGCTCAGTTGGTTAAGTATTGGACTCTTGATTTCTGCTCAGGTCATGATCTCAAGGTTTGTGAGATCAAGTCCCGGGTTGGGCTCTGCATTGACAGAGGGGTACCTGCTTGGGATTCTCTCTCCCCTTTACTTTCTGCCGCTCACCTTCTTGCTCTCTCTGTGTCTTTCAAAATAAATACGTTTTAAAAAAATCTGGCCTAGGGCACCTGGGTGACTCAGTCAGTTAAGCATCCGACTCTTGATTTCAGCTCAGGTAATAATCCTGGGGTCATGAGATTGAGCCTTGTGTCAGGCTCTGTGCTGACAGCGTGGAGACTGCTTGGGATTCTCTCTCTCCTTTCTCTGCCCCTCACCTGCCCCTGCCTGCTCTCTCTCTCTCTCTCTCAAATTAAAAAAAAAAAAAAATATATAGATAGATAGATAGATAGATAGATAGATATCTGATTGCATGTGTCTTTTGAAAAGCCCTCTCAAGAGCAAAAAGACACTACTTCCTGGGTGTCTTTTTCACCCAGCATGAGGCTGTTTGGAAGGCATGTGAAAGTGCCTGCTGCAAGGGGGTGGGGGGCAGGGATGGACTCTGGTATCAGCGGCGCCACGATGCGGCCAGAGCTGCAGAGACACCCCCACCCCCGCCCTGGCTCTGCCCAGAGCCAACACAGGTGGTGGTAGCTCTGGGGACCCTGTTTACAAATCATTAATGAAGTGACTGTGCCTCTTTTCACTGGCCCGCACTTTGAACTGCGCGGGTGACACATTCCTCAATGACACAGGAGCAGAGGGAAGCCCACAACAGCCTTATTATGGGGGCCGCACACACACCGGCCGCGGCTGTCTATGAAGCCAGCCCGCGAAGGAGGCCCAGGAAGGCTGGGCCGCGGGCACTGGGAACCTCGTGGCCCAGTTGCTAGGCACACGCGGCTGGCCTTGGAAATGTCCCCTCCCGCACCAGCGTTTTCTTCCTGGGCCATGAAAGGCCCTTTCAAAGCCTGGGGCTCGGAGCCCCACAAGCAGTGGAAGTCAGTGCGTTCTCTGAATGAAAGAAACGTCTCTTGTTAATTCCTATAAGGTTTGTGTAAATTCTCAGCGCAGCGCCATTAGGATTCCGCGGGAAAGGCTCATACATTAGGCGACACTGTGTCCCTTTTGTGCTCTACACACCAACTCTCTCCTGCCCCCGATAGAGAGTTTAACAGCTTAAACAAAGTGGGGGCTCCTGCTGGGAACACAAGCTGCACCGGCCACTGAAGCCACCTTTGTGCCGAGCGGCCTCATTTGAATACGCAGCATGCTGTCCTTGGTGAGGGCAGATGGCCCCTGCGCTCCGCTCCGGCAGAAGGAGAAGAGAAACAGAGCATTTTATTCATCCCGTTCTCTCCGGGCGCTGAGACATCTCTGGGACCACCGAACTCCCCAACGACACACACACACACACACACACACACACACACACACACACAGGGAGACGCGGGCTGTGTGGGCCGCCCAGACGTGGCGCTGTCTGGGAGAAGACATTCAAACACTGTGTCCCCAGGCGTGGCCGCTCTTCCCACACTCGCCCTGGGCTTCTGGTGTGGCCCCCGCAGGAATGCACATCTTCCTAGATCCGGGGAGATCGTGGGGGTGCGGGGTGGCCGGGGGCCCGGCTGCCGTCCCCTTGTGTGCTCAGCTGTGACAGGACCCCAGCACCGCACCACGGGTGGAATGAGCGGTCAGGGAGATTTAGGACTGCATGTAAATTGTCCGACTTGAAAGCCTTATTTCAAGTTGTATTATGTTCTCTCTTTTAGGCCGGCTGATATTTTGCTTCCTGAGGTTAGAAAGGTTTGCATCTTTGCCCTTGAGTCTTCAAGAGATTGCAGGTGTAACTGGGGGCTCCCTTGAATTGGAGAGAAAGGAGAGAAAGGCAGCACCTGGCCTCTGCACACTGGGAGAATTCTTAATTTGCAGGAAGCTGTCAGCATCGGGGGCCTGCAGGGAGGGCCTCTGGGCTCAGGGCCTGCCCACTGCCTGGTCCCCCTCTTTGACAGACCCACACCCCTGAAGCCTGGAAGGAGGGCAACTCATGAACCACCTTGTATTTTATATTTTGGGGCATATTCAAGTAGTTTAATATAAGGGCTTCTCGGAAGCAAAAGTATTAACTTAACCATTGTGACATGAATGTCCGCGCAAAAAGTTTTCCTGGCAAATACTTCGAGACTAATTTACATTCCTTTCAACACAGAAAAAGGATCTTTTTTGAGCTCTAATTTTTAAAGACTCTACTTTCGGGGTTTGGACAAGAAGGAGGGTCTCATCTTACAAAATGCACTGATCAGTCAGTACCATTCTCAGAACTGTCTTTGTCAAGAAAAATGAAAAATTCAAGGAGCAAACAATTACAAGGCTCTGAACTTACTGCGTCATTATGCAGATAATGCATGATTTTTATACTTGGGAAGATATCTTCCCTAAGGTGTTCAAATCTATCTTGCAAATAAGAAGTATAGAAGTAACCTGAACTTTATACATAAAGTCTGGGTAATCAGGAAAAATATGTCACAAAGATAGCATTCTGCATTTGTTCCAGTAAAAAGGTTACTTATGCAGTTTATTCCCGTAGATCAAGACAAGTTTAAGTAAAATACTACCCATACGGGATTCCTCTTTCAAATGTGTCCATTCTGGTTCGAAGGCTTCTCTGTCGACCTCTATCTATTGCTATCATATGTATGTGGTGTTGAGCTCTTGTGTTACTTTTTCATTCTTTCACTCAATGCGGTGCTGGGAGAAGCTTACGAGCCTAGGAAAAGACGCTCCTTTGGCACTCATTTTAGGAGAGGGCGTAAATCCCTTGCAATGTATTACTTGAATCAAACACTTGACATAATTTAACACAGGCCACGTTCTCCCAGCATGTAAGTTAATACCTGGTGTAAGGTCAGGTCTGTGCACACTCTGTAAAACAGACCACGGAAGAGCAAACACAGTCCGTGCCATTCCCTGCTGTCGGTCTTGGCGATTAATACAGATGCCTCAGCCGTTCAGTCAGCCACCAGCTTCATCAATCAGACAGTGGAGGGAGTCCATCCGGGCTTCTACGTGGGCCTGTGTGGGGCTCGCTGCCTTCCCAAGGGTACAGGACAGCCTGGGGACAAGGACAGGAGGAGGGGGTGGTTCTTCTGTGTTTTGCTCATCCTGAATCAGATACTAAAGACCAGAGACCTGGATAAATTTGCAGTTCCTCAGAGGCTTTGCTATGGGTGGGTGGGTTGGAATTCAGCCTCAGTAAACTATTCACTGAGGCAAAAAATTGTAAACGCCATCTTTATTACTTCATATAGGGTAAGATATGGATTGAGGATTTTATTACAACAACCATGGCAGACATGCATTTTCTTTTTTCTTTCGACAAATAGTTCTGAATACAACAAATGTATACTAACTTGAATTAGTGCAAAATATAATGGGAATGTGTAGACATGAATGAAGGGACTAATATGATAAAAAGGAGTAAGTCACCTGGGGGCTCAGTTGGTTAAGCATCCAACTCTTGATTTTGGCTCAGGTCATGATTGCATGATTTTTTTTTTTTTTTTTTTTAATGTTCTATTTATTTTTAGGAGAGAGAGAGAGACAGCGTGAGCAGGGAGGTCAGAGAGAGGGAGTCACAGGCTGAAACAGGCTCCAGGCTCTGAGCTGTCAGTCAGCACAGAGCCCGACGCGGGGCTTGAACCCACGAACCGCGAGATCATGACCCAAGTGAAAGTTGGACGCTTAACCGACTAAGCCACCCAGGCGCCCCTTTGATTGCATGATTTTGAGATCGAGTCCTGCCTCTGGCTCAGACTCAAGAGTCAGATGCTTAACTAACTGAGCCACCCTGGCACCCCAAAAGTGAACCCATCTTTTTAAGAAGCATCTGCACCCCCAGATTCCTGTCTATGCATGTACATCAGGGACCACCCTGCTCCACCCGGGCAGCACAGAGGGAGCTCCCTGGGATTGTTGACTGTGATGGCGCTGGCCATGGTTTTGCAGGCAGCAGGAGGTCAGAACTATACCAAACAGCTAACTATACCAAACTTACACAGGAGTTTGCAACCCAGACCGTGGGGATCCACGGGCCCCTCTCTGTCAACTCCCTGCTGTTCAGCCTTCCTTTCCCAAGAGACTGACAATTTCTATCTGAGGAAATGAGTTAGGATAGGAGAAAAGACACACAGATGTTGACATCTGGATATTCCTGTGAGGCACACCTACCCTCTCCCATCACCTCCCCATAGAGCCACCAGGCCACAGACTCCCCTCCATCCAGAGCCTGGAAAGACTCTTTCACGTGCCTCTCAAATATGAATGGAGATCCAAGTAGCACCTGACATTCGAAAGAAGTCGGAGATCAGAGCAGACAGAGATGAAAAGAGCACGAGGTGAACAAGGCCGGGCAGGGAGGAGAAAATGGCCCCAGGGAGACTTGCACCCATAGACCAAGAACCAGATGCTGGGAAAATAAACATTTAAGAAACAAGAAAATACTCTGGGAAATTAATATATGTTATGTATAAATATGTGTATATGTGAATTATATATAATCTACAAATATGTGTGTGTTTACGTATAATGTATGAATTATACATGTGTATGTGGAATTTTTTTAAAGGATGAGAAAACAAAATTGACAAACTTTTTCCTATGTTAGAACCAGGAACTAAGAGATGGAAAATGGGAGCAGAAAGGACGAGAAAGCTGAGGATCAGTCCATGAGCTCGACTAACTGACTAATCAAA
Source organism: Proteles cristata cristata (assembly GCA_017311185.1). NCBI lineage: Eukaryota > Metazoa > Chordata > Mammalia > Carnivora > Hyaenidae > Proteles > Proteles cristata. The sequence continues at coordinate 297,012 of JAESUZ010001109.1, read as the reverse complement.
GACAAAACAAAAATGGAAGATGGGAAATAAGAAAATTAAAGAAATCACAGAATGATCCCAGATTCTGCATGAAGATTCCATTGATCACCTGTATAAAGACGACTGAATAAATAAATAAATAAATAAATAAATAAATAAATAAATAAATAAATAAAAAAAATAAAAACACCTCCAGACACACATGATGTTATGGCATTTCATAACTGAGAACAAAGAGAATATTCTAGAGCATTCCAGTGTGGAAGTCACGATCAGGAATGATCCTGGCAGACTAAGAATGAGCATTGAACAAGGGTCTGAGGAAAGTCTGTTCTTATCTAGAATTCCAACTCCAGTAGACATGGAGTGTGAAGGGAAATTAAAGACACTTTCAGGTATTTGAGATCTCAACGCATGTATTGAGATGCACTCTTACAAGAGGTACGTGGAGTACTTGCTCTGCAGGAACAAGTATGTGAATCAACAAAATGGAAAACCAAGCTTTGGGAGATGGGATCCAAGGTGGGAAGGAAGCAGTGACCACAACAGAAGTCCTGGAATGGCACATGGAATGTGTACGGAGAACAAACATTCTAGATTGAAGCAAGGAGGTGGAGGGCTCTGGGGCACTAAGGAGAAGAAGTAGGATAATTTTTCAATGTGTTTTGAGAGGAGTTTGACAAAACTTAACAACCTGACACATATGTGTACACATGCATACATACATACACATTTTCTTCACTTAAGATTGTTCATTCCTGTCCTTATTGAATCCAGAATAAAAAAGAACCAGCCCAGGGGAGCAATTTACTTCCTGAAGTCAGCCCTGATCATTCCTCTTGGGGGTTCAGTTCAGCCACACCCAAATCTGGCTATGTAAATTATTCAATATATCCCACTCTCTCCATTCACCACCTTTCAGGTAAGTTTACCTGGAATTTTACTTTCATAGATTCTGAGCAACATTTACTGAGCACAGAGCCTATGTCTATATATCAATTTCCCTCCCACATAGATAAATATACCAAACCCAAAGAATTCAAGGATGGTGTGTCCACGTTCACACAATTCCTAAGCTGAAAGACAGGACTTTGAATAAAAGCCAGCTGACAAAATCTGGGTTAATTCTCTTCTCCAAAAGTCCTAAATAGACATGGGTAGAGACAAGATGATAAAGCCTCAAACCACAGAGGTGTGTATGGTCTTGCAGTCAATTCGAGTGGCTGAAACATTCTTTTTTTTTTTTTTTAATGTGTATTTACTTTTGAGAGAGACAGTATGAGTGGGGGAGGGTCAGAGAGAGAGACACAGTGAAACATTCTTAATTTTAAGACACATTATGATAGTGACATGTAGTGTTATCTCATTCCATTATTATGACTCACGGAGATAAAGTGAAGTAGATGCATTTTATTAGCTTTGAAGTGACAAGAATGCATATGTATGAGAGAGAGACCCACAGAGAGAGAGAGAAAGAGGGAGACCCTGACGGAGAAACCAGTTTTGTCATTATTGCTCTATTCCAGATTTCTTTCCTTTGAGTTGCTTCACTTAAACTTAACTTCGATTGAGTTTAGAAAAATGTAATGAATGACCCGATGTTCATCCAAACCATTGAGGAGGGGTAATTGTTAGAAGCAAACCTAATCCAGGTGAAAGCACTTCATGTTCACTCCCTTCCCCCTCTTGTGGCCCTATGCCATTTCCAACCCAGGTTTGTCAAAAGACCCTGAATATTGGCAGTTTTTGTGATGGTGACTGTTTTTAGCAATGTGAGGTTTCCTGCAATTTCACAACTTCTCAATGTAGTTTTAAAATAGTATATTTTATTTCTTCATCAGAGGAAACAAGACTAGAAGAAAATGAACGGCTGTCCTCCATGAGTTCTCACACTTCCCCATGCAATCAGCTCTGTCAGTCGACGGGGTCTGCCATGCACAGCACATCCCCCACCCCACAGCTCTGCCCTAACCTCTGGGAACCATCACTCCCAGCTGGGAGCACAGGGGAGGGTCATCCTGTGGGGGCCCACGTTTGACTCTGGGCTTCTCTCCCCCAGGAGACTGAACCAGCTCGCGCTGGGATCCTGAGAAGTGATGGGGTCAACGGCCATCCTGTGGCCCCCCAGGGGGTGAGGCTGGGCCACCATCATGGAGGCAGAGCTGGGAGTGATACTCGCCTGTGTGGATCCAGGACCAGGCTGGACTCCCAGTTGGGGAGCTCCTAAGTTCTCACCCCTCTCCCTCTCCAACCAGACTGAGTTGGAATTTCCTTAGCAACTAAAAAACTAGTAGAACTCCACAGAGCCCTACCATTCCCTTGAGCCTCTGTAGCCCTGTAGCCCTGCCCCAGGAAGAAGGACCATCTGTTCTCAGCACACACACAAGGAAAACGCCCATGCGATGGAATCAGAAGCAGTGGAAGTTCAATATAGGTTTTTGGTCCATCTGCACAGAGGCCTAAATCTTTCTGAGAATCTTCCAGAAAACTGAGCAGAGGTGAGTACGGCGTCACCCTATGGTGCTATATCATCCCATATTGGAACAAAATCGCTCCTGTCTCGTTCTGATATAACTCAACCTGTCTTTAAAGGTTCCTTGTTTTCCTGAACAAAACCTGTCCCTGCTTCATCTTGGGAATTACTTTACCCACAGCTGGAATGGGCAGTGTTTCCCAGGACCCATGTTGACTGTCCTGGGGCAGGATTCCCAGATCGCAGCTCTGTTCAGTGTCTCTGCTCACCACTGCCCATCTGGGATACATGAGGACTTTTCCAGGAAACCAGAAGACAGATACTTCTTCAAGTAAAAGAAAAGGAATTCATAAGAATATTGCCAATTCAAATGGTGTATCACAGGATTGATGTTTGATCTCATACCTCTATTTCTTTTCTCTTTACTAAACCTTTAATTTCTATAGCATTGGTAATATTACCTATTTGTTTCATTTCATAGTACACAACACAAACACACACAACAGTATGGTTGTATAACCAAGCTGTCATATGGTGAGGGTCATTAATTTCTTTTGTATCTCGTTATAAAATACTTGGAATATTACATTTTATGAGGTGGGTATTGTCTAATTCTTAGTAGGATGCCTTTGATTTCCCTTAATTTAATAATATGTGTTAATGCTTCCTTAGGGCTGTAAATTTGAGAAATTCATAAATTAATTTCATTAAACTGTCCGGACTTAATGTATTTATTAAAGCCTGTGGTTCACAGTGAAAACCATTTAAAGGGTCTTTCCAGAATAAATACTTGGCTTTAGTATTTTCAGGGAAATAAAATGGCAATTATTGAAAAAGAATAGAAAACAATGACGCTATATGAAATGTACAGTCCCAAGATGCTGTAATTAATCCTTGCCAGGACACTTTGGATAAGTGAATTATCCTTCTCAGATTAAAGAAAGAAGCCAGGAAAAAGCTGGGATTTTTGGATGACTCAGTAGGATTTCCATTCTTTGCCTTAAGTATGTCCAATTTATCATCTTCTGGTGCAGTGTGTGGGGGGAGGGATGTGTTCTGAACTCTTTCAGTTAACCTGACCCAACTCTGTCAGTCTCCAAATCAGGCTGACTTACCCAGTCTGGGGTTACTCCCTGGTCCTGAGGTATCAAACCATTTCTGGAACATTTGAATATGCTAAGTACTCTCACTGGTGATGATAGGAACTCATTCCTTAGGGATAAGTTTTTGTTCAGATTCTTTCTGGAGTGAGTGGAAAATATCTCTCAAATATTTAGAGATCTCGGGATCCAGGGTCCTCTTCAAGTAACAGGAAATCGAGATATATCCACTTCGATGATGCCTGATACCTGATTCTTGTTTGAATTCTCCCAATATTTCTAATCGGCTTTATTCTGCGTGATTACGATCATCCTCAACACATTGCTCGAACATTTGGGGTTTGGCAATTACATCATGCATTTGGCCTGGAGCTTCCGAAATTAAAAATAATGTGCGAATCTTCGATATAATGGCCTCCTTCTGATATGTTCGGCCTGCTATAAAATCACAGGGCCGGCACTTTCTCCCTTCCTCCCGCATTGCCCCAAACTCTATCAGTTGTTCCTGAGCGCCCTGTAACCGTATTTCCAACAAAAATTACACAGATATTTCTGTCCAGCTACATGTCCTGCAGGGCTGTTCTGTGGTCTTCCGATCAGTAAAAATGTAATAACATTTTCACATAGTCAATATTTAATTCTGTAAATGCAACTGGTGGTTGTAATCTAGGTTATTAACCACACGGTGATTTATGATAGAGGGCAGACGTGCGGGGTAGAGCAGTAGGAAGGTCCTCTGGTGACAATAAAAAGGTTATAAATTTCATAGCTCTGCCCAAGAAATGTATTTATATCCTATATTAAGAATAGCTTTTTATAAATTTTAATGATCCATGTTATTAATGGAGCTGTCATCATGACCGCCTATATGAGACTACAGTCCTTGTTTTTTTTTTTTTTTTTTACTTTTCCATCAGCTGAAGGTCTTGTGGGGAAAAGAGAGAGAGAGAGCGTGCGCTCTTATTAGCAATTTGCCAAAAAAATCTTCAAGAGTCATAAGCATATCATTGTTTCCCTGGACTGCAAAGCCTGTGAGCAGTAGTTTGCATAAAGTTTTGTGACCAAGGAAAGGTTGGGCTAATTGGATGGAGCACAGTCCGTGCTCTATCTTGTTTACGAAGGCCCGAGTTAAGATGCGGAAATAAAATCAGGGCCGTATCAGAAAGAGAAACTCATGTATGGAAATCGTCCCTCTGGTTGGCTCCTGGTTCCCTCGCTGAGAGCCCCTCGGGTTTCCAGCCAAACACACGAGGACACACGCATGCTCCGCACGCTCACAAGGAAACGCACATCCCGCACCCTCCCCGTCTTCCTCCCTGCCTGTGGCAGGCACGCAGGATGGGAGACTCAGTCCTGCTGGGTGGGACACAGCCTCCTGGGGTAAGATGTTCCGGAGGTGTTCCGGAGGTGGGACTCGGCAGCTCCTCCTTAATTCAGACACTGTTGCTTAAAACCACGCGTTTACACACCAACCCTAAACAGTCAAAGCAGGTGTTGGAGCTTGGTCCCAAGACTCTTCGTACAGACAACGTAACGGAGCAGGAGAATGGGCTGTTTTCAGGTATTTGTTTTATTTTTTTTTATTTTATTTTTTTTAATGTTTTTTATTTATTTCTAGGAGACAGAGAGAGAGACAGCATGAGCAGGGGAGGGTCAGAGAGAGAGGGAGTCACAGACTCTGAAACAGTCTCCAGGCTCTGAGCTGGCAGTTAGCACAGAGCCCGACTCGGGGCTCGAACCCACGAACCATGAGATCATGACCTAAGCAAAAGTCGGATGCTCAACGGACTAAGTCACCCAGACGCCCCTTCAGGTATTTGTTTTAGTGTCAATCCACCCCCCACTTTCCCATCAAAGACTATTCAGGCACAAGGAAGGCCACAGAGAGAGGAGATCTCACACAAACAGATGAGCAAGCAAAAAACTGACTTACGTGGAATTTGTGGTCATTGATCTTTATATGGTAGACTATGCTATTTCATTATAACTGCATTTCAGTGAAATTTTCAGGGGACTTGTTTATTAATGACTCATTATTAAGCTGGTAATTAGTTTTTTCACATAGGCAACAGAAAACGTCGTGGAAATCTTTATCTTGTGCTTATTGTAAACCTTGAACAGAAAAGTTACACCTCCGTGGTGTTTCTATTAAGAAAGATCAGATTCCGGATATTAGCAAAGACAGTGTTTGTTTTTCTAAGGTTTTCTCAGGGCAAGTTCAGGTTTATATGATTTTTCCCTGCCTAACATCTTTGTCACCCAAAAGAATACACCATGTCACCAACATGAAAGTGATTTATTAGAACTTGACCTATATTTTTAATCCACTTTCCTCTTTCCCTAGTGGCTACTGTGAAATTTCAGATCAGGCATGGGAGGTTCGGGGTCCTTGAAAACACAGGGTTTCTCTTCTTATCTTTTTTCCTCCTTTTTCCCTATCTTTCCTCCTTTTCCTTCAGCCCTGCGCCCCGCATTTTCTCGCCTGCTCCCCTAATTGCAGGATGGCCAGCTGAGTGCAGAGCGGCTCACGGGGCCACGTGTCACTCTGGGGCCGGCAGGACAGGTGAGGACCCTATGACTCACCCCTGCTTCACTGTTCCTCACACCTGCCTTAGCTGTAGTAGCTGTCTCGTCCACCTAATGAAGGAGAATGCTCTGTTTTTTCATCGAACTTTCTCTTAGAGCCCCCTGCTCACCAGGCACGCCGCTGATCCCTAGCGCTCAGCACCACCCATCACATGGCCCTTCCTCTCCCCCAGACTGCAAGGAAGTCTGGAAGATGAACACCCTGGCCAGCAGCTGTTGTAACCCGCTCGCTGTCGTCTGCGCCCGCACTCTCTCCTGTGGGTTTACCCCCAAGAATCCCCACATTTAAAAGGCTGGGAGAGTAACTAAGAATTTACTGGTGACTTCATGAAGATTGAGAGAGGGAAAGGGCCACTTAGAGTCCCAGAGCAGTGATGGAAAGGGACATGAAGGTCTGCGAGCTCGCCAGCTGGCTAAGGCTTCGGTGCGGCCCATCATGGATGACTTTCTTCCGAAGGGGATTCAAGAAGACTTGTTCTAAGTTTCCCTCCATAATCCTGTACCCCCACACCTTTCTTATTCTGCAAAACATCTTTTCCTTTTCACTTAAATCTGAATTCCATGAGTAGCCAAGCCTTGTGTGTTGAACGTGCAGTCCAAACTCGTTTCTCAAGCCAACCCACCAAACACCAGTCACTGTCTGTAAGGACGTCCTCGGAAGGCCTATCCCACCACACCCCGAGAGAATGGGATTTCCATAGTGCTCTTCACCATGACCTGTGAGCAGGGAAGCCTTTGCAAGGAGCCTTCTGCCCAACTGCCGTCAGACTGATACTCTGCTACCTTACCCATCACATGCCCAGGAGAAGCCACTCCCACGTGACTGCAAAGACCCCTTCAGAGTATTGCTTTATCTCCTGGGCTGACCTAACATGCCTATGGGATCACATGCAACAGTTACCAATTTGAACTTGAAGCCAGAAGCATGGGTAGGGAAATCAAGAATGCAACTAGCTTAGAAATACTACAAGTGCGGCTCACATGGAGTCTGCCTTATCTTCATAAGTGAGGACCTTCCTGGTCAATCCAGCTGTTGAGGAATGGGGGGATCCTCTTTTCCTCCCCTGGGAGGGGTTAAGGCTATAATTAGTTATGAGACTTGCGTTTCAGATTCTTTACTCTCCCCCAGAATGATGAATAGGCTAAGTGATCTGAAACATTTTAAGATTTAATTAAAATAGTTCAATATACTGAAAAGGATACTACAATCACTCCTTTCAGCCACTGTACACTGTATTTAATTATTAAGGCAAATATGGCAAAATGGTAGCCATGTCTGTACATATAAATATGCCTGAGTAAAATACATCCTGTCACAATTATTACTTTTTTAAATAAACTATTGCCTTTATTACAGGCTCAATTATTACCCTTGAGTCAGTTAACAAGAGCTCTTGGTTATCTGCTCTCAGGCAAAGACCAGATTTCTCTAACCCATACTCAATCTTCTGACAGTATATTTTTCCAATGAAAATGCAATCAAGATGTGTACTTCCTTATGCCTTTAATCTCACCTGGTCTACAACTGTTACCTCTTTCCTTCACCGCCACTGACTCTGCAATGTCACAAACCAGCTGTGGAACACCTGTGCCCTGTCTCGTGTGTTTCCACAAGGTGCCATTTAACTTGTGACTCTATCCCCCATGTTCTCCACCATAAGCCGGAAGAGTCCTGCCTGCCATGGGTGATGCCCATCTTGAAGGTCGTAACAACTGACCTCTCCATTACAAATGCGTGTTTTATTCACTAGCCACTCACTAGTAATGGTTTTGGTATCCTTTGGCCAGTTTTGTCTACAAAACCCTCCTTTTGAGGGGTTACAGCATAGTGATTTTTTAATACCTCCATTCTTTTTTATTTCTTAGATAGCACTTTTTCATGAAGAGTTTTCCTGCCTCGACTGGAGCATAGAAAACAAATGTGTCAGGATCCTCAGTTAGTGCTTTACCTTTGATTATCAATTTTCACAACAGGGTTTTGGTGTAATGGTAAACCCCACAGTGGACAAGTAAACTCCCTTCCTCTCTTATTTTATTTTCCTTATATACTATGATTCCACAAATTTTTTTAAAGTATCCATTTGCATTTCTGAGGCATCTTGGTGCCAAAATCATCCTCATTTGGCCATTGGTTATCCCCTTCATCTTGCTTCAGCAGATGATATGCTGGCATTAGACTTTCTGGAACAACAGGATATCCCAGGTTGTTTCAAAAGTTGCCTGCCTCACACCTAAAATTATTCATTTATTTAAGAAACCATAGTTCTGTTTACTGGGCCAGCTTTAGAAACCAAGGTGTAGATACAAGGTATGGCCATGACATGTGGGCTTCATAGGTTCTAGAACTTTCAGTGTACAGACAGTAGTAAAAAGTACAAATAAAATTAGGAACATATATTAATATGTTCAACCATAATTTAAGTTGACGATATTTTTATCAATATCTTAGATTTTCTTTTGGTAACTTTTTTCCCCTTGACACTGAAAGTCGTGGTTTCTAATATTAGTACAGGAGCTTGTCTGCTTTATCCAAAATATATTATATAGTTTGAAAAATCACGTACCTTTGTTATTATGTTCAATTGAACTGGTGAGTAAGATTTAAAATATTTTTGATTTTCCTTTGTTGTCCTTAAAATCAGTTCCACTGAAGTTGAAGGTTGTCGTACGGCATTCAAATGGCACTTGGATTGGACCTCTTCTTTTTTGAATGGTTATGTTGCCAATCAGACATATTCTTGGCTTAGATATTTCAGTTCATTTTCATTGGGGATATTTTCCCCCTCTCTTCACTTTAATTTGTGGACTGTCATACTTTTACATGGCTTAAATAAAAAGACTTTATAAAGAAGAATACTCAGACAGTCCTCACATATGAAATGATCTCTGCCAGCTAAGTCCCCTAACTTCTGGTTTATCATTCCAATGCTTCTCCCTATCTTCCACAAATGTTAGCAATCTCTAAATTATACTGTGCTTGTATTCTGATTTTTCATTTTGTAAATACCAAACGTTATATTTTGTAAATGCCTAAACATTAGGTAGCGGTCAAAAGTTAAGACCTTGGAGTCAGACAGCATTGGCTTGAGCACAATTTTACCACTTACAGGCTAGGATTCCCAAACTCTCTGAGCCTCAGTTCCTTCTCAGTAAACTGAGGATGATAATACTTACCTCACTGGATTGTTTTGATTATTAAGTGAGTTAATCTTTGGAAGCATTTAGAATAGTCTCTGGGATCTGGGAGTACTCAATATGATAAGCCCTTATTACTCGAACACAATGCTTCTCAACCGGGGATTGATGGGGGACAATTTTGCCTTTGAGGAGACACCTGGCAACATCTGAAGACAATTTCAGTTGTCATTTCTGGGCAGGGGGTGCTACTGGCACCCAGTGAATAGAAAGCTGGGATGCTGACATGGGATGGAAACCCCCAGCTAAGATGTATGTGGCCCAAAATACCCACAAAGCCAATATTTGATTGATCACAAATTGATTCATTTCTACAAAATAATAGAATAAATAAAAATAAGAATTCCACTAAATACAGATGGTTTTGATAAAATTTTAACTCATCAAAAAATAACTACCTAATTAAAACAATGATTCCCTTTTCTTGACTCATTTGTTTGTATGGAAGAAGATACTTTACTTTAACCCCCTCCCCTCTGACAAGAGTCATTAATGGTGCCTCCCAGTGCCTCTCAGATTGGACTGACATGAGAATGTTATTTTGAATATTTCCTTTATTAAAAATAGGTCCCAGGGGTGCCTGGGTGGCTCAGTCAGTTGAGTGTCTGACTTCAGCTCAGTCATGATCTCATAGCTCATGAATTCGAGCCCCACATCAGGCTCTGTGCTGACAGCTCAGAGCTGGAGCCTGCTTCGAATTCTGTGTGTCCTTCTCTCTCTCAAAAATAAATAAACATTAAAAAAGTTAAAAATAGGACCCAAATACTTCCTCTTAGAAAAGTAACTGAAGACAAGTTGGTCACACAGAATTCTCTTCAACGTCAGAGAGAGGAGAAGTATGTGTGGAATAAAGAACAGGGGATCTAAATTTTTCATTTGTTCCCAAAGCCACAGTCATAGTTTCATGAATCCAATTACGCAGCAACAAGGCCAACAATTAGAGAATGAGGTTAGAGTTCTATTCTTGGACACAGGCAAGAAAACACTAACCTCTCACATTACACACTTCAAAAAGTCATTGCAAGTCTTTGAATTTTATTTTTTAAAATGTTTTTATATATATTCTGAGGCTTAGAAAATGTTATTTTTTTTTAAGAGAAAAAGATTGGCAGGCCTCTAAAAGACTTATTTCTTTGAAGTGTTTAGGATTAATATGACGGGCAGGAACAATCTGAGTTTCAGTGCAAAAATACTAGAATTCAGATTTCAGGGGGAATGAAGACTCTTGAAGATCCCAAAACCAGGTCATGATGTAGTTTTTATGTCCTTTGGGAGAGAAATGTCATACTGATGGTAGTGTCCAGGAAGCTCTGTGTTACAGTTGAAAAAGCTACAACTTTGGACTTTCTAGGTTTCAGTTGTGTGGCTTTGAGCCAGTCATAGACACTGCTTTGAGCTTGGATTTCATTATGTGTAATATGGAGAACATGCTACCAGTTCTTTTTCCATATGCGTCAATAGCTTGAGGGGCCCATTTAGGACAGAAACATGCATATAGTTGGTGCTCAAATAAACACCAGTTTCTTTCCTACAGCAAAACATAAACAGGCCACAGTTATCGTCTGTAACACAAAGATTCCTGCATGCTGCATCTCAGGCATCCTCAGATCATCACCGGGAGGACTCAAGTGCAGTCAATGGGGCACAGCTCAACCTATAAGAGGCAGAATGTGCAGAGTTCTGGGGCCTCACCCCTCCCCATGGTTCACTAACCTCTGAGGTTGGGTGTGATACCTGAGTTGGCATATATGGTTAGTATAGGGCTCGTTGGCTATTTATTAAATTCTTGTTGTGATGTTGTAAAAAAAAAACTGCATAGAATGAGTTTACAGTACCTTTAAGAAATCTAGTGCTCTATGGGAGTGCATCAAACTTCCACCGTATCAAGAAGGAGAAATGATACAGTCCAAAAATCCTCATCCCAAAGTGTCTATGGAAGACCATTCTTTACAAGGAAAACCTCTGCACATCAAGACAGATGATGAAGTGGGGGCTGTGTGAAGGATAGACTCAGGTGCAGGTCCTTAAGGACTCTGCACGGGTCAAGAAGAAGGAGGGCAGACCTGTCTGCCTGCTGAAGGGGTCACGTGGCAAAGGCAAGCGGAAGTGGTGTGCCACGGAGTGAGGGGGCCTAGAACCGGGCACTGACTCTGAACCACGCTACCTTACACTTTGAGAGGGAAGGCCAAGTAGAAAGACGGAGGAAATGAGATGCTCCTCACGATCTCTGTGGCTTTCTTGTGCCAAACTGGACACCGAAGTCTTGTGGTCAGAAAAGCTGTAAAAACAGTGGGAAGTGACATTTTCAATGTTTCAACCAGGAAGTTACAAAATATGTTCATAGGTTACATAATAATTAAAATCTCAGAATGGAAAATAAATTCAATGGGAACTTATACAGCTGTCATGAATGTGTTTGTAAATCCCACCCTTTTTTTACTTTGGAAACTCATGTTTTCTATATTTTGGAACATGAATTGAAATATTTAAATATGCAATGCAATATATACTAAAAATCCACAAACATTTCAATATGATTTCTGTTCACAGTAGCAGCAGGCCACTGTTAATCAGGAAACCGTTTCTTCACTCGATCCTTGGTCTGGAATCTCCTGCTATGAATCCCCGTGCTAACAGAAATTTCATCAACTGGGAGGGCTTCACAGCAAAGCCACAAGGGAAGGAGTCCACAATGAGTGTCAAAGGAAGGAATTACAAAATTCCTTCAAAAAAAGTGAACATGATGCCTCAAGCCCACCTGTGTTTTATTTATTTTTTTATTTTTTAATGTTTATCTATCTTTGAGAGAAAGAGAGAGAGAATGAATAGGAGAGGGGCAGAGAGAGAGGGAGACACAGAATATGAAGCAGCTCCAGGCTCTGAGCTGTCAGCACAGAGCCCGACACGGGGCTCCAACTCAGGAATCAGGAGATCATGACCTGAGCTGAAGTCGGACACTTAGCTGACTGAGCCCCCAGGCGCCCCAGCACCTGTGTTTCCTAGTGTCTGTGCTACCATATGCATTCCCAAAGCAGGAAAACGGCCCCTTCCCTCCTATGGAGCAAGGACACTGTGTGATGTCTGCCATGAGAGCTGTGGCTGTGCCATTTCCCTCCCTGGCAGGAGTTTTGTAGATTGCTTTGTGTTTGTATTTCCTGTTGGGCACATTTTCCAACTGGACTCTGGGATCTTGGGGGTCCATGAAAGGCCTTTGCTTCCTCCACACCCTCAGCGGGTGCCTAGTCAATAGTCTCCAAGCCCTGTATGTTTAGTAAAAAGTTTTATCTTATGAATTCAAAATAAATTCTTACTGAAGGTAGTTGATTCCACTTTCCAATAAGGGAAACATTTCTGTTTTAGCCAGGTCAGTGGATGGGAACATCATCCCAGCCACATTTCTCTGTGTACCTGTACGACTGAATTACAGGACAGCCTGTGCTTCCCTGACACCTGGACCCCGGACCTCACTGCCCTGGGCCTACCATGTGCCGTATAAATACGTGCTGATTTGATTTGAGCCTGTGGTAAACATACATTCAAGGCTGGAATAATTTATATGCACAAACGTGAACAGGCTTCGGCATGGAAAACAAATGGCAGAGAAAAAGGAAAACAAACACGAGGCAGACAGATTTTAACCAGAGATTTTAAAGTGCACAGTAAGTAGTAATCCGTCGCCATCATCTGTGCTATGACATTTCTTGGGAGGTCAGGAGGGGCTCACACACAGGAATAATGTTTGCCTTCCATCCAGTTCAAGGTTCTGAACAAAACACTCAAGATCTGGAATCGGGCAATGTGCCAGCCCTGCTGGTGAATTTCAACTTTCTCATAAAATCTGTTCACAGAGAAAGGTAGCAAGTAACTCAATGCCTCTCTTAAAACGTGCACTCAGCAGCTCAATCCAGAGTTTTAATTAATGCCTCATATGCGCTCCCATGCAAAGTGGGAGGTGCCTGGCATCCTAGCAATTTGCTCTACGAGGCTGGTAAAGGAAGGTGCTTATGTAATAAGGAACTTGCACACAAAGGACCGTTGGCCATCATAGCATTAGGACCAGAAAGATCACACTCCTACAATGTGTGTATTTAGCCCACTGACACCAGAATTTTTTATGCTTTAAGTACTAAATGTCAGAAATGTCTTCTCCTCTGGTGAAATGAGGGTCATGCTAATCAGCATAATTAATGTAACTTTGTCTCATGGTCTTGCCATTCCAAAGCTACTCTCACATTTGCTCCTTCGTTGGGTAGTCTTCTCAACAGGCTTTCAATAACCTGCTTCCCTTACTCCCTTCTTTCTGCTAAGAATTCCCTTCCCCACTTAGATTCTAGCTCCTCCCTTTACACAGCCAATGTAACGTGGCCTGTTCAATACCCTGAAATACTCCCAAATACTGTCATGGAACTGAGCAGTGCCTAGAATGTATCTGTCAAGTATACATTAATGAAATAATGTTATTGAAGGCAGGGGAATAGAAATGAACAGGGAATGAGAATTCTGTAGCTTGTATCTTTAGAGTGGGTGTCTGAAGTTTTGATCCCTAAAGAGACTTATGCCGAGCTATTGGACCTAATAATTTTGTATGGCTTTGTGCCAACCCTAAAGATAACAGAAAATTGTTTCCAGAATATAGTTACATGAACCATGAGGTTTAACACCAGTAAACTTTCTGTGAAAATTGTCATCAGAGGACTTGAGAAAATAAAGAGCTGGCTGGGACTTCATTATGCACCCGGACCATGTTGTTTGAACCATTTGGATCTTGTATTCTTCATTACCTTCTAGTGAGGTGATCTGGGATTACCAATGTCAAGCATTTGGGGAGGTATCCAAATGAGAACTATCAAGGTAAGCCTAAGTGTTAGCAGAACAAATTGGGTTAGACTGGTTCATTGTTCCATTGTGTGCTGGAATGGGTAGGAAGATTTTATAGGGATAACATATTTTATCCCTATGCACTATGAAGGGGAACTAGAGTTCATCTAAATGGGAAATGGCGAGTGAAGACATTCCAGATGAAGGAAGAGAAACATGAGGAGAGCAACTTCACAGAGTCCGGGTACACACCAGAAGCTCCGTGGTAGCAGGCGTGGCCATGTACATTCAGCCCCCGGGGCTGCAGGGGAGCCCATATCCACTGCCTAAGAGTGAGGTCAAGTAAATCTCTGTGAGCCCACACTGACCCCTACCAGTCCGCTTTGCCCCTGGACCAGAGCCTCCCAACTAACACTATGCAGTGTCTATACTCGCCAGTCCCCTGGAGAGTGTACAAGCTCCTATTCTCAAGGTCCCCAGGTCCATCCCTCTTGGAGTGCTCTCCTCTCTTACTGGTGCTTCCCTGGGACACCCTGCTGTCCTCACAGGGATTGTCACCCTCATGACCACAGCATTCTCAGGCTGTTGCTCACCTGGCCTTTACAACCTTCCGGAGCCACCCTCACTCACATTTGTTGAGCTGTTTCTGGATGAAAGTGCTCTGGTGCTGGAGACATTCTGTATGTAGACTCAGCTGAGCTCATGTGAACTCACAGCCATGCCAACCTGTGCTTGCCTACAAGCCCACGGGGTCACCTTCCCTAGTCACCTGCCTCAAGCATGGCATGGGAGTAAGATCATGTAGTTGAGCCTATGTCTTCAGTGGCCTTCCTCCCTCCTGGACTGGCCCTGATGGGGAGACAGCCCACCACATGGTCTCTGCATCACCGCTGTCCGGTCCTGGGCAGCGAGGGTCCACAGCTCCTGAATGCTTTTGCGTTCCTGAGCTCCTTCAGTCAGGACCCCTTCTTCCTCATGACTTCATCCCTGAAGACAGCCAGCACTGGAGACTGTTCGCGGGCAGTGTCCATGCCCCACAGCAAGCTCAAGAGCTGCCTGAAGGAAGCGTGTAGGGTGCCCACAATGGTAAGACAATAGCGGCAGTGGTAACAGGAGCACAGCGAGTCAGCCTCTGTTCTTAGGGCTTCGAGTCTTACCTTACCCAACCCAACCTTCACCAGGAGGTTCTCTGGCTCCAGATAAGGTCAAAATTGTGTCATGTATCAGTTTAAGAGAACCGTCATCAAAAGGTGTGCATAATCTCTTAGCTGGGATGCTCATTATTTTGAGTATATTATACAGAACAGCATATTCTGACTTTTAGTTTTGTTTCTATTCAACTTCAAATATTTAACCTGCCCAAATAGCATTAATTCAGCAGGTGGCTAATAAATTCTAGTGTACTGGGACAGTGGCTCACAAGTAGGTCTCTTCTAATCCCATCTCGATTGCTTACTTAGTTCATAATGAAACAGAGGAACGATATATATATATATATCCTATAGTCTATATATACATATATATATGAATATTGTTCAGAAAATGTGTGTGCTATTCATTATCAGAATGTTCTTACACCGGCTAAATTTAGCTCAGTCACAGAAGTTTCTAAGGAGATAAAAGACATGAAAGAACAAAGAAGAAAGGGATTGTGAAGTCTGCTCAGCACCAGACCCTGGATAGAGGTAGGCAATTTTGGGCAAAGATCCTGCTGGCTTCCTGGGTCTGGGTTTTCTCCAGGGTAACTCACAGCTACACTCGCAGCTCCAGGTCCCTGCCTCTGGTGACCTCTTCCTGCTCAATTAGCTCCTTCGCAGAATCAAATGTGAGTTTTGTCTTTTAAAGTGGTCCCACTGTTGACATGTTTAAAAAAGAGTTAGGCGCTGCTCCCTGGCCCTGCTCACTGACATTTGATGAAAGTCAGGGAAAGCCCAAAGCAGGAGTGTTCCACACAGAGCAAAGGCTTTCCAGATAGTAATGCTGGAGATCCACATATGATGTTGGAATGAAGCAGGGAGCGGTTTTCCCTGCGAAATTTCTGCTGTCACTTTAACCCAGTCACCCTTCGAAGACAAGCTCTAAAATGAGTGCAAAGCACGTGTTTTCCAGAAGTGACCAGTTTAAAATGAGGGCATCGTTCTCTGTTTAATCTTTCGATCACTCCTCAGAGAAGCTATAATTTGGCTGTAAAACATCACGCTTCTTTTTATTTTATTTTATTTTATTTTATTTTATTTTATTTTATTTTATTTTATTTTATTATTTTAATTTTCTGATTAGCAAGACCCTTTTGAGTTCAGAGCTCTCCCTTGCTGGAATCAGCTCCATGATTTTGATCACTTCGCAGTCTTGAAACTATTATTAATTCCTCTTTCAAACTCGGATTGCTGAACCAGTAAATTTAGAAAGGAGGAACAGGGAGGCACCGGTCTACTGAAACCGCAGGGGTGGCTGGGCTCTGTCCTGATCGCACCCATCCAATGGCTCCTTTGCATTTCAGTGAACAAAAGTTGGCGCGCTCAGGTTTGCTTCTAAGGCAGTCCTGAGGCACAGACCCTCAGACATTCACCCTAGGGAGTCTGCTTGGAGAGCTCACCCTGAAAACCATCCATCTCCTACTTGAGTCCCATGACTGCTGACCTGCATTTTCTGCCCGGTAATGACTAAAGACTCTAGAGAAAAAGCCCTCAGCCTTCGCTGAGTTGCTACAAGACAGCCATTGTGGGGAAATGGAGTTTGACCTGAGAATGAAGCTTCTCACTCCAAAATAACAGGGCCCCCCTTTCACCTCCTCTTAGGACAGGTGTGAGACAGGCAGCGGGTAGCGGGCAGAGGCCCCTTCCCCAGGATCTGGGCTCACACTTGTGTGCCTGTGGCTGTCGGAAAGCCCTTCAACCCCAAGTGCCCGAATCACCTCATTGTTGCTGTTTTCTGTTTATTGCTTTTAATTTTGCTTTTTGTGGATGTTGATTTGTTATCACAAATTGACAAGAAACTTAGTCACTTTCAGATGTAAATCATTATTTCCCCTTATTAAACTAGAAGTGATTAATGGACTCAATAATATTCTGAAAACAGCCTGCTTAATAATTATTGTATGACTCTTGTTTCCAGTTCTTACACAGAAAACACTGAATGATGTCAGAAATTGAGATTTGCTGTGATTTCTTCAGCAGAACCTACTGAAAGCAGGGCGCACAGCATCCTGACTGGCCAAAGGTCTCCATGTGTTCTCATTAAGAAATCCATATTATTGAGAGCAGATAAATTAGATATCATTTTCTTTAATTGCTCAATATCTACAAATGAGTTTTAAATCCAACATGGGGACACAATCTACTGTTGGACATTGTACATAGAAATTTTGAAATGGATTTCCCAGCGCAAGCAAGAAAAAGAAATTATATCAGAAAAATGACACCGCATAGAAGAATCTTAAAGCCGTCCACTCTACGATTAATCTCTTGTAGACATATTTTGTGTGCATATCCTCCAAAACATTCCATTTTTATTAGCATCACTGATTTCTAGATTTTCTAGAAAAATCTAGATTTTCTAGAAATCTATTCCTCTAATTTATTCTATCATTTCTTTCTTTCAAATCATTTGCAACACCCTCATTATGTTCACTGGGTTTATCGGTGCACACAGTCTGCAGAATCACTGTTTTAGGAGGGAGGCAGATGGAGTCTTAGGTAAAAGTATCTGCAACTTCTATAATCCTGGAACCCAGGAGTCCTCATTGTCACCCAGCGGGTGGGAAGCCCAGGTCTGGAGAAGAGGCGGCCCCAGAGGAGGCTAGAACCCAGGTGTCCTGAGTTCCAGGTGTGTTACTCGGCTGGCACAGGAGTGTGACAGGCACAGGACCTCTGGGGTGTGTGTGTGTGTGTGTGTGTGTGTGTGTGTGAGTGTGTGAGTGCGGCTTGCACCTGCTCCCTCCAGAGAGGGCTGACGGAGGACAGTGTGCGGCAGCTGTCCTGGCGGTAAAAGCCCTCCATGAGATCTCGTGCAAGACGGTGGGCCAGCAGTGGTCTGGGTGGAATTGTGCCCCCGAATTCCTAAGCTGAAGCCCTCATACCCCCCTCATACATCAGAATGTGGTGTTATTTGGAGACAGGGTCTTCGCGGAGATGGTTAAGTTAAAACAAGGTCACCGGGGTGGTCCCAGTCCAGAAGCCCTGCTGTCCTTCCTGGAAGTGGACATGGGGCCACAACCACACAAAGGCACCAGCTCACGATGAGACAGAAGGAGGAAGGAGACCGGGCCGCCCACAAGCCCAGGATCGCAGCCTGGGTCGCACTCTTCCCTTGCCGTGCTCGCAAGCGGCCAACTCTGCCCTCACCCTGCGCACTGACCTGTAGCCTCTGGAGCTGCTGGAAAGCAAGTCTCAGCTGTTGGAGCCACCCAGCCTGTGACACTTTGTGACAGCAGCCCCGGGACCCTCCCGGCACCGAGGAGATGCTCCCTGAGAGGCGAGCACGGAGATTCAGGTGGAGAAACAGGAGCAGGTCCTGGACACAGAAGGGCCCCTGGGAGGTACCGACTGGGGCAGAAATGCTCACACTCACAGAAAAAATAACCTCTTCTGAGGCAATACAGGTTGGCTTTGAAGAGCACAGGACTCCAGGGTTAAAGCCTTGACCCCAGCAACTAAAAGGAGGGGTGCGTGACCGCAAAGAAAGGGGGGAGGAAGAGCGAGTGTCAGGTGTCTGGAAGGGGGACGTCACAGGAACTAGGACTGATGCAGTAGCCACAGGGGAAGAACACAGCGGGGGTGGTGGAGTGCGCGGGGCGGGCCCAGGTCTGCCAGCCTTGGGTTCGGGGACACGTAGCTTCCTCGTTGGAGCACACAGGCGGGCCTGGGCAGGGTCGCATTCGGAGGGTGGTTAAGGGGCACCACACACCCCCCTCCGGGTGAGCGGACTGCAGGGCGAGAGTCCCATCAGCGGGGGCTGAACTGACAGCCACAGGAGGGAGGTGAGGCTCCATTTCACAGTTCGGTGACCTCCTGCTTCCGGAGTTTCCCAGTGACGCCGGCTGCCCCTGTGGCCACCTGCCTCTGCAAACTCAAGCGCAAGTGTGGGCGCCTCCCTCGAAGAGCAGAGCATGCCTGCATTCCGGTGGCTCCCTCACTGACCATCTTCCTTTACGTCAGGCGAGACGGGAGGGACTCTCCTCACTTCCGAAGTCCCAGAATCCGTCTCGTTCCACAGAGCTCTGTGAATTTCCACAAGCACACGAACCCTCCTACAGCCCTGGGGGACACTTGCTGGCAGGTCCTCGAGGGGTGTGGAAATTCGTGTGACAGGTAAACATTGATATACAGTAAAGGCGACAAGGACGAGTACCTTTTATTACTGTAGCAAACATTTTGGAAGTCATTGTTTATCTATAAAAAGGAAACACACCCATAACTATTGCAAAGTACTGATATTTGAATATGGTTCAGAGCAAGCAAACTGTTAAGATAGTATTGAAATACTAGTCTCAAGGACTCAGGTCCTATAGAAACTGTCATATCATGGTGTCAGCAAATTTCCAAGTTCTGTTTTTACTCCCTACAAAGCTGGCATCCTGGACCTCAGAAGGGAAAGGCATGGTGGCTCAATACAGCTGCTGCACCCCATCCGCCCCACTGGACCAGAATTGTTGGGGCCGAGGGCGTGGACATCTCTACCTTAAGTTAAATGGGTGCACGGCTGCCGTGTTACAGAAGGACATACAGACATTCCTGAGTCCCAACTTTAGGTTGTCCACCGTGTGTGCCCCCGTGAAATCCTCTTACCCCCAGGGATGCCGTCTGAGTCCTAGACAGGGGTCTCTGCCTCCCTGGGGACCGTCTCAGCCCTGGGCCACCCCTTCACCGGCTTCTTCTGTCTCTACAGAGCCACCCAGCCGACGTGGCACTTATACAGCCCAGTCTCGGCTGCGCCCTGGAAACCAGCCGCGTGCGCTGGTGCTCGCTGCCGCAGCGTGCCTACCGGCTGTTTTGTTATTTGCAGACGTAGGTCCCACTGCATTTTACCCTCTCTTTAACTGTATGTCAAGTGATGACCTGTCTAGCATGGGGTAGGAATGGATCAAAACTGATCATGCTGTTACCACTCCCAGATTAACTTTGACCGTGATGTCCTAGGAGGAAGCTCAGTGACACAAGGTTGTGTGACTTGACCCTTGACCCTGACATTGGCATTCACACTGTATGGAGGTGCACGCTTCCTCTTCTCTGATCGATGCAAAGTGTATTGGGAAGGAGCTCCCTCGAAGCTTCCGAAGGCACGGGGCAATCTATGCCCTGCATGTCCGGTGCAGACCCATGTCAGCAGCAGAGGCCAGAGTGCCAAGGTAGCTGGGACATCGGAGTACGTGGGTTGGGGACTCATCCGCGTGGCCGTGTTCCTCCAGTGAGCTGTATGACGACCCCCGTCACAATGGTCTTCACGTGCAATTGAAAACTGTGGGGCACCTGGGTGGCTCAGTCTGTTAAGGGTCCAACTCTTGATTACCTCTTGGTTCATGATCTCAGGTTGTGAGGTCGAGCCCCGTGCCGAGCACGCGGCTCCCTAAGGCAGCACTACGCACTATGTTGATTCAGCGCTTTTCTGGAGATTCTCACAGAAGACTCCAGCTTCCCAGGTTGGGCTGCGGGCTTGTGACTGGTGCAGCTCTGGCTGTGTATCCATGTCTGAACCGCTTCTTCGTGGGTCAGGAGCGGGGGTCCTTAAGACGGGAGACCCCCCCGCCCCAGCTTCACCAGGTGCAGGGCCTCCCAGGAGTCAGCCATGGGCAGCCGTCAAGAAAACCTGACTGGTTGCTACGGAATCAGGGTCTCGAACGCATTGCCATCAGGTGATGGGACGGCTCACGGTCGCTGCAGTGTTCCTTCACTGCCCAGAGCGTGCAAGTCAGCGGAGACCTGAATTACTTAATTCCTTATCAGGTTACTCTGTGAGGTGTTTGGAAAGAACTGGAATAAAATGAGAAGACTTCCTCTCATATAATGCCCTTACTATGACTGTGCAAATGACCTTTTACAAGTGTAAGCCTGCCCACTGTTAGTTTTCCTGGCCATCATCAGGAGGAACAAATGTCTTCAAGAAGCTGTTGACATACACTCTGGGACCCAAATGTGTGAGCATAAGGTGAGTTGTTCATATACAAGAAGACATTCCATCAAATCACCCCCTGTGGATGCATCTTAGACCTATTCTGTAGATGGAGATACTGAGTCTCAAGGCTACTTGGGGAGGCTGCTGGCAGAACCCTTGCATGGACCCAGCGCTCAGCTACTATGCATGTAAAATCTCACTTTCTATCCGTGTAGCCCACACACGTATTTTGCCTTTCGGAGCCCTACTGGGAGCCCACGCAGCATAAACTCCCGGGTATAGCTGAGGGACCGGGTTTTTTTTTTTTTTTTTTAATATTTATTTATTTATTTTGAGAGAGAGAGAGAGAGAGAGAATACAAGAGCAGGAGAGGGGCAGAGAGGGAGGAAAAGAGAGGATCCCAAGCAGGCTCTGCACTGTCAGAGAGATCATGACCTGAGCCAAAATCCAGAGTCAGATGCTTAACCAACCGAGCCACCCCCGGTGCCTGGAGAGGCCTTGTTTATTTCAGTAGGATACGTCCCCATTGAATATAGCTCCATGGGATGATGTAAACTCATAGGACTCCATGCAAACATTGTCACCACTATGCTAATTTGAAATGAAATTTAATCTGAGAGATAAAATAACTAGAGACATCTAATTTAATCAAAGAGACAGAGATCCCCATCCAAAATGTCAGCACTGGTGCCAGAGGCTAGGAGCAAAGGACAGGCCGCGGGACACAGTGACGGCCCTCACTCTTACAGCACCCGGTGAAGAGGCACTAACTGTTCTGGGGATGGAAATGCAAAGTGTGCTCCCCACTGAATTCGTCCCCCAAAGACCACGTGCAGTAGCCTGCCCTTGTGACTGTAGAGGACAGGCCTCTTTGAGGTGATCAAGGTCCCCTGAGGCCATGAGCGTGCGGTCCCAATCCCCGGGACAGGGGCCTTCTGAGAAGAGGAAGAGGGAGAGGTGAGGACACAGTGAGGAGGTGGCCGTCCACAATCTGGGACCTGCCACGCTGACAGGCTGGCCCCATCCCTCCAGCCCCCAAAACCCAGATATAAACCTGTGCTCTTCAAGCCTCCTGGCGGTATTGTGGTCTGACAGTCAGAGCTGACTAACGGTACCTGTCTGCTCTGTGTCTGACTCTGTGCTCTAGATTCTTCTAGAATGGCAGAACTACTCACTTACATGCTGTCCTTCCTTGTATGTCTCTCACCTCATAGGGTGGGCCCCGTAGTGCCCAAGGGACCTGTGCAGCCCGTGCTTCCTCAGACACTGTGGCATTTCCAGCCCACCCCGCTCTGGGAAAATACCACACTGCCAGCTTTTGAGCTTACATCATTAGCTGATGGGTCCTATTTATCAAAATCAGAAGGAACCTTGGCTTCTGAAAAATAATATTAATGTCTCTTTTTTAATTAAGGCTGGCACGGAGATCGCCACAAATAGTTAACCTCACACTGCTTTGGGGTGCCCAGCAAATTAGTGTGTGTGTAAATTGCCTCTGTGCTGATATTCTCTTTCCCGTGAACCACACAGCGATTACTGCGTGTGTTGAGGAGCGTAATGAGAAATGAAATTTTCTTTATCTTCATGGAAAATCTTATTAGGTGTAATTGCATAAAACCCAGAATAAACAATCAATCATTCCTCATTTGGGCTCAGGTTTACATTTCAGTCATTAGACGTGTACGAAGGCGTCGCTCCTGCATGTTGTATTTGAGCTCCGCCTGCCGTGGCGGCCGCCATGATGGCCACAACGAGCACATTTTGCGGAGTTGAGGCAGCAGGGTGTAAAATTACTTGCAGGCGCCCCGTCAGGAAAACAAGGGTTCTGTTGGACATTTGTGTTCTTTTCTACACGAGGCAACTGCAGTTCACCAAGCCGGCCCTGCTCATCCGTGTCATGGGGTGACACAGCATGTGGCTGTAGTCAGCCCCGCGAGGTGGTGAGCAAGACACTCCTGGATCACTTGAAGTTCTACCTTCTCCCGTGACTCGCAAGTATCTCAGCATCAGGAGATTCAGCAGGTGGATCAGAAGGACTCGTATAAACAGGCTGGTGCTAAAGCAGATGTTGCCCCTGCTCAGGGCAGGGTGAGGGTCTCCCAGAAGAGACAGCTGGGAAAGTTTCTCTTGACCGGGAGCCTTGACCTGAAGAATAGTCACCCGAAGTGGCTTCCTTTTTAATCAAACTTAGGAATCCAGAATGTGAGAGTGGGAAGGACGCTAATAGGCGGCTTTCACCTAACATCCACCTTCCTGCTTCGGAATCTGAGGCTCAGAGGTGGCAGCTGCTTGGCGTGTGGCTACGGAGCAGGTCACTGGCAGGACTGAAGGAGGAATGTCCCCTGTGCAGCGTCACGGGCCCAGAGGGGGCACAGGTTTGCAGGCCACGTATCACGAGTGGTCAGACCTGAACTGCATTTCCTACACTTCAACGTATTCTGACATCAAACCCCAGAATTCAGGCAATAATTCAATCTAGTCACTTCTAGGGAAACCTATCCCAACTACGAATGATTTAGTGTGTTCATTTTCCAACAAACCACTTTGGGAAGGAAGGGTTCTGTGTCTCCCTCATCTCCATCCCACCGGGCCCCCCCCCATGGGTGTCCTCAAGTGAAGAGGATGATACGGCCCTGCCCTCCCCACCTAGCCCCTGCCTCCCTAGCCTCCATCCCTGCTGCGGGCATTCCACTCAGAAGCAGGGGAATCGAGGCCCAGGAGCCCCACTGCTGTTGAATACCTGCTGTGTACCTGCTCCATTCTGACGGCTGGATATGAAGGAGAGCTCGCAGCCCGCATCCCAAATCCAGGGCGCGGCCTCCATCACTGCACTCTCTGTGCAGGAGGGCTTAGCTGACCTCCCTAAAGTCACACAGAAAGGGGAGATCATGGAGCTGAGTTCCAGACTCTGCCCTTAGACTTCAGAAACCACCCTGTAACCCTGCGTTTCTGTGCTGTCCTCACCCAGCCCCCTGATCCCTGTTGGCAAAGTCACCCCTGGAAGACGTGGGGAACTGTCTCTCTGCTCCCCTTCCACAGGGCACAGAGGGATACCCTCCCCTGAGCTACAAGAAGCAAGAGCAAGTCTCTGCTGCTGCTAGACATGCCCACGCCCACCCAGACTTCTCGAACCATGCCTTCTCCCACCCTCCTTGCAGTGAAAATACCATCTCAGACCTGCGTGCGGAATTTACTCTGTCATCTCCCCCTCTGGACCCTTGAAAAGTATCTTATTCTCAGAATGGAGAGAATTTGAATCCACTCTCCTCATTGCAGGATGAACTGATATGAAAATCTTCACAAAATTTACCAAAGTGTCTACACGCTGTTCGGCCATATGACCTGGACTGCCCTGTGGAGAGGCCCAAGGGCCAAGCAAGTGATGTTGCGGACACTGCCATTGAGGATGGAAAGTCTGCCGCCAGCCAGGGCATGAGTGAGTTTGAAAATGAATTCTCCCCCAGTTCATCTTGGAGGTTATCGCCATCCTGGGCAAAGCTACAATTACCACCCTGCTGAGCCTGAGCCAGAAGAGGCCAGCTAAGCCTCCTCACCTCAATCCTGACCCTGAGGAATCTGAGATGGCATGTTCTTAGTAACCGTGTGCTATGGTAATTTGTTACGCAGAGCAGATGGCTGATACATACGGGCTTTGAACAGTTTGTTTAGGAAGAGACTTGGTATCATTTATTCACGCTTCTTGTACTTGGGGCTCATTAATCTTCTGTGGGTTCACAGATATTTGTTCTTAGGGAGAGAGAGAAAGAAAACACGGTTGTGCATGCATGAGTGGGTGAGGGGCAAGGGGGAGAGAGAGAATTCCAAGTAATCTTCACACTCAGCAAGGAACCTGACTCAGGGCTCGATCCCAGGATCATTACCTGAGCCAAAATCAAGAGTCAGATGCCTGACCAACTGAGCCACCCAGGTGCCACTGTGGGTTCATGGTTTTATCAAATTTTATCAAATTATTATCAAACTTATCAAATACTTGTGGTTTATGGTTTCATCAGATTTTGAAAATGTATGACCAATATTCTTCAATTCCTCTCTCTCCTTTTAAGACTCCAATTAAACCCATATTAGTCTGTGTGACGTGTCCCACAGCTGAAAAATGTTTGTTAATCTATTTTTGCCTTCTGTATGTCTTGTTTTTTTTTTTTTAAAGTTTATTTATTTTGAGAGAGAGAGGGAGAAAACAAGAGTCAGGGAGAGGCAAAGAGAGAGGGAGAGAGAGGATCCCAAGAAGGCTCCGCACAGTCAGCACAGAGCCCAGTGCGAGGCTGGAACTCATGAACCGTGAGATCATGACTTGAGGCAAAATCAAGAGTTAGACACTTAACCAACTGAAACAACCAGGTGCCCCCTGTCTTCTGTGTGTTTGTGTTTTAAGTTTAATTACTTATTTTGAGGGAAAGAGTCAGAGAGGGAGTGAGAGAGAATCCCGGGAAGGTTCTGTGCTGACAGAGCAGCTGTCTTCTTCTGCTGGGAATCCTAGGGGGTCAGATTACCCCACAAAGCATTTCCAGGTACC
This sequence comes from Proteles cristata cristata, assembly GCA_017311185.1. Lineage (NCBI taxonomy): Eukaryota > Metazoa > Chordata > Mammalia > Carnivora > Hyaenidae > Proteles > Proteles cristata. The sequence continues at coordinate 271,217 of JAESUZ010001109.1, read as the reverse complement.
ACAACTGTGTACTTGCCCAGAGCCTGCTTTTCTCCAAGGTGGGAAGAAAATGAAGAAGTCCTATGTTGCTGCAGAAAATATTAAGTCAAGTAAGAAGGCACATTTCCAGCATCATGAGCATGTACCGAGGCCAGGGCTGACCCTGTAATCCTAAAGTAATACAAGAAGAACAATTGTTTTTCAACCCCTGATAATTTTCCTTTTTAACAGACCAAAAAATATTTGCCTTGGCCGACACAGGTTCAGAATTAAGGAGACAGTACTCTATGGTGAGTAAAATGCTGATTTTAACCTTTAGAAAAATTGCCCCCAGAAGGAAGAGCTTGGCGTCCAGGGAGCGCACAGTGGCTGGAGGGTGCAGGGCAGAGTGACAGAGGGGACATGCTGTCTACAGAAAGAACACTGGAGCTGCGCAGTCTAGGTCTAAGGAGGAACGTACAGTGTCTCAGGTGGAAAATACTCCGGATATAAATAACGACACACTAGATGTTGTAAAGAACGATACTAGTGAACTTGAAATATAGTGATAGAAACTATTTAAAATGAATTACACTATACAGGGGTGCCTGAGTGGCTCGGTCTACTGAGTGTCCAACTCTTGATTTCAGCTCAGGCCATGATCTCAAGGTCCTGGGATTGAGCCCCTCTTTGGGCCCCATACTGGGTGTGGACTGTTCTTGGGATTCTCCCTCCCTCCCTCTCTCTCCCTCTCTCTCTCCCCTTACCCCATCTCTCTCTCAAAAAAAAAAAAAACATAATGTAAGTATTCAATTTATGGCATACCCACATAGGTTAGTTACATTCTGTTTTACTAAGAGTTATGTTAAATTCTGCTGAATTTAGTTATTTGAGGCTTCCCTACTAATAGATGAAGTCATTCGCATAGAAGATTCTGCTTCTCTTATCTGTATTCCAAATATTTTTATTTTTGCTATTTTACGTAGTTTAAAATACTTTGGAGTATATACATTACAAAAGAAATATTACAGATACACTTAAACCCTCGATAAGATGTTGATCTTTATTATACTAACCTTTCTGAAACCATAGGATTGAGTGGCCCCATCTGTCAGTGTCTAACTTAGTAGATCCAATCAGCACCTCTAGGTTTATTTTAATCAGATCTTTACTCTGGCTTGCTGCATTAACAATTAAGCTTGCTCTTGGTTTGAATATTCCCTAAATGATAAAAGCCTCAAGGCATTTCTTGAGGGTATAGCTACTACCTCACTTTTGCAGATATTATATAACAGAGAAAGAGTAAATTGTAAGTGGAACTCACCGGACAATTAGAACACCATTTTTTATAAATATTTGGAAAACTCATGTGAAATACGATACTATCTCATGGATCTGACAATTCTGACTTAGACATATTCTATTCAATTATAGCCAAACTGGTCTAAATAAGACGTCTGATGCACCTTAACAGGCTCGTTCCCAAAGGGGAGGGACTCAGGTTTCCTCAATCGCACCAGCCCCTGTCAGTGGTATGGAGATACCAAAAAAATTGTAATCACCAGGGTCATATGGATGAAGCCTTAAAAGCCTCATTTATTTTTCTTTCCCTCCAAAGCAAAAGGGTAGTAGCCACGCCTTGTTGATCATGCCCAACTTGATGTCTATTCTCGGGAGTAGTGAAATTCTCTAAGCGGGAGCTTCTCCAGAGTGTTTACTGGGCGTTGCAGCCTCCCAGGATACATAATCTGGAAAATGGCATTATCTGTGTTGATGTTCTAATTTTGAAATAAAAAATGAAACCTCTTTCTAATCTTGGGTTTCAGAAATAAATCCATGTACTCAGTGTCATTGAGGAAAACATGATGTGTTAAATCAGGGGTCTTCCGGCACCTTCCAAATAACGTGAAGGAGGGACAGGGTCTGAGCCCATCTCTGTCCTGTGATATTTCTAGACAGGGGCCCCAATAAACATTTGGCCACAGTGTTCAATATGAAGTTTTGCTTATTGGCTTATGTCATTCACAGCCCCACCCCTGCCCCTGGCCAATAGCATATTCTAACTCATGCACTAATGAACCAAATCACATATAGGATTATCTAGTCGGCCTCATTAATTTACGGTCTTAGAAAGGTTGTGAAATGGCATATTAACATAAACATTTCCTTTGGTCCCAAATCTTCTTCCTCGTACCCTCTCTCCCTTCGTCTTCTCCTTCCTTCCTCTTTCATTTCTCCTCTTTTCTTCTTCTCCTTCTCTTCTCCCCCCCCTCCCACCGGTCCCCTTCTCCTCCCTCTTTCATTCTTTAGGTTCATGTCCCATTTTTGAAAGTCTAAGTAGGCGAAGACAGGGAAGAGAAAGCCGGCAGATTCATCTGGTTACATAAATATGTTGAGTCTTCTTGGAAGGGCTGAACAGTGCTTTCTGTTTCCAAAATATTTCACTTTTGCCATGAAGGCCAATTTTCCTAAACACTTCTAATTTATCTTTCCTCTGTCATGTGTGTTTTCTTGGTGGAAAGAACGAATGTTCTGTACTCTAGCTTATGAAGTTCACAAACAACTCAGCTGATTTTAGAACCTTTCAGGCTTTCGGGTACATGTGGACCTCTCTGAAGTTTATGCATTCCACAGTTTCTTTGGGAATTTGTTGTTCACTGTAGTAGAGGGGAGAAAATCAGTCTGGATTTAAGTAAGAAAAGTCACTCTTTCACTGTGTCATTGGGTCGGTTTGTTTTCTACTGTGTTCAAAGAACTGGAAGACAGCTGGACAAAAATTCACATGTGTAAAACATTTCATTGTTGGTACCATGTAAGGAAGGAAAGGCAGACCTATCAGCCATTCCATCAATCCATCAATAATCAATATTCTTAAATGCTTCTTGTTTGTCACTCACATATGTATTCTAATACTGAAATATGTTTGGCCTGATGTTTAATAATGAGTAATGTCACCATCTTTGCCTGCAAAGACCTTGCTAAGAGAAGATGGGAGCCACTTGCTTTCTGTGCTATGTTTTTCATGGACCCCATCTTTCCAGTCCACCCAAGCCACTTGGGTCTGATGAAACTGCTTTCTGACCTCACAGAACTTCATGTCGTGCTTCCAATGTCCCATATCAAAATCAACAGGAAAATGACACACTTAGGTATTTTCCATATGACACAGATCTGTCAGGTATTTGAACAGGCGTAGAGGAAAGGGGCTGAAGTTGTTGTTATAGAAGTCCAGTCAAGGCATGTGAAGTGAGCTACGCATCAATGTGAAATGAGTGCATCACAGATGTTCACATTATTCCCCACAATTATACCACTCTGGGTGTTTTGTCATCTGTGAGATGAAATATACCCAGGTAGATTTTCTGATGCTGTCAAAAGTGCCACCCTGGCTGCATATATCAGTTTATACTCAGACATGGTAACTTTTTATCTAGACCCAACGGTCTCAGTCTGGGAGCTACTGGCATTTGGAGCTGGATAACTATTTGTCCAGTTCTTTCCTGTGCACTGTTGGAAGTGGTTTTTTTAATGTTTACTTAATCTGAGAGAGAGAGAGAGAGAGAGAAAGAGAGAGAGAGAAAGGGGGGGTCATAGAGAGGGGGAGAGACAGAATCCCAAGCAGATGGGAGGTTTCATCTCATGAACCTTGGGATCATGACCTGAGCCAAAATCAAGAGTCGGATACTTGACCAACTGAGCCCTCCCAGGTACCCCCTGTAGGGAGTGTAACAGTATCCTTGTTCTCTGCCTCTTCGATGCTGGTAGACTCCCTCATCCCGCTCATTGCCAGATGTTTCCTGGGGAGACAAAGTCACCCTTGAATAGAACGGCTGATCTATTCAATAAAATCAATCACCTCAAGTATCCCTCAATGAAGGAGGTATATTGCCACAACTTTTTGTCTGTGATTAGATGAACTACCAAAAAAAATGATTGATTTTTTTTCCCCTTTCAAGAGGTCCTTTCAGCTTGGAGCAGAAATGATAACAGGTTTCCTGCTGTCTCATTGATCTCTCGTGGCAGGTTCCCCCATGATGCTGGTGGGCTGAGCGGGTGACTGGGTGTCCACAGCGCCACGGAACATTTAGACCAGGGCAGGCAGACAAGGCTGCTTCAGGGTTCAAGACCAGGAAGGCAGGGGGAGCTGAACAATCAGGGTGACAGGGCACTGGACAACCACAACGTCAGAGGGACACGGGGCCACGCTATTAGCACAGGCCGATCTAAGAGGAGAGAGGTGGCTGTGCTACAACGGGCCAGCCATCCTGGGCTTCACGCTCCTGGGAAAATATCTCATGAGGGCTCCCTTTTCTTTAACCACCCATACTCATTCTAACAAGGCATTGGAGAAGGTAAATTTAAAGACATTTAGGAATTGGGGCGCCTGGGTGGCTCAGTCGGTTGAGCGTCCAACTTCAGCTCAAGTCATGATCTCATGGTTCCTGTGCTCGAGCCCCGCGTTGGGCTCTGTGCTGACAGCACAGATTCTTTGTCTCCGTCTCACTCTGACCCTCCCCTGCTCACCCTGTTTCTCTCTCTCTGTCAGAAATAACTAAGACTTAAAAATTTTTAAAAAGATATTTAGGAATTAAAAGAAAAAAGAAAGACATATAGGAAAGAATGACCCTACATGTTGGGCACAGTGGGCTCTGGAATGTCAGAAGAGAATGCACATTCATGGCACCTGCATGGTATAGTGGAAACACTTGAAGGGGAAGCCGTCCTGAAGCTCACTCAGGTCATCCCGGTGATGGGGTCAACCTTACAGGGTGTGGAGTTCTGCAACAGCATCGTAAGGGTGTGACAGTGTGGTCCAACCCAATCCCAGGGTCTTCCTTCTCCACCTCGGGATTTCCGTGAGCTCACAAACAACTCCCTGCCATAGGCACCATAGATCACCATGGCTCACCGAACCACAAAATCAGTTCCAGTGTTTGGCCGGCATGGTTGATGGAGTGTAGATGCAGAGAAGCAGAAAATGAGCTGTGCACCAGGCTCTGCATCAAACAGAGTCTCAACAGTTTAATGGGTCTATAACTTTCTCCCTCCGGTAACAGTAGAGCAGGCTGCAGAACTGTTTCAGCTTTAAGTGGGTCAGTTATCTCGCAGATCACAGGTTGCCTGGTCCATATTGCACAATTAAACCACAGTGGGGACGTACCTGTGTGGATCACCCAACCTTTTTTTTCCTTCTTGCGTTATAACCACGTGGCATTAGCTTATCTGTCTGGACCCCTGTGTACACACACACACACACACACACACACACACACACACACACACAAACTCCCACTCACACAGATGAAAACATACACTTTTATAACAGGTGTAGGGTTGTTTCTTCCATCAAGCTTAAGATTCCTCCTGCAAATTATCAAGAAATTCAGTACCTGCTTCTTGAGACCTCTACCACCCTCCAGGCTATCACCAGAATCCTGGAGTCAGACTGAACTCTTCTGGTTTCAAAAACAGGACAGGGGAAGGATGCAGGGAGCTTGTGGTTTGGAGTCAGTTCTGCATCTCTGGCACCTGCTAGGTCTTTGACCATCATGGTGCTGATTTGCTTATTTGAGGCTCCGACACCTACCTGAGCCGCGAGAACCTCTATGCTCCAGACATGGCTTGTGCCGCCCAGCTTCCCGAGGGAAGTGATGTTGGAGTATATGCCGGCCTTCAGCCCCCACTCAGGATCCCGCGGTGTCCCAGGGCACACAGTCCTCAGATCAAGGCACTGTGCTCCCCCTTCCCTGTGCTGCTCGCCGCGGGTGCCTTGCCTTGTTCTCCCACACATGAGTCTGAGTCCACCTGACCTTGATCCACACACTGTTCCGCTCATGGGCTCTTCCCCCGGACAAGACTAGGAACATTTCATCCCTCCTCCCTGAAGATCCTTGCATCCTATACTATCTACCCCTCAGGCCAACTGCGCATGGCAGGGCCCAGGGGAGAGACAAACTGGGGCTCGCAGGACAGTGAGTGTCTCCTTACACTACGTTTTCGTAAACATTCTTGTCAGAGCTGATGCAGGTCTCCTTTAAGATGACTTTGGCTGGCTCACTTTTTCTTTTAATTACAATCCAACTCGGCAAGGCATACAAAATTTCTGTACTTATACACACACTCTCATACACTTGGATATGCACATACATTGCACTTGGATTAAGCAAATGGATAAATCATGCAAATATTTAAGTATCATGTTCCTCAGAGCGCTCAAATCAGTAGGGTCAGCCCTTAAGGTGCTGGTATTCTCCTCAGACATTGTTTTCATTTCCTATATTTAATATATGGTATTTAACTGCCCTGTAGCTTCTCTCTGTGACTGTTTTCTTCTGCTCATTGGAAAATTTTTTCCTTCTTTCTACTGCGCGCTGGTCTGAGTCCTAGCGATGAGTACTTCTTGGAAGAAGACCTGTGGGTAACAGTTGCCCCTTTAAGGTTCCCCATCCGGGGAGTGTAAAGGAGTAAAGCATCGACAGTGATCACCCTGTACTTGCAAGCCTTAGAATAAGCTTCCCTCTATCTACTAGTTGGACAATTTAAAATAGACCACAATTTAGGCCATATTGTCAAAGCTCCAGTGAAACTGGCACTCGCTTCGTTTCTGGTGGGGTTTTCACGAGGCACAGAATTCCAGTAATGTGGTTTGTCAAAATATATCCTGAAATTTTAAGTATGGGAATATGTTTTGACCCAAAAATATTTGTTCTAAGATTTTTTCCTAAGGAAATAAATAAATATATACAAATATACGTGAGTAAGTATAGTATTGATTCAATGAATAATAGTATAATAATGAAACTTGGAGACAATCTAAATTCCAAATATGATGGGATTTTTAATTAAATTAATAGTCATAAAATGGAATGGTAAAGACTCATAAAAGCTACTGTATTAACAAACTATGTGTTACTTTGGAAATTATGCTTCTTGTCACATTGAGGGAAAAATGTAACTCTCCACGGGGTATCCTATTTTGTCCAAAACATGCACAGGAAACGGACTGGAAAAGAAGTCTGCCAAACTATTAAAAGCACTACCTCCAGGTCAGGAGTCCATGTCACATCGTTTTTCTTTATCGTACGACTCTTCTTACAATGCAGGCAGCTCCTTACACCCCAAAGCGCAGTGAAACACAAGAATCTCCACCTAGGAGCGATTTTGCCCCAGGGAACACCCCCGACACCAGGAGACACTGTTGACTGTCATGAGTGGGGAGGGCTGCTTGCTGTCGGCATGTGGTGGGAAGGGTCTGGGAGGCTAGCCGTCCTACACAGACACAGAACAACCCCATAACCAAGAATCACGTGGTCCAGAATGACGGCAGTGCTGAGTTTAGAAACCCCGAGTTAGGAAAGGGAACTCAGAAGCCTGATGTCACGGCCTGACCCTCTTGCTTAATAACCTGTGGTCTCAGGTGAGTCACTTGGCCTCTTGCTGACTCAGCCTCCACATCTGGTGAATGGGAACAGCACCATGCGTCCCACAGGAAAACTGTGAGCCAGAAGGGTGCTGTAAATGCCAAGTGCTCAGCACAGTCCTGGACACACAGGGGCAAATGTCAGCAAGTCCCTCTTTATGGGACTGCACCACCTTCCACACCAGCATGGCCGAAGGGCTGATGTAACCGAGCGGCGATATTTCCTCTTCTTTTCTTCAGCGTCTTCTTAAAAGGTGAAGTAGTGTTAAACTTAAGTAAGATACCGTTGGTCAGACTGTCTGCCTTTCTTTCCAACCCAGTTTATCCTCCGGCTTTTCAATCAAGAATGTTGTGAGTATTTTTTCAAATCCATTATTTTAGATTTTCTGCAAGTAAAAAAAAAAAGTATGGATCTATCTATTAATAATCTAAGTATTTTGTATATTCGGAAATTAATGCTTATTTATTTTTGAGAGAGAGACAGAGCATGAGCGGGGAGGGGCAGAGACAGACACAGAATCTGGAGCAGGATCTAGGCTCTGAGCTGCCAGCACAGAACCCAACCCAGGGCTCGAACCCACAAACCACGAGATCATGATCTGAGCCGAAGTCTGATGTTTCTCCGACTGAGCCACCCAGGCGCCCTTAGTATGTTGTATATTTTTAACTATCAAAGTCATATTTTGTCACTTATCTGAAATTTAATTGTTCTGCCCTCCTTCAGAATAAAACAAGGTCTTGGTGTGGTTGAATCACCTTCCATAACCACCTCTTCTCTTGTCTGTGCTATTAGAGCTACATGCTTACTTCCATTTTTAATAACACATAAATTTATAATCAGTCGATAATCACATTATTAATACAGTGTATCCATTTACTTTTAATTTGAAAAAATATATATTTATTTTGAGAAAGACAGTGAGTGGGGGACGGACAGACAGAGAGGGAGAGAGAGAATCCCAAGCAGGCTCAGTACTCTCAGTGCAGAGACCGATGTGGGGCTCAAACTCACGAACCACAAGATCACGACCTGAGTTCAAACCAAGAGGCTGATGCTTATCTGACTGAGCAGCCCTGGCACCCTGTTTTTGTTTTTTAATATGTGGTCTGTATTTTATTCCAGGATTTCTAATTGGTTCTCTTTCATATCAAATGTAAATCTGTGCTTTTAATTTGTTTTATCGGTTTAGTTATCCTTTCCTTTATTTATTGACTAGTGTAAATATTTTCTTTTAATATTATTTCCAGACTATTCTGTCTATTCTATTTTCTGATGAGGTATTTCTCCCATTTGGCAAGTTTTGTCGTTGTGATTGTGGTGGTGGTTGTTGTTTCCTGAATCGTCGCTGCTTTTAGTCTTCCTCGTGTGTATCAAAATGCGCTGTGGGAATTTGTGAAGACTTATTCAGCACCAGATCTTGAGTTGGTAACTTTAGATCATGTTCCTCAAAGATTGCAAAGGTTCATGGCCTGACCTGGTTCATGGCCTGACCTGGTTCCTGGTTCTGGTGTTTCTGGTGTTTCTTTTTTTAAAATGTTTAAATGTTTTATTTATTTCTGAGAGACAGTGTGAGCAGGGGAGGGTCAGAGAGAGAGGGAGACACAGAATCTGAAACAGGCTCCAGGCTCTGAGCTGTCAGCACAGAGCCCGACGCGGGGCTCGAACCCACGAACGACGAGATCACGACCTGAGCCGAAGTCGGATGCTTACCCGACGGAGCCACCCAGGCGCCCCGTGTTTCTGGTGTTTCTTGCTATGGTGGACACAGGGTTCATTTCCAGCCATGACCTTGGACATCTGCAAAAACTTTTAGGTCCCTCTTAATGGGGAGTCTCTCTCTTCCTGTACTTTAACCATTTTCTCCTTTTCCTATATCTGTTTCCAAAGTCCAGTAGGACTATTTCTCATTTTTGTTAAATTTAAACTTAGCAGAACATATATTCAAATTTCTGCTTCTCCTCTTTCTCCTCCTCTCTCTCACAACTCTCTCTCTCTTTCTCTCCTTCTTTTTAAAGTGCCTTTTAATTAAAAGTATTGTCAAAAACATTATCAAAGCTGTGTGTTTATCGTGGGGCTTGCGGTTTCTGCTCTGTGGATGCATTCACTGTCTGGTCAGCCGCTTGCAAGGTGTAGAGATAAGTTGCTATACTCTTGAGATACCTTCCTTTTCTAAGCTCAACTCGACACATATTAGAATGTCATTTTCTGCTGCTTTCTACTGTCTTCCATGGGTCTCTGGGAGCCAGCACCAGTGTGGATCCCTTTTGCACTGTGCTCAGCCTGCATCATGGTGCCTGATCATTTGCGTCTCCTCACCCAGTCTCTCCTTTGGCCCAACTGGCTTTAGTGTTTGCCTTAGCTCGGGGCTCCTCACTGCTTTCTGCTTACATTGCTCAATAGAGACTGGGCATATCTGAGCATGTGATGCAAAGGCTAGGTTGGAAAAAATCCTACTGAATTAGTATATTAACATCCATTTTCTTGCGCCTGACCAGAACTTTTACTCCACAGGCTAAGGATCTTCAGCTCTTGGCTCACAATGGATCTCTAGCAGATCGAGCAGGGCCTGGCACAGAGCAGGGACTCAGTGCAGGTGCGCTCGGTGACCAAGTGGTGTCCTAATGCTCGTGCCCTATCTTATCATTGCAGAGTTAATGTGGCATGTGTTTGTCAGTCTGAGGATGCAGAATTGAAAGTGTCTCATGAAGGGGATTATTGCCACATCTACCTTGGATATCACTTCCCTCCCCCATCCCCAGCATGAAGCTGCTCTATTTCTATTCACATTTAACGCAAATGTCCCTTGGAAATTCACGGATGATTTCAGAGCTCAACTCAAAAAGAAGAATATTCAGTTGGAGACTTGAAGGTAATTTCCATTAACTGTGTTGTTTGGTGGCATGAAAACATATGGAAGAAAGCACCTTCATATCCTCCGTATGCTACGCTGGAAATAAAAAGTTGGATGTGCCGTGAGATGAGGTCTATAATTAAAAATGATTTGGGTTGATTTAACAGTTGGGTAAGCAATACTTTCACCTCTCTTTTGCCTCATCAGAGACTAAGATGGAGGCTTCCTTTCTGATTGTTAATTATTCTTTTTTATTATAGTCACGGCACTTAAGGTTTTCTCTGCATTTTAGTCTTCCCTGTAATTCAATGCTATGGTTAGAACATTTATTTCTGTCTTGCCAAAGTTTTCCTTTCTGCAAAAATTCCCTACACTTCTCACTGTAAATTTACAGTAAATCAAAGGCTGCAAGTCTGCTCCAGACGCAGGACGCTGGACATGGCCTCCAGGGTGATCGGGCCCCGGCTGGAGTCCACATCCTCAGAAGCACAGCTCTGCCTTTTACTCCAAGTACAACTCCTGACTTGGGAGTCACATCCCGAGGCCGATGGCCACTGAGGACACAGCAGCTGTTCTGACTCTAAAGCCACTAAGTGTGGGGTTGAATCGTTGTCCCCCCAAAAGATATGTTGACTCTCTAACCCCTGGTCCCTGTGAACGTGACCTTCTTTGGAAAGTGGATCTTTGCAGGTGAAATCAAGTTAAGAGGACATCAATTCAGATGGGCCTACTCCCCTGTGACTGCCGTGCTTGTAGAAGAGAGACACAGAGATGTAAAAGTCCATGTGAAGATGAAGCAGAGACTGGGGTGATCTGCCTACAAGCCAAAGACTGATGGTGACCCAAGAAACTAGACCACGGAGCAGATTCTCCCCAGGGCCTTCAGTGACGACACGGTGCTGCTAACACCTGAGTGTTGTACTTCAGGGGTCCAGGCCGTGAGAAAATAAATTTCTGTTGTTTAAAGCTGCCCGGTCTGTGGTGCTTTGTACGTCAGCCCTATGAGCTAACGCAGGGCCCAGGCCGATGCTCAGTGAGGACACAGTAATAGTCCGGACTCACAAGAAACAAAACCTGGAAATGCAGCGATCCAGACCTCTGCTCTTCCAGCCCGGTGTTTGCTCACTTGTATGGGACCCTATTAAAATGCTGATGTGTGCAGATGCCCACCCACCCTGCCTCAGTCCAGTGACTTCGGTCACCTAGGTGGGTCCCTCCATCCACACGTCAGCCAGAGAGTTTCAGATGTGCACACAAGTCCCGACATGGTCCATGCTAATTTTATAGCCAGACCTGCCCCGGTGACACGTGGACTCACTTCCCTTCATTTCCATTGAGACTACACCTGACAAGAGGTTTTTTCGCTTGTTCATTTCCAGTCCAAGTGGGGCAATGCCTACCTCTTTCTTCATTACACATACAATAGCAATCCACTCAATACCCTCTGATACTTGATTGAACAACGGCCTGAAGGAGAATCTTTGCCGTGTGGGTATTACTGCTTTCTCACCCTCTCCATCTGCTACTGTTCTCTGTTCCTAAAGCCACATCCATTCCTCGTTCCCCTCCTCTCATCCAGGTTGTATTGAATGTGTCTCTCCTCTTTGCCGTCTGCTTTATCCTTGTTTCCTTAACATATATATGTGTGTGTGTGTGTGTGTGTGTATAGAATTTATATATGTATATATATTGAATATATATATTCAACCCATCTGTGAAGTATTTGCAAAGTAGTGGCAAAATATCTGCAAACTTTTACTACTTTTTCAAGAGCACAGTAACACCTGCATTTGAAGAATCCATATGAAATTTAAAATGTTCAAACATATTGCCCAGTGGATTATATAACGACTGGTGATGCATTACAAATAAGTGATAGCTTATTGCCTGTGTCATGGCTGATGTCTGGGAACATGTGAAATCCCATCAAAAATTAGATTATATATTTTTTATTTCTTTCATATTTATTTATTTTTGAGAGAGAGAAAGAGACAGAGCACAGATGGGGGAAAGGCAGAGAGGGAGAGGTGACACAGAATCGGAAGCAGCTCCAGGCTCTGAGCTGTCAGCACAGAGCCCGATGTGGGACTCGAACCCACGAACCATGAGATCATGACCTGAGCCGAAGTCGGACACTCAACCGACTGAGCCGCCCACACGTCCCCAAAATTAGATTATATTTCTATTAATGCTTTACCAAAATACACTCTTCATGTTGACTTAAATAGCACTCTTCTTACAGACTGGCTAGCATACCAAACAGAGGCTTAAAATAATTTATACTTGAAAGACATTTTGGAAAACAAGTACACAACCATATCACTTTTCAGGGTCCACACACTCATTTTGAAATATTACTGGAGCATTTGGATTTTTATATTTTCTAAGGCATAAAAAGTTTTCTAGGAATAAAAATGAGTTCACAGATCTTTCTAGGCACAACGTATATAAAGTTGATTTCAAAACATCCAGTTAGAGCACCTGCTAAACACTGCCATGTGAGTCACCCCCACAGAGGGGTTCAACGGAAACACACTTAAATCCCGGCTTGAAGAGTGGGTGAAATTACTGAAAGGCCAGAGAGGCTGGAAGAACAGTGACTCTGTCCTTTCCCAAAGTGAGCTTTGCCCCACTTTCCACCCCAGAAGGACTGCACCAGGTCCCTCTGCCCAGATCCCCGCCTTCTGGAAACCCCCTGGGCTGAGCAACGCACAGAACTCAGCCCTGGGCTCAGTGGCCACAGAGGGTTAACACCACGGTGCCCAATCAAGATGCCTTCCAGATAATAAAACAACCCATTAGGTGGAGAAAAGAATGTCAGTATGATAGAGAGAGTCTCCTTAGAATCAATGATTCTGCAGATTATGAAAAGTATAAAGAAACTTTTCCAGGTGCAGGTACTTTGTTCAGGTGTCAATGTGTCGATTCGACACAGTAGAGGGGTCACTTTGTCTGACGGAGCTCAGCCACTGGGCAGAGAGTCCTATTTCTGCTGATGAGGGCCGGTCAAACCTGCAGCTGTGAACCCTACACCCTCAGGGTTGAGCCCCGAAGTGTTACACACGCACGGCTCGACCCGGGCCGTACTTCCCTCTGCCGAGCCCGGCTGTCGGTGAGAGGAGTTACTGATGCTGCTATCATAACGCAGAGGTCAGAATGTAGACAGATGACCTACACAGACAATTTTCCAATCCTTTTTGCCTTTACTGCTTTTAAGCATCCACTCGAAGTCATACAGGAGAGAGTTAATATGAAAAAACATATATAGGTAAAGATATTCTTATTTTCTCCTTATAAACCAAGTTATAAGATTAATTATAGATTTTATGGGTCTGCCATCAATAATACGTGTAAAAAGTCTGAGAGTAACAGTTCCCCGTTCTTTACACAGTCCCCCTGGCCCCGTTCCCCAGTCCCTCTGTCCTGGACGCTTGTCACAGGGATTGGGACCCATTCTCTTGCTAGCTGGCTCCCCCCGCCCCATCCCTCAGCCTGTGAGCGGGACGACACTTCTTGAACGTCTTTTTTTCTCAACAGTACAGTTACTCTGGGAATCGGATAGAAGTGTCTCTTTACTCAACACTTACTTGTGTCTCACAAATTCACCACCATTTATTTGCTCCTTTCTGACCATAATCCCTTCTGACTTGTGATTTGTTTTTGGTTTTTTTTTTATGTTTTATTTATTTCTAGGAGAGAGAGAGACAGCGTGAGCAGGGGAGGGTCAGAGAGAGAGGGAGTCACAGACTGAAACAGGCTCCAGGCTCCGAGCTGGCAGTCAGCACAGAGCCCGACGCGGGGCCCGAACCCACGAACCGCGAGATCATGACCTAAGCGAAAGTCGGCCGCCCACCCGACGAAGCCACCCAGGCGCCCCTGACTTGTGATTTCAAACTGAAGAGTGGATAAGGGCTTTCTTCGTTTTCTTAAGCGCTCTGGGAACTTGCGCTCGAACGTCAGCCTGTGCTCGTCGGACGTGCTGAGTTGCCATCTCTGAAGAAAGGGCTCCGCCAGGAGCCCACGCGCTTCGTGAGGCCAAGGACCTTGCCTCCGGAGACCAAGGGTGCGAGGCCGGCCCTCCCTGCTGGGCGGGGGAGAAGCCACCCTCGGCAGCTTGAATGGGAGCTGCCACCCGGTGCTCGGACCGCTTCGCTGCAAGGGTGCCTGCATTCCGTGGCCCAGACGCGCTCCTGCCACCATCTTGACGGGTCACTCCTCTTCTCTCTCTGGGAAGCAGGCGCAAGGCCTTGGAAGGGCACTCGGGATCCGCAGCGGGTCCGCAAGGGTCAAGCCTGACGATGGAGTCTCTGGAAGGTTCTCACTGTAGTCGGCCTGAGGTCGGAACGCAGCAGGCTGGTGGGAAGCGAGCAGAGGAGGCGCAGAACTCAGGGACACAGGGTCACACATGTAGACGCAGCAAAGGTGTTTCTGGAACCCATTCAACAGCTTCATCCCAATCGGAGTGTGGACGGGTGTCCTCAGTCCAGCGGGGCAGGAAGGCGCTTTGGCGTGAAGGCCAGGGGTGGCTCGGACCCGGGACCTAAGCGACTATCCGGGTCCCTGACGTCCCCACCCCCCCGTTCCAGGCCACCAGGATTCTCCGCGCTTCACCACCGAGAGGGGAGGCGTGTTTCCAGAGCCAGCTTCAGAAACCACTCCGAGGTGCCTTCCGCCCCGTCTGCAGGCGGGGGAGGCCCGCTCCTGCGTGGAGGCGCACGGGGATTCGGGAAGGCCTGCTCACACCGCCCCCCAGACCACGGGGAAGGCGCACCTGGCCGTGAAAACACGCCTCTTCAGCTCGTCGCGAAGCAGATTTCCATCGTATACACTCGCTGAGGAACCGGCCAGGTCTCCGTCTCCACAGCGGACGCACGGAGCCCTGCGGCTCTGGAAGCCTCAGCAGGACGCGCCGCTGCGCGTCAGCCCGACCCCTCCTGCAGCCCCGACCCCCCCTGCGCCCGAGGGCGGCCGGGGCGCCCTGCTGCGAGGGCTGCGCGCGGACAGCACGGCTGAGCGGCTCCATCCGGGTCACTGATGCACCTGCAGCCGCCCGGCGTCCGCACGTCCAGGCGCCTCCCTTCCGGGGCGCACCGGCCGCCTGCGCCCGAAACCGGCTTCCCGCGTCGCAGGGGACCCCGAACCCCCGCCGCGCTCCCCCTGCAGGGACCGCGAATGCAGCTCCGGGAAGCAAGGCCGCGGCCGCCGAGGGCTGCCGGGCGGCGGCGGGAAGGCCGGCCGCGCGGGGACCCGGCCGCCGAGACGCGCGGGCCGCGGGCACGTGGAGCGCGCGCGCCCCCTGCAGGCCGGCGCCCGCACGCCCGGGCCCGCGAGGACGGCGGCCGGTCCGGGTGCATCAGGGTGCGGGACGGAGCTTTCCAGAGCCTTCCGGCGCAGGCCCGCGGCAGTCTCCCAACAGGGGCGGCGCCGCGGGTCCCCGGTGCTGCAGCCCGGGTGTGCGCGGTGCGGGCAGGTGCACAGGCCTGGGTGCCCCTGGGCCACGTGGTGTCCCCGCAGCGCAGACGCAGGAGGCTCTGCAGAGTGGAGGAGGGGGGCCGGGGCCAGAGCTGGGCCGGCCCGTGTCCTGTGCAACAGCTGACCTGCGCGGGGGGCCGCGGGTCACTACCTGCCCCCGCACGACGCGTGGGAGCCTGTAGCGAAAGGCTCTAAAAATGCATGTGCGTGCATCTACATGTAAAATGCTTCTATATCTTCATTCATTCCGGTGTAATTGACAAACTGTATTATCTAAGTTTCAAGCGTACAATATAGCGATTTAACACCTCTGTGCATTTCTCGGGCCTCTTCCGACGAGTGAACGTCTCATCGCCTTCATCTGTTTTTCCCATCCGTCCCCTCCGTCTGGCAACAGCTTGTTCTCGGTGTTCAAGAGTCTGGGTTTCTAGTTTGTGTTTGTCTCTCTTTTATTCTTCGTCCGTTTTGTTTTGTTTCTTAAATTCCACATCTGAGTGAAATTTTCTTTTTCTGACGGACTTATTTTACTCAGCGTTACATGCTTTAAGGTCCATCCATGTTGTTGCAAATGGCACAATGTCACTTAATATATATTTTATATATTTATATATTTACATATTATATTAAATACATAAAATAATAAAATAAACTCTCGGTACACACCCTCTCCACACCAGCACCTGAGGCCAAATCCGGAGCCTGTGGCTGTGAGCCCACGAGGCAGTACTGAGCAGGGTAGATGGGTGTGGAGTGAGATATGAAGGTTCCTTTTCTCTTGATGGATCCCATTTCAGCAAAGAAGAGCCTTTCCAAGCCAGGGCCCAATCCAGAGACACACAGGAACGCCGTACATAAATGTGAAGAAAAGCTGAACTGTCATACTCACTTTGCTGTGTCTGCTTTATGGACAGAGAAAGGAAGTAACTATTTACATTGCCCGCCTCCCACCCTGGCCCCTCCGAATGGCCTGACCTGCGTGCCGCGCTGGGTCAGTGTCTCTGGCTGCCGAGCCCAGGGAAGGCGTGGGCTCCTTTCATGCCACAGCAGCAGTGTGCTTGCAGGCCCCCCGAGGGGTCTTCTCAGAAACACGCCATCCCTCCTGCCCCGTGCTTTCCGAGAGGGGCATGGGCCTCTGCCCGCCTGTTTCTCACTTTGGAGAGTTCTTACCCTTGGGTGTAAGGGAGGCGCTCCCTTCTAGGGGTGGAGGACATAGGTAAGGAGAGTGTGACTTTGGCTTCTGGCTGGAGGGATGTGGGTTGTCCTGGAGCCCCGTGGTCACGTCTCTCTGTTGGCAGACCTGATGCTCTCCCCAGGTAGCCACCTAACTCCCGAATGGCCTTAGAGCTACTTTGTAGCAAGTTCCAATCTGTTAAAAGAAGTATCTGGTGGAGACCACAGTGTGCCTTCATTCATGGATGTATTTTCACTACATGGTATTTGTATTTACTTTTTTCAAGGTTTATTTACTTTGAGGGAGAGAGAGAGAGAGAGAGAGAGAGCAAGCATACATGAGCGGGAGAGGGGCAGAGAGGGAGAGAGAGAATTCCAAGCAGGCTTCTCACTGTCAGTGCAGAGCCCAACATGGGGCTTGATCCCAGGAACAGGGAGATCATGACCTGAGCCAAAATGAAGAATCAGAAGCTTCACCAACTAAGCCACTCATGCGGCCCTTGACTACATTTTGAATATGCAATTCAAACACCCCTCAGCATAACTCTCACATCCAATGAGTGTGAAATACTTTCAATTCTAGTAAGATCCCTCCTATCAACAAATGTTCTTATATAATAATTACACAAAAAGAACTACTCTGACCTGTAAAATTCATATAAAATAATAGCTTGGACTCGTCATAGAGAAAACAAACCTAGAAAATTATATAAAGCAACAGATCCACATTATCCTTTGAACCTCTCCCTTGCTGCTGCTCAGAGAACACTGATGGTAGTGCTTTGTTTACATTTTCTGAGTTAGAACTGTGGACAGAGATTCAAAAGGCCACGTCGAAACTCTACAAGGATGACACTAAAAGAGGATTCTCCATCCAAGCTGCAAAAAGCCTCAAGGGAAAAATAAGGATAATTTCCTTGGGCAGTGTACTTTTGACTTCAGGCACAACATCATAGTCTATATATCTCTCAGATGTACAGTTCAGAAGGAGCAAGAATATGGTGTCCATACTACACTTGATCGCACACACAAATCTCTCACCCAAACACTGATTTGTCTTCATAGACTTTTCTTGACATGGAAAAGCTGGAAATTATTCACATGCTAAGCACCGAGACGTTGAACACGAATATGTGAAATTAAAGATCGACGTGAGAACATCCTGTAAAGTGGTATGAAACACAATGTATAAAACGCCATTGAAAGTAAAAATATATTTCATACAAGTAACTTACGTCCCCAAAGATTGAAGGTATTCAAAATGCAAAGAGCAGCTAACCGGAGTGTTTTATGGAAGTTGCAGGAGGGTTTTAAGAAGGTCTCCGAGTAGGCACGGAATCCGATTTTGCAGACCTATAAAAGTCGCTTTCTTTTTTTACCCTCAGAGAAGTTCTAAAAAATATTTCCAGATTCTCGAACCTGCTGAGAGTCTGCAAAAATCCAAACAAACATTAAATTCCCCTTGCCATCCATCTAGCTTTTAAGAGTTTATGATACAACTTACTCAAGAGACAAATAATGCCGATGCTATGATTTATGTAGGTAAACAAATAACTTAAAATGCAAACAACAAGATGTATTGTAAGGAGAACTGGGGTGGTTCTGACTTCTGTAGCTATTGCATAAAATAACTCTTGCCACACTTTGCACACTAAAAATGTTCTACATTATTTTCGGAAAGAAAAACAGCTCATACAGCCTTCTTTATTTAAACACCAACCACAGAGAGATGGCATGTGAGGAAGGCTTTGAAGGCATCAGAAGACATATGATGACAGGGACCACTGATATACAATGGCCAAAAAAAAGGTAGGACTGAACATAGGATTCTAGTTAAGAAAATCTTCATCTATTTTGGGGATTTAAAAGAAAAGGTATCTCAAAATATTTTATATGGATTATAAGATTGATTCCTGTCATGTTTAGAGAGTTCAAAGCAAGAACACATTGATCTCCTCAGTTTGCAGCTGGGAGCACCGAGTCACCATGGAACACACTTCTGTCTCTCCAGGGACGCTGTGAAGATGGGATGCTGTGAAGAGGGGATGCTGTGAAGAGGGGACGCTGTGAAGAGGGGGTGCAAGAAGCCCCAGGGTGGGGCAGTGCATCTGAAACACAGTACTGCATGGGGTCTCACATCTGACTCCCTACCTTCACGAAGATGGAGACAGATGAGCCAATTCAAATGGAGAAGAGATTGAAAGACACCTCGCTCAGAAGACACCTACCTAAGGGCTCTGCCGCACTGTCTCATTAGAGATAAGAGAAAAGCACAATAGGATTATAAGGACACCCCACTGCATAACCAGCACGATGTCTAAAATAAAATGCAAATAAACAAGTGTTTGTGAACATGCGGAGTAGCTAGCACCCTCACCATCGCCTTTGGAAGTATGAATTGGCACAATTTAGGAAACTGTGGTGTCTACTCATTCCAACAGCTTGTTTGCACTATCAGAAGTCAGACGGGTGGCCGAGAAAGAAGGGCTCGTCATGGGCAGAAATGGGGATGAGGGAGCGAAGACGCCTCATTCCAGATCTTCAACGGCAGGGCTGTTACATGAATGTGTGAATCTGGTAGAAACCCACGGAGCTGACATGGTGTGTGTATTCTGTTTGTATACACAGAACACATTCAGGATCCCTAAGTGACCCCACGTACCCACAGGGCAGGACCCCACTAGCTACGGCTAGTCAGTTTCTGAGTAAGTCACCGATGTTCTCTTTAGCTCCAGTTCTCTCTCTATAGGAGAGACAACGACATCATCGGGCTAGTCTCCATTAGCATGACACTAGGAGAACCTTCAGTGATCTTAAGATCTGAGAATGGATTGTTCTTTCGAAGCACTACCTGGGGAGTAGGGGGAAATAGTACTGAAAGCGCTCTCTCCTCTGGTGAGGACATCATGACTGGAAGCAGATTCCAGGACTCACAGGCATTATCAAAACCAAATTCTCTGTAAATGAAAGGGTCCTATATTTCATCCTGAGCCAACAGAGTACAGTGGAAGGACTAAGGATTACGTGCTGGGAATGCTCAGGCCTTACTGTCTCTGTAACTTCAGCAAGCCACCTGCCTCTCCTTGCGTCTAACGTCAGGGATGTGGACACATTGGTCCATAGCTGAGCTTTGAATTCCGTGGATGCAGGATATTGACCAGAGCACAGGGCCAGAGCAACGGGATGACAGCCAGGTGTTACCGCTTCTGAGAGTGAATTAGTAGATACGTAGAAAGAAATGGCGACTAGAAATGTTGACGGCCAATAAACAAAAGTATCTCCGTTCCCTATTCTTTTCCAGTAAGGATAACAGTATTTTGTGTGTAATATTTTATTTGTTTTGCTTTGCTTTCACCATCTTGCTCCCAGTAGAATTTGTTCCAGAAGGAGGAAGGTGTTATCTGTCTGGCTTATGTATCGCTACATCAATACCACCTCACAGACTAGATGCATAGTACATCTGGTGAGTGGATGGAATGACGAGTCACCATGGCATACTGTTCTTCCCCGCCGAATAGAAAGATCTCCAATATTTATGTGGTTAGTAAAAGACGCATATGTCACAACCATGGTCAAGACAGAGGTTGTTTGCCTTTATTTACACATATATTCCTTTGGCTTCAAGTATTATTCTGATATGACTACTCTCAGAAGCATTTTTTCCCTTGGCTCACCTGGAATCAAGGATTTCTCTTAAACCAGGGTAGACCCTCATCTATTGGTTTTTACTCCAATGGGAAGCACCCTTTATTGTGTTTATCAGAAGAAACACATAAGGACATGAACTTGGCCAGGGGCAAGAAAGTTCACCTTCACAGTTCAGTGACTGTAGAAGATTCATTCTTTTTTGTCTTTTCCTAAATAATCCTAACCCCGATTAACTCACAGCACATTTTGGGATTCCATACTAACACTAACAAGTACTTATTAGCTTGTGTCCAACAGGGCCTTTAAGATTGCTTATCTTTTTATTCAAATAATGATTTTGATTCTTTTTATTGGGTTAACAAGTTTTTGGAAGTATTCAATAAACCATTTAACTGATATGGCCAGAGATCCTAGTCTGTGCCAGGGCTTTTCCTGAAGATTTTCATAGTCTTTCTCTCATTAAGTTTCCCTTTCTAAGTTTATTTATTTATTTTGAGAGAGAAACAGAGAGGAGGGAAGGAGGGAAACAGAATCCCAAGCAGACACCGTGTTGTAGGGCAGAACCTGGTGTAGGGCTCAAACTCATGAACCATGAGATCAAGACCTGAGCAGAAACCAAGAGTTGGAGGCTTAACTGACAGCCACCCAGGTACCTCTGGCACTAAGTCTCCTGAATAGGACTCTTTGGTCATTGTACATGTTAGGATTAGGTTTAAGTGTAAGTAAGAGAAAAAAGAAGAAAACTAATTTAAAGTGGTTAAAACAAAGTGGGACTTTCTCCACCCTGTTTAAGAAATCTGACTTACTTTGCTCAGCATAACACCCTCAAGGTCCATCCATGTTGCTACACGTGGCCAGATTTCATTCTTTCTCATTGCCATGAGGTATTCCATCGTACAGATAAACCACATCTTCTTGGTAAGTCAGGCAGAGAAGGACAGCTACCATATGTTTGCATGTATAGGAGGATTAGGAGGAACGTAATGGAGGTCCGTGGGGGAGAAGAAGGGGGGAAATAGTGGGGGAGGGGGAGAGGCAAACCATGAGAGACTCTTGAATGCTGAGAACAAACTGAGGGCTGATGGGGTGGGGGGAGGGGAAGGGGTGATGGGCATGGAGGAGGGCACTTTTGGGGATGAGCACTGGGCGTTATATGGAAACCAACTTGACAAACTATTAAAAAAATAAATAAATATTGTATCCTTAAAAAAAAAGAAAAGAAATCTGTAGGTTGTTAGTTCAAGGCTGCTGAGGTCCTCCGTGGCTTTGTCTTGAGGGCCTCTCATGGTCCAAGGTGGCTCCTGAATTCCAACCATTATACCTTTTTTGCATCTAGCAGGAAGAAGAGAGCTGGCAAAGAGGAGGGGAAGAGGAGGGGAACAAGGAAAGACTTTTCTTCTCAGGACACTATCAAAGTGGCATATGTAACTTCCATATAGTCCATTGGTCAGAGTTTAGTCACTTGGCCACATCTATTTGTGAGGGGTTCTGGGAAATGTAGTCCTTATGATTGGGGAGCCATGAGCCTAGCTAAAAATCAGAGAGTAAAACTATGAAGGAAAAAGGGGGAAATGGACGTAGGCAGGTAGTTGGAAGTCTCTGCTGCAGTGTACGCAATCATTCTGCGATACAACATGACCATTGAAGTCAAAGAATTGAAGGCTGTATCCATACAGATTCTTATACTGACTTCCGTGTGCAATGACATTTCCAGAAACTCCATGTAAGTACTTGCCTTCCTCATTCATTACTTGGAATTTTATCAACAGAAATGTTTCCTGTTCTGAGGGTTTTTCTACACTGCGATATATACGGGATAGAAAGATTAGTTGGTAAGCATACTTCTAATTTATGGGAACTGTGTAAGCAGTAAACCCTAGCTAAGCAAAAGCAATAAAAAAAGAAGAAAGGAAGAAAGAAGAGAGGGAGGGAGGAGGGAAGGAAGGAAAAAGGAGGGAAGGAGAAAGAGAGAGAGAGGAAGGAAGGAAGGATGGAAGGAAGAAAGAAAGAGAAAGGAAGGAAGGAAGGAAGGAGGGAGGGAGGGAGGGAGGGAGGGAGGGAGGGAGGAAAAGATCCTTGTTTGAACAACTTTGCAAAGACCTCCACTCCTTTTGTTGGAGGAGAAACGGGCCTACTGTGCGCCTCTGTGGAGTGACCGGAAGGGAGGCCACTTCTGCTTATAGAGACATGTGTCCCTTTCCTTCTACCCTCCGTGTTCACCATTAGTTCCTCTCATGTATCAGTTCTGATCTGACCAGGAGTGTGGCAAAGACACCCAGTAATGCTCTTGGCCCCTCAAGACAAAGACAACATTGTGGTCATTCACATCCATACAGTTGCAAACTATATGGAACCCACTACCCTCTGGGCCTATTACCAGAGCTCTGGCTGCAAGGTCCAGGCAAACCTTTACAAGTAAGAACACATTTTCTTTCCTGCCCCACAGGGACCCCCTTCTAAGAAGACAGGAGTCGCTGGGGGGTGAAGCTTAGGGTAATCAAAATACTCTCATCAACAAGAAATGATCATTTCTAGTGCTTAGGGTTTTTTAAAAACAATTATTTTTAACTTCTTATTCTGATTGTGTTATCAGTTTATAACCGTCCTAACAAAAGTGGAAGAAATAATACAGATAAATATGTAGAAGGCCAAGTCCAGGGGGTCTTACTCTGCGGCCTGCAGACTCTCCATTTCAGTGGACCCAGCATCAGTACCTGGGACACAAAACACCAGAAAAAATGAAATAGAACATTTGAAAAAACACGGAAGGTTGGGATTTCTGGAACTTTAATAGCTTTCCACTTAAATTTTTGGCTATCATGCACTTTAGCTAAGAGAAAAAAAAATAATGAGTTTTACAACATTCGACTCGCTTTATAACATATTACATAATGCCGTAAGCTCCATAAAGAAGTCGTGTGCAGCGCTGTAAAACTTATTAGGTCACCAATATTTCTAGTTTCATATTAAGAAATTAGAAATAATGGTTCAGATTAGAGTTACCAGAATTATTAAAACTCCTTTGAATTGAATCAGTCATTCCCAAGAATATACTAATGAATTTGTAGCCTTAAAAAAAAAAAGCTGGAAAAAAAGTTTCATTTATAAATTCACCTGAGGTGAAAGAAGTCATGTTAACATTTTAAGTTTTATGTGGACTTTCCATGGGCTGAAGTGCTCTCTCCACTTCGCCTCCTGCTCTATATAGCTCACCTTAATTTCCATTTTGTAGGCCCCAATGTGAGAATGATTTTTAAAAATCAGACATTGAGTCTGAATATAGAATGACTAACCATCCTCCTTCAAATGTTATTTCAAGTTTAAATGTTTAAATTACATGAAGTGGTTTAAGGTCCGACATATTCTTCAAGTTGCTCTTTGTCCTACAGCCCTTCATGGGCTTCCCGTTCCTCCGCCTTCCTTGTCTGGATAACATGTCTCACTTCGGGGTCCAGTAATGGCGACTGTTGATGGTGGAGCCCCGGAGCCTTGATCTTATGAAGTCTGCTAGTGCGGAAGTATCCCCCCATTGTAGCCTCATACCTCCAACTAGAGCGTGACTTCCTTGAGGTTGGGAACAATGCCATACAGGATAGAACTGAGAACAGGGACCCAAAAATGGTCTTTTTTGGGGCGCCTGGGTGGCTCAGTCAATTAAGCATCTGACTCTTGATTTTGACTCAGATTGTGATCTCACAGTTTGTGGGAGTGAACCCAGAATAGGGCTCAAGCATGGAGCCTGCTTGGAATTCTCTCTCTCCCACCCTTCCTCTCTCTCTCTCTCTCTCTCAAAAATAAATACATAAACTTTTTAAAAAAATTTTTCTTCTGAACATGAGTAGGGGAAGAAGGGAAGAAGATAAAAGAGTAATGTCATAGTTTATGTTGAATGTTGCTTCAGTGATCCATCAGTCCCTTTTGAGAGCCTGAGTTACAACAGGTAAAGGCCTGATTCTTGGACCCAGAATATAATGTATTTGTCCTGCTCTCCAGGATGAAAAGGTGTTTGGGCTGCACAAACTGAATCTCCCTGATTTTGAGGGAGAGAGACAAGATACAGAGAACATTAACCTGTGTATTAGTCTTATATCTCTTGGGGGCGGTGACACTTTTTCATCCCTGTATAATCTTTATCCATTGATACCATCCATCCATCCACCAACCACCCATCCACCATCCGTCCATCTAACCAGCCATCCGCCCACTCATCCATCCATTCACCAATCCAACCAGCCAATCAGCTAGTCAACTGGCCAGCAAGTATTGCTACACCAAGTATGTAGTGCCATGGGTATATGGATATTCTTTCTGCCATCTAGGAACTCACCACAGGGTATATAGGCAACATAGACCATGACAGGGAAAGAAAGGCTATTATATATTACTGGGTAAGATCCCATGGGAATGGAATCTCCAACATAAATTCTTGGATGGTGGAATCCACTTAACCTCCTTACGGAATTAATGAGGTTAAGTGCAGGTCAGTGCTTATTTTACAATAAACAAGGGAGATGTATGTATTCTTTTACAACACAGCTAAGTCACGTTGATCTGTAAGTTATACCTTAATTTAATGTACTATTAAGAAAAAAAATACCAACACGGGTAATCTTAGAGAAGACCTAGCTAGAGTGCAGTGATCAAAGAGTCATGGCCTCAATGTGAAGATTAACTAAAATAGAGTGAGAACCCAAAAAGGAACAGGGGGAAACTTGAAATCTCAACTCTGGCCACAGGCAAGAAAACATTCCCACATCTTCTCTAATAATTTGCATCTCATGCTGACATACACATGCATTCTTAGTTGGAATTCACATTGCCAGCCAAGTCCAAAGATCCTCAGGTAGAGAATCCATCTTAAAGTCATTTAAAGCTGATGGGGCTCCCAGATTACGAAAAGAAACAGATGAAAATCCTCTTCCAAAGACCCCAATCTCCATCCAGGCCTACAGTGATTATGTGACACCATTGATAGAAAGTTGCATGTCAATTTCAGACAAGATAAAATGCAGACACAAGTAATCACTTTAGAATCCCTATTCATAGTTGTTGAGTCACATGAGTTGTGGGTGTGCATTCAAAATACTTCTCTCTTGTTTGCTACAACCGGCTATGAGATTCACGTGGACTGGCATATTTACATGTAGGGCTATGATGTAAATAGGTGGCAAAATTTTGGCAAAATTACTTTTGAGTGTTTATTAACCATGTGTCTAGTAAGCACTGTGTTATGGTTCTTTTCTCATGAGATGCCCACTCTCCTTCAAATCATCATTCATATACGTGAAACTGTTTGCACAGAGGACTCTGCTCATGTGCACACGTTTCTGTGGCTGGTAGATAAATTTAGAACATCATCTTACAAAGAGGGACCCTTTCACTCTGTTTGCCAAAGAAGAGAATTTTACTGAATAATAAAAGGGCATGAGGACTGATGTTATATTGTCTGTATTTATGAGAATGGGGCTCATCACTGAGATATGTGTCTTAGTTTTCTACCAGGGTTCTGAATGGGTATTAATAAGCCATTCCAATCTCTTTGCTGGATTAATTAAAATAATTCACTTCTGTAAGTCTGTTTCAAGGGGTAAAGTCTAAGTGGCATGGACAGCCATTTTCAAAAGTGAAATTAACTTTGAGATCCACAACAACTAAGATTTACATTTCAAGGTGTAACTCCACACCCCCAAGGTTCTGAATGGCTGTTGTGACTAGTTACCTTTGCAGGAACTTGTGCCATTCAACCTGGAGTTCAGAGTCACATGACCATAGGGTCAGAAGGGGCTATCCCCATTTTGGGAACTGAGGAGAAAGCGTCTTCTCTGAGTCTCAGTTATACATCCTCATGGCATTCATCCCGTACATATTTATTGTCATGTGTCACACTCTATTCTCACTGCTGCGGAATAGGGCGGGGCCGAGGCCTCCTCTCAAGGATGCTACATTCTGGAATCCCAGTGTGGCCATGCTACTCTTGCAAACATTTCATGTCCCCACCGCATTAGACTAACAGCGGTCCCTCAGTAGTGAGGAATCATTAATATTATTATGGTAAAACTTAATCATAGAATCCTCAACCTTCGAGTTGAGAATATTTCTGAAAGTGGAAATTTTCAAAGAGGTAACAATGAGGCACTTGGAAGAAAACTTCATGATATCAGGGAACGGAAATACTCTTTAGATGAGTATTAAAATATAATACTATGAGGTGTTTATATAATTTTTTACTTAAATTGTCCAGGAAAATGTATGAACTTTACCAGCGGGATCATCTTTGTTCTATCTATTTCTCTACTCTTGACGTTTTCCCTGTAATCTGTGTTGAATGCCTCCCACGCAGCAGAAGAGTGCTGAGCAAGGCATGTGGGACCGTACTGTCCAGGGGCCCACGGTCCAGCAACGAGACAGAAGTGTAATTTGTCAAGGACAAGGTGAAGGCTGGTAGAAAAGAAAAGCTACAGAGAGATAAGATTAGAATGTGAGCTATATCCTAAAAAAAAATAAAAGGGCACCCTGTTGAGTTGAATTTTCTTGTTTCTATTTGCATTTAATGTCTCTGCCAGCACCTTCAAGGACACATCTCTAGGATAGGAGAGCAGTCCCAGCAAACACACAAATACAAGTCATTCTCATGTCCCTGTGACTCCCTATCGATGTGTCCATCCTCTGTCCATCCTCCGTTGCCGGAGGCAGAAGACCACGTTTCCATGGTCATGTCTAACTAAACAAGCCAAAGCTGAGGAGGGACTGGGGCAGTTCAGGGAACATCCAGCCATTATCCAGCTTATTCTTCTAATACGGCCCTCATTCTCACAGTGCTCATTACAGACTATGTACGGATTCCCTGGTGAGTACAGCCAGCCCGCTAGAGCACCGCAAACGGACCCGTCCCTGCAAATGCAGTTCCTGAGACCCCATACCCCTTGAGTATCTGAGACTCTGAGCTCCTTTTTGCCTTTAAGATTTTGCCCTAGACCCAAAATTCTCGTGGAACTTGCCTCATGTTTATTTTTATGGACTTACTTAAGTTGCATTCTTGAAGACCCAAATTAAGGTGCTTTTTTTTTTTCAAATAAAACAAATTGAAGTTAAAATTAACCACATGTCTCAGTTAAGTCAGGCTGCCTTACGATTCTTGAAAAATAAAAATAAGTGAGTGCTTTTCAAAGTGATGTTTTAACCTCCTGCCAACACTTTTGTAGTAAAATATGATTTTTTATTATTATTCAAATGTGAGTTTGGGGACATGATTGAGGTTTTCCTATAATCCGTAAAAATGAGGAAACAACTTAAAAATGTTTGGGCAACCTCCAAATAGAGAGAAAAAAAGTTTTTAAAGGTAAGTGAGTTAATGTAGCACATGTTATAATAAAAACCCAACAAAAAGTAGTCCTTATAGTCCAATATTCTGGCGCACAAACTCAGCCATTCTTCGGGGAGACTTTACTGCCTTATTTCTAATAGAGAGCCCTAATTATAACACAAACAACATGAGAGAATGAATAATTATCTAGTGCCATAGTCACAAGTGGGTGTAACCAAGTCTGGACCCCATCGTGGGCTTTTTCCAGCCCTTAAAAATTCTTTCGATTTACAATGTGTGACATTGAAAAAAAATCTTGTCACCAAATGTAAAAAGGGAGGTAGAGCTAGAAGCAAAACTTTCAACTGCGTTGAAAACAGCCCCTTTTCTCCAAGGTGAAGGTATCTTTCGTTTTTAGGGAAGCTTCCATTTAAGCATCCGGTTTTTAGCTCTCCTCTGAGTTCCTCAGCCACCGGGCAAAATGTAAGCTACGTTTCCATATATCATTGGTCGCCCTTTGTTCTTTTAACTGAATTTAACCTTTAGTTAGTTTCATCAAAAGTGACAAATCACCATCACCATCGGCCAATTATTTTCTGACTTTGCTGCTGAGCCATTGGCTCAAAGTTTATAGCCACAAATATGTTTTGTCATCCACTAATGATATATACAACTACTGAGAGAAAAAGCACTTGGAAACGGATTCACGGGAAGCCTCTTGAAGTCGTCATCCGTGGCCCCAGCGCGCCAGAACTGAGTAGCCATGTTGTGCGGACAGTGGGTATCTTCCTGCTGGAGAAACAGCGCCAATGAAGTGCAGGCTGAGCACCGTGTGCATGTAGCCCTGATTTCCAGAGCAAGTGACACTCTGCCTAGTGCTTGTTCACGTTCAATGGGCTCCATTCCTTCACTGAGGAAAGTTGGTCGACAGTGTGACATGGATATTCAATGGTCCTGTCTCGGTGCTTTTGAGAAAAAGACAAAAATTAGCACTGTTTCCAAATTCCAAACGTATTTTGAGATGTCTTCATGCATGGTCACCTGCTGTGAACGTTAGGTCGTTGCAGGCAAAGGAGAAGACGGGCCAGGAGGTATCTGAGACTCAAAGGGGCCCACAGGAGAGCGTGATGGGCATCTCATGGGAGCCTGGTTCCTATAAACAGAGGGGCATGAAATAATCATCCTTCCTCCTATGGAAACCCAGCAGGAAGAAGCTCCAGACAGATGTGAAAAGTGGCAGGTAGGGTCCAGAGGTCGGCTGTGTTAAGACCCCTGTGTGAGTATTTGAAATAAGTGGGAAGTCAGGTCCCCAAGTTGAACTTTGATGACAGAAAATGTGTGTGTCAAAGAAACAGGCACCAAAACCATGGATGGCATCTCATGGCCGTGGTCCAGAGGGGACAGTTAATTTCCCAGAAACAGGGAAGGGGTAGTGATTTTGCCAGAAAAGGATCAGCAAAAGCCTGTCTCTATTCAGTGACTAATACACAAGGAAGGTTTTTTTTAAAAAAATCGATTTCTAAAGGATACCTCACCTGGGGTGGGAAAATGTTGAATTCATTGACTCTTTCTCTTTTCACGTATCCGTGTGGATAGATTTCAGCAAATGAAACCTATAATCATGCTTCCCCCAGCAGTTACATTTTCCTTCATTGGGGACACTGATAGAGTAGAAAGCAATCATCTAATTAAAGATTTATGCACAGACTCGCCTCCGCTGTGAACAGAATGTTCCAAGGAGGGCATATTTCCTCGGAATTCTTTCAATTGCTCAAAGAATTATTGTTTGCTTTCACACATATGTCTAAGGAGAATATTCACTTGGCCAAAGCTTGTTTTATTGTTGTGAAAACAGAATACAGCCTCCTATAGCAAAGAAATGAGCACTTGCTTCTTAAACACGCTATGCGTCATACTTTGAAGAGCTGAGAACTCACTTAGTGATAGAAAGACCAAGCCATAATAGGCTTAGCTCTGTGGGCTTATTTTGCACCTGTTTGTCCGGGTGAAATGGAAGTCCCTGCATTTGAAATAGATCCCTTCCAGGGCCGCTATTTTAGAGCAGATTGCTGATTCTGAATTTCTAAAGTTAACAAGGGAAAAGTCAGAGAATAGGATCGATTCCTTAATTCCTCTCCTCTCCTAAATGCTAAAACAATCACGTTTTATTGGATGATTCAGTATTAGGGTCTATTTCTAACAGCCTCTGTTTTCTACGGAACAATCTTTTTCTTTAAACAGAGGAAATTTTGAAGGAGACGCACAGAATTTTGTACAACCTGGCAGTGATTCTTTAAAAAAAAAAAAAAAAAACACATCACCATCCTGTAGTTCTCTATTTCTTTTGGGGGGTATTTTCCCCCCTTCCTAATTCGAAGCTTAGAGGAGTTTCTGAAAACCAACTGGGGAAAAACACCATTAGTCCAACTCAAAATGTAGAACTTTTAAGTTATGTTAAAATTTCAGCCTCAAGGTTTAATTTCCATGCTTTCTGATTCTAAGCCAGACAGACTCCAAATATTCGCTTAATATGCTTTCTTATGGTTTAATGTGTAGTAATTTTAGCATTTTAGAAATTTATTTTCTGAAAAATGTGTTCCACTGACATTTCTGGGGGTGGGGGGTGGGAGAACGATTAAGAGCAAACCTACCGATTAGAATGATGAAGCTCATTAGTATAATTTGAAAAGAAAATAGTATGAAATATTTCATAGGATTCTTTCCCCTGTAACCTATATCTCATCCCCAAAATTGAACAAAGGAATTAATAATAAAGCTATGAGTGTCCTTCCACATTCAAAGTAAAAAGATGTGAAAGGCAACTGTGGACGCGTTTCGTGTGTGCAGGATGGAACGCAATGTCCTCTCGTCTCAGGTACTTCCACCTGGCGTCAGGTGCCTCCCCTGCCCGAGTCTGTCTGTCTGTCGGAGTCCATGCGGGGCTGGGACAGGGGACCAGCCAGTCCCTGGGTCTGTTTTCACCCCTCTTCTGTTCTCAGGTCGCAGCGGGGAGGAGGGCGAGGAGGGAGAACACGGGCCTGGCAGCAGGTGCCCCCACAGGTGCCCACGGCTCTCTGCCCACCTAAGGCAGAGGGCGCTGTGGGATGAAGACGAGGTTTCTGCCCAGCGGTGGACGAGCCGTCCGATTGTCAACAGGCGTCACACGGCACCACCAGCCTGCATTTATCGCATTTTAGGGAGCAGATTGCTTGTTAGCAGCCTCCAAACCGTTGCCCTTTAGGCAAAGAGGAAAGTGTGCTTTCTGACAAAGAAAAAAAAGAGGAAAAAAAGGTAAATAGCAGGCAAGGAAGCATACAGTGGGGGTGAGATTCAGGGTGGAAATTGCCGACTTGTTTCCTTGCACTAAAAAGGATGCTTCCTGGTCCACAAGCCTCTTCCTCGTCAGCCAGGAATTGCCCCATTAGAAAGGTATTTCTTTGGTTTCACCTGCCTGCCTCCTTTTATTCAATGTAGATATGCTTGGGAGATGTGTGCTGGTTATGAATGGACCCAAAATTTAATGCGAGTCCCTGTCTCTCAGGTTTCCTTTTACCCTCGGGGAGAGTGACATCCACTCCCTGGAGCTGCCCAGTGATGGGCGAGAGGAGGAGGAGGAGGGTTCAGATGGCGTCTTCCAGGAAAAGGCTTCAAGGTCATGGCTCCCGGGTGACAACCCCAGAGACTTTGCTTCGCCGGCAAGAAATGTTTTAATTATTATTGAAGTGTAAGTGACCTACAACGCCCATTGGTTTCAAGTGTACGTCATCGTGGTCCGCTACTTGTAAACATTATGAGGTGCCGATCCCCGTCACACAGGTAGTTCCCTCTGTCCTCACGCAGTGTGATCACGCCGTCCTCACTGCCACGCTCCCTGTGCTGGGCATTACACGCCTGGGCATTTTAGTGTGTGACGGGAAGCTTGTACCGTTTCCTCCCCTTCTCCCCCATTTGGCCGACCTCCACCTGCTGCCCTTGGGTAATGAGAGTCTGTTTCTTGTATCCACGTGTCTGTTTCTGTTCTGTTTTGTTTGTTCCTTCGTTTGGCTTCTTAGACTCCACGTATAAGTGAATCTACATAATATCTGTGTCTCTCACTTTTTTGCTTGGTATAATAGTCCCCAGGCCCGTCGCTGGGAAGAATGCAATTACTTTTCCCTGAAGAAACATACCTGATAGCAGTGGTTCTCAAAGTGCCTTCCAGTGTGGTAGCCACTGTGTTAGCATCACCTTGGGGCATTTTTCGAGATGCAGATCCTTGGGCTGTCTCTGGACAGATATGCAGATTCTCGGGATCCCCAGACTATGGAACTAGAGGCTCCCCGAGAAATCGCCAGCCAGTCTGGAGATGTTTTCTCCTTTTAACAAGCACTCCAGGTGGTTCTGATAAACAGGCTAGCTGGCAATTTCTCTGATAGCCCAGGGCTAGGCGTCCTAATCCTGCCTCATAAGGACCTCCGGGTGACTCCGCCCCCGCAACGTTCTCTCAGTGGGACTCTCTGGGGAAGTGCTTTCACGATGTGTCCCGTGGACAGGTGCCCCAGGTGGCTGTCCCGAGCTGGGGGCCCTGAGCTCCGCTCACAGCTGTCCACAGTGAAGAGCAGATCCCTCCGGCCAAAACGGAGTCTCCGTTTGCCCCCGTGTGGATCACAGCGCTCCACACCTGCATGTCCCTCTCCATCTTGTCTCTTAGTTGAAGGTTTCTCCTCCTTCAAGAGTTCCTATTAATTGTGCATCTCCCCCGAGAATCCCCCAGAATCACACAATAGTGTGCCTATTGAAAAATGAAATCGTCTCATCAAATCCTTGAATGATAGAGCAATTCCACGTTCAGGCACACTTTTCATGAGGAAGAGGCTGCTTCTTTATCTAACTGAATAAACAGTCTGAGTGCACTTGTGGAGAAAAAAGGACTCTTAGTGTAAAAATAACACCGCTCTATGGGCAGCTTCAACCTGGAGACCCACTTATATGGAGATAATTGTCGAGCTTCTATTTCCTGCCCCGAGCGCTCCTGAGCGTAGACCCCAAATCCCAACCTTGCTCACCTAGGACCATGCTGTCAGTTCCCACAGGAGATTTGGCTCTTTGGAAGGCAAGCCACCCCCAGCCCTCAAATCGTGCTGTCTCCTGGGACCTCGTGATCAGAGGTGCTGACCTTTCAGCCCCAACAAAGCATGGGATTCCCTGAGTCACCTTTCTGGCCTCCTCCTTCAACTCTGTGTCCGATTGGTCCATTTCATCTTTTCGTCCAAAATATCAACATCTCCGTTTGGCTTTTCTTTCAGGGACTCGCCACTGCCTCATGTATCTGACAAGCTCAAATGTCACGCCCTCCCGTACACTCTGTCCTCATAGGGTGGGACCTGGGGATAGAGCGGTTTACTCACTGCTTCCTGCAGGAGAGCAGGGTTTGAATATGGGGCTCCCCAGAGACCACCTCTGCTCAAACTCCAGGCCTCCCCCACCCCTGGGCCATGTCAGAGACTGCTGGGGTCCATTATGTGGCTGTGGCTGTGGCTGCAGAGGAAGCAGCGGCCATACTCCCGACGGGTAGCAGGTGTCTGGGCCCTAAAGTGCTTCCTTAATGTTCCTCACGACAATGCTTCAGTTAGAGTTTATATTTTACACATAAGAGTAATGCTATGGTCTGAAAGTTTGTGGACTTCCAAATTTTATATATTGAAATCCTGACCCCCAAAGAGAATGGTATCAGAAGGTGGAGCCATGGAAGGCCATTAGGTCATGATGAGCTGTCATGAACGGCATCCCTGCCCTTATAAAGCAGCTCACAGAGCTCCCTTGCCCCTCCTCCATGTGAGGACACCCTGGAGAGGCGCTGGCTGTGAACCAAAAAGAGAGACCTCACTCAGCCATCCTGGGGCCTTGACCTTGGATTTCCCATCCTCCAGACTTGTCTGGAATAAATTTCTGTGTCTATCAGCTACCCAGTCGGTTGGTATTTTGTTACAGCAGCCCAAACAGACTAAGAGTAGTATCTCGTGAAACTTAACATTTTAGGTGACTTTAAGTCATAACTTAGAAAATTATTTCTCCATTGGGGTGTGCTTTGAATTACCTGGGGAGCTTTCTACACATACATGTTCCCAGAATCCACGCCACATCCAGAATGAATCCGCATTCCCAGGGGGCTTATCAATCCCTGATCTCAAAGAATGCTGGTGCCGGATGAAACGGATGTTCCCACTAACAGGATGCTCGATGTCTTGGCAAACATCTGTCTTTCTGTCTACGATGATGGAATTGGTCATGATTGAGTAACATGCCCCTCGTTCTCATCCATGACAGCATGTGGTTCTAATCACATCTCCGTGTATGTTTGTTGATTTGGGGACTTCTGGGAGCGCCCTCAACCCACACCACTGCCTTCAGGTGGAAACTATATTGTCACGGTCTATATTCCACCTCGTTTTCTCTGTTTTCCTTTCCTTAGCTGGATTTCCATTTCTCATCCTCCAAGGAACTTTTCTGCTTCCAAACTTTCCAACAGGGGCAACCGACCCAGTGCAAAGCCTGTGGACTCTGACATCCAGCAACGCACAGGACCTATAAGCATGGCCCCCACCGAGGTCGCTTGTAGAGGGTCCCCAGAAACTTAGGGACCCTTCTCACCTACACGGGGCATAGTGCACTGGCTAGTAGGGCCAGGGATCATAGGGAGCGTCGTCTGGTAATAACAACGGAAAAGGCTCA
Source organism: Proteles cristata cristata (assembly GCA_017311185.1). NCBI lineage: Eukaryota > Metazoa > Chordata > Mammalia > Carnivora > Hyaenidae > Proteles > Proteles cristata. The sequence goes on along the minus strand of JAESUZ010001109.1, from coordinate 236,683 downwards.
CAACCAAGGTCCTCAGCACATACCTCTCTCTCTGTGTGACATCAGTTGTTACCCCGTCCATCCGCTGACCACGTCTATAGCATCAGGCTGTACCGGATTAAGCAAGCTGGATTCTAGTCTGGATTTTGCTGGTTATTACATGTGTGACCTCCATCAACTAACTTCCTCTCTCGGATTCGAGGCTCCTGATCTCAAGGCACGTTCCTGTCTTAAAGCACCTTCTTCTACTTTAATTCGGAGAGTTCTGTCAGGCACTGCGTGGACATCCAGCACGAGTCCTGGGATTCTCAGTCTCTTCTTCTTTTAGAAAGACTCAGCATCGGGCTGTGTTCTCAGTCAGAGTCTGTGTGTCCTTGGGATGGCTGAGGCCATCTACTACCTTTCCATTTCTTACTTCTTGTCTGCCAATATTAGCTGGAGAACATCTTGCTGGGTCCTAAAATCAATGAGGTTGTCACCATTGAGGAAGAGGGATTACAGCTAGTTGATAAGCATATGTTGTCCGTAGCCACATGTTTTTGAGTGATTAGGTGTATATAGTCACGCATATACATATCTATGTATCATAATCACTAGAACTCAAGGCTTTCAGGTTATATAAATTGCATTTGGGTTTACAGTTCTTGGCAGTGTGGGGAAGACCAAAGATAGAAACAGACTCAGTTATATGCAAGATACTCAACCTATAACGACTCAGTTAATTTCGGACAGTAGATGGTAGGAAAACAATTCAGCACAGGTTCTGGGAAATGCATGAACCTCCCCAGCACCCAGACAGCCGATATGGGAGAGATCCCAGGCGTGTTCAGTCGAGGCCAGACAGAGCCTGTGGGCACAACGTCCCCACTGCCCAGCATGCTTCAGCTGTCCCGTCCAGGCAAGTGCTCTGTGGCAACCAAGTCACAGCTGAGACATTCATGCATTCCTGCCAATCAAATTATATTTTCAATTACACACCTTTCTTTTATTTAGAAAAAAGTATTCTAGTGTTTATTTTTGAAAGAGAGAGAGAGACAGAGCATGAGCCGGGGAGGGGCAGAGAGAGAGGGAGACACAGAATCTGAAGCAGCTCCAGGCTCCCAGCTGTCAGCACAGAGCCCAACATGAGGCTTGAACTCATGAGCCGTGAGGTCATGACCTGAGCCAAAGTCAGATACTTAACTGACTGAGCCACCCAGACGCCTCCTGTACACCTTCATAAAAATAAATACACCTCAAAATTCAAAGATTTGAAAAGTGTTCATTCTGTTAGAAAAAAATGAATGAAAATACACTTAGGTTTCAGGACTCTTTAAAATGAACACTTTTAGAAGGTAGCTACTCCTCAGGGCATCTTGGTGACTGTCTGACCACATCCTTTTGGACTCTTTTGGATTAAACCATAGAGCTTGGTGTGTATTGGATTAACTGTCACAATGGATAGCTCAGGCACAGAGACTGTTTTCCAGGCATTGGTCTTATCAAGATGAGAAAGGGGATTTCTGAGGTCCCTCAGGTTCTAGGGTCTGACTTATCCCTTTTAGCCCTCATGAACTTGTAAACAGACAACATTGCTGATTTAACTGGAAAAATAAATGTGCCTACTAAATTTGGAATAATAGTTCTTTCAATGGAAATTCAATAAAACTATATTGTAAGTCTGGAAACTCAGATGGGATAATTATTTGATGTGTTTCAAAAGACTAATAAACCGCATTGCTTTTATAAATATTTCCAGCTCTGGGAAAACAGACGAGAGTTGACCTTTTCAAAACATTTCAATACTTACCAAATATCTCAAGTAATACCTTCATATATGTAGTTGTTTCAAAGGAAGCCCCATGGGAGCCCGAAGTCTACTGCTCAGCAGAAAGCACTTCACTATCCGTTGAGCTTGCTGGTGCATGAACATGACGCAAGGAGGTCTTTGGTATCCTCTGTGTTGGGTCCAGGCTGCCTGTGATCTGGGCTGTGAACTCTGTCTGTGTATCAGGCCCTTCCCCCGGTGCCTCGCCCTGCCCCCAAGCAGCCTGTGGGAGGACCAGGCAAGGGTTGTTCTCTTGCCTTCATCTTCCTTCTGGAATATAAGCTCCTGCCCTGCGGGAGTGCCTTCCAGGCACGGTGCAATACATCATTCTCTAAGCTAGGTACAGTCCTTGTCTTTATGGGGTTAAAACCCCAGAGGAACAGCCTAAGAGAACGACTGAGCACATATAAGAGACAGAGCCTCGCAACAAGGTTGATGTGAGCAAAATAAGGAGACACGTTAAGTGTTTAAAATTACGACTGTATAAATAAATGACGATTTCTCTGTAAGGTAACATGTTCTCTCGTTATTATGAATGGCGAGGCGGCTCCATTTGCAGCGGCACTGAATGATGTTAATAATCTGTTAAGTAAAATGAAACAGGTTCTAAAGAGTATAATTCCATCTTTGTTAGAGTCTATTTACATTTGCGTATATGTCAAGGGGAGCAGATACATCAAAGTTTGAACACAATGTTTTTCTGAGAGGTAGAATGATAGATCCTATCAGTTCCATTTTCTCTTCTTACCCGTGTGTATTCCCAGTGTCTTCTACACATCCATGGGCTCATTGAGCAATATGAGATCTCTCCACAGCAATATCAGCGAGATAGAGCAGAGGAAATGAGACATGCCTGGGGGCACGTGCCACATCATCGGAAAGAACTTCTTATGGACTAACCTGTATCCCTCTCCAAATCCGGATTTGGAGTCTTTACCCCCAGCACATCAATATCAACGCATTTGGAGATAAGGACTTTCCCGAGGTGATGAAGGTAAAATGGAGCCATCCCGGAGGGCCCTCTTCCAATCTGACTGGTGTCCTTGGAGAAAGGAGACATCCGGACACAGACCCACAAAGACGGTCACCCATGTGAGGACATGGGAAGAAGAAGGCATGTACAAATCAGAGAGAGAGGCCTCCGACCCAGCTACCCTGCTGACAACCTGAAGTCAGACCTCCAGCCTCCAGAGCTGTGAGACAATGAAGGTCTGTCCTTCAAGCCACTCCGTCAGTGCTGTGTTGAAAGGGTGGCTCGAGTGGATTCACCGAGGGCTGTGTTCCTAACCATTAGTAACACGTCTGTAGCCGACTTAGACCTTTGTGTATTTTATCGCATTTCACCTTCACACCTACCCTTTGAAGCTCACTATTCACTTCAATTGACTCACAAGGAAAAAGAAACTGAAGCAGGCAGAGGTGTGCGCAGGACTGGCCCCTTGCTCGCCAGCTCAGAGCCCTGGAACTGGGCTGTTACACTGCCAGGCGGCCCCATCCGTCTGTCACATGCCGTGTTCCCCATCCACATTACTTCCCCGCCGCTGGTGCTGTGGACCTTCCTGCCTCACTTCCTGCTTCTTAATGGGCGTATGTGAAACTCTCTCTTCTTCCACCTAGCTAAGATCGGTGTAGCTCCTCAAGACATCCAGTAAAGAGCCTACTTATAGGAAGTTTCCATGCATCCTGGCCAAGTACTGTGAACAGTGCTTCTATTTTTATTTTTATTTATTCCCTCCAAGTTTTTATTTCAAGTCTAGCTGGCTGGAATACAGCGTGATATTAGTTTCAGGTGTACAACGTAGTGACAACACCTCTGCACACCATCCCGTGCTCATCTCGACAAGCGTGCATCTTCATCCCCGTCACCTTCTCCCCCCAGCCCCTGCCTGAACAATGCTTTCAGGAAGCCATTTTTCAGGATCTTTAAAATCACAATACATAAGCCGATGAAGGATGGAATACACGGAGTCTCCCATGCAATTGTGTTGTTTTGCTCTCACGTGTTAGCATAGGTGCCCTGTTATTAAGCCACTCAGTATCCCCTTCAACACAGAAGGCCACATGGCTTCCAATAAAATATAATCCACTGTTAGGAACAATTCAGTGCAGCTCTAGATTTTAATGTCTGCAGTCCCCGGCGGTCGGACATTTCCGACAGACAGTCTGGGCTGTCTTTCTAAAGCTCCCTCCTGGAAATACGATTTGCCAGAATCATGAGTCTGTTTCCAGAACTTGAGTAAAATGATGCTCGTGGCATGCCGGCAGCTTCAAACTCAGAATTTATCACAATAAGCCAATTGAGATAGATCAAGTCATCTGTTACCAGTGTGACAATGGTCCGTTATGGAATAACATCTTTCAGCAGAAATTAGAAATTATAAACACGGCAGCCCTCCGTAAGAGGAGAGATGGCTGCAAATGCTTCTAACAAAACACAATTTCTTTTCTGTTTCATGCATAAGACGCCCATGAAGAGTGATGTTTTCTCTCCCTGCTCGTCTTTCATCCGGCACAAGCCTAGCTTCCCCCAAGAAACAGTAAAAGCTATCAAGATCAGAATTGCATCCTAACTTTTATTGTGCGGGTTGCCAAAGGCCACTGGGCTTTGATTGTGCAGAAACAAGATGGCAACAATGTTCTTGCAATTGGGGCTCCCATGACAAGCCTACTAATTTATAGGCGTGGGGAGATCCGTGCGGTTGCAGCTCTTGGGCCGATAATAGCTGTGCTGATCTCCTACCTCGGAGGCAGGTCGGCCCACACGGCGCAGCAGAGACTGCTGCTAAGCGGCCAGGAGCAAAGGGGGTGTGCTCAGCCATAATTTAAAAGACTCTGACATGAAGAAAGTGTTATGATGTTTAACTTATAGGGCATCCAAATGTCATAGACCCAAGCAAGTTCCTATTAGCAATAACTCAGGTCCTCTGAAGGGATTTGACATTCAAAACTGATGAGCGCCGGTCCCCGGGGCCTGCTCCGACCTAGCCTCGCCCAGGCCACTCGGTAACCCGAGTGGCCCAGGGGTCAACCCATGAGAGCCCTCTTCAATTTAAAGAGCGGCTTCTCCCCGGCTGCCGGGGTTCTGACTCGGCACAATAAATTTCCCAAAGAGCATAAAGAGCCATCTAGTGTATATCAAATCAATATCATTGTGGCTTGCAGCGATATCTCAGGCTACAGTTCACAAAATAAACTAGGCCAGGGGCTGGATTCCTGCCCTTGGCAATCAATCAGGCTCCCGGGTCATGGATTTTAGTGTAAATTAACACAGCAGAAACCATCAGGCTCCCCAGACGGTGATATAATACAGGACTTACTTTTTTTCTCCCCCTAAACCCGTTTCATTGCTTGTGCTTGGAGGTGATGTTACACTAAACAGGAATAACAAGAAGGCAGTGATTAGGAAGGTGGTGGAAATCGTAAAGTAAAACATTAATATTCTCCTGACAAATGCACAGAAAGCACGTTAAATTAGGTAAACAATTACGAAGCACGAGGAAAGAATATAATTGCCTTGGAGCCCATTCAAGAGTGCAAGGCTTTTCTAAATTGACCTCGTCAAGCAGATAGTACTAATTGTATCAAATTACTATATGTGAGTCAAGGAAAAATACGGCAGTGGGTATTTTATTAGAGGCTTTCTCCCCAGTTTTCAGCCCTGCCCGGTTTTGTGAAGGACCCGGTGGGTGCCTCTGTGAGATACTTTACAGATAAGTGCTGTGCATTCCCCCCACCCCACCCCCAATCCCTAGATAAACAGCCCTCAGTTTCTCAGCTGGGAAAATGTGTGCTAGTTACCACTTGACTCCTTTGTTGAGAGAGAAAAGCGATCTTATCTTCTGGTAGAAGGCACCGAAGTGTCTCCCGAGAATAATTGATAATGTACAATTGCATACGGAACTCGGAGACGAAAGTAATGTTTAGAACAAAATCTGCACATTATAGGAACTTTGCAAATGTGATGAGTTGGTTTGAAAGAGGAAATCTGTATTTAATTTATTTTGAAGGAATAAAGCAAACCCTCACACACCTCTCCACACTTCTTAGTGTGCGTTATACAGCCTGTCAACTCAGATCGCACACGTACAATGTGATGCATGCTATATTCTTTCCCCTAGAGCCTAGGATGCCTCATACGTGGGCCTGGGTCAACGCCAGTATAGGGTCCCAATATTGGAATGAATACATTTTTGTAACTAGTACATTTTGTAACTTATTAAAATGAACTCTACTGGGTGAGATGTTTCTTTTGATATCACGTGGGAGGGAAACCCTCCTGCTGTCCAGTGGGGAGATTTGCACACAGGTGCCTGGGTTCCAGAACAGCTGTCCAGCCTTGCGTGCTCTCCATTTTCTCAGAAAAGAGTGCAGAAGAGTGGCTGCTGTCCTTGATGATCTCACAGGGTTTTCTGACCATCTAGTGGAACAGTGTGGGAAAGAGAACGTGGAAGATTCTAAAGCATGAGTTTAACATGACCCAGTATTAAAATTATCGTCAGGCATAGGTTTACATTTCTGTAACCTGGTTGCTTCCTTAGGAGTATAATTAAGATCTAGTTAAGGCCTGGGGCACCTGGGAGGCTCAGTCTGTTAAGTGTCTGACTTGGGCTCAGATCATGATCTCAGGGTTTGAGTTTGAGCCCCTTGGCCTCTAGGAACCTGGAGCCTGCTTCGGATTCTGTGTCTCCCTCTCTCTGGGCCCCTCCCCTGCTCACACTCTATCTCTTTCTCTCTCTCAAAATAAATAAACATTAAAAAAATTAAGATCTACTTATGACCTTACACAAAAAAATAGATCTTTTAAAAACCTCTTGGCACACAGTGGCAAATTCCCTGGGACTGTCTTGAACCAAAGCCAAATTTCTAAGGCAGAGTGTCATTTAGGTGACTTTTCTCAAGACTTTTAAAGGACAACAAATCATCATAGTTGTCAGCCAAACAAAACAATCCTGACAGCGCAACACATACAGTGCCATCAGGGAGAGCTAAAGGTTCGAATGGCACACAATTACAGGAGAGTGTCCCCGTTCTGAGCCGTCAATCCAGCCGAGGAGAGGAGATGTGCTGTGCGCCCACCCAGCACCTCCGAGTTCACGGTGAGAGCCTGGCGCCAGCTTCTATCCACACTCATCCTCTGTTAGCCGTGCTGATCTCATGTGGTTAGCTCGTTCCTAGGCTACCCCGTCACCAAGGAAGACATAAAAGAAAAGAGACCACACTCTGGTCAGCTCCTATTAAAAACTGAGTTTTGCATGTAAAGCCTTGAATAGCTTAATTTTAGTGAGACCCATATGGGTGAACATAAGTTCCAGAATAACCTATAAACCATGTCAACACAAGTGGGACTTCCCCAAAACAGAAAGGCTTCATGACAAGATCTCTAACAAACTCAGTAAGAAAGAAAGCAATTGTGGTGCAAAATTCCTACTTACAGACCATCTGTCTTTAATTCAGTTGACTTGTGGAGCAAGAACGTGGGCTTGACTCCCAGTTAGGTGCCGGGACACAGCAAGCCCAACGCTAAGGAAAGCAAAGTGCTATGCGACTCAGTGCTAGCGTGGTCCCTCTTCTCCCTCCCCAAGGGTCATTACAACAAGGTCCCTTGAGTACTAGCCACGTGTGCACCCAAGAAACTGGCCTGGAAGAAGACGGTTGACACCATTTGTTAGTTCACTCCTTAGGGAGGAGAAGCTTGAGCTCATATCAACGGGGTTGCAGCCAACACCTGTCCCTTGAGCAGGGGTCTGTTACCATTGCCGTTGCTTGAAAAGAATGTAGAGAACCCAGAACTTTCTATGTGCCTCCAAAACAGCAGATTCTGTTCAGTGCCTTCACCGAATATCTGACTTGCCTGATTGGTTTGAGCTTCCTCAACTGACTGCAAGGGTGATTTTGGCTTTGGGCAGACAGAGCCTCAGTGGAAAATGCCAGTCAAGTGAGGTCTTAGCATAATGGGAGGAACTATATTTTCATTCTTCTAAACAGCTCTGCCATCAGACAGAGAAAATTTAATGGTAACGCTCTGAAACTTCCAGGGGAACATCATATAGCTGGACCAGTAACTGTCAGAAAACATACCAGAAGAATTGTGTCAAAAATAGGTTTCCACTTTCTAACAAGAATCCTGAATCATCCTTGGAATTAAATATTTTCTTTTGCAAATGTCGCATATTGTGCAGAAGATGTCTAGCAACCCCTGTGCGTTGTCCAGAGTTTGTAAAACCAATAGCAGGCAAAGCCCACCGCATGTGATGTGCAAAGGTGGCCATCAAACCAGGTCATGGACATGGGCACGTGTGGTCCAGAAGACTGAGTGACTGGATGAGAAGTGGATGAAGGAAGCAAAGATGGTCCTGAAGGTCGCAGAGTCAGGAGGCAGTGAGCAAACAAGGCCAAGTCCTAGAAATAGTCAGCCCCTGGGAATACGAGAAAAGTAACTGAAAGATGCAATGTCACCAGAGGCTTCATGGGACTGAGGAGTCAGGATCAAGGAAGGCAGGATGACAAACACTCAATGTCCTCACATCTTTCCAGACCCAAACTCCTGAAGCCAATCTTGATTCTATCTCTTCTTCCACAATCTACATGCAGGACTTCTGGAAATTTTGCTGGAGCTACTTTTAAAATATATGCAGCTGCCACCTGTTGGTCTCTGCCATTGCCAGGACCCTAGGCTGAGCCTCCCTTGCACTGTGCCTGGATTATTCTAGTACTTTGTATTTATTCTCCTGGCTTCTGCCTTTGCTCTTTGGAGGCTATTCTCAAGATGGCATCCAGAGTGAGCCTAATAAAATGTGAGTCAAATTGTGGCTCACCTTTATGCAAACCCGTGACTTCCCCTTGGATTCCCAAGGGGGACGCAGACCCACTGAGGGCAGAAACCTTGTCCCGCGGTGGTCACTGATGCATTCCAGAGGACCTGCTGCCTGGAAGGGGCTCCAGAAATATTTGCAGAATGAAAAAAAAAAATGAATGAATAATTAGGGAAGATTTTTTATAAAAAAGAGAAAGGCACTCAGCTGTTGTAGAGACAGCTGGTGTGGCTTTTCTGTTCGATCTAATCGGATGTCAGCGGGCCCTGAGGGCTGAGAGTAGCAAAAGTCAAACATACCTGGCTCTGAGCTGGGCTGGGGCATGTGGAACAAACACGGAGACCCAGTGAGGACATGAAGTTGGCATCTCTTCACATATGAACAGGTGCAGTGTGTGGCTGGGGCACCGTGCAGCTAGCGACTCACCTCCCTTCCTCCAACCTATCTTTCCACTTCAGTCTTAGACCCATTTGGGGATCGGATGGACATCTGGGGGCACTGTTAAGATCTATGTGTGCTTGCTTCTGTGTGTGGTCATTAAAGTATTTATAATTTGAGATAAAGATATAATAAGATGCTGAAATACATGGGAAGATATGAAGAGGCTCAACAAATTGACCATTAAGATTCCTATTAAACACAAAATGTTTAGAGCAATATTCTGCCATTCTGTTCACCACGTTATTTCAAATCTTCCAGTTGAAGAACATACCACGGTAAACAGGATTGTCAAGAAACCATCCATTTTATGATATCATTTACTTGTGCAGAAAAACAATCAGCACATCGCAATCATGGTCGTCTCCCCGAATAAACCTGCTGACCGTATACCGCTGCCGTTTTCAGCACTAAGAGGAAGGCTGTGTGTTCGAGCATGTTAGCCCTTCGTCCTCATGATGCTAAACACCAGTTTGAATAACCGTTAATTTATTCATTCATCCATTTAGATGATCAGGGAGAAAAATACATCTAATTTATAGAGATGTTTTGAATTTGGGAGAAATATACAGAAATCCCAGTAGATACAAGGTGTGAATAAAGCCGGCAAGAGGCACTTAACTAGATGAAATGATTATGCACCGTGTTTAGTTGATTTATTTTTTGACAAAACGTCGCAGTTTCCAAATTTCTTGCTAGAAGATATTTACGTTCTAACCTAATATAATTAGGAGATAACTGAGCTGAAACAGTATATAGGTTGGTTTTCATTTTAATTTCTGCATAATGTTGCTCACATTTCCTAGGTAGTAATTAGATGCATTAAGAATGAATGATTCCTCCAGGGCTTATTCTAGAGAGTTGTTTTTTTTTTCTCCAAATTTGTGTCAAAGGTCATGTAGGGTGGAAAACAATGAGTGTCACTAAGGAAGACAGGGATAAAAGCTTTTGAAATGAATCCATGGGCAGGGACCAAAAATTTGGATATTTAAATTATCTAAGGAGTCGAATGCTCTACTCTGAGCTGTACCCCAAGGAGAATACTGATAGAACAGGATCTTACATTTATACGTTCCTGGTGTTTTGAGAGAGAAAAAAAAAAGATAGATAGATAGAGAGAGAGATAGAGAGATAGATAGACAGATGATAGACATAGATAGATAAAACTTTAATAAATGAAGCTTTGTACTGAAAAGTGTATAATTGATATAACAGACAAGGGACTCACCTAAATCGAATAAGCAGGTGAAAGTTAAATAAAGATTTGCCTATTTTTGATCTGGATGATTTTTGTTGTGACCTTTTGATTTAGCTTTTCTGCTATTTCTGAACTTCATTTCCCCCTTCATATTATGGGATGTTATACTATATCATTTTTTAAATATATTCAAGGTATAAAACATTTGATACTATGTAATAGTTGTGTTGTTTTATAATTTTTCTGAGAAAAAGTCTATTTAAATATAGGTTAGAACAGCTTTGGATGGAAAAGTTCTCTGTTTTAGTTTTCTTTTTAGAAATATTTATGTGTATTTATCTTTGGAATTTGCTCCATGCACTTAATATACTTGGACCAATGTCTTTTAAACTGAGTTTTTTGTGGTAACCAGTCCTCATTTTCCAAATAGTCTCTTCAAAATCCACTTCTTTCTCTCTTAGCCATCTTACATAAAAACACTATTTAGAAAAGTAATCTAAAACAGCCTTCCAAAAAATAAAACTCAGTTTTCTGTATTTAGCAAATAAAAATAAAGGTGAACCAGCTAAATCCAAATTTGAGAGAAACAACTAGTATTCAGTATACGTACATTCCTGGTATTGCACAGGACACACTTAAACTAAACATAAATGTGTGGCTTATATAACATCCATATTTCAGTGTGAATTCCAAACCTTAGTTCATTTCTTTAGAGAAGTAAACATATCAAATGTCTGGAAAAGGTTCAATCAGAAGGCACCTGCTGAGCTTATTTCTCAGGGCACAAAGCTGGATCTAAACTGTACATTCGAACACTGTGAGGGGCAAGGTGGCATTCCCAGCCCCTGGGTCCCCTGAGCCCCAACTCAGCTTCAGCTGGCTGGCTCATGTTCTGCTGAAGATGGTGTGATGGTTAATTTTGTGTGTCCACTGGATGTACTAGAAGGTGCCCAGGTCTTTGATAAAATGTTATTCTGTATGTTTCAGTGAGGCTGGTACTTTTGGATGAATATAACATGTAAATTGACTGACTGAGCTGATTGCCCACTAATGTAGGTGGGCTGCATCTAATCAGTCGAAGACCAGAAGACCCGAATAAAAGAAAAACCCTGACCTTCCTCTAAACAAGAGGAACTTCTTCTTTGCTTTAAGCTGGAACATTCTTTCTCCTTCCCTTTGGCCTCCGACTGAAACATGGAAACTTCCTGGGCATCGAGACTCATGGTAGCTCTCACACTAACTAGGGCCACACTGCTGGCTCTTCTCACTCTCCAAGTTGCGGGCTACAGATCTTGGGGTTTCTTGGTCTCCATTATCACATGAGGCATGTGGAAGGAGGAGCAAGTCACTGAAGGCTGGAGGAAAGGCAATCCTGGTCACAAAGTGATGAAGAGCTTGGCTGGATCGCCGATGAGAGTTTTGCAGAAGGTAGAATTGCGAATGATGAAATTGGAAATTGAGCTGAGGCCATTTCCAAGCACAATGTTGAAGAAGCAGGTTGGTTTCCCCTTGTCAAGCGCAAAGAAGCAGAACTCAGAGATTCTGAAAATTCCCAGCATGCCCATCTTGGAAAAAAAAAATGAGGGGATTTTCCCTCAAGAGAACACGGGGCATATGGCTGAGCGTGCATTAAGGGCACCACTGCTGGGTTCCATGGGCTCCCTCGGCAGAGGCTGGGATGGAGACAGGGTCACACGGGCAGAGACAGGACCAGTGTCAGAGGAAAGCTTCGATACGGCTGGGATGCTACGGGTCGAGCTGATAGGCACCCCGCTGCCTCCTCCTGCTACCCTTTAAGAAAAGGGAAGAGTGACCAAAGGCAAGTAGGAGACCCTCAGGGCTGCTGTCCCCACCGCAGACCCAGGGACAGGGCAGGTCCCTGCTGGCTTCCAAAAGCTGGGGCTGCCTTTTCGGCTTCAGTGGCGTGGTGCCCCTGCCCAGAGCCTCAGGGGAGGACCTTCTCCTGGAGCCAGGAGAATAGCGCTTCTGTCCCAGCAGACCCGGGGGAGGGGAGAACATCAAGCCAAAGAGGATTCTTCTTGAGTCTAAGGCTCTAAAGGGAGCCTCCCTTGCTGGCATCCGGCGTAGCTGGGGACCTGTGTCTCGTCCTTCCAGGTTCTCTCTTAGAAACTAGAATGTTCATCCTGTGTGTCTCCCGCGCTGTGTCACAGAGCACAGAACTCATCGGCTGTCACGAGGTCACGGCTGGAGGGAAATTTTGCCTCAGGATGAATATCACCTGCGATGCAGCTGATATTTAGATGAGACTTTGGACTTTAGGCTTCTCAACTGATCCTACAAGACTTCGGGGCTATTGAGATGAGTGAGCCTATTTTGCAAGAAACAAGGACCTAAATTTGTGGATGAAATGTGAAGGATTGAATGTTTGTTCCTCCCACCCCCAAAACTTCGTATGTTGGAGCCCTTACTCCTGGCTGCATTTGGAGAGTGGCCTTTAAGGAAGTAAATAAGCCTAAATGAGGTCACAGGGGTGGGGCCTTAATGCGATAGGATTAGTGTCCTTATAAGAAGAGACACCAGACAGCTCCTCCCCCAGCTCCTGGTAGAAGGCCAGTTTCGAAGGCCGTGTGAGTGTGTGGCAAGGAGCCACCCTTCTGAAAGCCAAGAGGCCCCTCACCAGAAATTGAATCGGCAAGAATCTAGCCCTTGGACTTCTGGCCTCTAGAAACATGGGACAATAATGTCAACAGCTGCAGCCCTCCCTCCTCTGGCACGTGGCTGGGCTGCTTATGGCAGTCATCTGAGCGTGCTGTTCAGTCTCCTGCCCGCCATGCCTGGGGGTGGAACACGGGCCCAGAGTCTTCATGGGGGATGTCTGAGAGGCACACAGGGGTTCTAGACCCGACCTGCTCAAGGGCTGGTAAGTCTTCTCACAGGGGAGGGAATGATTGCCCTGAAGCCCCTGGACCCTAGTTTTGGATCCGGAGGTGGCGAGCCAACCAGAGCAGACTGTTGGCACGCAGACCTCACTGCATTTTCCGCGTCATTCTAAAATCGAAAAATCCATTGCAACATGTGCCAGTTATTTTGCTTAGTGTTACTTAATTAATAATGGGGACAATAGATCTGGTTATGGCAGGAACTTTCATCTACTCTGGAGGCAAAGCATTCACATTAAGCATGGAAATGTTTATGAAATTTCTGTGCAAGATTTCCGTGAGCTATTTGCAGGGCCTATCGTTTCCACCTGGAGGCAAATTCCCAGCCTCCAAAATAATACATTTCTCTTCAGATGCTCAACTGTACCTTTTCTGACAGGTGGATGATATGTATTTTTAGACTAAATAGGAGAAGGCATTTTCTTTTTGTTTACACTCACGCAGCATAAGAATAAATAGTAGAAGGTAATTATTGCAATATCTTGGTTATTTTCATCATTCGTGGTGACAGGGCTGCCTCTTAGTCATTTGAAATGACAAAGACTATCTTCAAAATATTATTTGACATATTTCAGTGCTTTGCTGGCAGTAAATCCAACAATATCTAACTTTTTAATTATATTTATTTACTTTTATAATTAAACAATACAATTTTAGAAATGGGCTTCGCCTTTAATTACTTGGGATGAAATATGACAACTCCAATTACCGCATGTCAACTTTTCTGTTTATTTCTGTTTTTCTTTTCATCTTTTCTTAGAAAGGGAGCCCATTTCCAATTACAGCTTATACTTTTCATCTCCCTTTTATTCATTTCTGCAGGAATATTTTTAAAGCATCCACTTGTTATAATTGCCTTGTGTCACCAGAACCTCAAAAGCAAATGTCAAAGTTTCGTACTTCTTGCTGTTTAATATTGATAGAAAGTACTGCCTGACAACACCCACATTGATTAATTTGTCAAATATTACCTAAAAGTCTTGATAAAATGTTGTCATAAGACCATATTCTGTCTATTGAACATTGACACATGAGGCACCTGAGGAAAGGCTCTTTGTAAATTGACTGGTTTTCACATCATATGAGGCGTTCATATGCTGCTGGCGTCTCCCTCGTTACCCCTGTGCTCGGAGCCAGCACCTTGCATCCCAGGGCCTTCCTTTTGGCCCATGAGTTAGTTGCAGGTGAGGGTTCCTCATTCCTCCTGGCTTCGCATATGGCTCCTGAACTCCCGTGGTCCGATGCCATCAGACTGTCCAGGACGTTGGAAGATTAAAAGAACACTTCCTTTCTCACTGCTGGGGTCATCACGGGCTTCTGCCATGTTGGGTTTAATGAAGACACACATTACCCAAGAGTAAGATGTGCACCCATACTCCAGAGACTGGTCAGTGAGAGTTGCTGCAACAGATTGAGTATTTCATGTCCTGAGGCCGAAGGATGTTTAGCTGAGTGATGGGGAAGGCTGAGTTCATACCGCAGAATAAAACCCACACCGCGAATGTGCTTGAGGGTGTGGGGGCGTGCACAGCTGATTGACTTTGAGGAAATCTTCACTTTTTAGACAGAGCCTTGCAAGGATTACAATGTGTGAAGTGCTGGGCTGGTGCCACAATTATGATCCACTAGGACAAAACACACTGTATGATTCATTTACGTGAACGTCTAACCATGTTAAAACTACAGTGAAGGGAACGCATTAGTGGTTAGCAGGGGTTGGCGCTGGAAAAGGAAATTGGCTGAAAAGTGGCCCGGAAATTATTTCTTGGGTGGAAGGGAATGTTCTACATCATGATGTGTTGTAGTGCAGAAATATACACATACATACACATCTATATACATATGTGTGTGTGTATACATTTACATAGACTTGTCAACACTCTTTTTACTGTTCCTGAAAATCAAATAACTTTTAGTATATGTATTATACTTTAACAAAGCTGGTTAAGAAAAAATAAAGCCAGATAAAATTTGACTTGCTGACAGAAAGACTTTTCTTTTCCTACTCAGGGGGAAACACATATTAGCTTTTGGAACCTCTTACCAATTTATCCTGCATACAGCCCTTTTTACGAAAAATGTGAAAGAAGAATTAGGGAAAGGAAGGAGAGCAAGGAAATATAACATTTTATGTATTTCACGGAAGTGCTTAAAAATGTGCTTCTGGTATGACCTTGGATGTCCTTGTCACTTGGGAATTCACGTTGTTTCTCCATGAGAAGGTGTCTGGTCAACTCCAGCCCTGCTCTGTCCGGGTGGGGACCGTACTGAGTGACTCGGCAGAAGTGAAATGTCAACGTAGGTGGAAGGTTCTCTGGCTTCCCAAGCTTGTAAGGGACATCCAAGTCTATTTTTTCAGTTTGTTGTCTACGAGAAGGCATAAAGGAATGAACAATATCCAACTGTAACTGTCAGTAAAGATTTAAAGGTCATTTTGCAATATCTAATCCTCGAAAAAGATAAGGAAAAACTGATGAGTTATCTTCAGTGAAAGCTTTTTAGGACATGACAATTTACATTTTCTTCATATCTGCCTATTATTTATTGAAATTTCATACTTGGAAAATGTTTTGTTTCCAACTACAATTAGGCTTATTGTTCAGGTAATATTTCAACAAAATAGTGTTATTTGAAATTAGCCTGGAGGAACATAAACATGAGTCTGATGCTAGCTCATCAGGTTACAAGGTAACCCTTCCAAACGGGTCCATCTCACTCTGTATGAGACCAAAAGTCAGGTGTCTGTGTGACAGATGTAAAGAGCTCAGCGCACGTGAGCTACTGGAGCCCCGTTCAACGTAAACAAGTCACAAGCATGTGTAGTCGTCACATTGTGGTTTGCACATTGTATGAAAAATATAAAACACCTCCTTTTATCAGATACTTAGGACACACTGTATTATTATTGCTAATACTGTCTCCGATATTTTCTGTTTGTCATGTTCACTTTTAAATTTAACATTTCCATAACCCGTTCTGCTTAATTTGTTCCTTCTCTGAAAAATTTTTAAAAAAAGAACACACACCAAAAAACCACACAAAAACCCAGACGTGCTAGTTATAATGTCATTTTTCTGGATTGAATGCTTAGTACCACGAAGATGAATAACACTACGTCCTAAAACAAAACAAAACAAAACAAACAAACATGCTTTCCAGTTCGGTGCAGAAAAATAAAACAATGAATAATCAGGCCCATTCGCCACGATGCTAACACATCGGTGGGACAACGCTCTCAACGTCAAGTGCATTCCGTGTGGGATGTGTGTTGTGATTATAACCGGGAGCCACAGCAGCGCTCGGAAGGCTCTGTGTCTCCCTGAGGAAGAGCTGAACGCAGAAGCCTCAGCAGTCAATGCTGCAGGTTTACAACATGTCCCACAGACTCTGGTTTTGACTCCCTGGCAGCCCGGCAGCAAAGACAACTGCTTCTGGCTTCAAGGGCTGGCAGAGTTTGAGTTCTCTCAAAAACAAAACGAAAGCATGTATTTCTCAGGGACCCCTCCCCGGCCTCGGCCTGGACTGTGGACGGTAGATCCAAGAGGCGCAGACGCTACAGGTCTCTGAATCCTCACATTTACGTTGAGGCCCAGCCTGCTAGCTTCCCCAATTAAAAACACGGTTCTCTTTTTCATATCTTGTTGCCGTAGGACTGGGAAAGGTAAAAAAGAGATACTTCTCTGAAATTATCTCTCTGTGAGTTTACATCCCCAGAAGGTGAGTGATCTGAGCAGGACAAAGGCACCATTTGCACACGTAGACGATGTGAAGAGTATCAGGCCCGTGGCTCCCTCAGCAGATGCAGGCCACTCATTCATCACCCGGGGAGCGCTTGATTGATGCGTCTGCCAGCACCGATCCTGCTTTTGAAGGTCATAAACAACAAGAGAATATTCCAGAAAGCAATAATCCGTTGGCCTCCTAATGTAACATAAAAGTGTCCCGACTGAAATGGCACGCCATCAAAAATCATTTCTAATTATTTTAAGTAATATTTAGATCAATTCATGGTAATCTTATTAACTTGCATGTTTATATCTGAATTAGATTACTTTCATGTTTGTTTAAGCTCTTTTGCTTTTTAAGATATCTCTTTCAAAGACATATTGAGCCCGGTTAAAATAATCAATGGCTTCTGGGGGTTCAACACATGCAGATCCCAAACCTGCTGGGGCAGCTGGGCCCTCTCGTGGCTGTGCCCGCAGAAGGTGGTAGGGGTGGCATGGCACCCCCGTCCTCACCAGGCCCCCTCGGAAAAGACACCTTCTTAACCAAAGAGTGCCGTCCTTACAACGTGGTGTCCGGCTGCTGAGGGACGTGCTGTAGAGGCCTTTTATTTGGAGAACGACGTGAGCATCCTTCCTAACTTACGACCTCACCTCCCCAGAATGTTTTCGTCTTCCCCATAGATACATGCTCTCGTGTAATTAAAACACATAGGGAGACTTTGGTGTGCGTACCATGGAAATCGTGCTTAAAAGAATGGAGCATTTTAATGAATGTGCTATGGTAGTCAATTCTTCTCCTATTTTACATTTTTCAAATTAATTTAAAAATTAAGAATTGTCCCAAGTTAGACCATGATGCATGTTGAATGGCCACCTCAATGACGTCCTGACTTCACACTGGGAAAGGATGCTTTTCGTACTTTGTTCCCTTTCCAGTGAATCCTCTTGTGAACGGAATCGGTGGATAGGTGTTCACAGCTATCAAACAACTGGACGATACCAAAAGCAAAAATGAGTGGTTATCAGATCACAGGGACAAACGGTTGGCAATCGGTCCCCAGGCTTAAAGATGTGGGGAGGAGGGAGGAGGCAGACCAGGTGCGCTGTGTTGTTACAGACACTTGCTTCCTTGTGTTGCCGCTCAGAGCCCAGGGGACTGGTCGGCTTTTGTTTCTGTTCTTGTGGATCTGGTAGAGAATGTGGGGATGGCTGCGAATTCTCCCAGGGCGGTCATTCCTGTGTGTGCTGCTCCACGTTGTCCTAAGGGTTTCCTGGGTGTGGCTGTCCCCAGCAGGGGCACCAGATCTCCATGGGGACCCACAAACCATTCTTTCAGCTCAGAGCTGTGTGCGACTGACCCAAAGAGCCCAGTTCCCTTCCAGAAATTTCTCCTGGGTGAAGGGAGCCTCCTGACTGGAAATGATACCTCTGCACCCACTCAGTGACCACCCCGGGATGTACATGTCCAGCTCCTCCCCTCAGCTGGGGACACCTCGCAAGTCCATTCTGGCATCAGAGCCCTTGGGGCCACCTGCAGTCTCTCTCGTGGCTGCCACTGTCATTTGGCCCCTTCCTCTGCACAGCCCTATGTGTGCCCACCCTTCCCCGTTCCAGACTCCTTTCCCAGTAAGCCTCCTGCACATCATCTCCGTCAACACAACCTCCACCCTCCAGCAACATGGGCTTCCAGGGACTTCGGAATTCCAGGGGACTCTGTGATCTAGCAAATGGGAAGATTATTGCTCCCTTAAAGCCATGGACCCCACCTGCTCTCAGGCGTCATCAGAGTCTGCCGGTGCGCCTGGTGAAACTACACTCCCAAACTCTCTCCGCCACGAGTGGGCAGATGGGGGCCACATCTCAGGTGCTACAAATGTCAACATCGGCTTGCTGGAATACAGGAGCGGGTAAAGGGATGTCCTTAAAGGAGCCACCGAGTGTCCCCACCAGAGACGTTATTCCTGGACAAAGGAGGCTGTGACCCCAGGGACTCTCCTTGCTGTTAAGAACGTGGCCCAAGAAAGGCCAGCTCCCCGACAGAGGAGTCCTGTATGACCACATGTATCTGCCGGATGGGCTGGGCTCTGGCGCTCACTAGGCTCAGCCTGAAGACAAACGGGCACGCGTGATGGCGTTCAACCTGGTGAGGGTGACAGAAGGGCGAGCCGGTTATTGCCATGCAGTGTGAAGTGGGTCTGGACAGGGACCCACAGAGGTGGGGAAGCCAGACCAGCTGCCTGGGAGGCTATCTGGCTGCAGGAAGGGGGTGGAGGGAGGGGAGGCGGGGTCCAAGCAGCTTTCCCATAGTCGGAGGCCATGCTTGAGATGATTTTTGAAGATGAGCTTTATTTTTGGGGCTGTCCTGCCAGGTGAAGAGCTCAGGCTGACCCTGAGGTGGTGGGTGGAAAGGGAGAGACCGGGGGCGGCAGGTGGCAGATTTCTGCTGCTGTACTGCTGGGCGGGACGCCGTGGGGCCCGAGTCATGACCGTCTGACGTTGGCCCCTGCTAACAGGCTCATGACTGTGGTGAAGACAAGGCTTCCTCCCTCAAGTTGATGGCGGTCCAGAGGGACAAGGCAGCTGTCCAGACACATCATTCCAGTGGACGGGGCAGTGTCGTGGCGGAGAACCCCAGGATGACCAGATTCCCAAGGGAAGTTCAACAGGGGCTCCATTCTCTGGGGAGAACCTCGCGGCCAGGTCCCCTGGGGAGCACCCCGTGGCTGGGTCCCTCTTCTTGGCTCCTCCTTGTAAGACCTCCTTTACCAGCCTTGCAACAGTCTGTCAGGCTGGGGTCGTTTTCTCGACTCTACAGCTGGGAAGGTAAGCAAGAAGTGGTCAAGAACATGCCCAAACCACCACACCTGGCAGGTCATGAGGCCAACGAACAGGCACCCCAACGTTCCCCTGGCCACTCCAGCCCCCGTCCGGCTCTCCACAGACCTCTATTAGCAAGAGGAGGGCACCTCCCTTTGGAAGCAGGGGTATGACAGCCTCCTGGAATTGGCTGCTAAGGACAGAAAACCTTTCCAAGCCCTGAGGTGCATGGTCAGTGATAGGAACCTCACCCCTAAAAGAAAGACACACCATGTGTCCACTCCCCAAGTGCTCTGAAGTGAGCTCCCCCTTAACCCCCAGGCTGCAGGCTGAAGTCGAGGCCACTAAGAGCTCTTGGTAATAAGTCAGGCACTGTCCCTGCCACAGTTATTGGAACTAGATCTTCCCTGAATGAAGATGTGACTCATCAGCCTGCAAGGGCCTCCCACCCTGGGCTGGGCACGCGTTTTGAGGCCTTGACGTCACAGCCAAGGCCGTCTTCCCTCAAGGACGACACAGCAGGTCCCTCCCTGTGACAGCATCTCTTCCTCCCTGTCCTGTCCTCTGTGACTTGCTCAGGTGGCTCTTTTGCACATAGCAGCAGCTGGAACGGTGCGTGCCCACACCCACCACAGCTGTCCAGTGCCCGCGTTTCCTTCCGGGTGAGGGGGCGGAGCACAAAATGAGGAATATGAGGGAAAAACCTGTGATGACATTTTTTTAAAAATACTTTCTGGCTTCTTGTGCCCATGCTCGCTAATGGAAAACTCAAGAGATTAGGAAATCATCATTTATTTTTGCTAGTTGCCCTCGCAACATTTGTTCTTGATTTATTTTTCTTTCTTTAAAGTATGAATTTTCTTTTAAAATATGAAGCTCTTTTACTGACTTCTATTCTAGAAGGTAAGCCACATAGATCACATGCCAACCCTTCAAGGAAAGATATTTTTTTTCCTGTGTGAAACCACATATTTGATATTTCCAGCCTCCTGAGGTAAATGATGTTGCATATAGGAATTTGATATTGTATAGCCATTCAGTGGCAAGATACTTCTAGAATCAGACCAAATTAAGGAATGCCTTTCTTATTTTAATGTAGGCAATAAAATGCCAGAGCAAGCATGCCTTCAGATGGTTGGTAGGGAGACAGAGATGGCCTAGCCCAGCGTGTCCAGCCAAATCTTCATACTGATCACTTATCAGCGCAGGAAGGGTGAAGGCTGTCCCTGGTGCCATCCAGGCCAAGGGCTCTATTTTGTGCTAATCTCCTCTCAGCCAGTCACTGCTACAGATCATGACTTTTTGAGGTGAGAAAACCATGGGCTTTTGCCTCAAGCTGGTCATTAGGTGTTGCTAATGATAGTTTTCCTGAGGAAATTGGAAATAACAGAATATGATTTCGTATAAATATGATATGTCATGAGCTGTACCCTCCACGTCATCGCTGAGGTGGGATAGCTTGTATTGTACAAGAAGTATTGCCCTATTTTCAAATAGAGCAGAAAGGAACTCTGATACTTGAACAAATCTCCCGACTGTCATTCTTGATCAACAGTGCTTGAGCAAGAGAGGCAGGCGGTGCCAGAGTCTGGATTTGGGCCGCTACAGCATGATTAAGCTATATTGCTTCTCTTTTACTTGCCCAGGCCATATGTCAAGATAAAGGGGCCTTTTATTCAGAATTCAGCCCCTTCACTCGGAAGCTCAAGTAGAAAGTAGGGAAGAATGAGAAATTGAGGGAGATCAGCGATAAATAGTGTTTTGAAACAAATCACTCTGGAATTTTGTTTGGCCACCCCAGCTCCGGAGTAGAACTTTGTATGTGTTTTCTTGAAAAGAGTTGTGACCTTAAAAAAGAAAAATCCTGTGTCCAAGAGGTAGGAAAAAAAATTGTGACTTTAAGCCTTTATTTTATCGTCTCTATTTCATAAGGCCTCTGTGTGATGCCCAGACAAGGAAACATCCAGGAACTGGGTGACACGATGTCTCAGGAGAGGGGACCAAGGGCTCACGAGCAGTCCTGTCCATGGCATCTGACAAAGGCCACTTCGTTGGAGGCCTCCACACCTCCCAGAATCCACGCCTCCTACGGTGATGTGAACAGGCACGTGTGCAGAGGTGACATTTGGGAGGCTGGCTGGGTCACAGGGCCTCCCTGAGTCTCGGTGTCCTCAAAATCAGCACACACACTGGTGTATTATTAACATCTGCTTGGAAAGATCAAATACGGTGATGAAGTGACAGAACCGGATGTAGAGCCCAGCACGCGGGCATTAGCTAAATAGGACTCAGCACAGTCCAGTTTTGTTAACCTGTTTAAAGTCTCAATGCAGAATCTGTTCACGCATTTAGGTACTGATTCCTTCATCCTAAAATGTTCCCGTCTCTCTTCTTTCTTTGCCAGGCTTAAACAATGTAGCACCCTTTGATTCAGGACATTCCCAGCTTCCTAGCAGCAGGCTCCCCGCCCTGCCACATGCCCGTGTCCATTGTGCGAAGGAGTCCGAGTGACCAGCGGGTCTGGATTCGAGCCCCTGTGTCCAGGAGCAGCGCCACCCACATCTGACCCACCCAGGGTGAAACCGTCGTGTGAGGGGGTCTCCCTGTGTCTCCACAGTCCCCGCCTGCTTGATTTGTTTATTTGTCTTTACAAAGGGAAGCCATACCTTTGTAGTTACAACTATTTAGAATATTATTGATGCTCCTAGATGCACTTTCCAAAGTGGTGTTCTGTGGATGCGGTTTGAACCAGCAGCCCAGCCCCTAAGGTACTAACTGGGTCCGTCTCAGACTCCCATCTTCCCAACTGCTTCCTACTTTTGTGTGGCCATTTCTACAGTGCCAGGGAGAGCTGTGACTTCCCAAATGTTCACCTTGAACCTCACGCTGTGACCTTGTTTGGAAATATACTCTTTACAGACGTAACCAAATTAAACTGCAGTCATACTGCGTTCAGGTCAGCCCTAAATCCAATGAGCGCTGTCCTTAGAAGAATAGAAGGCAGCACAGAGAGATAAACACGGAGACACAGAGGGAAGGAGGCTGTATGGAAGCGGGTGCAGGGATGCAGCTATAAGCCAATGATGTCAGGGGCCACGAGGGGCTGGAGGAGACAAGGAAAGATCCTTTGGAGGAAGCATGGCTCTATGGACACTTGGATTTCAGGTTGCTGACCTCCAGACCTGCAAGAACAAATCTCTTTTGTTGATAGCCGCTGTGTGGGACACCTTGTTAGGACAGCCCCAGGCACTCGCGCCATGTCTGCCTTTGATTTCTCCGACTGGACTCACCCTGGGGATCACAGGACAGCCCTCAGCACGTGAGGCCAGCGCTTGCTGGCAGTTACAGTTCTGGGAGAAGCTTCTCTGCTACTTTCTGACAGTGGGGGCGCGGGCACAGACTTCATCCTCTCTGTGCCTCCATTTCCACAGAAATTTAAAAAAGGCAATCGAAATAGTTGATGTACAACATTCTATTGACAAATCCACAAAATTCTATTAATGGATACATTTATATTTGCCCCTTTGATAATAAGAACCCTCTGAAAAGCATGTTCGTGTTCGATCAAGATCAAATGGAAAAGCGTGTTTGATGATTTCTGTAAGTAATTTAAAAAGAATTTAATTTCAGCTATTTTTGTCACCTTTGAAATATGTTTCATGTATGTTTGAATTCAAAGTGTTTTTAAAGTAAAAACAATGTGGCTTCTAATAGCAAAGGCATGATAAATGTCTGCTTAAAGTACAATTGCAAATTGTAATTGGATTTTTGTGTGTGTGTTGAGGGGTGCGGGGGGGCGGGTATAAATATTCTGTGCTCCAGGCTGAATGTTTGTGTCCTTCCAAAATTTGTGTGATGAAACTTAAGCCCCAGGATGGTAGTGTTAGGAGGTGGTGCCTTTGGAAGGAATCGTTGGGACCACCTTGATCTTGGACTTCCAGTCTCCAGAGCTGTGAGATATGCATGGCTGTCGTTAACAAGGCTCCCAGGCAATGGGACTGTCTTCCAACAGGCAGATGGACGAAAACATTCTGAACATGCAGCTAGGTTGACAGAATGAAATCCTGGTCACTTAACTCTCTGAATCAGCAACTTGGGAAAGCTGGCGTGGGCCCAGCCCTCTCCTGAATGCGTCCCCCTGAAAGCCAGCAGCATCACATGCATGCAGGCAGCGCCCCTGGCTCGGTGCAGGACAGTGAGGACATCACCGTGGTGATGACAAGGTGGGTGAGGTCTATGTCCTGGTTGTCACCTGTCTCTCCACCCTGTACCTCTCTGACATTTCTTCCTCAGTGTGACTCATTCCTTTCCCAAGTCTCTCCATGTCCTCCACCCGGATTTCATTCATCCGTTTGTGCTCTGTCCCCTTTCCTTATAAGCTCCTGCTGAGAGCATAGGCATCATGGTCAATGGCTGGGCAAGGATGAGCCGTAGGGAGAACATGGCAGCCTTGATGGAGGCCAGAGTCCAGGTTCCTTACAATCAGGACTTGCTCCAAATAACGGCAGCTGGACCCTCACCGTGGCAGAGAAGTTATGTTCTGAAAGGGATCCTCCTTTTTTCTATAATCCTTCACTGCAAACAATAAAAGAACCTGAAAATGGGTTCAAAGGAAAGGCGCTATTATTTTGTCACTCTACGATATGTTGATTCTGTACATTGTCTTCATTACGTGCCCACACACACAGACGCATTGCAGAACTGTAATCAGAGAGTATTTACATTTCTGTATTCTGCACTTTTTTTATTTCACGTAAGCATTTTTCCCGGTGTGATGGAATTTTGTACACATATTATAAATGACTGTGACGTTTCTTCTAATGGATGTGTTGGACTTTATTCTTCCCTTTACCCACAGACATTTAAATAGTTTTTCTCCAAATAATGATTGAGCTTGTTTTATATACTCGTCCTTGTGGGTCTGGATGATTAAACATTAAGTACCCATCCTTAAAATAATTTCATAATGCATGTTTTAGAGTTCCATTGTTTGTTTTAGTAAAAAAACAGCCATATGTATAAAGATGAGACGTTGTTCTTGATATGTGATGCTGTATTTCCTTGGCGTAAATTCCTTGCATTGAAGCTTCCGGGTCAACCCTCTGTCACCTTCCCCTCCCTGTCTGCTGTTCTCGTACCCATCATCCCCCATTTCCCAGGGCCGGTGGGATTGCCCAGTGAGTGATCTTTCTTTGCTGCATACTTTTTCATCAGGACAATAGGAAGTAAGTATTCCGTAAATAAGACATAGTTTAAAAAATGATACTCAGTTCCCATGACACTGTGGCTGCACTGGACCCCTCAGGCATTGTATGGGTAAGAAACGTCAGTCGAAGCTTCTCGAAGAGGTTCCTGGAAGCCCTGAGTTCCCATAACTAGCTGCTGATGGAACAGAGCCAGCACCACAGATTCTTGAAAGCATTTTATGGGAGGCCAGTGCGCAGGCTGAACTACTTCGCTCTCCTGGCGTGTCACCAGGCCTGTCACAAGCATGTCACAAGTCGGCCACTGGTGATTTGTGTTTATATCACTAGCATATAAATACATTTCTTTCTGTAGTCAAAAAGAATCCACTCATCTATTCATGCAGCAAACATTTAGCACCTACCATGGCCTGAAAATGAAGGTTGCAGAGGTAACACCTCTCACAAGGACCCTGCTCTCCGGGAGCTTCATGATGCAAGGCCACAGGGCAGTCACAAGCAAACACAGAGAAGCAAGAAACTAGGGAACTAAGCAGTAAAGCCATGCCAGGCAGAGGAAGAAAGCTGGTTAATGAAGGCGATCAGGAAAGGCTTTGGATGAAGCGACATCTGAGTAGAGCTCTAAAGGGAAGGGAGAAGAAAACATGGGTTTATTAAGGAGAAAGCATCCCAGCCAGAGAGAAGGCTGAGAGCAGAATGTAGCCTCAGGAAGAGGAACTGAGAAATGAGCACGGCTGGACAGGGAGCGGGGGACACAGAGACTGAGGAGCTGATGGCAGAGAACTGACTGGTGCAAGACCATCCTGGCTCTGGGAGGCCTGCCATCTTTTTCTCCGAGGAGATGTGAGGCCACTGGAGAATCTTAAGCTAAGAAGCAACGTGAGCTAACTGTGGGGTGTGTGTGTGTGTGCGCGCGCACAAATGTCCCCCAGCTCCTGTAAGACTCGGTGGGAGATGGGCAATGGAGGAGGCCTTAAGATCCATCAGGAGACCAGGAAGCTAATACTGCAAGAGGGCAGGTGATAAATGGCAGCAGCGTGGGCTGGGGTTGTGGTCATCAGATTGTTAAGATACACTGAAAATATCCCGAAGGCGGAGCCAACAGGATTCTGTAAGGAGATTGTTGCCGGCTGAGAGATATCGTGAATGACTGCAATTGATTTTCCTCACTAGTAATGGTGACTTGTAGGGGACAAGGGACAAAGTGATGAGCCTTTGATGCCCATGGCTGATTGCCTGAAGAATACTTAGAATGTTCTGCAGCATTCGTCATGCTTTGTATTTGTGTATAACATCACAAGGAACAAACACATTCATGCAACTCTTTTCTTCTCCTTTTTAAACTTTTTTAAATGTTTTATTTATTTCTGAGAGAGAGAGAGAGAGCATGAGCATGGGAGGGTCAGAGGGAGAAAGGGAGATACAGAATCTGAAACAGGCTCCAGGCACTGAGCTGGCTGTTACCACAGAGCCCAACTCCAGGCTCGAACCCATGAATCGTGAGATCATGAACTGAGCCGAAGTTGGACGCTTAACCGACTAAGCCACCCAGGTGCCCACTTTTCTTCTCCTTGAAGATGGTTTCACGTGTCATCAGCAGCATGGGCTCCATGAAGACCTGCATGTCATTGAGCTGTTGGCAGCACAACAGGGGGAATGGTCCAGTGTCCCCCCACCCTTCCTATCAGAGGAGTAGGGAGACGGGGGCACGTGACTGGTAAGATCAGAAGTCTGGTTGGTGGAGGGGGCAGTGGGATCCAAGTCCAAGCAGCGAAGGCTCCAGAAACAAATGAAGGCCCAGGGCTGACAGACAAGCAGGAGAGATTAAGCAGAGGGAGAAAACATGGAGGTTGGCAAAAGAGACATGAAAAGGGCCATGGCTGGTGGTCTTCCTGTTAGAGTTTTCTGTTTTGAATTTGTCCTTTCCTGTCCTGGTTTAACTCTCGGGTTGTGTGGGTGCAAGAAGGACTTGAGGAGAACGCAGATAGGGAATGAACAGGTGGGCAAAGGGCTATGCTTCTGCAAGGTCATCAAGGGCCATGTGAAGGCCCCCACAGCACATCACTCCACCCACCACCCCCACACCCCCGAACTGACATTGACCTTCCTTCCTTGGATCACAGAACCTCTGGGAGGTTGGGTTTTACACAGGATTATAGAGGGGCACCAAAATGAAGCAAAATGAAAACAATTGTGGAAAGTATCTTGGCTTTTCTTCAGAGCTAAACCATATCCCAATGGTGCCTCTGAAAACATAACTGATCAGGTTGTGGAATTACCCTGGGATTTACAAACTGGTTTTCCCCCAGGAGACCAAGAGGAACAAAGGACAGAGAAGAGGTAAGACTAAAACTACGAACACGTGTGTGATCCAGAAGTAGCAGCTGAAAAGATGGAGTGGTCAAAAGAGCTTTTCTGCAAAAATGGCTCAGGTGAGGTTGGCCGATAGAAGCCAGAGGAGTTTTGATCTGGAAATCCCCCTTCGTGTGCCTTTTCTGCTGCCCACCTGTATCAAAGATACTGTCAGGATGGGGAATACAGTTCAATGCCGATTATTAATGATGTTAAATGTGACTGAGTAGCAAGAGGGTGAAATTTGCTGATGACACAAAATTCTTAGGTTAGTTGAGAGCAGGAAGGTTCAAGCATCGTGGATGGGTTGAACAAAACTCAATAATTGGGCAACATGATGGCAGATGAAATCCACCATAGACAAGGTGAAACTTACTGGAAAGAATAAATTAAATGCCTCATCTATGCTGAAGGGCTCTGAATTGATTGTAGCCTCCTGAGAATAAGATCTAAAAATCATCATAGCTCAGTGAAAACATCTGCTCTATGCAGAGCACCAGTCAGAAAGAATGAACAAGATGTCAGGCTGTGTGAAGACGGGATAAAAAATGCATGAATGATTTAAAGTCATTATCGCCAAGACCCCTTTTATAATCTTTTGTAAAAACCAAGGAAAGAAAACATTAAAAGAGGAGGAAAATGCCGTATCAGGGGTCAATTGGCTATGCATATGTTAAGACTTCAACAAAGAGGGAAGAGAAAGAAACCGAACGGTTTCCTATTTTCACTTCCTATAAACGGATAATATAATGTGGTGTGTGCAGAAAGACGAAAGTCAGCTTGAGTCATCTTCATTCAGGAAATGATTGCAGAGGACTAAATATGTCATGACATTCCAGGGAGAACATATTTCAGACCAAAGGCTGAGGATTTCCTTCTAAGGAAACTGGTTTAGTTTCTGCAGGTGGTGAGCAGCTTAAGTTAGAACCCAGTGTCCAGGAAGGAGTTTCAAGGGTTTTTCTGCCAACCCAGCTGGCCTAAGCCATCACGCAGAGACCCGTGGAAAACTTCATTTCACGTTCACGGTTAGCATTTCCCTCCTCCAGCCAAGCTGCCTTCAGTGCCTTCGCACGTTCTGCCTGTGACACACTTCCTTCACTGCCCTCTCCGGGCCCCGGGGTTAGCCCTAATTAGAAATATTGACAAGTTAGTTTTCTCATGTCATTGATTTCGTGCTTATCGAGAAGCCTCCGAGGATTTTATATATGCAGAACTGGCCATTGTGATCTTTCTTTATGACCGCATCACAGCTTTTATTCAGTGATACGAACCTCCAAGGAGAATTTGTCTGCTGTCCTGAGGCCTGATACGAGAGTGATTATCACCAAAACATTTACATCCCCCACTTACTGAGTGAGAATTCTCTCCTTTCAAATAAACTAGAGCCTGCTCTGAAAGGGGACTTATTTACTGCTATTTTCTGGTATAAAACCTTGCCAAATTCCATGTCACTACTCAATTTAACAGGAGTAGACACCATCAGACCAGCTCGTAGCAAAGAGCAGCCTGCGCAGGAGGAGCCTGGTGCCGGCTGAGGTTCAGGAAGGCTGATCTGGATGGTCTCCTCTCCAGCTTTGAATCCTAATTAGAACTGTCCTCCAAACCACACTCCGCCGTTCCTTCATGCCCATCATGTCTTCCACCACACGTATCTGTGCTGACACGCTTTGTCACCACTAGTGCGGCGACTGGGCTCTGTCCTGGTTCCCCCGTGCCTGAGCCAGGCCCTGTGCCAGGTTACTCTGTAGGGTCTTCTGACCGTGGGTCCAGTTTCTCTGCCTGAGTTGGTTTGGCCAATAGAATGAGGCAGGAGTGATGGTGTGTGCGCGTTCCCAGCCCAGGCCTGGAGAGGCTTCAAGAGTTCCATTTGCTCCCTTGAGACTCTGCCCTCATCACGGAATGGGGGGCAGCTGTGTCTGCTGTCGCGGGACGAGGGGGAAGAGAGACACTCAACATGGAGCACAGCCGTCCCTGCCACGCCCAGCTGGGATCCAGGACACTCTACTGGATACGTGTGCATAGGGGGCCCAGCCCAGCCAAGCCCAGCCTAGGCTTATCACAGGTGCAGGAGCCCAGGTCAGCCAGCAGAAACCCCTGGCCCCTTGCACACTCATGGGCCTACAAGAAATAATAAAGATGGCAAAACCCTGGTTTACGAGTAACTTGTTCTGCGAGTGTTCCACAAGACGAGCAAACACTTCTAATATATTTTAACTTGATAAAGGAGCGATGTCTTGCAAGGGAAGTCGTATGTGATACCGAATGTCACATGATCACAACGGAGCCCATGGTTCTGCCCCCACCCACCTCCCTTCTCTCTTTCTCTGCGGGACTGTGAGTGATCATCTCCCATGCTCAGGTGCTTGGTCTCGGGCTGCCATATTTAGCAGAAATCTGATCTTTCAGCACGTTGGAAGGTGCCCACAGCTGGCACTAGTGTATTTTTTGTCACTGCAAAGCACCTATGGACACTCCTTTGCTTTTCGATAGAAGAGTGAGCCTAGGAACGCTTTGCTTCCTTCCAGATCAGGCTGCCCTTACATGGAGACGCTTTCCTCTGCTGCCATATTGCAGTTCCATTACATGCAGTACATGACAAGAGTTATTAATACTGGACTGTAGTCAACATCTGTTAGTGACAGTGAAGGTCATCCTACATAATAACCCTCCTCTCTCTTGTCGCCCTCCCATCAGCCACAAAGGTTTTCAGAGGTAAGTGCTGGTTAATTTGTTTATTTTTCTTGTTATTTTGTATTTTCTTTATTATTCTGTATTATGTTACAGTATTGTAATCATTTTTATGTGAATATTTTTGGACTGTGGAACGAATCATCTGAGTTTCCATTATTTCTTATGGGGAAATTTGCTTTGATATACAAGTGCTTTAGATTACAAGCATGTTTCCGGAATGAATTATGGTCCCAAACCAAGGTTTTACTGTATTTTTTTTTTTGTATTACTGAACTTTGGCTCATTATACCATAAAATTTAATTGGTATGCTTATGAATTTATCACCTCACCCTCTCTCTTTCTGGAAGGTAGGATTTCTTTCCTGTTTTACTTTCCCCCCTCCCAGAACTTGGAGAAATGTCTGGCCCTTAGGAGAAACTCAGAAAATCATTTGAACAAAAGCATCAATCACTCAATTAACTTTGGACATCCCATAGCCCTGAGCTTCAATGTCATTGTTTGGACCACTCGGATCAGGGGTCGGATGGCTTTTTCCATAAAAGTCAAACAATATGTATCTTAGATTTGCAGGCCCAGATCCTTAGTTTGTTGTTCCTGTTTTCTATTTTTGTTTTTTTAAAACATTTAAAAATGTGAAAAACATTCTTAGTTCCAGGGACAAGCAAGCAGCCCCCCGGCTGTACTTTGCAGACCCCTGCCTAGAGAATGTCTCTTATTGGATGCACATTGGTGCTGAGCGTCCGGCTGCACTGATGCACATCGGAGCTCTGGCTTATGGAACTCATTAAATTCTTCGTAGACACGATGGGGGCAGCTGCCGCACCCCTTGTGCTGAGATTTGTCTCCGGCTTCATCCCAGGAGGGGCGAGATTCTTGAGGCGCTGTGTTGATTTAGCTGGTGGACATAAAGCGTGGGGAACTCTTGTATTTACATCACTTCAAGATTCGTGTTTTGGCCACTGTGCAACCAGGAATCCTCAGTAATGTGTTGCTTAAGGATTCTTCTACCTTTGTTTCACAACTCTGGTATTTCGTGGGTGTTTTTGCTTTGTTTTGTTTTGCTTTACTCCAGATCTGCCCTCTATTTATTCCATTATATGAACTATACAAGGCTCTGGATTCTTATTGGAAGAGGTGCAAATAGTACTTAGTTTTACAGTATTTGTAAATTAAGAAGATTGAATAAAATTGTGTAAAAATTTTCCACTTTAAGTTACAAATCACAGAATTGTTATTCTATCACGATGAACTAGATGCAGCTGAAGAAAAACCATTTACAGTAAATTTTTGATGTGGATGCCTATTCTTCCAAGTTCTATTGAAGATGGAGAGAAACACAGGTAGATCCTTCACCCTCTACAGCAAACACAGACTCAACGTGAGAAGCGTGTACAGCCTTGTCCTGGGAACAGTGATGTATCTGTCGCATATGCAGAGCATCTTGTGAAAAAGACAATTCCCTCTATATTATTAGTAAGAGTAGCTCTTCTTATGCTGTAAAGTAATTATTTGACCAACGCTTCCACTAGACTAGACATTGTATGTTAGGCCTTCCTTTCCAGTATTCCTGAGTCCCTAGAATGGTCCCTGGTACCACCTTCGAAACTTGGTAGAAATCTGCTCAAATAATTGATCCTCAAAAGCTTTAGATTTTCCTGAAAGGGTTGTTACTTCATGTTAATACAAGACTGTGTTTTTCTGTTCTACCTTGTGAATTTGTTTCTCATAGCGAGCACATGTGTTCCCAATGAAGAACCAGAGTCCTAAGAGTAGCTAGACTTATCCAAATCTAGGCTTCTAGCAAATCACAAGTCATCACCCAGAAACCTGATCTTCTCATGGCTAGTGTAAGTTCACCTGCAAAATAACACACTGTTTAATGGTATGAACATAGAAGCTGGTGGTGCTCTAATCATAGGGGGGAAAAGATGTTCTCCAGCCAAGGTTGTTTTCATCACTTAGGCATGGGGTTCTCATATTAAAACAACTCGTATGGGTTTATCTCCCTGAGTCTCTCTCATCCCAGCACAGTGGTATGCTAATACAATGATCAAAACCTACAAAATGGACCTTTATACTCTGCCATTGCTGTCTTTGTGTTTATTCTCCATGGCCTCCAAGACACCTACAACATCCACCTACCTGGAATGATAGACTTGACCTCTGCCATGGGTTGTCAGGGTCATTCCTAAACTCTCTTTGTCTACAGTTTACCTCTGTCAATTATTTTGGCAACAGATGAAGACAGTTAGAGGATTTTGTATTGCTAATTCTATGAACGGAAACTGGTGACTCCATGGGAACCAGACACCCTCTGGGCACTTTCTCTTCCATCCCTATGCAGAGCATTGTCTCAGCTCCCGACTGTGCTCAGCCCTGGCCGTCCACCCTGCATCTGGCCTCTGGTCTCTGGTCACTGGCTGAATGCTGGAGGAGAGGAGGAATCAACCTATTTCACCCCAGCCTCTGTGCTTCAGGGAGTGTTTTCTGAGAGTCTTTATTTCCCCCCAATCACGATGCTTCTGGGCAGCCCCCAACCATGGCCAGAGCTCCATCTTCAATTTTGGGTCTGCAAACACAACTCCTCATCCTCTCCCTATTAAGGGATAGTAGAGCTTGCCACCATGGCTGATCTCTGGGCTACCTCACCATCAGCACCTGTGTGGCTCCTTGCCTCTTTCACTGCCTGTGGAACAAATTCCTGCCTAAACTTCCTATTTGAAATACTCAGAGTGATTTTGTTTTCTGTTGGGACCCTGGCTAATATAGATCAGTGACTCTGCTTTTTTAAAATTATTTAAATGTTTATGTATTTTTCAGACACACAGAGAGAGAGAGAGAATGTGAGCAGAGGAGGGGCAGAGAGAGAGGGATACACAGGTTCCAAAGCAGGCTCCAGGCTGTGAGCTGTCATCACAGAACCTGATGCGGGGCTTGAACTCACCAACTGTGAGATCATGGCTGAACCAAAGTTGGATGCTTAACTGACTGGGCCGCCCAGGCGCCCCGGATCACTGGCTCTTCTTCAGCTGAACTAGAGGGAATGGAGTCCCACGGAGTACAACGTCTCATTGACAATAATGTCTAGTAAGTGGTCCAGTCAGGACTTAAACATAAGGCGATCTGTCTCTGGGATGTGTGCTTTCCTCCTGTGGCCTATTAGTGGGGCAGGTGCACAGTGCACCTACTGAGCTGGGCTCTACTGGCTCTGCTTGTCTTAACATTGGGGAATACTTGCTCTCCAGCCAGCAGGAGGGGGCCTTGCTCTCCAGCCAGCAGGAGGGGCCCATCCTCTGCCTCCAGCACCTCAGACAGGAGAGTAACTGTTTTGACACAGTTTTCTTGGGGACTACCAGCGACAGACCTTTTAAATCTGTGTTGGATGCATCAATGGGCTGTCATTGACCTTCAGAAAGCAAACCACACCCAGTTTGGAGGACGGCAATCAATCTCCATGATTCATATTGCACGAAGCTGAGCAGGATAGGACCTAGACAGGAAGCGATAGTCTCTGGGAGGCACTTGGATGTGCAATAACTAATCAAAAGCATCCTGAGCAGGAAACATCACCGGCCAGTGCAAGGATTAATAACGGTAATATTTCCCAGTGTACCAAAATCCATAATCATGCTATCAATTTTTTTTGAGAATTGAAAATTGAGTTGCTATCTTAAGAAAGAAAAGTCTCATGCCCTGCGCCTCGCAACTGCTTTGGAATATTTACCGTTTTGTCGGAATGAGAGCTCTGGTGCCCAACAACCTCAGCATTTCACCTCTGAGACTTCTGGACCGTGTCAGAGTAAAAGCAATCAATATTGGTTAATAAGCCAGATCAGTGTTATTAGTATTCTTTACAGCCTTGGCATACTTCATTTTATGTACAGATTGCCTATGAAAACTTGGGCTTATATCTTGTCTAGACAATGCCTTACATGGCCATTCCAATTAATAATGTGCCAGAATTATCTTATGCTTAATGCAGCTGGCTCTATATTGACTCTGGAAATTAAATTTACTCCACAATGGTATTGACAGCTGGGTCTCTGGCATATTTAATGTGGCTGAATGTAGATGGGACCGTATCTCGTGCCTTCAAGCAAAATGTTGATAACTCATCATTTTCATAAAAAGTGAAAAAGTGCTTTATCTATAAACGTCCCATCTCTCAGCAGACTAAATCAATGTAAAAGGTGGTCACAATCAGTCGGGCTCACCTCTACAAAAGATAACAAAAAGGAAAGATCCCAGGAAGTCTGTTAAACAAGGGCTTGCTGGTTCATTAAATGCGTACCTCAGGAATCTCCGTGTATTTCAAAGGAGAGGTTTCAGTCCCACGGAGTAAAACTGTGCCCTGTGAATTTGATATGAACATAATGAAAATTCTCATAAATGTGTAGGCACAAAGTCTGGCTTGGAAACGTGGCACTCTGGGTGTCACCTGGTTTATTTCAGGCATGGGGCTGTTCTGTAGGCACTCTGCCTGCGTCCTCTTCCCTGCTTAAGAAAGTTGCCTCTTGGGGAAAAGTAGTGCAGACCACCTTAAGGAAAGTCTTTACGTAGACGGGTTTAATTTAGTGAAAGCGCCCTATTGACAAGCACATACTGATAGATTTTCTGGGCCTCCACTGCAATGGGCCCCACGTAAGAATGCAGGAAAAGAAAGGGGTCTGGCTTTCCTAATTCCTGGACACCTGCCATGGTGTATGGATCCTTGTGAGATAGATCTTCCAATGCTGCATCTAAACTAACCCAGTCCAGGCTTCTTCTGGGGCAGAAACCCCACAGGAGTGTATTTGTGTGAGGGTCAGAGTTCGATGTGAATCGAGTGATGGCCAAAGCAGCCCATGCTTTCAGACACACCCCCCCAAATATCTTATGGTGACATGATGAGCTATGGCCAAAGGCTTTCTTCTTGTAAATCTGCAAATAACC
Organism: Proteles cristata cristata; assembly: GCA_017311185.1. NCBI lineage: Eukaryota > Metazoa > Chordata > Mammalia > Carnivora > Hyaenidae > Proteles > Proteles cristata. Next base: position 201,824 of record JAESUZ010001109.1, on the reverse strand, counting down.
TTACGAGAGTGTTGTCTAACACACATGATTGGGGTGAAAGTGTATCAGACCATTTCCAGTCCAATATGGGGTTGCAACCTGTGGGACAGACCATTTCCAGTCCAATATGGGGTTGCAACCTGTGGGAACAGTCATTGAAGATCTATGGGTGGACATGCTCCGAGGTGTGGGGGATCCACGACACATCAAAAGGTTCACCCTGATTGCCGTCATGCTGTGTAGACAGTGGTAGGAGGGCTCCCAAGTCAGGCTTCGCTCCTGCATGACCTCACACAGGGGCTGGGTGACACTGTGTGTCATGGGGGATGGCAGTCCACCCAGATCACAGAGATGCCCACTTCCGATGTGCAGAAGTCCTGGAGCAAAGAGAAAGCCTGAAATGACAGATCTCCTTGTGTTCATCACGGTCGTGTCCCAGGACTGGTGCTCCTGTGTGGACACGGGTGTCTTCAGTCAATCCAGGCCACCATGTTGCAGGATGCAGTTGGGTAGGCCTGCACACTGGGTAGATCCGCAAGGCGGGAGGTGTGTGTACAACTCGGAGGCATGGCATTTGGGACATGGAGAAGCTTGCATTCTGTGATTGAATTTGATTCTTTGGACAGGTTAGGCAGGTGGGGGCTGAAGATGGCCCAATACTCCTTCAAAAAAGTGGAGCCATGTGCATGAGGACCTCCGAGCCTTACAGCAGCAGCAGAAACATCTCCCCTCACACACCCAGAGGACAGAAGTCAGAAACCCAGGTGTCAGCAGGACCATGCTCCTCTCAAAGACTCCAAAGGAGGCTCCTTCGTGCCTCGTCTAGCCCTTGGTGGCCGGTTGCTCTCTCTGGGGACCCTCTTTGTGGCAGCATACTGGCCCATCTCTGCCTCCATCATCACTTAGCCTCATTCTGTGTGTCTGTGCCCACATCTCCCTCTCCTTACAGGACCCAGTCATGGGATGATGACTTAACTACATTACATCTAGAAAGACCTGATTTCCAATTAAGGTCACAAACACAGGTCACAAGGGTTGGGCTTGCACAGATCTTTCTGGAGGACACAGTTCAAGCAGTGCTATGGTATTCTACTGATGCAGAGACTCAGGAAAGACCTTCTTGCTTCCCTAAAATAATCAGTTACCATTATATCCTACCCCCACCCCACCTCAGCGCTGTTCTGCTTCTCCCAAATTCTCATGTGCTGTATTTTTATATTCATTTTCTTGAAATTTCCTTTTGGCTCATGGGCCATTTAGAAGTATGTTTATTTCAAAGTGCAGATCTCTGGAAAGGAGGACATAAGAGCGACGTCTTACCTGTGGGACACATCGCTAGGCACGTCCTTGATATTTTAGTCCCAGGAGAGGGTTGTGAACATCAGTGCCCTTAGAGTGACAACCCTAGTGTGAACTGGCATCGGAGAGGGTTATGCTGTCTTGTCCAGGAGGAGGCAGGTTGGTTAGAAGTGGGGAGCCTTCCCTTCTGAAAGGCGGGTTGAAAACTGAAAGATCCAGGCTTCCAGGCTCCCTGCTGGACAAAAACGTTCAGAACAACTTCCTCTGGTGGCTTCTTTGTAAAATATTCTCATCACCTGTGGTCACTTTATACTGGTCAGCCACCACCTCTACAAAACAGACCCCTTGAAACATAATTAAGGTGCCTATGCCCATTCTTTTCTTATTTGTTAGGTGTATTTGCCAATGTAATCATTCAGCCAGGAATGAAAAATCTCCTTATTGTTTCTGTGGTTGGTAAATCAGGTAACTCACGTACATTGAGAAATGAAATGTTAATATAATTCCACTTGCAAAACTCAAAGTCAATCGCCAGAACATCAAGATAAGAAAACATCCTGAACAATAATGTTTTATTTTGACACAAGGAGAAAGCTTTCAGGGCCAAATCAAGGGATGATTGTACCTTTGCCAATTTTTTTATCCCTACTAACAGCAAAAATAGAGAGCACTTTTGTACTATAAAATCATCCATTGTTCTACTAGTCTGTCTTCTGACAAGATTCAATGACTCGTCCAAAGTAGACAATAATTTCCTCTTACATGCATTTTTAGTCTTGTTTTCGTCAAGGGACCTTCCAGAATAAAGTTCCTTAGATGTAATGTTGGCTCTTTTAATGGAGCACTGAAAATACAGTGGGGAGCTCTGTTTAGAAGCATTTTTGTTCATTCCTTCTCCATGCATTTAACAACTATATACGTCAAGCTTGGAACCGAGCACTGTGTACAAAGCAAGAATTAAAGAGTCCAGAGACCCTGGTGCTCAAGGGATTCATAGTCACTAAACAACAGAGGAAGATTGGCCATTGGGCAAGGGAGAAGTCGTACATGCTGCCTTAGGGGTACTTCTATGCTGAGGGAGTCAGAAGAGAAGATAACATCAGATTAAGGAAACCTAGAGAGCAGCTGCTGGAACCAGACTTTGACAGTGTGTTGTCAGGCCGGACAGAGCGAGGCATGGGCATCCAGAGCAGGAGGCCATGGAGCAGATGAGATCTACCTCCTATGGTCTGCACCTCTGCCCAGGGCGCCATGGTGGATCACGTGACTGAGGAGACCAAGTGAAGGCACAGGAGGGACCAGAGCAGGCAAAGGCTTCGATTTGGAACCAGAGCTTTCTTCAGAACATCACTGATGTTTTCTTTTCTTTCTTTCTTTTTAATTCTAGTTCATTAACAGATGCAAAATTTGTATTTCAGGAGTAGCAGTCAGTGATTCATCACTCACATATAACGCTCAGGGCTCATCCCAACCAGCACTCTCTTTAATACCCCTGATATTTTCTTAAGTAAGACCAGTCCTGTTTATTTTTGTTTGGGTCTTAGTAATGTTTTATTGTATGCTTATTCTTTATGTGCACGCTGCTCTTGTTCAAGAAAAAAACAAGGAGAGAATAGACATAAAAGGGAGAAGAAAGTGAAGCATTCTTTGCCAGACCTTCTGGGACTTTTGCATTAAGACTAAATGTTAACTCCTGTCATAAATGGGACTTTTAGGTTGGGATGCCTAAAAGTAGAATGCACGCTTCAGTGCATCTATGCATAGCTGCAAACTAGGAACACGACCAGGCCAGGAGCCTGAAGACCACACTCGCTGGCTTCGTACGGGGGGGCTGACTTTATTCAGATTCATGCATTTAACATGAAGGCATGTTTCTTTTTTTTGTTTTTTTTTTACTGGTACATATACCATTATTTTTTTTGGTGATTTAATATTCTTTTTTTTTTCATCTGTATAAAGATTGTTTATTTTATTTTATTTTTTTTACAAATAGTTTATTGTCAAATTAGTTTCCACATAACACCCAGTGCTCATCCCCACAAGCGCCCTCCTCCACGCCCATCACCCCCCTCCCCCCCACATCCATCAGTCCTCAGTTTTTGTCAGCATTCAAGAGTCTCTCATGGTTTGCCTCTCTCCCTTTCCCCCACCATTTCCGCCCTTCTTCTCCTCCTTGTTCCTTTTTCATTAACTGTCTCAGGTTGTTTTCTTTTCAAGAAATAAGAATTCTTTAGCTTTGGTTGTTTCTCTGTATGATATTCTCTTTTCCAATTATGAAGTTTCTTCAATGGTTCACACCACTCAACTCTACTTTCTCGTATCACGTTGTGTGAGGCTACCCAAGTTGATCCATGTCAACCTGATCCCAGTGTCGGAAATTACAGCCCTGACATCTTAGTTCTTCCAGAATCTTGAATTATCAGAACCCCTGACAAGGATTCTAGTAAAGTGAATGCACGCTACTTGACTCTCAGCTAACTTTACTTTTATATAAAAGAAGTATTTGGTCTCTAGTTGACCTATTCAAACCCAGAATTTAAACTAAAACATGTGCAATTCTCCTTTTTCTTGTAGAGAAAAATTTCAATTCATCCAAACTACAGAAATATGAAAACAGGCCAGAAGCTATGATAAATCAACTATATGTGTGTGTGTGTTCTCTGTTTTGCTTTTTTATAATTTAGATATGATTTTTAATAGTTTCACTAACATTATTTCACAAATGCCAGAGACAGGATTTTTGGTCTGTTTCGGTTTTGTTTTTTTTTTCTCTCCGTATAATTGGACCTAGAAATCTTCAAATAAATTACTGCCAAACACTCTAGTATCTTTACTAAAGACAACGTGTTTATGAGGAGCCCTATGCTTTAGTGAGAAAATGCTGACTTCCTAGAGACAGAAAAATCATGATATTTAAGTACACTACCCTAGATTCAGAATGCAATCCATTTACAATCAAGCAATTGGATGGGACAATGTCCCATATTTTACAGAGGTATCCCTATGGTCTGGGTCTGGTTCTTTTTTTTTTTTTAATGTTTATTTATTTTTGGGAGAGAGAGAGAATGGAATGGGCAGAGAGAGAGGAGGAAGAGGATCCTAAAGCAGGCTCCATGGCAACAGCAGAGAGCTGGATTCAGGGCTCGAACTCACGAGCCGTGAGATCATGACCTAAGCCTAAGTCAGACACTTAACCAACTGAGCCACCCAGGCACCTTGTCAAGTCTGGTGCACACATTAGCCTAAGTTTTGCATTATGTCTACAGAGGTTTAAACAAAACAATAGAAGTTTTGGGGACATGGCGGCAACCATTTCCCTTCACTGGGAAACACCTACATTTGCCTCCTCTATATGGCCACTATCTAATCCAGAAAGAGAGGATGTGTCCACATTAATTTTTTTTTTAATCTGGGGGCACCCAGATGGCTCAGTCAGTGGAGCATGTGACTCTTGATCTCAGGGTCGTGAGTTCAGGTCCCATGTCAGGTATAAAGTTTACTTTAAAAAAATAAAAAGTAAAATAAAATGAAACCGTTTTCTGTCTGGCCCATGGGTCTCATGAAGAAATGGCACGTGCATCCTTTCCCACTCTGCCACCCACCTCAGCTTGGCTGCACAGTGAAGCGAACTATGGAAAGGGCCTGTGGAATAGCCAACACAGTGTGCACTGGGCTGTGAGGTCAGGAAGGCTGAGTCTGTCCTAATCATACATCCGTTACCCCGGACGAGTGCCAGCATCTCCTAGATGCACTGCTCCCGTCTGCAAGATGGCAACGGCCGTGCCTGGGGTGTTTGCTGCAGGAACGTGATGGAACCAGGCATTCAAAGTGCCTACACATTGTGAAGGTTCCAGATCCACTAAAGGAGGTGGTGGGATTCTTGGGCTGCTTGTGTGCGTGACTCTCGCAAGGGAAGGCCAGAAGGATCAACTTTGCCCTGCACATGGGAGAGGAGCGGGGTGTGTGCCAAACCTGGACAGAGGAGACAGAACACACTGACAACCTCCTTCAAACAGTGCCTCAGGGTGGATCAAAGGTTCCTGCTCTTGGAAGCTGGAGGCATTTCCCCCTTCATCTTCGGGGGCTTTCCTGTTCAAATAGCTGAGCCTGCCCACATGAAGGGAAGCCCACCCCGAGGTACGCGGACATGCTTGTGCCGTTGTGTCATCTACATTGGCCATATGTTGATGGTATGCGCCCAAGAGTTAGCCTCACTATAAGAGGGCTACACATCAATAGTTCTGGAAAACATATAAGTGACTAGGGCTTTCAAAGAGTATGCTTCATTGAATGTGCATTCCTAGAGCCCATCTATAAAAAGATTTTCAGGCATGCATTCAGCACTTGGTCTTAATTTTCTGTTGATTTCTAAGCTCTACCAAACCACAAACAGCTCTGTGGGCTTCTCCACCAAGCTGGTTTCACAGATGTAGATGCAGCAACAGCTCTCATCCCACATCAGAATTACATGCAACCACGGGAAAAACAAAGAGAATGGAGCCCCAAGGCTTTCCCCATTACCCACTTTACACGTCACCCATTTTGGAACAGGGATCGTCAAATATCCTAAGCACTGGAGTACCTAGCGTTGGAGTCTTTTTTTTTTTTTTTATGCATTGCTTAGGTATTTTTTTTTCTTGATACATTTCTTCCTTTGAGAACATTTCTTAGATGTTCAATAGAAGAAGATTATTATTTTTTTGCTAGTGCATTGTATGTATAAATTACAGCTTGTTCCTTTATTAAGTTTTTAATGTGGCTCTTATTCTGCATGCCTTTTGGACTATGAGCTGGATAATAGAATTGCTGCATGACCCACCTGACCAACAAGAGGGTTCCCCACTCACCTTAGTCATTAGCCTTGGGCCTCTGAGTCCCCATAGCTTCTTTGTGTGCAGATAAGTAAGCTTTCCTCACTGTCACCCTGAGTGGTCCGTGGTTCAGTTCAAGTAATGGTCAGGGAATAAGGTCCTAAGACCTCCTAAAAAAATGGGAAAAACAGGTGTGACTATTCTAAAGAGCCACTTGGGAATCAGTCAAGTATTAGAACTTTCTCTTGCTGCCATGTCCTTCGCATTTCAGCTCTGCCCATCTCAGAAAGGACACAGTCATCTTCGGAACGAGCTGCACAGGACCCTGGTGGCCTTTCATTATGCCTGTGGCAGTTTGGCCTTCAAGAAAGCACTCACATGTCATGTAAGTCAATATTTTTCTTTCATGGACATTATGCATATCATAAATGAAAGAATAATTAAATCCACACTGGACCAAAAGGTGGGGAGGGGGGGCATGGACTCACTAGTAGCCTATTTTTAGAAAAAAATAACAGCTTGCCATATCTTTTATCATGTTTGGTAAATTCTGATTTCAGTTGTAATATCAGATTTTCCTCAAGGGTGACACTCCTTCATTTCTCAGTAGCTCACAGAAGCCTTCTAATTCCCAAAGAACGTCAGGAGAATCAGTCCATTATCCCTTCAGACTGAAACATTTCTTGAAGGCTGATCATTATTTTATAATAATAGGAGCTGGGTTGCCCCTAAGCTCTCCTCTTCCTCCCTCCCTCCCTCTCTACCTCTCTCTCTCTCTCTCTCTCTCTCTCTCCTTCAGGAAGGAGTCATTCATCTGAAAGGAACCTCTCCCTCTGTGGTTGGAGAAGCTGGTGATATTACAGCAAATAAATGTTGACAGCAAAATAAGGGCTCCATAGCAACTCCACTTAATTAAGCCATCTTAGAATCTAAAACATTTCCAGTGAAAGAAGCACTATTTTATTTTATTATATTGGGTAATAGTTTTCAGGCCAAGAAGGTGGCAAAAGTAAACACCGTATTAGGAAAAGACACAGATATTGTTACAGGTAGTGTATTTTCATAGAGCAAAGGTTTTTCTTCTCTTTCTGGGAAACTATGTGACCATCATAGTTTTAAGTCCTCAGAATGTCCCGTGATATAGGGTAAAAGTTGAAATGATACTAGATCTGAAGTTCCAATAACAAAAGAAAGAAAGAGTGACAGAGGCAGAGAGAGGGGTCAAAGTATGAATGGCAGTTAATCACTTCATCAGAGGAGGAGAAGCAAGTTCCTAGCAACTCCCTCTCTGATTTATTTACTGAAGTAATAGCTTTCAAGAACAAGAAGGTTTTCACTTTTTTGATGTTTCATTCATTAATTAATTTAATTTGAACATCTTCATTTTCACTGCCAGACATCTCATTTTCTACATCGTAACGGCGAAGACGTATCACTCTTTCTGGGCTTTGCTCTCTTTGTTGGCTATTCTGGTAACAGTCTGTGATGTTAGTAAATAAGGACAGTTTTATTTAGTCATATGGATTTTAAGGTCTTCTTAATCTTTCTGTCTTTCTCTTTGTTGGTCCTCATCAGTCAAAGAAAGCACCAGGTAGAGCGCTTATCGGATACTCTATAATTTCACTGGCAACTCAAAGACGAAAATGTCTGGAAATGTCCTGGGATGTGTAAATCTCTGTGTTTTATCTTTCCTGTTTTCCCTTTCCTCCACTAGTTTTTGGTGGGTTAAAATCAACGTATGAGCTCCTGCTATCGATCAACATATAACACCTGCATGTAGCAGGAATTAGCAAAGAGTCTATTATGACTCTTTGCACTTTTCTGCCCAAACAGATGAGTGTATGAGTGTGTGTGTGTGTGTGTGTGTGTGTGTGTGTGTGTGTGTGTGTTAAAAGTAAAGAATCCTGGGGGCGCCTGAGTGGCTTAGTCGGTTAAGCGTCCGACTTTCGCTTAGGTCATGATCTAGCGGTTTGTGGGTTCGAGCCCCGCGTCGGGCTCTGTGCTGACTGCCAGCTCAGAGCCTGGAGCCTGTTTCAGTCTGTGACTCCCTCTCTCTCTGACCCTCCCCTGCTCACGCTGTCTCTCTCTCTCTCCTAGAAATAAATAAAATGTTAAAAAAAAAAAAAGTAAAGAATCCTGTTCCTTTATTGCTTTTAAGGAGCTGTCGATGTATTTCACAGCACTCACATTGCAGAAAACTCATATCCTGACTTGGTTAGCATATTAGAAAATCAAATTGTTAGCTAGCGATGTTTAGGATCTGATCTGACGAGAATTAGTAAGTTTTGCAGAATTCACATATGTTGAATACAATGGAGCAAAATTATTAAGAAAATGTTTTGGCTTATAATGTTTGGTGCTAGTGGAAGACATCAAGTAGATTGGAAGAAATAAATGAGTTTCAAAAATCCATGTTTTCTAATGCCTTTTAGTTGTTATAAGTATATGAAGGGCCTGTTTTCACTTCTCGTCAATCATAGAAATCCAGGGCAACTGGAAATAGAAGAAAATGCGTATATTCTCTAAACTCATATAGCAATCTTCACACAGAGAATTAGAATTCCAACACCTACTCATGCTCATTTTCTTATAAAAGAAAGCCTTGCTGTCGAAATATGGGCACATCTAAATTATGCATTCTCAAGATTGATTCACCAGGCATCCTCAGAAGGGAAAGGAGAGGTCAGCGCAGGCAAATGTGCCTTTGGGAAGATGCATTAGAGTCCAGGTCACTCTCGGCAGGACTTTCTCTTCTGATTTCCCTTTTGTTCCAACTTTCTTCTGCTCTGAAACAAATGACTCTTGTTTTATTAAATTACATGAATTTTATAAGAAATGGCTCTGACAGACATATTTTAGACCACCGATCACCATCCCCAATGCTTGGTCTATGTTCAGTGGTGTGAGTGGCCCCCAGCTTGCCCTCAGGGCCCCACAGACCTCACGGTCATGAATAATTCACACGAGGACATGTATTTATTCAGTCTTCACCATGGAATTAATTTTCCTAGATGGATAATTATTATTTCAGAATCATTATACTGTTTGGATGCTTTGAATGGGTAAACTCCTGAATTGATTAAGTTCTACTGGCCTCACGCATGGTCCCTTTTTAAAGCCACAAATAGGATGTCAAATTAAAAAAAAAAAAAAAAAAGATCATGAGCCAACATAAAAGTATGAAGCTCCATGCTTTCATAATTTTAAATCCTTATTTTAGCAAAATGTTGGCCTCTTACTCTGGCAAAGAGTGTGGAGATGAGTTCCAGATAAAATGAGAAATTTTCCAAGACAAAGGTTCTTATAGCAAAGGTATCAGAAATACGTCTCTACACCATAAGAGGTTTTTTTTTTCTTTTGTAGGCATTTTTAAAATTCTTTTCTACTTTTAATAATATTGATAATCATTGTGCTTAATTTAACTTTATTGCTCTTTGGCTAATCACCATCCATATGCAATTATGATTAAATCCAAATGAAATATTGGGCTTATTTTACACAAAGTATTATCACAAGTTTGGTTCTGGCACAGATCCACAGTAACCCCTGCAAATAATTAAAACATTATTTACCTTGCTTTCTGTATCCAATTTGTCTATGAGAACTTTTCTTCTCCCAGAAGGACCCGGTGATCCATGAATAATGTTGTCGGAGATCCATTGAGCTTCCAATAGGGGGATCTTTTTTTTTTAAATAAAGCTCCACCACTGCACTCCATTCATTCCTTCTGAAAACACCATGGATTAAGGTGTTAAAATATAGATGAATGACTAATGATCTCCCCAAAGAGGATCCAGTCATTTTTCACGGATAACCACGAGATGTTTAGTGTGGTTTGAGGTCCAAGTAATTACACCAGGGAAACAAATACACAAACAAATATATAAAATACCCAGGTAGATCTTATCATTCAAGTTTTAACTTTAGTGTTGGATCTTATTTTATTTCCAAATTTTAAAACTTTATTCCTTTTTTTATTTAAAAAATGTTTAATGTTTTATTTCTTTATTTATTTTTTACAAATAGTTTATTGTCAAATTAGTTTCCACATAACACCCAGTGCTCATCCCCACATGTGCCCTCCTCCATGCCCACCCCTCCTCCCCCCCACATCCACCAGTCCTCAGTTTTTGTCAGCATTCAAGAGTCTCTCATGGTTTGCCTCTCTCCCTTTCCCCCACCATTTCCGCCCTTCTTCTCCCCCTTGGTCCTCTGTTAAGTTCCTCCTAATCCTCCTATACGTGCACACATATGATATTTGTCCTTCTCTGCCTGACTTATTTCGCTCAGCATAACACCCTCAAGGTCCATCCATGTTGCTACACATGGCCAGATTTCATGGTTTCTCATTGCCATGTAGTATTCCATGGTATAGATAAACCACATCTTCTTGGTCCATTCATCTGTTGATGGACACTTAGGCTCTTTCCATGTTTTAGCTATTGTGGAGAGTGCTGCTATGAACATTGGGGTACATGTGCTCCTATGCATCAGCATTTCTGTATCCCTTGGGTAAATTCCTAGCAGTGCTATTGCTGGGTCATAGGGGATTCTATTGTTAGTTTCCTGAGGAACCTCCACACTGTTTTCCAGAGGGGCTGTACCAGTTTACATTCCCACCAACAGTGGAGGAGGGTGCCCGTTTCTCCACATCCTCGCCAGCATCTAGAGTTCTCTGATTTGCTCATTTTAGCCACTCTGACTGGCGTGAGGTGGTATCTCAGTGTGGTTTTGATTTGTATTTCCCTGATGAGGAGGATGCTGAGCATCGTTTCATGTGTCTGTTGGCCATCTGGATGTCCTCTTTGGAGAAGTGTCTGTTCATATCTTCTGCCCATTTCTTCACTGGGTTGTTTGTTTTTCGGGCGTGTAGTTTGGTGAGTTCCTTGTAGATTCTGGATATCAACCCTTTATCTGATATGTCATTTGCAACTATCTTTTCCCATTCCGTTGGTTGCCTATTAATTTTCTGGGTTGTTTCTTTTGCTGTGCAGAAGCTTTTAATCTTGATGAGGTCCCAACAGTTTATTTTTGCTCTTGATTCCCTTGCTTTTGGGGATGTGTCAAGTAAGAAGTTGCTGCGGTGGAGGTCAAGGAGGTTGTTTCCTGCTTTCTCCTCTAGGGTGTTGATAGTTTCCTGTAATACAGATGCAAAAATTCTCAACAAGATTCTTGCAAATCGAATCCAGCAGCATATAAAAAGAATCATCCACCAAGATCAAGTGGGATTCATTCCTGGGTTACAGGGCTGGTTCAACATTTGCAAATCAATCAATGTGATACATCATATCAATAAAAGAAAAGATAAAAACCATATGATCCTGTCAATAGATGCAGAAAAAGCATTTGACAAACTACAGCATCCCTTCTTAATAAAGACTCTAGAGAAAGTTGGGATAGAAGGAACCTACTTAAACATCATCAAAGCCATCTATCAGAAGCCTTCAGCGAACATCATCCTCAATGGGGAAAAACTGAGAGCTTTATCCCTGAGATCAGGAACATGACAGGGATGCCCACTCTCACCACTGTTGTTTAACATAGTGCGGGAAGTCCTAGCCTCAGCCATCAGACACCAAAAGGAAATCAAAGGCATCAGAATTGGCAAAGAGGAAGTCAAACTTTCCCTCTTCGCAGATGACACGATACTCTACATAGAAAACCCGATAGACTCCACCAGAAGCCTACTAGAACTGATCCAAGAATTCAGCCAAGTTGGAGGGTACAAAATCAACGTACAGAAATCGGTTGCATTTTTATACACCAACAATGAAGCAACAGAAAGAGAAATCAAGAAACGGATCCCATTCATAATTGCACAAAAAACCATAAAATACCTCGGAATAAACCTAACCAAGAATACAAGAGATCTGTACGATGAAAACTATAGAAAACTTATGGAGGACATTGAGGAAGACACAAAGAAATGGAAAAACATTCCATGCTCATGGATAGGAAGAATAAATATAGTTAAGATGTCATTACTACCTAAGGCACTCTACACATTCAATGCAATTCCCATTAAAATTGCACCAGCATACTTCTCAAAACTAGAACAAACTATCCAAAAATTTGTATGGAACCACAAAAGACCCCGAATAGCCAAAGTAATCCTGAAAAATAAAACCAAAACGGGAGGGATCACCATCCCAGACTTTAGCCTCTACTACAAAGCTGTCATCATCAAGACAGTATGGTATTGGCACAAAAACAGACACATAGACCAATGGAACAGAATTGAGAACTCAGAAGTGGACCCAAAAGTATACAGCCAACTAATCTTTGACAAAGCAGGAATGCTTTATTTATTTCTGAGAGAGAAAGACAGCGTGAGCAGGGGAGGGTCAGAGAGAGAGGGAGACACAGAATCTGAAGCAGGCTCCAGGCTCTGAGCTCACTGTCAGCACAGAGCCCGACACGGGGCTCGAACTCATGAGCTGTGAGATCATGATCTGAGCCGAAGTCAGACACTTAATCTACTGAGCCCCCCAGGCGCCCCTATTCCTAATTGTTAATGCTGCAGTACATTCTGCTGGGATAGGCCGCTCTCGCCAGCTCCAGGGGTATGCAGCTAGCTCTGGATCCAGAAGCTAAAACTCACAGTCCCAAAAGGCCCCTGTGTACATGCTGGTCTTCTCCCGTAACCTCCACTGCCATAAATGGCTCCGTCCTTTACATAAATACTCAGGGGAAAACTCTGGATTTGTGTGTTCATCTGTGTCCATCACCTTTCATGTGAAAGCCTCTCAGGATGTCCTCTGTGTTGTCACTGCTGTCTTTCCCACTGAGCCCTCATAGAAGTCAACACCACCTCTCGCCAGAGATGGCCAAGAGCCTAACGTCCCTGCTCCTACCTTTAGAATGATATGCTCAAAATAGAAATCCTGTATCTGTATCATAGGCTTCAAACTCTCTAACAGATTCCCATCGTATTCACTGGACTCAGAACTCATAAGACAGCATGTGGTCTTGTACTGCTCACCTGGGCTTGCTGGTCTACCCCATCCCTACGTTGACCCAGTGACATCTGCAACTCCGTGACTGGCTGTTTTTTCATACTCTTCCCCATGGCATTTATGCCTGCTGTTTTCTCCACCTGGAACGCTGTTCCCTCAAGTTTTGCAGCTTCTTGCTCCTCATCACCCAAGTTTCTGCTCAGACAAGCACCCCAATCTCACGTTGGTATTGCTTTCCAGAGAAGCCACTGTAATTGAGTTTGAGGGCTGGTTTCCAGACTTTTAATACACATTTATGCACAAACTGGTATATGGATGAAAAGATATAGACTTCTCTTTAACTCAGTAATATCACTTTATAAAACCGTTGGCCGTTATTTTTCCCGATTTGAGAAGTTATCTTGGGAACAGTTTCATCCGGGCACACAGAGTTGAATCTCTTTAAAAAAAATTTTTTTAGCTGCTAAATAGTATTTTTCAGGTTTCTTTTTACTAGTTTTTTTTTCTTTTTAGCTACATTTTTAAAAAGACTTGCCAGTGGATTGGCCTCAAGAGTTGAGATAAACGGATGAACCAGAGACAGCACCGGGGCCCCCTCTCATGGGCTGATGCATGGAGTCCTTCTCAGAATCCATTCTCCTCACATGACAGGGTGGCCCCAAGGAAGGCATCAGAACATGGAGTACTGCATCCGAGAACACGTGTGTTTTTATTTTTAAAATATATTGTCAAGTCCATCTCCAAAATAGGTCCACTTACATTATCTACACTATTTGTATCTAAACTATCTGAGCCCATCTACACTAGCAAGAGCGAAGTATGAGACACTGCCTGACTCTATGCATTGAAATCTTACAAACTGGGCCAATTTCATAGAGTACATGACCCTTTTCTACAATGTTGTGAACCCAAACAAAAAGCTTTTACCCTACATGTGATTCACAATGTGAAATGATCATATTAATACTGGAGAGAACTGCCCAAGAAGAAATGGCCACATAGTTTCTGCTCCTTTGAGCAGAATGACTCAACACGAAGAGACCATCTGTGAGTTAGGGGACGGCTCATGCTTGAGCCAGTGCCGGGGACTAGAGTCCTTTTCATCTTCTCTGATTCTGCCCTTCAACAAACAAGTGAGTTCTTGTAGTATAGCCCCTGTACTACATTTCTTTATAGAGCACAGAAACCACTGTTCTGAGGAATGATCCATCTGACACTTAGTTCGTATTTACCAAAAGAGTTTCCAACTCTTGTGATTTTGATCAGATCCTAAAATAAACACTATCGATTATTGAGTACATCCGTACCTTGCTTTCCTTCTTTATTTTTCTTTATCTGATTTCTGTAGGCCTATCCATTGCTTTAAGCCTTTTGGAAATAGACACATAAAAATTCATCATTTAAAGTAAATGTGGCAAATACAATAATCTCTGAATATAAAGCTCAAAAGGGCTCACCAGGGAATCTCAGTCATGAAGGCCAAGAACATATAAATCTCTCTGAGGAGGGATAAAATTTCAAAGAAGATACTTTTTCAAGATGAGTATCAGGAGAACATTTTTCCTAAATATAACCGAACGTAGAATAGTCAGAGTTGAGACATGATTCATTTTAAACTGCTTCTGTGTGGTCAAAAAGATACTCCAAGAACCTAAGTGTAGAGCACTCCTGAGAAATTCATTTTGGCCAAACTCTAGAGGCTGCTTTATTCTTAGAAACTGTGGAAGAATCTGAAGGCCCAAGTACTTCTCATAAATGTAAGAATGGGATCAGAGACTGTGGAACTTCACTGCGTAATTTCCACCAATCTGTGGGCTATGGAATGAGGAGTCCAGGGTCAAGTGAATACCCCGCCAGCATGGTCTCCCAGGGGTGCGTCACAGGCAGCAGGCACCAGGTCAAGGTAATGGGAGGCACAGCTGGACCTTCAGCTCCTCCAGAGGAACATGTCGGGGGCACAAACCCAGACCTCCTGCCTAGTTCTGACCCAACAGAGCAATCAAAGGCCTTTTTAGAGCCAATCCTCTGTCACTCATTTCATTTCTACAAATTGAAGGAAGAATCCAGATCATCTTAATGGCCCTGCCAATTATTTTCCTTCAAATTGTACACATCCATGAAGCGTCCTAGGTAAACCCCAGAGCACTAACAGTTAAAGCATCAGAGAGCAGTGTCAAGGCCAACCAAAGACCCTAATCAAGGGTTCTTCAACTTTTGTGCTCTTAACATTTGGGGCCAAGTAATTCTTTGTTGTGGACACTGTCTTGTTTAGTAAGGGATGTTAAGCAGCATGCCTGGCCCCTACCAAAAAGATGCCAGGAGTGCTCCTTCAATTGAGACAAACGAAAATGTCTCCAAACATTGTCAAATGTTTCTGGGCTGGGGATGGGGGTCAAAGTTGTCTGTGTCGTGGCCCATTGGTGTAGACAATTGACGTTTAACTAAATTCTGTTTCTGACATCACAGCTAAACAATCACATTTCTAAAAGGACAAGTTGAGGAATTTTTCAGGAACTTCAAGAAATGCTTGAAATGAAACATATTGTACGTTAGATCTATAAAAATCCCAAGCACGGGGCACCTAGGTGGCTCAGTCGGTTCAGCATCCGACTTTGATGCAAGTCATGATCTCACGGTTCCTGGATTTGAATCCTGCGTCGGGCTCTGTGCTGACAGCTCAGAGCCTGGGACCTGCTTCAGATTCTGTGTCTCCCTCTTTCTCTGCCCCTCATCCACTTGTGCTTTGTCTTTTTCTCTCTGAAAGATAAATACAAATTTAAAAAATCCCAATCATGATGTCCATTTTATTCATTTCTTAGAGTTACAATGGCTAATATATGTGTTGTATCTGGGGTCCTGGTTAGAGCACACACCAGTGCAGCATCATTCCTCAACTCATTCCTAAATAATGATTTATATCAGAAAAAAAGAAGCAGTCTAAAAATCCACAGGAAATAAGATTTTTCGATAGAAGTCCCAACACAAATTTATTTTTTTTCAACTTCATTTTTGGGTCTTGTGAACACCTGAGTCAGAGAGCTGTGTCATGCCTGCTCATTGCTAGAGATGACTGCCCAGATGAGTAAAATGGCTTCTACTCTCTTTTCTTCCCTGTTGCTTATTATTTTGGTTATTATGTTGTTTTAACAAACTTGACGAGGGCATCGCACGAATGTTACTTTAGAAATCACACCCACAACAAAATTGTCAATGACGTTCTCTTTCACAAAGAGGTCAAGCAGATCTAAAGACCTGCAGAAGCCAATGGGAGGGACATAAAGGGAATCACTCAGTAGAAACACGGGAAAAGAGCGAAAGAACGTTTCTTTTGAAAGGCAGGACTAAGAAATGGAACTTCTGAGTAAAAGGGAAATGTGGTCAGTCACAGGCAAGGAAGAATTCAAGGTTCAGGAGGAAAATAATGAGCAATTGTTCACTGTCCACACAATATGGTTCATTCTCTTCTTTAAAACAAAAGCTTTTCAAAGGCATTCAAGAAAACATTCACAGAAAGAAAACTCTGAATGTTGTTTTTGGGATTGAAAGAAAATCCCCTCAGGTGCCTTAAATCATCAGTACTGGACTCAGTGAACTGCGGGAGAGTAACAGTAGGCTCTTGTCACCAGAGTCCAAGCACCTGACAAGCCAGTGTCAAGAGCAAGGTGTTCGGCCAACAGAGCATAGAAGAGCGTGGGTTCCCTCCCCTCTCCCTCCCTCCTCCTCCCCTCCTCCTTGGGCTTCTTTCTTCACCCTTCCCTTGTTGTTAGTGTTGTTAGTGTTCTTCTCCTCCCCTTCTCCTTCCCCTCCTCTTCTTCCTCCTCCTTCTCCTTCTTCCTCTTCTTCTTCCTCCTTCTTCTCCTTCTTGTTCTTCTTTTTTCTCCTATTTCTCTTTCTCTTCTCCTTCTTCTCCTCTCCTTCTCCTTCTTATGTTTCTCCTTCTTCACCTCCTCTTGCTTCACTCTCTCCTTCTTCTTCTCCCCCTATGCCTCCATTTTTCTTCCCTTCCGTCACCTCTCCTCTTTATTTCCAATTCTCTTTTCTCCATAGTCACAAATGAGTATTATAACTAATTTTTTAAATTTAAAACCTGTTCTTCATTTATCTTAACCAAGTGTTCAAACCCCTTCTTTCACATGATGGTGTGAGCTGGGAGGAGTCAACTAGACTCCACCCCAGCCCCCCTTCCAAGCATCAGGGGGCAAGGGGGTGTGGCCCCTGTGAGGCGGGCACAGGACACCAGCAAGGAGCATCAAGGCTTGTTCCCTGATCTTCCAGGAACTGGAGAGATGCCTTCTCTATATTTCAGCCACGCATTTATTTTCCTATCCATAAAGAAAAATAAAATTATTGTTTCATAGTTACCTTTCTTGGACAATAGAAAATTTAATTTCTGTGCTTGTGAGGATGAAGGCTAGGATGTATGCTACTATTATCGGAACAACACATTTTCACTATTTACTTGCTTGAAAATGTCTTGTAAGTAATTATAGGAAGGTTATTGGGGGTCTTCATTTTTGAAAGCTAGTAAGGGCTAAACATTCATGTTTTTCATCAAATGTCATGCTAACCAATGATATTTAAAAATTGATAGTACCATACTAATGAATATCATACTAACAAATTTTTAGGAATGAAGCCAATACATTATCTATTTAAAATTTAACTTTACAATACGATTCAGTCTTAGACAATTTTCTGAAGGTAATGAAGTGTAATGTAAATTCCCACAAGGAATGTAAATCCCATCTCTGTCGCATATTTTCTGTGCAAGAAAACCAGTCTCTCCAGGCCTCAGCTTCCTCACTTCCAAACTGATAATAGAGATAGTAATTACTTCATATCTTTGGTGTGAGAATTAATTTGAAATAATATATCTGAAACATTGGGGCACAGGTGTTTAATGCATATCAGCTCC
This sequence comes from Proteles cristata cristata, assembly GCA_017311185.1. Classification (NCBI taxonomy): domain Eukaryota; kingdom Metazoa; phylum Chordata; class Mammalia; order Carnivora; family Hyaenidae; genus Proteles; species Proteles cristata. Next base: position 183,864 of record JAESUZ010001109.1, on the reverse strand, counting down.
AATTTTCACCAATGGGCATTTTGGATCCACGGTACAGGTACAAGAGAGAAGCAGGACATAGCATTTAGGCACACTGATGTCACTATTAGCAGCACCTAGTGCATGTTCAAGTGTCTGCTGTATGCAGCTAGCCCTACACAAGCCACATGTTTTATTTCCAAATCTTTCAACCCAAGAGCAAACCCAAGAGCAGCTGGCACCGGCATCAAGGGCTTCTCTGCTCTGACCTAAATGCCTTTCTTTTCACATGCTTCCAAAACCTCTCCATCTAAAAAAACAATTCTTTGAAGCTCTCCTTAGAAACATCTAGCTTAAAATTTGAGCTGCCTCAAATTTAGATTTTTGAAGCCAGTAACTCTGTTGAGAAGTACTCTTCCAAGGTCTTCCTCACAATCATGTTACACAAGGGAGTCCATCTTTTACCCAACAGACAATATGGCCGCCAAGGAGTGGCCATTCCCACATTCCCTCACCACCATCAGTGACTGAGGGAATCTTTGACCTTGAGTTAAAGAGTTGAGACAGACTACAATATCACAAAGCAGTAGCAAAGGAAAATGATTTTAAAGATAACATAATGAAATTTGACCTGTTTGTTTCATCTCCTTCGATCCTTGCTTTTCTGCCACAATCCTTGGACCATAGTTTCCGAGGTCCAATTTTACTGATAGTGATTAAGTGAAACTCTTTTTTTAAGGTGATGATTCCATACGACTGTGATTTCCTGAATTCAGCGTCCTGCACGTAACCCAGGAAACTCGGTGAGGCTCTGACTCTGCACTGAGAGGTGGGCTTTCCAGGACTTTGACCTGGTGGCCCTCTGAGGCCGGAGGCAAGTGAACTCGCCCACAATGCAGATAAATATTCTAGCCTTGCCTTAGCAGGTCCTGGCCCATTGTGATCATAGGCCGTCTGCTCCTTCACAATATGACATGCCAAAATGCAGATCAATTCTTCACTTAGTAAGTGAATTAATCACCTTGAACTTTTGACTGCAGCGAGGTGTTAAAAGCCGCTTTGCTGAGGAGCACAGCTCCGAGCTGCTGAGGGAATTGCGGAAACGGTACGTGTGGACGGGCTCTCTGGCTCCTGTGAGTCAGATTCGTAGAACCTTTTGATCTTTCTGTCGTTAACACCAGGACTCCCACTGCAACATGAGAGACAGGATTATAAAAATGAACAAAAGGTTATATGTGCACGGAATATCTCATTTCAGAAAGGAAAGGACAGAACTCTTCATACATTCTACCCTCTCCTGCTTTCTCAGACATTTTGTTTTGTTTTGTTTTGTTTTCACTGCGAAATGAAAGAAACACCATCACTCATTTGATTTTTCTTACTGCAGATTTTAGGAGCGTTCGATTCTATTGCTTATTAATGTTCAAAGGTTCCATACGATGTAACATTTTTAAAGTTTTATAACCATATCCCTTTTATTGCCCTTCTATTTATGGTAACCGTCAGTGAAACCTGGAGCCTGTCAAAAGTAATATAAGTTCACAAAACACATTTCCAATTAGCACTGGAGATGACCTTCATATCCACTTTGCTGGAGCGTGTCACTCCATGTCCAAATGGACTGAGACATGGTGGGCATATGGATTCATTGTTTCAAACTTCATCTTACAAAAGCATTGGGTTTGTTTCCATCTGTTCTTGAGTTCCAGACAACTGTACCATGCAGGGTCTTGAGTCAACGGATCCGTGTCACAGCTGAGGGGGCTGAAGGCACCAAGGTGACCCCTGTTCAGCTCTTCAAGCCACGGCACAGGAGAGCGGATGTGTGTTCTGAGTCTGCCCTCTTAGCAAGACTGTATGATACGATCGTTTGGGAAGCTTACACAATGGGAAGTGTGGGGGTTGAAAGGCGTAATATTTATTTGGACTAGATACCACACATTTTTAATTTGCCCTAAGAAAAATTACATTGGAAGAAGATTTGGAACGGTTCCTTTAATAGATCATAAGGAAAACATTCATGCTTTTTTTTTTTTTTAAGGCTGAGGAGGACAGAAAGAACATTCTTCTACCTTATTTATTTTTAATTGAAGATGCTATACAAGCATTTGCCAAATTATTCAAGTGAGAGCCATAATTAGGCAATGCCAGTGGGGAGAGAAAAGCAGTGAGTGCCAACAATGAGGCGTCTATTTATGGATATTACCACACATAATGAAAGCAAAACAGTTGTAGCTGTGTCTTAAATTTAGAGTATCGTTCCTAATAATATTCTCCATGTGTGAACCAGTTGGCAGGAAGCTTCAACATAAGGACAAGTTCATGATAGTTGGATGGTTAAGAAACTAGTGCAAATAATTAAGGATTAAATAAACAAAAGGAATGAATGTGAACGGAAAACATAGCAGAGGCTACAAGATTTTATAGTACAAAGTGAAGTCGTTCTGTCTTGCATTATCATTTTTTTAATGCTTTAAAAAATGTTAACTACATAATTATCAGATAGCTCCTTTGCAGATAAGGTCTGATTTTTTTTTAAGCCGAGGGAAAATAGATGAGTTTAAGAGCACGGTTTTGTCGCTCATACAGATATGGAATCTGCGGATGAATTTGTTGAAAAACAATCACTTGCAAATGTAAACACAGTGGTTATGCCACTGTCTTCTCAACTGTAAGTGGAATGCAGGTTTATCCCTCTTCTGAATCCTAACTAGAATATGAGCCCATGGACAGATCCTCATGGATATACCTGTTGGACATTTGGCATTGAGTTAATGCCACTTGAGTCTGTTGGCCAATTCATTCATGGAAGAAAGTCACCTCAAGACAAGAATGGTACAGTCCTCAAGAAAGAAATGGCATTGTATTAGATTCATCTGCATTAAGATCTATATTTTCTTGTCAGTAGAGGTAAACTTTTCACAAGGGAAGAATAGGAAAGTCTTTTAGAAAATACATACATGCTCTCAAATCAGCATAGGAGATGTTACCACTGGCCCCAACCAACTCTGTCATAACCACACTGCAAACATCATGGCAGCCAGCTCCAACTCCCGAGAGGGCCCTGGGTCTCCATGTCACATGTGACACATGCGCATGAAAAGGGAGAAGAGTCAAAATAGAACATCATATGAATTGAACAATCAATGGAATGTCTGATAGATTTTTATCCGTGTGTAGGGTGCCAAGGTCCTGGTAACACCCCCTCTCTCTGCAGTGTTCATGGCTATTTCTCGTATTTTATTTTTCATCTTGTAATCCTCTCTTGAAGGATTATGATTTTTAGGCACACATTTTTTTTGCCCCCAAATTGAAACGCTCTTCTAAAATAAAATAGGAAGCAATCCTGGAGAGTTTTTGTTCTGTTTTGTTTTGTCAGCTGTGGAAACACGAGAAAAGTTTGAAAATACATTTTCCATCACATCTTTACAGAAGAGCAAATAAAAATCTCCAGGCCCCATAGTCCAGATTTCATTGTTTTTTCCCAAGTTCATGAGTGAGGGTTGGAAAGGGCTTGCTAACACTTTGTAGGAAGTGCAGGCCACATTTCAGTTCCTGGGACAGCAAAGTCTCCTATGTGGTGTCTCCATGATTGGTCCCCTTCGTCTTCCTCCGCAGAAGCTGAACAAAAGCTATGAAGTACAAATCACATTGTCATTCTCCTGCTTGAAACCCCCAGAATGGCTTCCCTTTTCCTTCCGTGCATGATCTTTCCAGAACAGGAAGCTGTTGTGACCTGGTCCTGGCCTGGAGCCATGAAGGCACACTGCGATCTGGGTCCAGTTATCCAGGGACTGGGCCGCCTTCTCCCCCGGGGCAAAGAAGCCTGTGAGCCCAGCTCCGCTCTTCTTCAGAATTTCTCTTGCCCCCTCCACGCCTCCCCCCCCACCCCAAAGTCTGCACCCAGATCTCAGCTCACTGTGTTACCCTCCGCTCTAGGCCTTCCGTAGCCCCCGATCTGTGGATCCCAGATCCACTCTCTGCAAGCGGCCTGCCACCATCTCTCTATACAGTAATATTTGCTGCTTTTCCTTCAGACTGATATGTTCTCCTTGCCTTGTTTTCTTCCTCTTCCCCTAGAATATAGGCTCAGGAGAGCCCAGACTTTCTCGGCAGCCCCTTCACCTGCTGTGCATGGGGCACTCAGTAGGGGCAAGTGTGCAAATAATTAAGTGAATGGAGGAGGCAGCAGGGGGTGGCGGTGGGCGAGAGAACCCGGAAGGAATCCAGTGGATGGGAGATGGTTGGCTACAAGTGTGGGTCCAATGGGGATGAGTGAACAGAGTTAGATGTCTTGGTCCAGGTATGGACAGCCCCCTACAGTCTGAGAAAGCGGACTCTGCAGATCCTGACTTTGGTGACGGGGGAGGACCTTCCTGTGACCCTGGTGGCCAAAGCCTGAATGTACGTCTGAGCTGAAGGTGCACTCCCCATCAGAGACAGGTTCCAAGTGAACTCAGCCTCACACCACGTTGTTTCACATCGTTTTACACATGATACGGCACGCATCGATCCAGAACGTGGGCTTCTTCCCAGATCTCTCTTTTTTAAAGAAATAATACATATACCTGTTACGTACCCCCCACCCCCACCCCAAGAGCTCTACAAAAGACTTCCGTAGTGCTTAAATTCTGCCATCAAATGCATAGCAACCTCTTACATTGGAGCTGTGTCAATGCCTCCTGCATTGCAACATTCACTTTTCCATTGTCTGTTTGCTATGTGCATTGTTTTATTTTCCTTGTCATTTTCTTTGACAAGATTCAGCGTGGGCGAGTGGAAGTGACTAGCCCACTGCTCCTAAGAAAGCAAAAAAAGAACTGAGATTCCAACACCCTTCAACATGTGGCTGTTCATCCTTTAAAGGATCTCTGGCAGTTAAAGATTATGCCAAGACTGATTGTTACACAGAGGAGATTTACAATAGCCTTATTATTTTACAAGTTAAAAAAAGAAATGAGTGTGCTGAATGGCATGGCTGTTGAAATCCTTCTTGCAAAATATGCAGTACTATTCCCACAATATTTCTCAGTACAAGTTGACAATTGTTAGCATATGAAACTAATATGATAAATTAGAACGCCCTCATGGTGTTCTATTATTTGTGTATATTATATATAACAGTACTAATAGGAACATTGTTCAGAGGTGAGCAATATTTTGCCGAATAGTATTTTGTGGACACTGATCCAAGTAGAGAATGCTTGCAAAGAAACTGAGCAACACTGGATTTTACATTACTATTTCCAGAGATGACAGGATCTAGGCCATCGAAGTGTATATTATATCTCTTGAAGATATAGGGTGAAGTGACAGTGGTTAGTCCTGCCAAATCAGGTAAGAGGAAGGACCAATGGCCTGTAGCCCGGGGTTCTCATTCGGATGTTAGTTTAAAATATGTATTTGTGTTATTGTTCAAAGGAAAGAATGGAATGGTTGTGGATGTGGGATATTTGGAAATTGGACATATTCAATTTTGATCATCAGTTTTCAATGTGAAATCATATGTCAATAGATAAAATCTGGACTAAGACGGTAAAATAATAGTGAATTTTGGGGGGCAGGGCTCACTGGTTACTCATTTTCTGATATTATTCATGTTCCACAAACTTGTTCCTGTGTTACAGATTTTATGACTTGAATGCACTGAGAGAGAAACGACATTTGGATTCTTAAATGTGATGCTCCCATCCAGCTCCAATTTTCCTCTCAAAATATCAGAAGAAAATCACTTCCATTGTGGACATGGGAAGAGCAGAATATCCTAGGGTTTCCCTTTGAATATGCCTGAAGTGACCCTAATAGTCCAGAACACTCGCAGAGACTTCATGGAAACAGGCAGGGCCCTGAAAAAGAAAGCGACATTAAACAAACAAACAAACAAACAAACAAACAAATAGCAGTGTCATGCCTTAAATTAACTTCAGAGGAACAATCTAAATCATACAGGATCAGTTAAGCTTCTTCTGAAGCTTGGACACTGGGGCCACAAGGAAGTGAGAGGCACACACTGGGAATTACTCCACCAGGAAATAGATGGTCTTTAGATCCCAGGGAAAGTTTGAGAAATGGTGTGCTATCAGAAAACATGCTGAGTAACCATAGTTTAGAAGATAAAATGTTAAGAGGCGCCTTGGTGGCTCAGTCTGTTAAGTATCTGACTTCAGTTCAGGTCATGAGCTCACAGTCTGTGGGTTCGAGCCTCGCATTGGGCTCTGTGCCAATAACTCAGCGTCTGGAGCTGCTTCCGATTCTGTGTCTCCCTCTCTCTTTGTCCCTCTCCCACTCTCACTCTGTCTCTCTCTCAAAAATAATAAACATTAAAAATATTTTAGGAGATAAAACATTGCAGTGATGAACAAATGAAATGCCTTAATTTTTAATGACATCTTTAAAAAGGAGCAAAAAATAGAAGGAATAATGTTTTCCAAATAGGAAGAGATGATACTGTTGGAGCTGGATGGGTCTTCATAGTGACTCGTCTACAACTGTAAGGGGCAGGCATGTCTGTCAGTCTTTACATCTTCTATGAGAGTAAAATGGCAAACTGGAAATTATGGAGTCTGGGAGACTGAGGAGTAAATGCAAGGGTTGTTTATTGCACATGAACTGAGACTTTCTGCTCAAGGGTGCAGCCGAAGACATAAAGATCCCATCTCACTGGGCTCCATTCTACTCTCCCTCTCTGCCTTTGTCTCTCTGTCTCTCTCTTTCTCTGTCTCAGTCATCTTCTTGAGCTCCCCATTGACCCAAACCAAAAACTAGTAGATGGTGACCTCCCCCGAAGGTTGTCTTCTGGGTCCCAGAACATAGTGGAGGAATTGGAGGGTGAAGGTCAAGGTCAGTGGGGCAAGTGGAGGGTCATACGCCTGAACCCCAGCAACTTCTGTTGGTGAATCATTGGTCCCTGCAACTGCACTGGGTCTCCATCCAATCCAGGATGGAGAGTATGCCGACCAGACACAGTGCCATTATTCTGATTCTATTAAATTACATGAGAAGGGGAAAGTTGGTATTCGAAAATCAACTAGCAGTGTTTGTATGACACAATTTTTTCCAGAAAGTCATAGAACTCGGAGAAGACAGGAACAGAGATCAATATAGACAGGAAGAATTCAGCCCCGTATCACCTAAGGCACCTATAGAGATAAAAGTTACAGACCAATAAATTTTAAATCACAACAAATTTCATATCAGCAATAAATCTCATATCACCTATAGAGATAAAAGTTTCAGAACAATAAATTGAACAGGTAATGTGCAAGTTATAATTCAATCAGCCAAGTAAACATATTTTCTGGATATAAATAAACACACTCTGGATTTATTAGTAAATTAATGAATTTACTAATGTAAAGTATGAATAAGGAAAGTTACTAACTGTGTGAACAAATAAAATATCAACTGATGGGAAATACAATTGCCCATACATTGAAACCAGGCATGGGCACCATTTTGCTTGAAGTTTCCACAATTGAATATAAGCTGTCTCATCTTGGAATCTCTAGGAAACAGGCATGGGCACCAATGCTTGATTAAGAATTGCCGTCAGAGGGATGTGCGACTGAAGTCAGGGGTAAGTGAGGCAAGGAGCAAGGTGGTGAGGACACCTTGGGAGATGCCAAGTATGGGTCAATTCCTTGTGCAAAACACAGCCTGTTTGCTGACCAGTCCTTTGGAGGGAGGAACGGAGAGGACTTGATCTAGGTCGCTGCCTCTTCCTCAGAATTCCCTTTGTCCAATGTTTGCTCCATCAGGAGCTAACTCTTCCCCACTCCTAGGCTGCCTCATCCGGTGTCTTTGGCAGTCCCTCAGAAGGCGAGATAGAGACTCAGTGCAATGTCAGGGTAATCAGCTCCATGCTGATGGGCATAGTTGAGCAAGCATGGAGGGCAGAGGGGATTCTGAGACCAAGAAAATTGGAGAAGGCATATAAAATGTGTCCAACATATAAAATTTTAGAATACAACAATTCAAATGAAAATTCCAAATTAAAAAAAACAACAACAACCCCACTTGTTAGAAGTCTAAACTTTGACCTAATTTTACCAAAAGCAGTTTATTTTTTCTCAAGTTTTCATAACAGACTTTTTATTCTGTTATTTGTTTGCCAAGGGCATAAATAACCCCATGTGTTGCTAACAGATAATACATTTGTCTTGGGAAGTAATAACTTAGAAAAATTCAATAGTGTTCTGATTTTAAAAAGTCATTACATACTTTTATTCATAATTATTTTTGAGGGGTAATATAGACAGATTTAATTATGTCCCTAATTGACCACTTCTCATCATTTTATCTGTACTATAAATTTTGGTGTTATTGCAAATGAGAGTTGAATTCCTACATTCCAGATCAATTTCCTCTACAGCCTTCCTAACCATTGTGATTTGTATCTTTACCCCATTATGAATGCTGATGAAAACAAAGAATATATGATTTATAAGGTCTTTTTCCAAGAGTGTTTTGGACTAAGACAAAGCACAGATTTTGTTTAAGCCTTTACTAAATTTTCATGGTTCAAAACACTCTGAAATATTACTGAGCCTGGATAAACCATTCCACACCGGAAAGGTGTGTTTGGTTGGTGGTTGCCTTGGAAATCAATGATTCAGAAATCTCACCATTCAAAATTATCCCTCACGCAGCCACCTGAAGGAACAGTGATGATGTAAGAAATCAAGTAAAATGAAGGATTTTTTAAACCTCCATGGCAAAAAAAAAGGTTCTTACAGCTACAATGACCTTGATGTAGGGCATTTTCTGGGGGATTGATGATCACTCTGGACAATCAACTTCCCCCAGATGACCATTAATCCCCAGGCAATGTCCCTGACGGCATCGCTCTTGCTTAATTCAATTATTTGTGGTTGGGGGGGGGGGCTCTCCTTTGTGAATATTTTACCTCGCAGCCAGGCTCCCTGGATTCCCTGTCTCCCCACTCAGTTCCCTGTCTCGGATGTAGACCAGTCAGGGTTTGCATTCATCTCACACACCCCGGACCGCATGTAACTCACACAGAGGAAAAGAATACATGCGTCCACAGATGCAGATACAGTCATGTGGACCTTCGTAGGGAGAGATTTATAAACAAATTCAAATAGACTATCCAATGGGCACATACACTGGGTCGTAAATCACTGCAGGTCATTTTATTTGGGTGTGTGTTTATATCCAAATGACACTACACCTGTGATCTTCACAAGGCAGAGTTTGAAAATCACAATTTAGATAAGGTTGCATTTTACTAGTTCAATAAACATTTATCGTGTTTTAATATAAGACTGGAATTTAAACATTAGAAGCTAAAAAAGGAAAAGGAAAAGGAAAGAAAACACTGCAAATGTGAATGGATGTGTGTGTGTGTGCATGTGTGTGTGTGTGTGTGTGTGTGTGTGTGTGTACCCAGGTGCTTGGGCCTGTAACTGTGATGGTTCATGACCATGTCCATTTAGACTTAGAGGCAGACATGCCCAGTAGCTAACACTCATGTTTTGTGGTCAGAGAGGTAAGATTCAAATCTCGACTCCATCCTGAGGCCAGCATACTTGGAATTCTCTCTCTCCCCGGTTGGGTACCTTGGGAAGACGACATACTTTCCCAACGTCCTTGGGAGGGTTACACATGAAGCCATCACAGCACTGGCTCTGGCGGTTGGTTCTCAGACATATTGTAGGGGACATATAATTCTCAAGGTGGATCTATATGGATGTGCAAATACACGGCTTGTTATAACCATGCGATTCCACTTGTAATGTTTGTTTCTGCTCAAGATGGTGTTCTAATAGTAAAGGAGTTTATTGAATTATAAAATTCTAGCCTCATTAAAATAATAACCAAATTGAAGCACTTTAAAATTAATTAGACATTTAAATGTAACATTTTGAAATTTATTAATTTTATTGTATTTTATACACATTGCCTGTACTTTATTTGTGTATAAATTTTATATCATCGAATTTTTATAAGCATGGCCATATTCCTGCACTCGGAGAACACAGACTCTCAGTAAGTATATAATTAGTAGATGAACTACCTTGTCTCTGAGTCCTAGCAATATTAAAACCCCATTTTAGGGTTTTCTTTCTCTCAGTGGTAACTTCCTCAGTAATGATATGCGTACATGAGCACACATTCCGAAGCAACTGATCTACTTCTTTATAGATCTATTTTGTTAAACAACTGATTTTCTATATCAGACACAAAGATAGGCTTTCCTGCAGAATTTCTGGAAGGAGGGTACTTCGCCTTGACCTCCCTGAGAGCCCATCTGTTTATTCCACAGTCCCCATCCATAAGGATAGCCTCTTTCTCCTCCTGAGAAGTGTGGCTGCCTCCATGCACATTAAACACTAAAACTAGTAATATCCAACACAATGATAAAGGCAAGGAATGCCTTTCCACTGAGATTTAAAATTTAGATATTTCAGGTGCACGAAATATCTCTATCAATACACACATCTTATAATAAGCGTGTAAAAGAAGACATTGTGGACATGACTATTTTTAAGTATCTATATTAAACACTATGGGAAATGGGTTAATGCAGATGTCTTTAAGTCATTGAATCTGGGCATCATTAGATGAGGTATAACCCAAGGACCATTTTGTGCCAACAGAATGACCCGAGTCTTCCCTCATTCGTCAAATCTGAACCTGCAGGTTATCTCCGTTCAGGTTCTGATATCCTAGGAAACAAAATGTTGCTTCTGTCTTTTTTTTTTTTTTATTGGATCTTGGTTTAAATCATTAAGGTTTTGTCCATACTGAGATATTTTCCCAATTTGAAGATGTTTTTTTAAAAAGAATTTATCTTCAAGAGTTTATTCATTTTATTTTTTAAGTTTTCATTTATTTATTTTGAAAGAGAGAGAGCATGTTTATGTGCATGCAAACAGATCGGTGGCAGAGAGAGAGAGAGAGAGAATTCCAAGCAGGACCTGCCCTATCAGCACAGAACCCGACACAGGGCTCTATCCTGCAGACAGTGAGCTAAAGTCAAGAGTTAGGTGCTTAACCAAGTGAGCCACCCAGGCGCCCCTATCATCAAGGTTTTAGATGGAGACGGTGCATTAATATATCAGCAAGTGGAGGGGCGCCTGGGTGGCTTAGTCGGTTAAGCGTCCGACTTTCGCTTAGGTCATGATCTCGCGGTTCGTGGGTTCGAGCCCCGCGTCGGGCTCTGTGCTGACCGCCGGCTCAGAGCCTGGAGCCTGTTTCAGTCTGTGACTCCCTCTCTCTCTGACCCTCCCCTGCTCACGCTGTCTCTCTCTCTCTCCTAAAAATAAATAAAACATTTAAAAAATATATCAGCAAGTGGAATATTAATCTGGGGAGGTTGGGATCCATCCTTCATCTTGACACACTGATGGGCTCTTTCCTCTTCCTTGAATTAGATCTGAGAAGGTAAATCGAACAGGAAACTTAGATGAGCACCTGCAAACGCTGCACGCACGAGCCTGTCTGGAACCTGGTAAACAAGGTTTGGCCGTGTCCCCTTTGGGGTCTCGGAACACCAGTGACATGTGAGTGCTTGTTTGGACGAATAATATCTGCGACGTCTTTCTTGAGTTCTCATCTCCAGTGTGGCATCGAAGGCGGCTCTCGCGTCGGTGTCTGAGGCTGCACGGTGGGAGGACTTGCTAATGTCATTTCCAGATTAAAGATAGGGTCCCTGATGAAGGAGGAAGGCGCCCCAGAGCCTGAGCTCCTAAACACTGCAGGGTTCTGGGGAGAGGGCTGCTCTCCTCTCCCGTGTACAAACTGAGTCCGCAGTTCCCGCCCCACAGGACAGAGCTTCTGCGGAGCTCTACCTGGGATTTTAGAGGAACCTAACGGGGTGGTGTCCATCCCATTGCAAAGCATAACTAATGCTTGTAGTATCTGATAGAAAAGTAGAATAACATTGACGAGAAGTATGTGAGTGACATCATGCTTAGATGGCAATTTTCACTTGAACTTGACAAACAAGAGACAAAGAATTCTCTGCTGGTTTGGGGGGGGATGTGGCGGGATTTGAAAGAACACAAAACACTGAAAGCAATTTTGAATATATTTGCTTCTAGTTTCACACATGCAAGATTTTAAAGTCTTAAATTCTCTCTTTTGTGGATAGCATGAGCATAAAATACTGTGTCAGGGTTTCCACTATAAATGTTATTTCTCAGGGATTTATAACGTTTGCCATAAAACGTGGCCCCAGGCATTAACTATCTTTTCTCAACACAGAGACTGACATTTTTATGTGTGACTTTTCATACACATGCTGAGGGGAAGCCAGCAGTGGAGCTGATTCTAGGCCACATGTAATTACGGAGAGCATACTGGTACTGTGCATTGAGATGTATACCTGAATCACATTTACTGCAAGTTGAGAGCATTCATAAAACAGCAGTTAATTAGTTGGTAATAGGGTCTAATCACATTTTATTTAAAAACACTCCTACGAGCCCTACATTGGTCTGGGTGTTACTTTTATTTTGAGAGATACGAGCCCTCCTTTAGAAATCTATCTCCCTCTTTCCCTTTCTCTCTTTACTTCACACGGGACTTAGTTCATTATGCACAAAAGTGCTCTGTGGCATTACTGGTTTATGAGAAAGGAAAATGTAGGCATCCCGTGCTTCCCTATGAGAAATGAACATTGACTTTCTCTGAAGAAAATATAAATGGATTGACTTAATTGGACTTCGGGCATCGGTGCAATTAATAATAGATTGTGTCATAGTGAGGGCTTTGTTTGTATTTAAAGCAATAAATTACAAGTATTAAATGTATATTTATTTCAAGTTAAACTCATTTCTAATTGACATGTTACTTAGCCCAAGGCTTTTAAGATCTTTTAGTATAATTAAATTAATAGAAAGCTATAGATCACAGTACGATAAACAAACAGCTGAGACTTTAATATGACAGATATACAGAACAGGCTGTGTAAGTAGATCATTATTATCGGTTTAGGTTCAGCAAAAAAATACCACCAGAATGAAAAGCAAAGAAGCAGAGAAGCTGTGGCTGACGCAGGTGACAGCCTTGCCCGTAACCTGACTGGCCAGCATCAGAAGTCCCAGGCTGGAGAGAAGCCTCATTATGAAAATTTCTTGGTGGGATCGATGCTTTATACCAGGAGCTCTTAAAGCCTCACATCAAACACTTAAAGGATATGATGATCACCCCAGGCTTTGAGTAGTCAAACAGCATGAGAATGTTTCGTGTATGACGTGCAGAAATAGCCGGATCCAGTTCCTATTATGTTCAAAATCTTCATTTTTACATATAGTCCTTAGTGCAAAATGCACAGCGTAAATACTATTGGCCAAGAGTAATGTCGGCTTCAAGTTTTATCATTTCATCCCTTCAAAGGACTCAACATTTTTCATAAAGGTTCACTTGCCTTGGTTTGTTTTTGTTTTTGACCCTGTGCTGAAGAGACAACTACAGCCTTCTCTAATCTGAAGAAACATTGAGAATGAGGCCATGACTACATCCAGAACTGTTTTATTTCAAATCAGAATGGTTTATTGTTGCCCGCAACGTGGACACTGGCGTGTTTTCTTGACCCGGAGCTAATGCATCCGTGCATGGGTCCTGACGCCACGTGACCAGGCTCCTGCTATCCTGACATTTGTCATGTCCTGTGTCTCTTTTGCACACCTGGCTGGGTACTTCACAACAATGGGAGGCTTCTTATGAATCATTGCGTTCCCAACGCTCATATTGCCTGACGCAGAGTGATGTGTGATCAACACCTGTCTCATGAAGGAATACGTTGTTCTTCTGGCATTTCTTATTAGGAAAATGTTGCTTCGGGGCGCCTGGGTGGCTTGGTCGGTTGAGCGTCCGACTTTCGCTTAGGTCCTGATCTCGCGGTTCGTGGGTTCGAGCCCCGCGTCGGGCTCTGTGCTGACTGCCAGCTCAGAGCCTGGAGCCTGTTTCAGTCTGTGACTCTCTCTCTCTGACCCTCCCCTGCTCACGCTGTCTCTCTCTCTCTCTCCTAGAAATAAAACATTAAAAAAAAATTTAAAAAAAAAAAAAAAAAAGGAAAATGTTGCTGCATCATGGAACAGGTAAAGCCTGGGGAGGAGCAAGGACTTCTTCAAGATAAAGCATTATCTCCACATGGCCATTGATCCTTCTTTGCAAAATTCTATTGTTGGGGTTTCTAAATGGGTTAGTTACTTCTTGAAAGCAATCAAATGCATAGACCCAAAAAGCTAAAACAGGAGGTGGACCTGTCAAGACTGAACTTGAATGAACTTGAATGAAGTCAATGCTTATTTACACTTTTGAGTTTATGGATATCACCATTTTTGTTCCCCAAGTATTGCATAGACTGTGTTTTATGGAGTAAACTACGTCGAGTTTTGTTGCTCTTGGTTTTGATAGGCTAGATGTCTCTCTAAATGTTCGGGCATAATTTATAACCATAATTAGGTTTTTACTTATTTGGTGTCTGGGAGAAGATTCTAGACAAAGAGTTGCTCAACCCACCATCTCCCTATGTTACATGTCCAGTGTGGGATTTTCTATACCATTGTGACTTCCTCTTCTTGTTTTTTTCCTTGAGTAAGCCCTTTATTTTGGAATAGTTTTAGAGTTACAGGAAAGTTGTGGGGATGGTATAGAGAGCCCCCTGCACATGCGCCCAGTTCCCCCAGTGTCGACACTGTACTTCATCGTGGGACACTGGTCAATACTGAGGAGCTGCCAGCAATACTGTCCTCTAAATTAAACTTCAGAATGTGTTCAGATGTCACTGATTTGCCACTAATGTCCCTTTGTTACTCCAGTATCCTATCCAGGACCATGTTGCGCAAGAAGGTGCTGAAGGCTGTGCTTCACTCTTCAGAATGTTGGGAGAGATGATCTCTGGTACTTTTTGGACAAATCGTGGGTGCCTCCCACTCTGCCTGGCTTCTTGTTTTGATTATTAGCCATGTAGAGGGGGGCAGGAGGGGCCCATCTGGGTGTTCTTAGAGTACCTACTCCAATAATCTGGGTTCTTCCACTGAAATCTAATAAGGCCATTGTGATGGGCCAATTAATAGGGATGCTGCCTCAAACAGGTTTTCTAACTTTGTAGCAGCGCACAAAGAAAACTCATCCAGAAACAGCATAAATGATTCTAATCAATATATTTGTAAGAGGCCATAAGACTCCTGCCTTGAGTCTAATATAGACTTAGATTTGTTTTCTTTTATGCTCTGTCTCAGTGGAAAAGACCAAAGGTGCCAAAGGTGCAGCACGTCTTAGCTGGAAATGCTTCTCACCAGGAGGAGTCAATGAAGCACATCACTATTGGTTTAAGACAATCTGAGGTTTCGTACGATAGAACAAATAGAGAGTACTTAAGGAAAACACACTTTATTAAAAGTTTTGTACAAGGGGAGTATTTCCATATTCCCGAGTTACCGACTTTCATAACACAAATAATTAGGGGCACTTGGGTGGCTCAGTCGGTTGAGCGTCCGAGTCATGCATGAGCATCTCAAGTCATGATCTTCATGATCTTGTGCTTGGTGGGTTCGAGCCCAGTGTCAGCTCTGTGCTCACAGCTCAGAGCCTAGAACCTACTTTGAATTCTGTGCCTCCCTCTCTCTCTCCCCCTTCCCGTCTCTCTCTCTCTCTCTCTCTCTCTTTAATAAATAAACATTAACACAAATAATTTTTAAAACTTAGGTATGTGTTTACTAAGGTCTATATCATTTCCGGAGATAGAGTCTTCAGTGTGACGTTGTTACGTCTAGGCACCTGTGATGAGGACAGTCACCGCATACTGGCCCTGACTCAGTCAATGCAGATCCTCACTTAGTGGGGAGACAGTGGGCTCGAAGTGCTAGGCATATACGGTTCTAATGGAATGAGCCATTAAAATTTAACTAAGAATATAGGGCACAATCTTAGCTTCTAAAGCCTTACTCAACAATCAGAAAGTATACAATTTACCTCTAAGACTTTTGAAAGAAATATAGAAAAATTGATGTGAAAGACTGTCAGATCCATCAGTTATGTCTATGTATATGTTTGAATCTATTATTTCCTTGGTCTATTTAATTTTGTGCCTAAGGGCTTTGAAACCATCTATTCTAGAGAATAAGGCCTTTATCTGGGAGTTAAATAGGTCATTTAAAGTTATTATTATTCTGCACATTGATTCTAAATCCAATAATCTCTGGTAAAACCCTTAAAATACATTTCTAAGTCCATTCGCTTAATTAGGAATTAAAACACACAAAAGAAAAGTTTAATGCCTACAATTATACTACCTACTGAATGCTATAATTTTTTAGTTATACCTCAGTTGAAATTTCAAAATTGCTAAATGCTGTAATTTTTTTATTTTAAAAAACTTTTAATATTTTTGAAAAGGTGGGGGAGGGGTACAGAGAGGGAGGAAGAATTCCAAGCAGGCTCCACACAGCCAGCGCAGAGCCCAAAGGAGGGCTTGATCTCACCAACCACAAGATCATGGCCTGAGCCGAAATCAAGAGTCAGATGTTCAACTGACTGAGTCACCCCGTTGTCTCTATTTTTATTTCTTTTTTATTTTATTTTAATTGATAAATTTAAATGTTCCCAACTACTGGTAAAATTAAACTGGGGCAGCCACAATGGAAAACTGTATGAAGGTTCCTCCAAAAATTAAAAATAGATTTGCTGTATGATCCAGCAATCACACTCCCAGGTATATATCTAGAAGAAACGAGACCAGGATGTGAAAGAGATATCAACATGGCTGTGTTCATTACAGCATTGTTTACAATAGCCAAAAATGGGAACAACCTGAGTGTTTCTCAGTGAATGAAAAGGTGACGAAGATGTGATCCACACAACCACACTTGCACACACACATATACACATACAATGGAATATAACCCAACCATGAGGAAGAGGGAAATCCTGTCATTTGCAACCACATAGATGGACCTGGAAGGCATCATTCTGATGAAGAAAAATACCATATGAGACTCTTAAATGCAGAGAACAAACTGAGGGTTGCTGGAGGGGAAGCGGGTGGGGAACAGGCTAAATGGGTGATGGATATTAAGGGCGGCACTTGTAGGAATGTGTACTGAGTGTCATATGTAAGTGATGAATCACTAAATTCTACTCTTGAAACAAATACTACACTATATGTTAATTAACTTTAAATAAATTAATTTTCAACATAAAAATATTGTATGATCTCACATATATGTGGAAACTTAAAGAAAGTTAAACCCGTAGGAACAGAGAGTAGAAAAGTGGCTTCCAGAGACTGCGGAGCAGGAGAATAGGGAGAGGTTGGTAAAAGGTTACAACTGCTTTCAGCTCTAAGATGACTACGTTCCGAGGAGCTAACGGTGGACGTGGTGCCTGGAGTTTATAAAATCGTAGTGTATAACTGAAATTTGTTAAGAGGGTGGTAGAACTTAAATGTTCTCACCAAGGGAAACTAAAAGGTAAATGCGTAAGGTGACTGATGTGTTAATCAATTAGATGACGCAGATCCTTTCAAAATGTGTACATGTATCAAATTACCGTGACTTACATTTCAAATACAATTTTATATGCCAGTTATACCTCAGTAAAGCTAAAATTATAAAAATTAAAAAACGTGCCTAAATCAATGTGATTATAGATCTTCTGCCCAATATTTACCACATGATGTAGTTATAAGCCCTTGGTGAGGGTGCTTTACATGAGGCATGGCTTTGGGTTGATGATTCCTCACAATGCGGAAGTTACAATCAACGATGACACATTTAAGTTGTTTGTATTTAAGAAAAGCAAAGTAGCATCCTCCAGCTTTGACCTGCTCCGTAGCATGGGAACACTACGATGGTCAATCTAAGGCGAGATTCAAGGGTGATTCAACTGTTGTAAGATTGTAATCAAAAGTGAAGCACAGCTAGACTTCAGCCAGGAAAGCCCATTCAGGCACTGCCATAGACTTGCCTTGGGTTCTGGACAAATCAGTGGCTGGGAGTTTGGGATTGAAATAAGTGGTTTATAAAGACTGCTTCTTAAATTTCCTTTTCGGTCAAAGATGCCATCTGGAAGGCTGCCTAAATGGATGGTTGGAAGCCATGGACATTAGGCCTTTTCAATGAGAACCATATGTGACCCAAACTGTCAATAAAAGTACAGAAAAAATATGTGAATGAATTTTGTGTCCAATGAACTGATTGTCTCCTTTATGGAACCTGTGGTTAGCCTCAGTTGGGTTCTTAACATTGTTGGGTTGGTGCTTAATTCTGTAATATTCTAAAGATCACCATGAAACGCCATGAGAGAATGAAGCCATCAACCTCTCCAATATGTTACCAAGCATATAATAAAATTCTTTGCCTTCTCACTCAACTTTATCAAACCAAAAGGCTACAATGTGTCCAGAGGCATTATAATGTTGTTGCTTTTCTTTGTGTTAATTTGTAAACTAAACATTAAACTGCTATTTGTTAAACTCTTTAAGGATATTAAATATATAGCTAAAACCGGTTTGAATCAGACAAGACACTTAGGATGAGTTTTATACTTTTTCTTAAACAAAAAAATTGGATTTTCACTCATTATTTCCATGAGTATAAGCAACAAATGTGACATAATATTTTTTAAGGCTTTGATTGTGGAATAAGTATAAATTTAGAAAAAAATGGCAAAGATAGTACAAAGAATCTCTGTGTACCATTCACTCAGATTCTTTCAACGTTGACTTATCAGGTAACAATGTTAGATCTGTCAAAACTAAGCAAATAGTATTTATACAATACTGCTAATTAACAATTGAATTTTAATTTACCAGGATTTTTTTTTTTTTAGTAATTCTATTTCTTGTTCCAAAATCCAATCTGGGATCACATGCTGCCTTATTCAGCATGTCTCATCTGATGTGTGGTACTTTCTCAGTCTTCTCTTGACGTCCTGGCCTTGAGAGTTTGAAACCTACTGAAGATTACACTGTAGCACGTCCCTCAGTTTGGGCCTGTCTGAAGTTTTCTTATCATTAGAGTAGAGCTGTCAATTTGGGGGAAGAAGACCATAAAGCTGAGGTACCTCCCACCTGGGGTTTCGTGGTGGCCACAAGGCATCACAGGTTGCGTCCATCTTGACCCCCTGGTTCAGATGACGTTGCCAGGTTTCTCCACTGCAAGTTACCATTATTCTCTTTCCAGATTCCTATGTGGAAGAAATTCAGTGAGTCTGGTCCACACTCAAGGGGAGGGGGATCAAGTCCACCATCTAGAGAAGGTGTATTTGGAATTCTTCTCTAAGAAACATTTGTGGTGTACTGTTTTGAAAAGAATTAACACCATTTTATGTAAGAAAGGCTTTGATGATCTGTCACCAGCTACTGCGGCACGCACTAAGCTCTTATAACGCCTTCTAGATGTCCTCCTTGCCACGCTGATAACTAAACAGGAAAGCCAGCCAATGACAAATCTTCCAGAGATAGACTTATGATTTCTTCATTTTTTTCCCTACAGTGTATGTTGTCAATATAAACCAAGATGGATGACTAGAAACATCATTTCTGGGAGAAACACGAGCAACATGAAAATGCCATTGTGGTGGGGAACAGCCTAGCGTAGGATGAGGCTCCACATTCGTTAACTGGAACAGCCTATTGTTTAGTTGATTCCATTACAGTGATTCTACAAACAAACCCCTTAGTCTTGAGAACTTTTCTCTGGGAAAAAGTGGTACCTTTGAAGCTACAGGTTAAGCATCTAATGTTGACAAATGATATGAAACCACAAGGTTTTTAAATTCAGAGTCAGAACAAACACTACCATATGTTGTAACTTGATCCAATATTGCCTTAAATCTCTACTGGTCTTTTGAGAGCACTACATTTTATGAGTTATCTCTATGAAACAATAACTGATTTTAAACGAAGCCAGGATAAAGTATGGTATTGCCTCGCATATCGATTGCTGCAGAACAGATGATCATGAAACTTAGCAACTTAGAACCACCCACGTCCATGTTGTAGAGTTCTGCAGGGCAAGAACCCGGACGTGCTTCATCTGGGTCACCCTCTGCAGTGTGCAGGCAAGGTGCTGGCCAGGGCTCAAGGCTCCTCTGGAATCAATGGGGGAAGGGTCTGCTGCCAAGCTGATTTTCACCATGGTTGGCCATACTGGTTGTCTTCTGAGTTGTTTGAGGACACAAGTGTAAGCTCCCAGTTTGCCCTTGGCCAGAGGCCAATCTCACTTCCACGCCATTTAGGTCCCCTCAGCGTGCCAGCTTCCCCAAACCAGCACGAGAGGGTGTCTGCAGAAAAGGTGCATGTCACAATACGTGTAGCCCAGTCGCCAAAAATAAAAATCCTCTTGATACTGACATAGTCTGTTTAGAAACAGTGTGGAAGAGCCATCTTCTCTCAGTCAGATGAGATCGCAGAAGTCTGTGACTATCAGGAGACAGGGATCACGGAGGAACACTTCAGAAGCTGCCTGCAACATGTGGATTTGTAAGAAATGTGTTGTATGATTCATTAGTTACCAAATTATATGTTACAGTTATGAGTAGCTCTTGTTCTACATAAACTGGGTATTTAGATGAAACTTACACATTTAATAAAGAAGAGTGGTACATTTATTGAGGATTCTTGGGGTTGCTATTCATTAATTATTATGGAGGAAGTCTACTACAAATGCGTACAACAGTACCCTTGTTTCATTAGACATCCTAAGAAGGCCTTTGAAGAAAGAAGAAAGCAACCTTCAGAAGTTTCAGCTGTAGGGGTGCCTGGGTGATTCAGCATCTGTTGAACATCTGACTCTTCATTTCAGCTCAGGTCATGGTCTCATGGTTCATGAGTTCTAGCCCCACATCTGTCTCTGCACTGACAGCCTGGGGCCTGCTTGGGATGCTCTCTCATCCTCTCTGTCTCTGCCTCTCCCCTTCTCCTTTATTGTTTCTCTCTCAAAATAAATGAAGGTTAAAAAAAGAAGTTTCAGTTGTACAATCCTAGGTAATTCAGCCATGTTAGAAATACCTATCACCCAATAAAGAAAAGGACGAGAAATAAAGGGTCTAATTGAAAAGGTGGGGGTGGGGAGATTAGGGAAAAGGCACCTGAGCATTTGGGAAAAGTGGCAAAGGACTAGACCTTTTCATAGAGAAAACAAACTGATCATCAGTAATTCACCAGCATCCCAGGACTGCCTGCAGGTGCTCCGAGATCCCCCTCTGGGTAAAAACAGGATTTCTCCTCTTGGGCCCTGAAATTCGGTAAGACGTATTCCATGTTTCTTCCACTGAAGCTCTATTTTCTGAGACATTAGTGTCCGCATGTAACAAAGAGAAAGGCTGCATCCTAGGTGTCTGCCTCTCAGCTTCTGAGCCTACCTGCCATGGACAATCTATTAAAGTCTCAAGAGAAAGAAGATATTGAAGGAGGCTGGCTGAGAAGGTGAGATGCCACTATCCTAGGAATATTCTAGAACGTAATCTTGGTTTAAGTCGATCTGGCACAGCTGATTCCTTTGATTATATCATACCAGCCCTTAAGAAACAATATCCTCTGCTGAACTTTGCTTTGCAGGGAGATCCTGGCCCCTCTCATGAGATGGGAGTAGACAGAGGTCTCAAAATTTCCTCACCGTGTTGACTTGGAGGATGTGGTCAAGACAGTTGAACATGACATCATCCTGGGCTCTCATCCTAACGACCTTTAGGAAATCTTGACTTAGAATCAGAATTAGTCCTGGGCCTCCTTAGCACTTGTGTTTACTGCCCTTTGTTTTCTACTGTGCAAGCACTGTGAAGAGACCGACTAGGCTTTTCTTACCCTGTTGACTATTAAAAACATCAGAATACATCTGTGCCTGTTCCCTTGCAAGTATATAGATATTTACAGCACGCATTTTTATATTCTCTTTCCTTTTAACTCCTAAATGTACCATTTTCTAGTTTAGTTTCCTTCTATTTTATATAAATTCCTTTGTACTGTAGAGTACTGTGCTTTTATGAACCATGTTAATGCCTTTCGGCAGTCTGTTGAGAAAAAAACATTACTTAATTTTAATTTTCAAGTCAGCAGATCCCCAGCTGGGGTTTACAAGATGATACAGTGAGCATATAAAGAAAATATCAATTTAAATTTATTTTCATATAACATATTATGTCCATATTATTTATAAAACTAAAAATGCACCTAGTCTTTAGAATTGGAACCCTTACTCGGGCACCTGGGGGGCTCAGTTCATTAAGCGTTTGACTCTTGGTTTTGGCTCAGGTCATGATCTCACAGTTCCTGGGTTCAAGCCTTACATAAGGCTCTGTGCTAACAGCCTGATTCTGTCTCCCTCTCTCTCTGTCCCTCCCCTGCTCACTCACTCTCTTTCTCAAAAATAAATAAATAAACATTTTTAAAATTTAGAATCGAAACCCTTACCAAACCTTGGAATACAGAACACTCATTCTACGTATAGTATGTAGAGAGTGTAACCATATAGTAAATCAAAGACGACCTGTACGTGCAGATGGAGTGAGCTGAATACATCTTAAAAAAAAAAAAAAAAAAAAAAAAAAACTATTAAAAATACAGACCTTCTTGTGCTGTTTTTGGATTTCAAAGATTGAAAGTTACTAGAAACATCCATTTAGGGGCACTTGACTGGCTGTGTCAGTTGAGCATTGACTTCGGCTCAGGTCATGATCTCACAGTCCATGAGTTTGAGACCTGAGTCGGGTTTCTATACCGGCAGCTGGGAGCCTGGAGCCTGCTTCAGATTCTATGTCTTCCTCTCTCTCTTCCGCTACCCTAATCATACTCTGTTTCTCTCTCTCTTTCAAAAATGAATAAATATTTTAAAAAATCCATTTAACGAAATAAAGTAAACTGCTCATGGTATGCTCTGTCTCCAGACTTGCCCGTAGTAGGAAATGGAAAGAAAACATGAAGGAAGACCATATTCAGAGTGTGAAAGTAAACACTACAGGTTTATATTCTATCAAGAGTGAAGGCAAGAGAAATACATTTTGAGACATGAGAAACTTCAGAACATATGTCTCTTGATTAATCTTGCAAAAAGTTTCTTGGTCTTCCCGATTTTAAGAACCCGATTAACAATTCTTCTATGTTATCTTCAGCTCCTATCTATTCTCCATCAGAGATGAAGGCATGGTCCCAAATTACAGTTCACATACACTCCTGCTTCTTCCTTCTGTGTCAGTGCGCAAACTCCAAGTTAAGTCTCCAGTTCCACACTCACCCTGCAAGTCCTTCGTCACGGGAAGTGCTGGGCAAATTAAGATATGCCAATCTAATTAAGAAGGCCAATCTGATGAGGCCTTCATGCAAAGCAGGGGTGAGGAGACAGTGCACCATGACTTGGGCTGCCTCAGGAGCACAAAGGAAAACCACACTGAGGTGCCCCTACACACTCCCAGGAAGGCTAAAATGAGAAAGACTTGGCCACACCAGATGTAAGAATGTCAAATAGTACCACTAAGTTAGAAAACAGTTTGGTAGTTCATTAATAAGGAAGTAACACCTCTCATGTAGCCAGCCATTCCACTCCCAGCTGTGTAACCACAGAAAAAGGCAATCTAGCCTACGCACAATTCTACGTGCACATGAGAGTTCCTAGCTGTTTTATTCGTGAGAGCCAAAAAAAACAAAACAAAACAAAAAAGAAATACGGAAGTAAGTTGGATGTCCATCAAAAAGTGCATACATAACCTCTGGTATATCCACATAGTGGAAAACTATTCAGCACGATAGAAATGAACAAATCATTACATAAAGAATATGGGTAGTTAGTTATTTCAAAATAACTCTGCTGAGTGAACAGACCCAGAAAAAAGGGCAAACACTGCATGATTCCATCGAGAAAACCTCAGAGAATGGAAACTGATTCCCGTTGACAGAAAGGTGATTAGAGGCTGCTCTGGAGGGATGTGGAGGGGACAGAAAGAAGGAATAAGTGGGAGCCAGGAAACTTGAGGACCCCTGGATACGTTCGCTATTTTGATTCTGGTGATGATTTCATGGGTGTATCCATATGTCAAAACATTTCAAACTGTGTATTTTAAATATATGTATTTTATTGCATGTCAATTACACCTAGATAAAGATTTTTTTTTAAAGAAAAACCTGTACAGCCTATATTTTCTAACCACCATGTAAAATGGTTAGAATTTCAAAACAAAGCATTAACATGTTAAATGGCGGAGAAATGAAACGCTGTCAAGAAATTATGGTCAGAACAAGACACTAGACCAGATCACTGAAAAGTGAATTATTTCAGACTTTCAAACGAAATAGGCAGTAGGTTCCCCATCTACTTATCCACCTTCAGAACATCAATAAATAGACTACACGCTGTCTGATCCCAATGTTTGGAAGCCAGTGAAACAAGGCAAGGCCAGTAAAGAAGAGCAGTCAGGTACACTTGGGTGGTTTGGTTAGTTAAGCGTCTGACTCTTGATATTGCCTCAGATCATGATCTCCCAGTTTGTGAGTTCAAGCCCCACATCAGGCTCTGTGCTGATGGTGTGGAGACTGCTTGGGTTCTGTCTCTCCTTCTCTCTGCCCCTCCCATGTTTGTGCACACATTCTGTCTCTCATGTTCTCTCTCAAAATAAATATATAAATATAAAAAAAAAAAGAAAAAGGAAAAACAACCAGTCACAGTTAAGAATGGAGAAGCAGAAACTAGATACAATACTATTAGGTCAAAGATAGCAACATACTCTGTTTTTCAGATTAGCTGTTTATTCTGAGAGCGAGAGAGAAAGAGAGAGAATGCACATGAGGGAGGGGCAGAAGGAGCGAGAGACAGAATCCCAAGCAGGCTCTGTGCTGTCGGCTTGGAGCCCAATGCCCGGCTCTGTCTCCCAAATCATGAGATCATGACCTGAGCCAAAATCAAGAGTGAGATGCTTAATTTACTGAGCCACGCAAGTACCTTGCAATGTACTCTATGTAAACAGTCTCAAAAACAACCATTACAGAAATACATACAGCTATTTCCTTCAGAAATGAAAACACAGTTTACTTCAAACAGCGACCAATTCATGTTAACACACAAGTAGATTAAATGAGAATGATTACCAGGATCACAAAGTCATGAGATTTAACACCCAGAAATGTAACTTCCACTACGGCTTCAAAATCAAAGTCAATCTCTTAGTACAATACAATACACAGAGAATAATAATTTAAAATATGTTAAGGAATATTTTTCTTTTTTTTTAATATTTTTTTATTTATTTCTAGGAGAGAGAGAGACAGCGTGAGCAGGGGAGGGTCAGAGAGAGCGAGACACAGACTGAAACAGGCTCCAGGCTCTGAGCTGGCAGTCAGCACCGAGCCCGACGCGGGGCTCGAACCCACGGACCGCGAGATCATGACCCAAGTGAAAGTCGGACGCTTAACCGACTAAGCCACCCAGGCGCCCAAAGGAATATTTTTCTTAAACCAAGAGCTGTTAGATACTTAAGGATAAATGCTTCAGGCATTCCTACTCCTAAGATTATTTAATACAATCTTGAACGTTTCACTTTATACTCTGAGCAAACTTTAGAAAATAAGTTACAAATGGTACTCATAAAATTAAATTATTATTTACAAGTAATTTAAGCGTCTATTTGAAAAATTCAAGAGGATCAAGTAGGCAAGATTAAGATCCATGGCTACAAGATAACTATTTAATATTATGTATAAAAAAAATCCATTCACAGTAGCAGCAAAAGTATATACTACTTAGAAACCAACTTAACCACAAAAGTGAAGGACCTTTGGAAACACGATTGGACTACTCAAATATTACAGAAAAGTAGATGAATCCAAACACGGAGAAGCTAATTTCCTGATTACAAAAACAAACAAACAAACAAACACCAGACACAGAAACAAAAAAACTCTAAGATTTCTAAATTTCAGTTATTCACAAATTAATCTTCAATGTAATCCAAACATAGTAAAATGAGGACTAGGAGTTTACATGGAACAAGTCAAGGAAGGTAGTCACATAGCTTTTTCTGCAGGAGAGCTGGCTAATAATACAGACGACAGTGGCTTCTTTTGGTATTCCCCACCCCCACCCCCAGAGTAGCACCTGAATCAGAGGAATTAGGGGACATTGTATAAAATATCTCTGGGACAGGTAGTGCTTCATTTTCAACTGTTGTAAAAAGAATAGGTTCTGACATACTCTTTTTTGAAGCCAGTCTAACATAAATCTCATAGACTGTGCTTTCTTATAAATATAGACCTGAAAATACCAGTAACATATTAGTAAGTTAAACACAAACACAATATGAACGACGAAAGGATATTCCAGGAAAATATTTCACTCTCCTAATGGTTTCGGTGGATTAAAGTTGCTTGGCCGTGCTAAGAGATGAAAGAAGATATTTAATAAACCATAGAACTTATTTCTGATAATGAAAAAGACTAGAAGCAGAAAGAATCTTTTATTACATGAAAAGGTGGACACACTAGAATTCAGGATGTAAGATCACCATTAACAAGGAAACACTAGTGAAATTTGAATTTCTGTGAACAGCAAGAAAACAAAGCCCACTTCCAGCCTGCATGGGGGGGAGGGAGGGCTTTGTCAACACAGCGCAACAAAGGAAAGACAGCACCTGTGTGAGCGCAGGAAGGTCATCATCTCAGTCAGATGGCTCCTTGGAATTCCGCAGAAGCTCCTCAAGAGCGTTTAGAAATTGGAGAGCGGATGGGGCGCCTGGGTGGCTTAGTCGGTTGGTCGTCCGACTTTCACTTAGGTCATGATCTCGCGGTTCGTGGGTTCGGGCCCCGCGTCGGGCTCTGTGCTGATGGCCAGCTCGGAGCCTGGAGCCTGTTTCAGTCTGTGACTCCCTCTCTCTCTGACCCTCCCCTGCTCACGCTGTCTCTGTCTCTGTCTCTCTCTCTCCTAGAAATAAATTAAAAAAACATTAAAAAAAAAAAAGAAAGAAAGAAATTGGAGAGCGGAGCCACCTGTCTGCCATCAGGATCCACAAACAGGGTCCGGAGACTCCCGGAACCGGCGCCTGGGCCAGGTGAAGTCCTTGCACAGCCGAAAATAATAAGCGGATCAAGGGGAAAAAATAACTAGAAAGCATGGACAGGAAGAAAGAGGGAAGGAGCCGCGTCGGGGGAGGGAAGGCAGAGAATTTTAAGACGGGAGCTGTAGGAAACGCCGCCAGATGTGGAGGGAGGTTCTCAGGGAGGCCTGAGGAAGACCGCCCCGCAGCCCGGGTCGCAGGGGCTGCAGCAGGGCGCTGGCCCACCCGTGGGCGCTGCCAGCTGGCGTCCCCATCTGCGTGGCCGCGGCAGGCCCACGCTCAGGTAGGCTGACAGCCCCCCGCCCTCTCACAGACACAGTCTAAGGACACCTTTCTGGGCGTGTGCCTCACAGTGCATCCGGGCTTGCACACAACGACTATGTTCCAGTCTGACAAAAAGGGTAATTTTCCAGACAGATATGAAGGATCCCAAATGCCACCTGCGGGCGGTAGTCTGAGCTGCGCACTGCGGCAGGGGTGCCTGCGAGGAGCTCCCTCTGCACTGCTGCTCGGAGGGCCCGGCCACATGGAGGCCTTCGAGGAGCCCAGGAGGGAAGGCATCCTGTCCCGGGGGCTCCGGGTGGGTCCCCGTCCCCGAGCCACTGAGCCTGGAGACAGAAGTCATGTCAGGCCATGGGCAGAGGCCCAGGGGATTAAAGGCCTCTCTGCCCACATGGTGCAGGGCAGGTGCAGGTGAAAGGGAAAGTAGGTGCTCAGGGGACAGGGCTGTGGGCGGGGGCGTCGTGGGGACACTGCGGCCGGTGGGAAGGGCAAGCAGGGAGGGCCCTGCCGGAGACAGGCCGTGAGGGGCTGGGCCAGCTCCTCCCCCACACCCGGTCGCAGGCCCTTCTGCACCTGGAGGAGAGCGCAGGGTCCCGCGGTGTCCAGGGCTCGAGTCCTGCCGCCTCCGGCCTCAGCCACCTGCCTGATGCTTTGCTCCGCGTGTAGTGCAGGTGACCTCAGCTGTGTCACTTTGTGCCCGTGGAAGATCGCTCCGGAAGATTCTGCGAAAGTGTAATTCTATAAGGTCCTATCCAGTGCTGTAGGAAAGCTGAATACCTCCTTTGTCCACAGGGGAAGGCGAGGGCCAAAGTAGAGTCCTTTATTTCTGCAGAGAACACGAGTCTTTGAGACATTTCTAAGAAGCACATAAAGGAAAAATACACTTGGTAGTGCCATGAGTTCATGCCTCCGGTTTTGGGAAACCAATTATTGAATGTAAACAAACTAAAGCCTTTCAGAGACTATTGAAAAACCAGCAAAAAACTTTTCCGATTGCCTTCCAAAAATATCTAAATTATTCTTCAAACAATAGACTCAACATTATAAGTTTGATCATATTTTGCTTTTTTATAAAAAAATTCCATTAATATGATTATAGGCTTTCCTGACTCTTTGAACCAGGAGTAAGTACATTTTTGCTCCCTGAATGCAAATGCAATCATTAATTTCAACTAAAATTTATACCACATGGAAACGCAGGGCAATCCAATTCCCTGCGGAAGCAAGACGCTGCCGGCAGGAAGAATTAGAAATCTCTGACCTAAGGCACCTTTAAAAATGTTATTTATTTACACGGGGATTTCACCGGCCTTATAATTGTTTATAAACCCCTGACAGGGAAGGAAGCTCTCTTCTGTAACAGACAGGATTTTGACCCCCTTGTGATGAGATAAATGTCTCTGAGAGTCACCTTCATGGGTTCTAGAACATCCATGGACACATCAGGAGCAGCTGTTGCCGGACAAGCAGTCTGGGCTTCTGTCACCTTCCAGGAAATGGATCGAGAGGGAATTCTGGGCCTTGGAGGTGCCCCTCTGCTCCGGTGGAGACCGGCTCAGAGGTCACTCAGCATCCCACGCACATGAGTCTTTCCATTTGCTCTGCAGAGGTCTGGACTCTGTCCGGTGGGTTGCGGCAAGGCAATCATTGGGTCTCTATTACCTTGTTCTTGTCCTTCAAGGGCACAGTGTGGTTCGGCGGGAGCTGAGTCAGAGACCCGTGGAGAGGGCAAGCCTGTGCCTTGAGGGGCTCTGAGAAGGAGATAATAGTCAAGGCCTCCAGAGGGCTAGAAGCTATTTTTAGAAGGAGTAACATGAGTCCCTGGAATTATAGAAAGAGTGGATTTTCATCAAAAGGACACATGGAGGGCAGCCATCTTGATTTCCAAGAGCCACTCGCTGCCAGAGGTTTGGGCTGCATTGCTTGAGACAGAAAGATGATCCTACCTTCTGTCTGGAAAGGATGCTACCTGCTGGCGGAGAGCGGCCAAGGAGTCTGAGCCCTCTGTTGTCCTGGATTGCCCGGACACTGGGTGGGCAAATGTGAGGAAGAGAGCTATGAAAAAAAGGGTCAGGGGGCACCTGGGTGGCTTAGCCGGTTAAGCGTCCGACTTTCGCTTGGGTCATGATCTCGCAGTTTGTGGGTTTGAGCCCCGCATCCGGCTCTGTGCTGACTGCCAGCTCAGAGCCTGGAGCCTGTTTCAGTCTGTGACTCCCTCTCTCTCGGACCCTCCCCTGCTCACGCTCTCTCTCTCTCTCCTAGAAATAAATAAAACATTAAAAAAAAAAAGGGTCAGAAGTGCTCTAATTACCTCTTGACCTTCCTTCCCCGGACCTTCTCTGAAAAGGACAGCCCACGGCCCACAGGAAACGATCATCTCATCTAATGTAACACCACCTGCTGCTGCCGATGCTCCGTGATCCCTCATCTTTCCTTCTGACTGCTTTAAATTCCCCTTTGATCGCTAACATACAAAAGCGTACAGCATCCGACGGGTTTTTGTTTGGTTTTGTTTCCTGTAAGAGCGTTCTGGAGCTTTCCCTAAGGTACAGCAGGAAGATGCAGATTGAACCTTGATACTACGCTGCATGGTAGGGCTCCCTACTTTCCGCTGGGTGGAGGGCTGCCTGGTACGTTCAAGTCACCTCTTTCCTGGTTGGCCCAGTCCACCTCTGCAGCCAGCCTCATCCTCAACCCTTAGTCAACATGAACCGCCTCTCTGTCTAAAGCTAGAACGGGAGCCTTGACAGTGCCCCTTAGAACGTCCTGTCCCCATTCCTTATGCCCCATAACTATTTCATTCTCACAGAGTCATATTCTCCAGTCAAGCTTGCGAACGAAAAGTTCCCTCACACTCACAGACTATCCTACCTGCCCTTTATTCTGGGTTCCAGCCCATCAGGAAGTTATAATTCCTTCTCGAACCAGCTGCTGCATTATCTAGTCTTTCTGGATTTGATTATACACATATTTAATAAACGTGGGTTTAAGACACTCCGTTGAGTCATGGTTGAACTTGGGAATACAACGGTTCCAGAAACAGAAATTGTAGCAATTCGCTAGATACTTACCTATATCAATTTTAATCCATTAATATTCTTTCAGACTGGCAACAAATTCTTCTAAGCCAATTCTAATTAGGACTCTTATTCCTAATACATTGCCAAATGATGTCATGAGCCTGGGTCACATGATTTTTTGAAGTCAGCATAGTTGTGTCCATAACAATCGCTGATCTGTGCCCTAGTGGCCTTATGGAATCACACATTGGACAGGACCCGTTTCTGGGGAATCCACACCAGTCTCTGGTGACTTCTCCCAGTATTCTAATTGCCGCCCAAATGACCTACCTAACAATTTGTCCTAGAAACTTGGTGTGAATAGAGAATATGAGTCAATTATCCCTGTGATTCACCCACTTTTGAAAGTGTATATACTTGCCCGCCTTAATTTCTTTTGGCACCTCTTGTTTGAAGAGAAAGTCCACCGTATGAGTCAAGTCAGTCCTTTGCGTTAATTTTAAGCAGCCAGGAGATCTCTTGGGATCTTGTCACTACAGATCAGGATACAGATTTTATTCTTTCCCTAAATTCTTTCTATTTTTCTTTCTAGAAAAAATAATACAGGAGATCGGATCTTGTTTTCCTGACTTACATTAACAGCAAATCTTATTACTGGAGAAATGAGTCTACCGGTTTATTCTTCCTGTTCCTCCGTATTTAGATGAAGACGCAGCTAACTCTGTCCACTTGAATTTGAGCGCTGGCCCTCCGACCCTGCCGGGGGCTGAGCCTCGCTTCTCCATCACTCCAGAGAGAAACGACAGTGCTGCGCGTTCCCGGGTTGTCGACGGTCTCGGTCTACGAAATCAGACTTTAATTTTGCCTTGAATCTTTGAAATGCTTAATAATTGTGTTCTCAGTCGGCTCAATTGCAATCCCTGGGCCACCCAACAGGTCTGTTCTTTAAAAAAAACTGAAGTGGGCGGGGGGTGAAGAGAAAAGCGTGAATCTCTAAATTGGGTTCTTTTGTGCACAGAATGCGGAGGATTCGGGGTCTCCAGGTGCCAGGCTCCGGCCCCGGCCCCGCTTCGGGGAGCTCGCCTCTGCTTGGTCTGTGTGTGTTCGTCTTGCTGTGGTGCAGCTGTGGGGGCGACCTCTGCACGCGGCCTTCCCCCCGCGCCCCCGCGCCCCCGCACCCCCGCGCCCCTGCTCTCGCGTCCGGAGCCCCGCTGCCCATAGACGCCCTTAGGCACCTCCTGCGCTGCCTGCCTCCCAGGGCAGCGGCTCCCCGGCCCCTCCGAGCGCCTCCCCAGCGCGGACTCGCTCCCCACCCCCCTGCCCCGCGTGCCCCCCGCGTGCGGACCGCACTGCGCAGGCGCCGCCGCCCGCTGCAGGTGCACCTGCGGCCGTGCGCCCACCGCGCCCAGAGCGAAGGGACCCGCCACGCCAGGCAGCTGCGAGCCCGCACCTTCTGTGCCCCAGATCCGAAAGGTGCCGCTCTCAGCGAGCGGAATGCTTGTAGGGCGCCGATTTTAGGGGAGCGGAGCTGACAAGTGCGTATTTGGGTGCTCGGCAGACTATGATCGATCCCGAGCCCCTCCTGTGTGTGGGGAGCAGTCCCCGACCTCGAAGCTGACAGCCCCGAAGGCCGCGTCGTTCGCGGACACCAGGGCTGCTCTCTCCACAACCGCCATTGCATTATATGGGAGCTTGGAGGCTGGTTTAATTAAAGTTATCTGAATAGCGTACAGTATGCCAGATGCTCATAATAAATATAATGTAGCTTATGTAATGTTATGCCATCATGGAATATTGGAATGGTTGTGATTATCCATTATTACCCATAATAAATCTAAATTTATTTCACTGTTTTTAGGCATTAAGCTTTCCTCAACCACTATAAATTAGAGTCGTATTTGAACTTTGCCTTTTGCTGAAGTTTTTCCAATAGAGATAATTAAAGAGCTCTTTTGGCAAAATTAGTTCACATTATTTCCATTAGAATTAAACACACACACGGGAGACTGCAGTCTATGATATTGATGTTTATGATTGACATTTTAAAGTGCAAATGTCAATTAAACATTTTTTCTCTATACACTTTTTTCCCTGTAGGGTGCAGAGGTAAAAATCTCTTAATTTAATTCTGTATACCCTTTATCTTCATATTCAAGTGCTACTTTAGCATATATTTAAACAGTAGATGGCCTAATATTTTCTGAAGTCCTTGCCTAATCACAACTAGCATCTGGAGGGCACTCACCTCTTCCCCCCAACTGTGACCAGCACCTGCCATGCACGCTTGAGTGGGGAACGCTCAAACAGGACGGAGTTTGCTCACGATAAGGACTGGGGAGTAGAGGCCTTATTGGTAGAGTAGGTCTAGATGGCAGTTGGTTTTTTCTTAAAGATGCATTTTCAGGGGAGGCACACCTGCTTTTATGTTTGTCTTGGTGTTTGGGGGATGATGGCCACTATGGGGTAAAGACTGGAACCCTCCAAGCTTGTGCGAATTTGTCTTCCTTTATCCTGCCACAAACTCGCTGGCTGGCCCACCCAGAGATCCTTGCTGCCCTGACCTGACTCTGGGGCCGAGCAGCCCTGAATCTTCTTCTGGAGGATTAGCTTAACAGCAAGTGGCCTAATTGTTAAATTTGAGATGCTGATCAGACATTTGAGTGTAAATGTGAAGTGTTCCCATAGAAGAGTTTGGAGTTCAGGGAGGTGAATCTGGGAGCTGTCAGAATACAGATGGTGTCTGAGCCGTGAGCCAGGATGAGGTCCTCGTGCCATGAGTGTTTGGGGGGGATCAAGCGGTGACCAGTGAGGGGAGAGATGGGAAGGAGAGAGAGATACGCAAAGGGACAGCAGGGCACCAAGAGAGCCCTGTTCCCATTTAGGAATGGAAGATGGGAATGACATGTAACTGGAAGTACAGTCTTCACCAGGTGTGCAGGCGGCTACAGGTATTCACCGGCATAGGTGTCCACGAGCCAGATTTCTACTACAGCCCTCTGTTAACCCCAGGAGAAGAGTCTGCAGACTCGGTATGTTTTCTCTTCTTAAAGAATGTTCTTTACACTCTAATGTACTTTGCAGTCACCTTATTTTTTAAACATCTAAATTAGTTAATTGGGATATTTTTTATTCACTATCAGAAATTGTCCTTATATTAACATTGAGTTCAATGGCGTATTTGGTAGCTTCCTGGTCATTTTCTGAATGAACGCATCTCCAGAAAGCCAAACCAGCATGTGACTACATGTATAGAACCCAGCTGGTAACTGGTGGGTTCACACGTATGCATGCTTGACTGGAAACTGGCCGATCTTTCTGAGCCACATTGAAGAAAATGAACCATGCCATCAGTGACATAGAGAGGAAATGGAATCATGAACCTATTTCAATATAAGTCATTTGGCTACGTTTCTGATGGGAAGATAAGTAGCAGGAAAGTCTACTGGAATCTGGTTGTGACACTGGTTTTGGGATGCTGTCACTTGATGAGGTAGGAAGGTTGAGCCACCTCCTCTGCTCAACGGAAATCAAAACACAAGTAGTCAAATCATTTTATAAGTCAAGTGAGTGCTGAACGGACATTTTCACTCAAGAAATTAACTGTAGCAGGTAGTTCTCTCCCAGCGTCAAAGTGAAATGTATGTCAAAAAATATGTTATAATCATAAAGTGATTATTTGGAATTTAATGTAACACAAGCACTATTTCAAATGGGTGCCCGAGTCCTTACGAAGTTCACAGGCATTTTTTATCTAGCTTTACTTATAAAATTAAAAACTGTTAGTATAGGTACATGTTCATAGCAATATTTACTAAAGATTAGTCATTCAGGATGATGTTGTATATATAAGGTACACACACATGCACACACACACACACACACACACACACACACACACACACCCCAAGCAGATGCAGAGATTAACTGCACAAAATAACTGGTGGTGGTTACAATACCTATATTTCTGTCTATGGGCTCCTTTCTCTTCAGAAAGAGTATGAAATCATATTACTCTTAAATTGTCAGATTTTAAAAGTATTTTAATTTCCCTTCAGAGTCAGAAGTATAGACAAAGCTATTCCAATTTTTAAACAATTTGCCCACTGTAATCTCCATAAAAGTTGCACAGATTAAATAAGATTGCTATCAAGTCTTTAATGCATCCAAACACTGGCTAGGTTTGGCCAAACTGGGCAGAACTGGATGGCTGAGCACCTGACTCCCAGGCGTGAATGCTCTGAAATCGCAGGTGCTTCCGGGACGGAAATATTTGTGCCCACCTCCTTCTTACCGCAATATGTCACCGCGGGCTTCGTGCCTGTGAAGAGCACAGGCCTTACCTTACACTTGTGAAGGTCAGAGGTCCACAGCGGGTCTCACCGGGAGTAAGACCAAGTGCTTGCAGGGCTGTGTTCAGCTCTGGGGAAGGGTCTGTTTCCTTACTTTCTCCAGATACTAGAAGTACCCACGTCCCTTGCCCCGGCCCCACATCACCCCTGCTTCCTCTCCTCCTCCCCCTCCTCCTCTGACGCTCCCACTTCTTCCTAACAAGGACCCTTGTGATTACATGGCAATTGCACTGTATTCTATAATAGATATTGTGTATTAAATACATATTTGACCAATATAGTAATCAGCTGCTATATTGTAACGACAAAGACCTTGCAGGATAATCTCCCAGTCTCAGCATCTTGGACTTAATCTCATCTGAAAAGTCCCCTTTGCCGAGTAACATAACATATTTACATTATTTCTTTCCTCTAAAATTCCCTTAAATTATTTTCCTTTAATTTTAAGATTAAAACTGAGTGTAGCTCTTGGGATATTTATTCCACTGAAGTTGAGTGTCTATTCATGAAGTTCCCCAAATGTTTGGATGGATGAGATCTTCTAGTTGGACTACAATCTAAGCCATCTGTTTTCCGATTCCATCTAGGACTTGAGTTCCACTCAGCTGGTGGAGGGCGTGCTGTGGGCCCCAAGGAGGGGTCTGAGCCCCTGTCTCCATTATTTATTCACTCAGCGGGTCTGGATGGAGACCCCACTGCTCCCCTAATGGGTTCTGCTCCAGGCACTGGGGCCCAACCCTGGAGAAAAGTCCTGACGTGGGGAGGCCGATGAGAAGCAATCCACATAAGTATATCTTAGGGTGGTATTTCAAGGGATGATGAGAGCTTTGGAAAACAGCAAACGTAGAACATGTTGAAGATGCTTGGGAATAAGAGGGAGGAGGGTGATTTGCACCTTGAACAGGAGTGGCTGACGTGTCCTCACGGGGAATCTGTCGGCTGGGCAACCACGAGGCCCTGAAGAGGAGGAAGCATCTTAACACCCAGGAGGGGCGCCTGGGGGACTCAGTCTGTTGAGCATCTGATTTCGGCTCAGGTCCTGACTTCACAGTGGATGGGTTCAAGCCCCGTGTCGGGCTCTGTGCCGACAGTGTGGAGCCTGCTGGGTTTCTCTCTCTCCTTCCCTCTCTTCCCCTCCCCCTTTGCACTCTGTTCCTTTCCAAAAATAAGTGAAAACCAAAACAAAAGCAAAAAAAAGAAGACCCAGGAAAAGGCCAGTGCAAGGAAGAGCCCCATAGACAGGTATCCAGACAATGAAGGGACCCAGTGCAGCTGGTATAGAATGAGGGTGGAGGGTTGACATCAGAAACAGAATTCAGGCTGTGTCCTTTGTTGCTCACTCAAATCTGCAAAGGGCAGGGCAGCTGACCCTTCGGAGGCTGCTGCTGGCTGAGGCCAGAGCGGGGACAGCGGGTCACTGGTGATCTGGCATGGATGTCGTCTGAAGTCTGAGCCCCAGATTCCTGATGCTCTTAGGCGGCAGGTGCGAGAAACAGGAAGATGCTCCCAGGCTTCTGACATGGGCAGCCGGACGGGGGATCTCACCATGGGTGGTCGCGGGAAGGACTGTGGGTGCAGCAGGCTTCAGGTGGGGAAGGCAGAGGGTTCAGGTCTGCACACCCGAGGGCAGATACCCGCCTCCTGGCACCCCTTGGCCCAAGGTGCACCCCAGGCTGGGTCTTTGGAGTCTTGCTCAAATGACACCTTGTCATCTGGAATTCGCTGTTTCAGCTGATTTACTCTCACATTCTCTTTTCACATCTCCCCAGCCTCACCTCTGCTGAAATTTTCTCATGACTCAGAAATAAGATAGGCCATATATTTTGCTCACTTATTGTGCTTGCCCTGCGTGTGTGTGGTCTGGAAGGTGAGCTCCATGCGGGCAGGGGCCTCTGGGTTTTGTTCGGTTGCTTCAACATCTGTCTTCATCGCTTGATCTCTAACAGCTGGACGAATGGCCAGACACCCAGCCGAGGTGCAATGAGTACGTGTTGAAGAAAAGAGGGGAAGAGGCTGGGGCTCCCTCGCCCATAGCCTTCCGAAAATACAGGCACCTGCAACCCCGCCTGTGTCCCACCGAAGCGTCATGGGACGGTGGGGCGATGGGCACTGCGGATTGCAAAATAAACAAGCTGTGGTTTCTCTCTCACCCAGATTTTGTGTTCAGCCTAAATATGTTCAAGAAAAGGCATCCAGTGAGACTGCATTTAATTCTTCCCTTTGATTCTTCCAGGCTTCATCTGCCTGCTAATATTGAAGCCATGTGCCTTCAGGAGAGAACTAAAGCTTTCCCCAGATGTTCTTGTCAATTTTGGCGGCAATCGTATTTTTACCCAATGTGAACATATTTTCCTTGATTAATACAAGAAGCCCTAAGTAGAGGTTCTTAAAATTTACTTAACAGCTGCACAATCTTGTCAGATAAGATCATGAGCAGAATCTGCTCCTTTCAAATGGGAAGATGACACAAGCTTCTTTCCCACTCACCTCTTGTATCATTTCTGGTGAGGTTCAAATCTTTGGGTTTTAAATTCTTAGCTGCTCTCATTACTGGTATGACTACAATGCGTTGAGAAACGTACCAAATGTGCTTGCCAATCTCCGGAGGTAGGAGAACAAAACCTCCTCTTGGTAATTCTCTCTTGGGTTTTGCAGCAGTTAAGGAGGACGTTTGCACCAAGGGGTTCGTGCTGGAGGGGGGAGAGTGTCGTCCCCTCCAGGGAACCGGGCTGAGCTTGACTTTGAACCATTCTCAGCTGTCACTGTGTGGTGCTAGCTAACGCAAGAGAACACTGATGGGACCCCTCGTCAGGCTCCCAGGGAATAAATAAATGTTTGCAGATATCGACATTTAATTTTTTAACCTACCTTGTTAAAACTGGTGTCTTTCTGCTTTATAACCCAAAGATGAAAGTCCATATTAAGCCCGCAGTCATACGGCTGTCTATCAGCAAAGTCAGCTTCTTCTGTCCCTTCTTGGGCACCACTTAGAGCAGAAGTGACAGTAAACACCACTTACAGCCTCAGCGGGAGCTGGGTTACCCGTTGGGACCCCATTTCACGGCACAGAGAAGTTAGGCAGACTTCTCAGAACCTGCTTCCAAAACAACTTGGCTCTTTGACCTGTGTCTCCTTCACTCTTCTGTTCTTTGAGAGGTGAGAGCCCTAGCGTGCCTCAATCCCACGTATGAAGTAGCTCCGTTTTCCCCATAAGATTAATGAGATGAGTTCACGTAAAGGTTATGTATTCAGCAAAAACCTGAAAGGAAAATCGGGAACACACTTAACATTATTTGTCATTAAAAATTACACCCTGTCTAATTTTCTGATTGCTGAGCTCTGATCGTTGAGCTCCTTGCCAACAAACAGAACTCAAACACTGTGAGAAAAATTTAAAAAATGAAAAAAAAAGAAAGAAAACCGTCTGTTCTGTTTGGATGGGCAGAAAGGGGAAAGTAGAAATATAACACTTTAGTAAAAACTTCACAGAGAAAAGTTGTGAAAACAGCTATGATATGAAACTGTTATTGTCGTTGAAATAGCAGATACAGGGAAATAGATTACTGCACCAGCAGCTGGCAGGTCATACAAGAATCGCTGAGCAGAATATCTGTTTGCATGCAAAATTATTATACCGGGTGGGAGACATATCTGTGTTTTCAATTTTGCAGTTAAACCAATGAAAAACAATACAACACACTTAAAACTAGGGCAGAGAGGAAAAGTAAGACATTGATTGGCATGAGCCGCTGAGATCGCCGCTGTCAGATTGTCACCCAGTGATAACGATAAGCATCCAAAAATGTGAGGAAAAGACCGTAATGCATCTTGGCTGTGACCATGACCCTGAGCTTCTGCTGCAGGACAATAGACAGGTTTGTCAACCCTTTGCTGAAAGCGCAGTAACCTGTGTTCTCCATTATTCTGAAGCGCTGTCCAGGGCAGACCCGACATAACCGCATTACAGGGTAAAAGTTGCAGATAAACTTTGCAGAATGAAGGCTAAACATCAGTTTCAAAATGTACATTTTGCTGGGGTCCAAAGACAACGATTGATTTAAAAAATAAAGAATAACCCTCTCTGTTTTGGAATACTTCTTTGAACAGAATGCTTGGCATTTTGTTAAAACCAAACTCAAGGAAGAGTGACGGCCCAGAGGACCGCACCTTTAATTTGCATTTCCTGGGGCAATATTTCCTGACGGATTAGAATTAGGTTACTTCCCAAAGCTTCAAGGGCCTATGAGTGAGGATGGATTTAGCGTTTGGAAACAAAGGTACTGAGAGCTCCTCTTCGGTAACCTTCACTGTGACTTCCCTCTGAGCCTCTCTCCTGCTCGCCCGAGAGCCTGCTGTGCCTCCTGGGGCCGCTGGAAAAGCACTTGGCTCAGTCGTAGGTGGCTTCTTTGGTCTTAGACTCTCTTGATTCCATGGAGCTCTCAGCTGGATGTCCTTCTATTCTTTTGTTGAGGGGCTCCTCAGAAAAGGCTGTGTTCGAGTTCTAGCTTCTGGTTCCTGCGAAGGGGATCTTACTTGGAAATGCGGTCTTCACAGAGGTAATCAAGTGTAGGGCGGGGGGGAGGGGAGTGACATCTGAAGATTCCGTCCTTCTAACAAGGACTGGTGTGCAGACAGCAGACCCAGAGGAGGACCTCTGTGTGTTATGAATGCAGAATTGGAGGCAGTACAGTCCAAATCACGTGAGTCCAAGGGTTTCGGGCAAGTCCGGAAGCTGGCAGAGGAAGGGGGCCCTTTCTGCCTCCGAGCGCAAGCAAGGGAGCCACCCTGTAAGACCTTGATTTCAGACTTCTGGTGCCCAGCCCACGGGGTGTAAAGTGCCGTTGTCTGTAACCCTCAGCCTCACTGCCCCCCAGGGCCACACCTGGAAGCAGCAGGGAGCCCCCTGGTGGCATGGGGTCCCCAGAGCACCCCCAGGATGCAGGGGACAGCCCACAGTGCGAAGATGGAATTCTGGGAAGGAAAGGGGCAACTTGCTCCAACGGAATAAAGAGAAACACTTGTAAGCATCTTCAAATGGGAGAACGTTACCTGTGAAGTAAAATGGAGGAGAAACTTACAAAAGGAAAACAAAGCTTTCATTTTAAGTTGAAAAAAAAAATCTAAAAAGCACGTATCAGATGACCCCCCAAAATGGGAATGTTTATCATCTAACAAGCAAAGAAGAAAGTGGAGGAGATTAGGATTACCCTTGGATTAAAAGCATAGATATTTTCTCCCTTGCACGTTCTGTTACTATTATGGATAGGTAAAACTCTGTAGAAATAATGGTTTTTACTGCTTTATTAGAGCGAAGCGCAATTAATCCAAAACCCATGGCTGAAACACAAAAACTCAAGCATGTAACAAATACTGTTGGGGAATAAAGCAGATTTTGTTCATATTCCTCCTGTTCAAAAACATTATCCAATACAGAGCTCGCCTCTGAGTAGTCACAGCGCTTTTTGCAAATCAAATGGAAATGCTGTTAATGGCAGTCTCTTTGGCTGGACTTCCAGTCAGAAATCTCTCTTCTAATTCTGTTGTCCCTCGTGATTCAT
The DNA here is from genome assembly GCA_017311185.1 of Proteles cristata cristata. NCBI lineage: Eukaryota > Metazoa > Chordata > Mammalia > Carnivora > Hyaenidae > Proteles > Proteles cristata. The sequence continues at coordinate 143,688 of JAESUZ010001109.1, read as the reverse complement.
GTGCAAAGTGCAGGAATTCGCCAGCATCTCCTTTCCTCAGATCCCTCTCCGGCAAAGAGGGAAAACAGAGCTTCCCTGTGGAATCTGCATCCCTCTTCTGCTAGGACAGAGATCCTGAGGATAAAGTGATCACACACGCGAAACGCCTGCTGCTCTTCAGAACTCATCTAATTTGCCTACTTAGAAGGTTTATCCAGAGAAAAAAGGAAGCTCAAATCCCTGTGAAGTGTCCTGAGCATCTCCAAAGGAAGAAATAGGTGTGTCCGCTTCTCTCATAGGATGTGTTGATATGCCGGAGAGTTCGATTCAAGCGACTTTATTTATCTTTATGTTGAAGGCCTGACAAAAGTTCTTCCCCTCTCAGATAAGTGGTGGGTCTTGTGTGATTGCACCAAATGAGTTAATCCTCTGGCTACAGATATCATTAAATTCCCTTTTGAACTGGAGGTGGCAGTGGTGGCTTCAGCAGTGGCTTTGATAGCACTGTTATCAGAATCTGTTCACCATATCCGACTAAAACCAGAGTGGAAAACAGATGCTCATTTTCTGGGAACACTTTTAAAACCTCTGCCAGCTAGCGGGTCCCGCGCTGCCCCGTCTGGGCGGCACGGACATCTGCCTTGGGCCCTCCGCTGGCCACGTGTCCGCTCCCAAGTGCTTGTCCGTCCGGGATCTAGGCAGCCCCCATGTGAGCTTCTGGGTCCCCTCCCAACCTGCCTGAGTCCTTGGCTGCTTCTAGATCATTCCCAGCCTGATGGCCACAGTTCTGCCAGTCCATTCTCTTTCTCTTTCCATTCAACCAGCTGGAGAAGTGTTTGCACCTGTCCCTCCTTGCATGCACGGCCAAGGTCCAGCCGGGCCTCGGGGCATGGCAGGAAAGTCTTTCTCCAGGGCGTCTAATGTGCCTCGTTGCCATGACTGCTCTGTGAGACCCAGCTTGAGCCCAACACAGCACCTGTCATTGCTCACGTGACACTGAGCTGCCAGGCCCAGCCCCCCGCCCCGGGCAGCATGGGGAGGGCAGTGCACCCAATCTCTCCTGGGCCACACTCCTTGGCCTCAGTATTATGCCAGCCAGCAGCTAGCTTCCTGTTTTAAATAGTTTTGGAAATTCATTATAAAGATAGGGGCATGAAGTGGTTATAAATACTGGGACAATGTCAGTAGGAAAGTGGGCTCTTCTTCCCTCCCTGGTACAGAACCCAGACGTGGGCTTTGTCTCTCTCCTCCAGCATTTGGATCATGGGAATCAATATATGATAAAAATGGCTAACCAACACAACACACATGGGAAAGCCCTACATACACAGAACGTGAGGGATGGAATGGGGAGAAAGAGTGTTTCTGAACAACAATTCAATCTACCTCATGTCCAAATATTCTCGTGAACCATGCAAATGCTCAGTTCTATTTTTGAAGCCAGGAAGTGCAGGAAATCTTCCCATCAACCAAAGAAGAGACAGAATGTCTGTGACACATTTAGACTCCAATCTTACTCCTTTGGTTCATTTTTTTCAAGCCTTGAGGACGTTCTGAATTGTGTTGTTCATAATATAAAGAAGCTATAATTCCATATGATCTCTATTCTTTTCGATTTAGGTTTCTAACTCTTTTTTTTTTAATTTGAAAAGAAGATAATGTTCAATGGACCTGAGTTTTAAGTAAGGAGATTAAGTTCTTTCATAGTTAAATATTGAGGCAAATTCATTTGAATCTTGATTGAGACATTTTGCAGGAGAGTAGGGAGTTGTATACCACAAGGTTGGATTAATGTAAATTGATTTGTCCAAGGTTATTTGTTTAGATAATGGAGGTAATAGAAGGAGGGCCCCAGGTCTCAGCGAGCGGATGCTCTGAGACGTCCTATCCTGTCATCATGTTCAAAGTGAGTTCACATCAGGGCAACTCCATTTAGGCAGGGAAAATTCAATTAGGAGCCTTCTGTGGACTGAAGACTCCCAGCGGGATCTGGGTAGAATATGGAGATCTCGTTGTCTTAACAAACTCTTATGCTAACAAATGACATTTTTGGCCCTGTCTTGGTCTCCTTTTTTCTGTGTGTGTGTGTGTGTGTGTGTGTGTGTGTGTGTGTGTATGTGTATGTATGTGCATATGTGTGTTTTCTGGAATATTACCACAGTACATTTCATGAATCAAAGGGACTCATATTTTCATCATCTATTTTATTCATATTTTTGCATCTATCACTTCCTATCTAGAAAACATAATGAACTGTGTTCCCATAATAGGTCTTTCCTTTAGCATGTTACTGCATGATCCTTGTTTCATGGATGAAGATACAGATCAAATCACGCAGTTCCAAACCCAATGATGTATGATGTACAGAAAAGTCTATCATTGGGCAATTCTGACATGGATAATAGACCTGATCTCTAACTTCATAATTGTGAAGTTATTTTATCGCACACATGCACGCACACACACACACACACACACACACACACACACACTATCAATTCTAAAGCAAAAATGAATTTCGAAATACATGTATGTGCTTTCCAATATGGGTGGCTCCTTGTGAATGGAAATCAATTCCCTACACTTTACAATCTTTTCTGAAAAGAAAACCGTACACCTGCAGAAATGAAGTATATTCTTCCTCCTGTAATCTTTGGTTTGAGAAACCACAGAAGGTTCTTTTTTTTTTCTCTTCAGAGTAACAAATAGAATCATTGATTAAAACTTCACAAGTAAATAAAACCTCTAACAAATAGTATTCCAGAGACTTTTCATTTTGTTACTTTGACTCACTATAAGTCACAATGAAATAATACTAAGTGACAATCTGAGACTTACTCTCAGGGAAATAAATAACATAGAAAATCAGAATGCTTTCAACATGATTACTGGAGTGCGCCCTAATTTGGCGATGGAAGAGCGTGGTGGGTGCACGTGGCCAGGTTTGACTGGGATGCACACAGCCCTCACTGTGGAGGGTGCCAGGGTGCCCCACGTGGGCTCTGATCACCCCACACATCCCTGGTGACTCCTAGGGGTATGGCCCTCTCTGGGGCCAACCACCTGTCGTTCAGGGGACTCAGACCCCACGCTCAGATGATAAGACCCTAAGTCCACCGCCCATCTTGAATATTTATGAACGAGCATGAGAAGTATAAAAACCCAAATGATCAAGATTAAAACTAGGGAAAGTTACAAGAACAATCAGTCATCATCAACACTGCTCCAGGGGCTTGGGGTGAACTTGCTCTTGTGCCAGAAGTGTCTCCCTTTCCAGGTCCTTTCTCTTGTTGACTAGAAGGAAGGGACATGATAATTGTAAATTCAAGGGCACCAGGAAGAAGTGACCATATTTTCGCCAACAGTAGAAAAGTATACCCTTCAGCCACTTAACATGTGCTAGTTTTTACGGTCGGCTTCAAATACAAGTACTGATTGATTCCTCCTAAAACATTGATAATATCAAATCCTCCTGGCCACGCTGCCCAGAGCATGCATTCCCTGACTCTGTGTGTACGTGTGTGTGCACGGGCGCGTGCACAGCGGCTACCTCAGCTCTGCTCCTGAATCATGCACTTGGCCATTCTGCACAAAATGTGCACTCCCTGACCCTTGCATACCAGGAACGCTTGGCAACCTTAGTGTGTTGTTTCTGTCTCCTCATGACAAGGAGGAGGGACTTTGGAAGGACACCCTTTCTCTAAGCGTCTCCCTTAATTCCTCACAGCACCACCTACAAGGGATTATGAGTGATGAGAATTTGTGAGAGTCCTGAGTGTAACTGGCGGGAATTACTACAGCGTGTTTAGTAGGTTTCTGGACAGTTAAACTGTCGACAGACCTGACTGTTTCTATGCCCTAAGTGTGACAAGTCACCCAGTTTCCAGTCTTGACTTTTCTTGACTTTGACCTCTTTCTTCAAATCTGTAGGCATTAGTTTTCATTTTCCTTTAGGGGAGGGGCTCAGTATTAAACTTTAGCTTTTGTTCTTAGCTTTACTATCGAAGGTTCCTGAAACTGTTTCATTGGATAAATATATATTCAATAACATATTGTGTCTGTGGGCTAAAGGGATGCAATGATGGAGCAGAGGAAGATGTCAAGGGTGGAATGAAAGATGATCCCCAGACCGCCATCTTGGGCAGTGATACTGTGGGGGTGATACTGTTTACTGAGGTGAGGAAGTGCAAGGCACTGTTTTCCCCAAAGTCTGCGTCATTCAAGGGTGGAATAAAACCAGAGAGAGCTGTAAGGAGAGGGTTCCAGTTGGGGTTTGAACTTCTAAGTATGACACCTTAGTTAAAGCAAGGAACAGAATGCAAAGGTTTTACCTCTTCCTTGATCATTTAAACTCCAGAATAAAGACCTTTGACTAGGGAGCCTGTGCACATCTTCACATTTCCCAAGGACCAAAGTTATACATTACGAAGAGGGCATTGCAGTTTCATAATATGGAAGGAAAGCCTTTCTCTTTTTGAGGATTCTTACCTTTAAAGGTAAGACAGGCCAAGTCTTTAAAGCGACAGCCTTGTGCGGGTGTGCCCTATGTCAGAAGGCATTCCTGTTCAAGTATTTTCCCCCAAATTCTCTCAGTTAGCAGCAAGGTGCAATAAACGTGCATTTTACTTATTTTCGTGCAATCCCCAGGGGTCAGAGGTGGGACAGGGTTGTTAAAAATGCAACCCAAGTTAGTTATGGAGTCACACAGGTGGGCTCTTGGCAGTGTCCTGCTAAGAATTCTCCGAAGCTCAAGTGTTGGCCAAGTGATTCTTATGCTCTGCAGACACAACAATTGTCTGAGTGTCTGTGAGGGGTAACTTAGCTGAGAGAGCAAGAGCCTTTGAAATACACTTAATCTCTATTTCCTCAAAGCAAGAAACTACATGGTGTGTAAAACAATCATGCTTTACCTAAGGAAAACAGAACTCATTCCAGGTATGAAGCCAGTGGGCAGGGGGCTCTCAGCCTCACAGAAGCACCAGCACCCCAAGTACCTGAATAGTATGAGTTTACCCAGATGTGGGGACCTAACCCCTATGGTACTGCTAGGATAGCTCTATTTTATTTTATTTTATTTTATTTTTTAATGTTTTTATTTATTTCTAGGAGAAAGAGAGACAGTGTGAGCAGGGGAGGGTCAGAGAGAGAGGGAGTCACAGACTGAAACAGGCTCCAGGCTCTGAGCTGGCAGTCAGCACAGAGCCCGTCATGGGGCCCGAACCCACGAACCGCGAGATCATGACCTAAGCGAAAGTCGGACGCTTAACCAACTAAGCCACCCAGGCGCCCCAGGATAGCTCTATTTTAAATATTACACTATACTGCACATGTCCTGTAAGCATTCTTTACTGTATTTATGGTGTGAGTGTTTCTCTCTTTAAATAGTCTCAAGCCAAAGTGTGTCATGCTTGAATTGTTAGGTAAGTAATAGTACAAACCCATTAGTCGGGAGATGATCTTGGGTTTTGTCCACCGTGTTCTTGCAGAACCAAACATGTGGGCAGGTACGCCTGGCATCTAACAAGCTGTTCTTATCGTCAAAGATGCTAACAGGTGAGCTGTGGCTGTTTTAACTGCTAACATAAAAACTGAGTGGATTACTTACTTAAATTTGTTGATGTGAATATACTTCCTTCGAAAGGATTTGGTTTTCTTTTTTATGTTTGTTTACTTACTTTTTGAGAGGCAGAGAGCGAGAGAAAGAGAAAGCCAGGGAGGGGCAGAGAGAGGGAGAGAAAGCGAGAGAGAGAGAGAGAGAGAGAGAATTCCAAGCAGGCTCTGAGATATCAGCAAAAAGCCTGACTCGGGGCTTGAACTCTTGAACTGTGAGATCATAACCTGAACCAAAATGAAGAGTTGGACACTTAACCGACTGAGCCACCCAGGCACCCCAGGATTTCCTTTTGTTTATTGTCTCCCAGGAGGTTTAGATTTTCCCCTTTTTCCTATTAGAAGGCAGTAACAGTAACCATGTTAATTAATTGTAGTGAAGTAGTACAGGTCTTATTTTTTTTACCGTTATGACTATACTCCAGAGACCATGCCATTTGGGTTTTCAAACAAATTGACAGCATTGTCATACATTATCCTCAAGCTTCTAATACAGAAGGGTTTGCAACGTGTCATAAAATGTTCATTTGGTTTGATTGTTCAACACATATGATGTGGTGAACTTTGAAATGCACCCTGGATTGTTTTCGTAGACCTTCATTCCCAAAGGTAATTCCATATTGTAAAACTAAATGACCCCAGAACATATTTTGTGTAGCTTTAAAGGTAAAATACATAAGCAAGCAATTAGAAGATTCTAAATTATAAGACGACTATGTCACGTTCTTCTTTTCAGAGATCTTGACCCAACCATTCTCCTCTGATTTGCTTCATTGCACTTAGAAAAAGTTCTTTACTCATTTAGGGGAGGAGCAGTTGCCATTAAGATGGTATGAGCAGAGCAAAACTCTGGGTCTGCAGTACATTTGCTCAATATTCAGTTAGTAGAGATTTTATTACCCAGCTTCTGGAGGCCAAAGGAAGCAAAATGGAGAACATACGTAATTGGGCCGCGGGCCACAGCAGTGGCTGAGGCAGACTGTGGGAAGAAGCAGTGTGGTTCCTGAGCAAGACACCCCCTTCTCTTCATGTTGCTCACCCTAAGACTCACTCATCCTGTCCCTTTGATGGAGCCCTGGAGGTTAGGGGTCCAGCCGCTCAGTCCCTCACAGATACCAAGAGAGGGATCTATAGGAAGAAGTTCAGGTAACTCAAATTTTAAGGTAAAAATAGAGAATGCTTTCTCTGAGATAGCAATCAATGCCTTACGCTGTTGGAGATAATGATTTTTTAAACTGTATTTAGTTATTGCTCATTGAGATACAACTCAAATAAAATAATATGTATGTGTATATGTACACTGAAGGTGTACAACATGACGTTTTGATATATACTATGAAATAACCCCCATGATCCAGGTAAGGAAAACATACATTATCTCACATAGATACCCTCTGTGTGCAGGTATGTGGTAAGAGCATTCATGATCTACTTTCTTAGCCAGATTCAAATATACATTATTATTAACCACAGTCACCACACTATACATTGGATTCTCAGAATTTATTCATCTTACAACTAAAACTTCGTACCCTGTGACTAATATCTCATCAATTTCCCCAGCTTTCCCCCAACTCCCCACCCAGGCAGACACCTTTCTACTCACTGGTTCCATGAGCTCAACTATTTGAGTTTCCACATACTGGTGGGGCCATGCAGTAGTTGACTCTCTGTGTCTGGATTATTTCACTCAGCATAATGCCCTATAGATTTATTTGTTTTGTTGCAAAAAGCATAATTTCCTTCTTTTCTAAGATTGAATATTATTCCACTATTTACCACATTTTCATTATTTGTTTATCCGTGCATGGACATTGGCTATTGTAAACAATAATGTAATGAACTTGGAAGTGTAGAAATGCCTGATTTCATTTCCTTTGGATACAAACCCAGAGGTGGCATTGCTGTATCATGTGGTGGTTCTATTTTTTCTTTTTAATTTTTGAGGAATCCCCAAACTCTTCCATTATGGCTGCACCAGCTGACATTTCCACCGATGGCACACAAGGGCATCCTTTTCTCCGCATTCGTACCAACGCTTGTTATCTTTTGTCTTTTTGGTAATGGTTGTAACAGGTGTGAGGTGATCTCACTTCATGGTTTTGACTTGTATTTCTCTAAAGACAAGTGATGTTGGACATCTTCACATCTATCTGTTGGCCATTTTCAAAGTTTATTTATTTACTTTGGGAGAGATAGCAGAAAGAAAAGGGGGAGAGAGAGTATCAGGCAGGCTCTGCACATGAGCACAGAGCCTGATGGAGGGCTCTAACTCACAAACCATGAGATCATACCTGACCTGAAATCAAGAGTCAGATGCTTAACCAACTAAGCCATTCAGGTGTCCCATCTGTTGGCCATTTGTATGTCTTTGTTTGAGAATGTCTATTAGAAAACTTGGCACAGTTTTTAATCAGGTTATTTGTTTTGATGTATTTGCTATTGAATTGTTGAGTTCCTTATGTATTTTGGATGTTAACTTCTTATTACATGCACGTGCACACACACACACACACACACACACAGAGAGAGAGAGAGAGAGAGAGCTATGTAGAAGCTTTATAGTTTTCTGCAATCCCACTTGACTATTTTTGCTTTTATAGCCTGTGGTAGTGGTGTCATATGCAAAACACCAAAGCCTAAACCAATGTCAATAACATTTTTTCTCAATTTTGTTCAAATAACAACAACAAGAATAAAATAATTATGAACAAACTTAACCAAAGAGGTCAAATCTTGTACATGGAAGATTATAGAACATTAAGAAAATTTAAAAGACACACAGGTAAATGGAAATGCATCCTGTGCTCCTGAAATAGAAGATATAATATTGCTTAAATGTCCAAACTACCCCAAATAGTCTACAGTTTAACTGCAATCCCTCTCAAATTCCAGTAGCATTTTTCTACAGAAAAAAAAAAAAAATCCTAAAATTCCTATGGAGCCACAAAAGTCCGTGAATAGCTAAGCAATCTGGAGTGTAAAGAACAAAGCTGAAGGGGCACCTGAGTGGCTCTGTCGGTTAAGCATCCAACTTCAGCTAGGGTCGTGATCTCGCGGTTTGTGGGTTCAAGCCCTGCATCCGCATCCAGCTCTGTGCTGACAGCTTAGGGCCTGGAGCCTGCTTCAGATTCTGTGTCTCCCTCTCTTTCTGGACCCCCTCCCCCCAACTCATGCTCTGTTTCTCTCTGTCTCAATAATAAAAAAACATTTTTAACATTTTTAAAAATTTTAAAAAAGAACAAAGCAGAAGGCATCCCATTTGCTGATTTCATAAGGTCGTTTTGCATGGTGGTAACATAAAAGCAGGCGTACAGGACAATGGGACAGAATACAGCCAGAACCAAATCCCTAAATTCAGACTCAACTGATCTTCAACAAGGGCGCCAAGAACAAATGACGGGGGAAGGATAGTCTGCTTAATAACTGGTGTTGGGAACTGGAAGTGCACATGCATAAGAATGCAGTCGGAACATTCCCTGACACCATATACAGAAATCAACGGAAAATACATTAAAGACCTAAGTGAAATACCTGAAACAGGAAACTACAAGAGATACTGATCTTAATGCTTTGCATATGCTCACTCATTGGAGGCTCAGGCCTATTCTGTGAACTCAATGCTGTTTCGACTCCCATTTTACAAAAAGGAAAACTGAAGCTCGGAGGGCGAGGTGATTTGTCAAGATCCCCAGTGCCCGTCGAAGTCATGAGTAATCAGGGGACAGAATCCGTGCCCTTGCACCCTCAAATATAGACACTAAAAGAAAAATGGCATCAAAACTCAACCCTCAGAAAATGAGGAAAGCCCTTTGACGCCTAAAAGTTAATTTTCTTAATATTTCAAGTTAGGTAATAATACAAAATTGGCTTTTACACAGGGATAAGAATAGGCTTTCACATTATGACACCCGATGCAAACATAAATATTTGAAGCTATGTATTGTTACTGTGCAGACTTCACACACATACCTGATTATGATTGATTAGGGTAACACAAGACGTTTGAATGTGACCTCTGGTCTAAGTAAGCTTGTGACTGTTTGGACGGCAGCCAAAATATCCTCCAAATTTTAGAACTTGTTCAACAGGCAAGTATGAGCTGTTGCTAATAAGACTTTCTAGGTCATTTCATAAATACTTGTTTGGAAAATTATGGAGGGTAGAGAATAATTAAAATCCAAGAGATTACTAGGTTTAATAAGCAGTATTGTCAAATGAATATTAGCTCTATGAAATTAGCATTAAGAATCTGAAAATGAATTGCTCCGACCATACAATGCTGGCATTAATATTCTGTGATTTGAAGAATGTCATGATGGCCCTTCATTTAGAATCAGAATGTCCAGGTAATGAAACAGTGTGATGGTCATCAAGTGTGAAGGTTAAGATGATTGGACTTCTGGTGTGTAGGTTGATTTAACGGGTTTCATTAAGCATTTCCCAGGAGTAGCACTGATTTGAGCTAAAATCTTTTTCCCAGCTGTCGGAATATTTCCCTGCAAAGTGTTGTGTGGGGCGACCTCACTATGTGCCTTCTTTAGCTCTTTTATTATTATTATTATTTTTAATAATAACCACCCCTCTGGCTGAGCCCAAGATTTGCCAGTCCCAGTGCTCTGTCACGGTTGTTGGCATCAGCAAACACGGGGGAGAACACCGTGGTGCCAGCTGGCAGTCAGCCGCCACCATTTAAGAGGACACTCTCAACAAGTCAGTGTCTCTTGGAGTAATTGAACATCTGTTCGTTAAAAAGAGACACATTCTTTTCTCATTGTGGACTTAGCATGGGATGAGCAAGCCAGGACAAGGGATCGAAGGAAATTACAAGACCTGGTTAACTATAACTATTTAAATATTCGAATCCCTTAATAGTCAAAAAGGAAACGAGACGAGCTTCCAAAGAAAGGGGCTCAAACGCATCTGCCCCTGCTCACTCATTCATCCAGAGAAGCACAGAGAGCTGTCGTGTTCCGTTCCTTTACTCTCCGAATACCCTAGGACTCTGTGGAGGCCCCATAATTGAGTCATAGCCATCACCCATATATTAGATTTCAGCCTGAGCCATGGCAAGTCTAAGTAATAGATTGAAAAATACAATTATTGCTTACCTACAGAATTCCTTTGCTTGAGAGGTAAGGCATATATATCAGAAAAAGTTGTTGTGTTTTTTTCCCCAGGCCTATTCAATAAATGAACATTACACCAGGATTCTTACACAGAGTATCTCTGAAATGGGTTTTGTATTGATTTTTGTAACTACCCTGTTAGATGACGTTATCCCTTTAGTGTGTCAGGTTTAGACCGGTCCGCCCGGAGCAGGCCACTGAGGTGATAACTGTCATTTGGAGGGACAGAAAAGCAATCATAGCTTTTTCATTACTTACTGTTTTCCCCGTGCGAGTGTGGGATCATTTGACATATTATGGCTTCTGTGATTTAAGCTGCATTCTGAAATTAAGTGCTGGAATATCATGCTGTGGGTTTAAAACATCAACTTGATGCCAGAGGACTGCAGGCCCTGTGGGTCATGTGGATCCATGATCCTCTCCTGATATTTATCTCAAATTTTAAGACAGGTAGGTGGTTCGTGATGCAAATAAATCTATACCTCTATCCAAGAAGTGTTGCCGACAAAGGAGAACCGATCCAGCGTATTAGAATTTTCTCAGAATTTTTATTGTTGTAGCTATCTTAAAAGCACTATTGGAAAAATACTGGAAACTAAAAGCTGGCTTTTTAAGCACAGATTAAAAATGCATGCATTTTAAAAAATCTAATAGACAATGGTAGCGATTTTTAAATTGCGTACATGTCGTGGAACACAATTCTTTTCCCTAGCAATCATAGTTGGACAGTCCACACTAAAGACATGAGGGCAGCCACTCCCCCCTCCGCAAAATAAGTAAATAAATGTTAACATGCTAAAAAATCATTTCTAACAGCAACCAGAGAGAACCAAGGGGTTAAAAAACACAACATAATGGAGTGTGTAGTTCAGGTCCATCCCAGCCCCACAGGGTTGGGCTGCAGGATTCAGGCTGAAGGACCAGAGACGCTACTGAGGCGCAGGGTGCCTCCCACGATATCGGGAGCTGTTTCTTTAGGACCTCCCGTGATTCGTTGGCCAGAGAACCCTGCGTGGCTTTCCTTCCATTCCAACTCCCCAGGTCTGCTCCAACAATTGTGATTTTTCTTTTTGAATCAATGTTTTCAGATACAATAGCAATGCTCTTACACTAGCACTCTGTAGCAACGCTCTTGACTAAATGGCTCAAGTCATTTCCAACTTGACCTCTGCCAGCTGATTCCCTCTCTCAATCCTAATTATCCCCTATAGCAACTCTCAGTCATTTTCCCACCTTTCTGCTTTCCCACCCTGGTTTTCTATTCCTTCTTCTTTCACCATAATCGTGTTCTTCCTTTAACTAACTCCTTACTAAATTAAAGATCCTTCTTGGTGAGTTTTCAGTTCTCACTCACTTGGCTTTTGTCTATTATCAAGCCTGTTCTTTTCTCCTTGAACTATCTTCTTGCATCATGCCACAAAGAGTGTGTTCTCTTCATTGTCTTCCTACTTCTGGGCTCATTCTGTAAAACTGCACTGCACATATCCTTTATTCTTTGTCTAATGTGGTCTTAAACACTGCTTAGTTATCTAATGATGCAGAACAAATTGCTCCAGAATTTGGCAACCTAAAATAGCACCACGTATTATCTTACAGGTTGTGGGTCAGGAATATGGGCATGACCTTGCCAGGTGTTGTCTCTCAGAATTTCACACAAGGCTGCAGTCAGGTGTTGGCTAAAACTGAGGTCTCTTCCAAACACTTAACTGGGAAGGATCTGTTTCCAAGCTGGAAAGACTGTCGCCTGTCGGTAGGATTCAGTTCCTTGATGCCTGTCGGACTGAGGGACGCTCTTAGTTTTTGTCACCTTGGACTCTCAACATGGTGGCCTGCTTCATCAAAGTATGCGAGCCGAGCAGACAATAAGGTTAGTCTGCTAGCAAGAAGATAGGAACAGTATTTTGTTACTTAATCAGGATAGGGCATCTCCTCAACGTCGCCATCTTGCATTGGCTAGAAGCAAGTCGCAAGAGGAAGGCATTATACAAGGCTGTGAACATCAAGAGGCAGAGGTATTGGCGACCATTATTAGAGAACAGCTGTGAAAAATATTACTTCTTTCTGCTGTTCTTGGTTAAATACTTTACTGTTTTCAGATGTATTTAGGTATGACCTATATTCTCTGTTGAATCATAATTTTATCCTTGACTTAAGTACCATCATGAGTCCAGGCCCTTGTCAGAACTTCCCCAGACTCAGTACTTCGATGGCTGGATATGCCATCAGCTAACGTCACTCTGCTACCGCACTCCAGACCTCGCTCCTGCCACCGTGTCCGCCACCTCGGTGACTGTCTAGCCAGTCTCAGGGAGAGAAGCCTGAGCATCATCCTTGCCCACTCTGTCTTTCTCAGGCTCCTAACGTGATTAGCCACGTGGGGGTCTCATTCAAAAGCACCTCCATGTTTCGCCTCCCATCTGGACACCCCAAGGTGCTCCTTTGGCTGGTCAAACATGGTGTTTGAGACGCCTCTGCAAATACCGCCCCACCACGTGTCCAGTTCCCTTGCCTGGGTCACTCTTCCACCCCCGATGTTCCTGTCATGCTACTCTCCCGCCGAGGAGCCCCTCAGCAGCACCCCACGTGATCTCGGGGGTGAAGGCCAAACACTTTCAACGTGTTAATAACGTGTCCCTGTCCATGGTCTATTTGCCTTTCAGGATTCATCTCCACTCAGCCCCCATCTCCAGCTAAGAGAAACCACTTGCACTTTCCCAGAAGGTCAAAGCAATTTTGTATATTTGCACACGCATTTATTTTACTGCCTGCATCACGTGTCCCTTTCAGTTCCCTTTATGCACCTCCAAGGTCACTGGTCCCCCAGGATACTGATGAGGACTCCTTCCCTGGGTATCCAGGGCTCATCTTTCTCTGGGCACTTACAGATCAGCACCACACGTCACAAAACTACATTGCTTTTTTTTTTTCTTTTTTTCTCTCTGGGTTTTTTGTTTTGGTTTGGTTTTTGGTTTTTGGTTTGTTTGTTTTGTTTTGTTTTGTTTTGTTTGCTAGCCACACCTTGATGTAGTTTCACATTTCACTTATTTCTCCACCCCAAACATTGAGCACTGTGCCCTTTACATTTAACAGTACTAAGCCAGAAGCATTAAGTGGGATAAATGAATTAATGCACTCACACATGCCTTAGTCACCCCCCACTCTCTAAAATGCTGTGGCTTCCCCTTACCTGACAGGGAGAATGCTCTGACAAGTTTGTCAGATGAATTCTGTTTACTGAAATTGACATGCGTCTGAGTAAAATAATAGTCAGAAATATGGACAAATTATTTGTATGCTTTTCTTCTTAGACAATCATGTGGTTTACACTCATTTATTTCAAAAAGCAGAATAAAATGTGTCCCTCTCTTTTTCAAGAGGCAGAAAATAACCTAAAAACAGGAAACAACCAAAATATCAGTTAACCACCAGTGTTGAGATTTTTATTTATTTTTTATTTTTTTAATTTTTAAAACTTTTTAAAAATGTTTTATTTCTTTCTGAGAGAGAAGGAGAGAGACAGTGTGAACAGGTGAGGGTCAGAGAGAGAGGGAGATACAGAATCTGAAGCAGGCTCCAGGCTCTGAACTGTCACCACAGAGCTTGACACGGGGCCTGAACCCACGAACTGCGAGATCATGACCTGAGCCTAAGCCAGACACTTAACCAACTGAGCCACACAGACACCCCAAGAGTTTTAGACTACATCCCACAAGTCATTCCAGTAAAATGTCCTTGGGATTTCCACCATTCATGAACTGAGATTGATAAAATCATTGCTGGCAAGATTTTCAGATGAGGGACTCCTGGGTGGCTTAGTTGGTTAAGCGTCCGACTTTCGCTTAGGTCATGATCTCGCGGTTCGTGGGTTCGAGCCCCGCGTCGGGCTCTGTGCTGACTGCCGGCTCAGAGCCTGAAGCCTGTTTCAGAGTCTGTATCTCCCTCTCTCTCTGACCCTCCCCTGCTCACGCTGTCTCTCTCTCTCTCCTAGAAATAAATAAAACATTAAAAAAAAAAAAGATTTTCAGATGAAACATCTTTTAGAGGACAGCTCTTACAGAAATTTTGAGAGACAGAAATCGTAATTTATTATCTGTCTAGTGATTATTGAACAATGAATTTGAACATTTTGTTCTTTTGGAGGATGTAATTGTGGACAGACATGGAATTATTTTTAGTTGGGATTCTGAAGTACCTTTTCTTAAAAAAAAAAAAAAAGCTTGAAGTGATGATAGAGACACAAAAAATACAGTGTTACAAACGTTTGTTTCAACTGATTCAACTGAATATTTGGGAATATATTTTAGAAAAATATTCTCTGTTTTATCCTAGGAATTTTGATGCTTCCCTATTCCTCAGATGAACTCAGCCATGAAGTTATATATAAAGCGATGGTGTCTGAAGCTTTGACATTCCAAATAACATTCATAAGGAAATCATTATTTTTCTCACTAACATATTGTATAATATGACTTCCTTCTATATAGTGGATATACGCTTTTTCAAATGTTTCAATTGAGTTAACAAAAGTATGCCTTTTAGCATAATAAGTAACTCTTTTAGAATTTGATTTCAAGAGTATATCTAAATAACTTAAAATCTGTATTTATTATCTTGAATAGAAACACAGAGGATTAGCTTTCAAAATTTTTAAAATATGCCCTGATCCACGGTCTGTCTGTAGCTTATGGCGGACCTTTCAATAACGATCATTCTTCCAGGCACAGATGGGGGTCCCAGATGAAACTGGAAGTGTGAGCTTCTCTGTAAGATTCTACATGTGCTGCTTCCAACATTCACATAAGCCAGCAGTGTGGCTCTCTCTACGGATTGTCTTAATCAGTTCATCTCCATTCAGGAATGTAAAAGGACTTTAAAGTAGCTTTACTTGGACCGCAAAACTGGGCAAGAGAAGATTATAGCAAATCTTCTCAGCACCTCTATTATATTTCAGTTGGTCTTTTTAAAAAATGGCAGTGAGGGAGGTGACAGGGAAACTTAAAGTGACACTTAGGAAAGCTTTCAAATGTATAAATTTCCAAAGTTTATAGTCAAGATATAAGTTTTTGTTTTAGCCACACAGAAACAATTAGAAAAAGCCAGCAAGGAAGTTTCCCTTAACCTTTGAAAAATGATCGAGGCACACCAGAAAGCGTACTTGCCAGAGTCTACTTAATACAGTGAGTTGGGAAGGGGGACTAATTTTAATAAGCTTCCATTGTTAATGGCATCAGGTCATCCAGAACGGTACAGTGAGAGACCCAGTGAATCCTCTGCCCCAGTCTATAATTATATTGGACAAAATTGTCAAAATCCATCATTTTAGAACTCTAGACATTGACCAAAGATATTCAAAAATTAATAAGCATTGATTCAAGGGAGAATATCCAACTGGGAGAAAGAACAGTGCGCGTCCAGTGTTTTTGTCTAAGGATGCTCCCAAGGCACCCTCAAGGCATCAATTGCTTTTCGAGAGCAATACAAGCTGGGAATGCAACAGCTTTGCTTCTGGAGAGAAACCCCAAGTGCACAGTAGTTCCTGGAAGGAGTAGCCTCGTGAGTGTTGGGGGAACAGGGAACCAAAGTTGCAGGTGGTCTTAGCTCTTGATCCTGAGTAGGAGAAGCCGACCAGCCCGAAACGTAGCAGGGAGATGCAGAGAATGAGGCAGCCATGTTGGGGGGGCGGGGTTTTATGAGCCTATAAGCTTTAGAAGTTCCCACATAACTCTGTGGCCTGCACAAGTCCAGGGTCAAGTAAAAGCCAAGGAAGACTTGCAAACAGCTGGGTTTGTATGTGCTCTCCAAGGCACACACAGACTTATCAGCAAATCCTGTAAGTCTTACTGATTCAAGGTGTTTGAACAGATACCCTGACAACAACAGGTGAAACATTTCACTCTGCTGACACAATGTGACCCCAGATTAAATTAAAACCAAAATTAAAAAGAAAGACAAGAAGGAAAGAGTAAAATCTCAGCAGAGACATCAGTGGTTTTACACTGCTGGAGAGACAGGCTTCACAGGATGTATCCAAGCCACTTATTAAATAAAGAAGGAAAAAAAACCAACAACAACAACAGAAATGATTTCCAGGGAGGATAAAAGTGGATCCCAGGGTGAGGCAGGGATCCAGAATTATGACTCTATTCCCGAAATTATGCAATTAAAAATATTATGTGACGAGCAAAGTAACAAGAAAAGCATTACAGTCAATAGAAAGCTTCTCTGAGGAGATCCAGATGTTGGACTTAGAAAAAAACTTTAAACCACATTGTAAACATGTTTTTAAAAATTGAAAAAAAAAAAAACATTTTTAAGGAATGAAAGAAAATTTATGACACTGACTCATCAAATAGAAAATGTCAATAAAAAAGCACATATTATAAAATAAAATAATGATATGCATATTGTGGCATTGAAGAGTACAATAAATTTAAGCTGTCTGAAGAAAACCTCAATGAAGTTCAGGATCTATCAATAGAAATTATCTAACTGGAAGAATGGAAAGAAAAAGCACGGAATAGAATGAAGGGTCTCAGGAATCCATGGGACACAGGAAAATGGGGGCATGGGATAGAAGGCGGGACCCCCAGAAGGGAATGAGAGAGAGAGAGAGAGAGGGAGGGAGGCTTTTGCGAGAGTGCCTCTGTAGGGGAAAAGGCAGAATAAAGATCTCAACATGCTGCAAGCAGGGTCCACACCCAGACACATCCAGGCAAACTGCTAAAAACTGAAGACAAAGAGAAAGTCTTGAACTTGGCTTGGGAAAAACACGTCCTGAGCAGAACAATGAGACAAGTAACAGCTAACTTCTCAGAAACAAGAGACCAGAGGGCAGCAGGATGGCATAGCCAAGTGCTAACAGGGGAGAAAAATCTTATCATATATTAAATTCTATGTCCACAAAATTTTCCTCCAGAAATAAAGGTGAGACTTGCAGGTTGAACTCAGACATGCAAAGAGTTTATAAAAATGAAGGATTGAGGGGCCCCTGGGTGGGTCAGTCGGTTAAACATCTTAAGGTCATGTTCTCACAAGTTCATGAGCTTGAACATCACATTGAGATCTATTCCTCATCCTGAAGCCTGCTTCAGATCTTCTGTCTCCCATCTCTCTGCCCCTCACCCGCTTGCACTCTTTCTTTCTCTCTCTAAAATAAATAAACATTAAAAAAAAAGAATATAGAATTGAACAGAATGAATATGGAAAGGCACGGAGGGTGCTGGTCGAGTCCACACAGTGGGATCAGGAGGTGGGCAAGCTATGATCCTCCCAGCTGTGATCCGCTTCACCTGGGGTGACAGCTGCCTGGTCAACTGTAAGGCACTTAAATGAGAATTCTGATCAATTGCTAGGACCTAGGAAGTCTGTAGGTGAGAAATTCCTGGTGGCCTGGGTCTAAGGAGGACTCCCACCCTTTTGTGTGTTTATAGAAGGAATGTTGCCAGAGTCACATGGAGAAGACCCAGTGCTTTCTGTCAAACCCCATAGAACTTGAGAGCAAAACGTGAATCGCTGTGCATGACAATTTTTTTTAAAAAGCAAAAAAAAAACAATCATTTAAGGTGTCACGAGCCCACCACAGATGTGACAAGCAGGCCACATGCCGTACAATGTATGGAACACACTCACCGGAAGGGCCGCACAGAGACTGAGGCCCTAGAGACTGGCAGTGAGGACAGTGTGTGCAAGTATGAGCAGTGAGCCACGCCAGCACTTTCCTCCAGCCGTGTGGTCACCGGAGTGGGTTAGCAGTTCTGACAGTGCCACACAGTGAGACTGAAGAGACAAGCAGTAGATGGCGGGTGGTGGCGGGTGGTGGCAGGTATTGACAGTGGAGGGAAGAGAAGAAGGCCCTGTGAGGAACCTATGCAAGTACTGGTTGGAGCTGGGCATTGGCATGAGCTTTCACTTGGACCAACATAGGTCTGGATGGTTCTGTGCAGAAACCTTACCCGCGTGAGCACACACGCACACATACACGTCCTCGTGGGTCAGCTGGGAGGGACTGGGTCCCGACACGCAGGTGTGAGTCTAACAGGTTCCCCAGTGAGAAGAGCCTTTGCTCCATATGGAAATGGCTGATTTCGGGACCAGGGCTGAAAGGAGACATATTCACACACACAAACACACACACACACACAGTACGTGTGCTAGTGCCAGAAAATAAAGAAGTGCTGAAAACTAACAAACAGAAACAACCCCCATGATGATAAGGGATGAGTCAAAAGGATGCAGGAGCCACGTGAAGGGTGTCCAGTGGCCAAAGCTGTAACAGTTTCAGCTAAAAATCTGTAATACAGTTGGACTCTAACCCCACATGGAAAATAAATCCTCACTGGTTGTGTCACAGTTTGAGCCGCTATAGAAGAACCTATAGACTGGGTGGCCCAAACAATAGCCATTATTTCCATTCTTCTGGGGGTTAGCAGTCCAAGGTCAAGGTGCCGGCTGGGGGGTGGAGGTGGGGTTCTGCTGAGAGCCCTCAGCCAGCTGGCAGAAGGCCCACCTCTGCTTTATCCTTAAGTAGGAGACAGCGGGACGGGGAGGCAGACTGCTCCGGACTCAGAGGGTGCAGATCTCATTCCCAGGGGCCCATCCTTGTGAACTAATCTGACCCTAAGCCCCTCCCAAAGACCCCTCTTACCACCATCACACTGGAGGGTAAAGTTTCAACACATGAATTTGGGAGACACAAATGGTCAGTCAATGACAGGTTGATGCTGATGTAAATCAATGATGAAATAAGTAAACACACGTGGGAGAAACCTGAATGTCCCGTGCAGAAGACTTCATGTGGGCACTTCGCCCTCCAGGAGGTGGGGCCTATCCCCACACAGTAACGTCTGGGTTTTGCATTTGCTCCCTTTCCAGAAGCACAATGCCCAGAAGAGGGAGTAGAGTAGCTTTGCAGTGAAGAAACCTGAACACATCATCTATTTAAGCAAGGAAATCAAGGTCAACATCAATATTGACGAGCGTATTGACAGCACATGCCTTCCGTTCTCTGTGGTGGGAATGTTTCTTGGCTTTTGTGACCTTTCCCCTCAAACACATGGCCCCAGCCTAGTCACGAGCAAAACATCCGATGAATCCCAACTGAGGGACACCTTACAAATGACCAGTAGTCCTCAGAATTGTGATCAAAAACAATGAAAGCCCAAGAAACTGTCAGAGCCAAGCAGGTCCTAAGAGAACAGGACCAGCAGTCGGATGGCATCCTGGGCAGAATCCTGGCACAGAGGACAGTCGCCCTTTACATCAGTGGTAAAGGGTTATGGGACCTGTGTGTTTGTCCCAGCGGTGCATACGGCACTGGGTGGGTGGCTGGGCTCAGGAAAATAAAACCAACTCTGTGTGAAATTGATTGAGTTCAGTGGGCATGTTACGTGAGCAATGGCGCCCATCTGTTGGCTGCTGTGGGCTCTGTACTTACTGTACAGACTGTAGTCCCTTTTCCTTATCGTTGCTTTGAAAACTGTATCTCTGGACATCTCGGCTTGGCTCATAGATCCTGTGAATAATTCATATGTTGTCAAGTCAAAAGGGTTTGTCTTTATGTTTTGACCTTTTAACTCTAGCTCTGGTTCCTTTCCGATGAAACACAAAGAGAAGAAGCTTGAGTGATATAAAAGTGTGCTTAAATACCCTCCTGTCGGGCCTCACCACCCGCTGCTTGTTTTCATGCCAACAGCCTTTCTGTCCTTCCCAGAGCCTCAGATAACAAGAGATCCAGTTAGTGGTCAGGGCCAAGTCCCGCTGGCCGCCACTGAGTTATTTACCACTCGCTAAGTTTAGTTCTGCACCTTCCATTTTCCTTGACTCAATTTTAGCAAAATGGCACAGCTCTCTGAAAACATTGGTCAGGCCCTTCCTGCACCAGGCTCTGGGCTAGATCCAGGGAATTCGGAGGGAGAGAAGAGTGGGTCCTTTGTAAAAGGAGCCACTGCAGGTGTCTTAAGCCTGTGTCACTGAGCAAAGCTATAGGTGAGGACCAGGGTGGAAGAGACAAGCCATGCACGTGAGTCCAGGTGACATGTGGCACATAGGACATGTGATGGATTTGGTCTCAGTCCCACTGACAGTGGGAAAAGCCAGGAGAATGCAGACCTACGTGTGGCCTCACCACGGATTTATTTTAATTATAGTGCTTTGGTGGTTGAGTGAGGAATGAGATGCATTTGCTCCCGTTGGGGTAGGTAGGGGGGCTTAGGAAACAGGACATCAGTTAGGAGGCCATTTCCACTGGCTGAGGGAATAGTGAGGAGCATGCACGACATGATAGGGAAAGAAGGCTGGAGAGGAAACATGGAATTGTTTGACTTGATGAAGTAAGAGAGGCAGCTCCTGTTTCAAGGGCATGAGGTTGACAAGGAAGGTGAGGGTGTGGGTCCAGGTTAGTGGGGACAGATAGAGGATGGTGCCACTGGACTGTCACCACCAGCTGCTAGAAGAAAGGCCAGGCGAAGGCCGAGCTGCAGAAAGAAGGCAAGTTCTTCTGGGCTCCACCTTAGTTGAGCTGAGCTTAGCTTATGGGGCTGCAGGGCTATCACTAAGTGCTTCTCTGGGGTCAAATTTGAGCCAAGTGGACAATGTGTAGCTACTAAAATTTGAAGAAGAGGTAAGATAACAAGACAACGACACACTCTAGGTTCAGCAGAAATTGGGTATCTGAGACTAAGGATGTGTTGACTAAAGCGTCATCACAATGACAGGGTCTGGGTACGTCAGGCTGGTGGGTTTGCCCGTAGGGCTCAGGTCCAGGCTGTGACCCCCTTAAGTCAGACACTCCAAGTGGTACATAACATGCGATGAATGTAATTGTTTTCTATTGAAACCTTTAAATATACACATATATCTAAAAATAGATAGATATTCCCATACATGAAATGACAGGTATACTACTGTTTTTCCAAACAACCATTCACTGAGGAATCCCCTGCTCCAATAAAGGAGATTTATATTGGTGGAACAGGTGACTACTGTTCAGTTGAATTCTCATTCGGTCCCTTACAATTCTCCTAACAACTTCACACTGTAACCTAAAAAATGAAACCAAAAATAAAATCGGCCATGATTTTGTTTGCTGTGATGTTATTTCCTTGAGCTATTTCTGTTCCATTCAAATATTGATTCGCCCAAATATCCAGTGAATGAGGTGTGCGGTATCCAACTATTACAATGCAAGGTTGTCCAGGCACATGGTCACAGACATTGGTTTACTTAATGCTGGGCTTATTGATTTTTATAAATCAAAGAAGCCGGAAGAATTTATTGAGGATATTCATTTAAAGTAGTGTTGGTTTATCGATGCCAATATTTCAATTTGTTTCTCTCAAGCCCTAGATAGTGAGGTCAGTAACAACATCTGCTGTTTCTTGCTTCTGCAGAACAGCCATAGAAAACCACAAATGGTCTGAGAGTATCTGACCACGACTTTTCTGAACCCAGCCACACTACGGCACGTCACCTGGAAGAAGAGAAGGCCTATATCCAGGCCACGAACCCAGCTCACACAGGTCTTGAAGTAACCAATCTTCTTAGAACCAAAGCTCTATTTTATTTTTTATGCTAAATAAAAAAGAATGAGGAAAGACAGTATAAAAAGAAGAGCAGAAAGAAGCCAAGCCCTAGAACCTGTGCTTCACGTACCCAACATCAGGGACCCTTAGACCCCATTTTTCTGGGTGTTTTCCAGATATTTAGACAGACACCTGTCCATTGAAGACACCCACATGGTAAACATTCCCTTGAAAAGATGCTCTGCCTTATTAACCATCAGTGAAATATGCACAGTCAATAAGATGTGTGTAATAGCCTTCAGATGTAAACAACCAGAGGTAAATCAATAAATAAAATTTGGTGTACTTATATGGAAGGAACTCCCTCAGCAATAAAAACAAAAAGTACTACTGGTGAATGAAACAACATGGACAATTTTCAAAAGTTTTTCTCTAGAAAAAGATTCAAGAAGCAATACACACTGTTTGTGTCCATTTGCATAAAATTGTAAAACAGGGAGAATGAATCTTCGATGACAGAAAGCTCGTCATTGATGGACGAGGCCCAGGAATGGCTGCTGGGATTGATTCCAAAGAGGCAAAAGAGAACTTGGGCGGGGGTGTGGGCAAGGAGTAGAATTCTACTACTTGTTTGTGATAGACCTTACGTGAATGGACCCAATTTTCAAAAGGCATTGAACTATACATTAAAAATGGGAACAAAATCACACTATCATATAGCTGATTAAATTAAACATAAGCAGCCAGTCCTTTTTCAAATACTGAAAGAGAGTTTATTGAAGACACACTGCTATGTTCTAGAAGCTACTGAATGTCGTTCCTGTAGATTGAAGTAGAAAGCTGGAGAACATGGGTCCCTGGCCTGCCGCACACAGAGGCCCTATGTTGAGTAGCAATTTACCACCTATTTCAACTTCACATTTCTGAGCTCTACTCTTGTCCCGCTAAGTCAGTCTCGTGTGTCAGGACACCGTTTTGTAGAAGCGTCAACATGATCTTCCTGCGGGGGCAAATCCAGTTTCTGTATGGAATGCGATGCTCCTATGTTCACTGTGCTTAACAATCTTGAGTTCTTTGCACAAGGAGATAGTTCTTTTGTGAGGGACCTCATTCATGGACCACTGGCCCACTCATCCAAGGATATCCCTTCAGTACAGCTAACCTACCTGCATCCCACTCTTCATACACAGCCATGTACGCCTGTGTGCTCAGGAATTCCTCATGGAGACTGTATCAGCCTTGGGAAAACCTATAGGCTTTAATTGAGGCAAGAAGGAAGGATGGACTTATTGTTTTTAAACTACACGCCACAAAATCTTCCTCTTTCTGTGTCTGCATCAAAGTAGCTGTCCACACATGTGTATCTCTGACTGCCCACACAGCTGGATGTTCAGTGCCATGAGCCCCCGCCTTTATGACCCTCGAGGCTCAGTGCTAAGGCTACTGTGTGGAGTGATAATACATGACTGATCCCTTCAATTGTGGCCCATTGGGTTTGAAAATAAAACAAACATTTAGTGGACAAACATATGGTGTGCTAAGGAAGTAAGGGACATTGCTGTTGACATCTTTCTTACACGTAGACTTTTCATCTTGCCGTGGCTATTTGTCTTATTGTCTGCTAACCCTGCTCTCTTTTGCTTCTGTGCAGAGTATTGTTTTTTTTCTCTTTAATTTTGACCATATTTCGACAATTTCAGCCTTACCCCAGATTTGTGAATGAGATAGAAATACATAATGCAATGTGCAGAGTAACCAAGAGAGCCATACTATTATCTATTACATCTCTATCTCCCCCAAATTGGAAACAAGCAAACAAAATCAAGCTAAACAAAACAAACAAACAAACAAACAAACAAAAAAAAATCTCCCTTCCGGTGACACTGAAGTATTTTCCCCACTGTGTCTTGTCACAGTTCTTGGCTTTCCATCCTTCAGGGACATCTTTTGGAAAATACTGATGCTTCCACATTCTTAAACCTTTTTTTTTTCATTTATTTCTGAGAGAGAGAGAGAGAGAGAGAGAGAGAGAGAGGTAGCGTGAGCAGGGGAGGGTCAGAGAGAGAGGGAGGCATAGTATTTGAAACAGGCTCCAGGCTCTGAGCTGGCTGTCAGCATAGAGCCCGACATGGGGCTCGAACCCATGAACCATGAGATCATGACCTGGGCCGAAGTCGGACGCTTAATCGACTGAGCCACCCAGGTGCCTCTGCTTCCACATTTTTAAAGTGTCTTTCCTCTTTATAGCACATTACCTTAGGTAAGGATTTAGTTTTTCGGCAGTAAATGAAAAAGCAACTGCAATGACAGAATAAGGCTCCTCAGTTAATGACTCTCCGACGTTCCTGTGTTGCTGTAATGGACAGTCTTTCAGGTTTCTGAAAGTCCTTTCAAATCTGGTTTCACCACCTCCCTCTCAAGACTGGCTCCCAAGTCCTGTTCTAGAGATGAGATTTATTTTTCTCTTATTCATATGATTCATAATAAAGAAGCATTCTAACCCTGAAGACTGTTCAAAGGAGCAAACTGACATCGATGTACTACCTAACTAGAAACAAATTGATAAAGTTCTGAAACCCTCTTTGAAAGTGAATGCCAGCGCGGTGCATTTCCAGGGCGGCTTTCATGCCTCATTGGGGTCCCCTGGAAACTGCTGTCAAGCTCTATTTTATTCCATGTGTGGCCTGACAGTTCTAAGGGGAAAGTGTATCCTAATTCTTCCAAATAAATTAGATTTCAGCCATTTTAAAATGAAAACACAGCCTCTGCTGAAGTTATAAACAGACCCTATTGAATAAAGTACCAACAGAGGCTCCACTGTTATCTCTGGCTGAGGCTCAGCGCTGAGCGACAGCAACAGCTAATCACGTCTTTGTACTCCCGGTAATGCAAATCAGCCAACACCTCACACGACGGGAAAGTGGGTGCTCCCTTCATAGCGCATCACACTTATCCTCCAAGAAGAGAGAAAGGAAAGCGAGGGAGGGAGAGAAGGAAGGATAGAATGATGGAGAAAGAGAACAGTTGCAATCAACAATAAAGCATATTCTTAATTCAGATTCATCCACAAAGGAAATAATCAACAGACCCACCTGAGGGTGTATCCATCCAATCACATCGTGTCCTGATAAATGCACATCAATTCTAACTCTTCATGAATGTCTCTATTCTAATGCATATGATCATATGTTATATTACTGCAATTTGGAAATCTGTTGGAAAAATAGGAGAGATGGGGAGCCTGGGTGGCTCAGCTGGTTGAGGATCCAACTCTTGATTTCAGCGCAGGTCATGATCTCATGGTTCATGGGTGTGAGCCCCACGTTGGGCTCTATATGACAGTGCAGAGCCTGCTTAGGATTCTCTCTCCCTCTCTCTCTGCCTCCTTCCTGCTCGCTCTCTCAGTCTCTCTCAAAATATATAAATACATGTAAAACAAAGATAAATCAGAGAGAAAGACATTTCCCCTAATACATTTGTAGAAAATTGTTAGATTTAATGAAAAGCATAACTAATAATGCAAAATAATATCATGCAATAATAATAATTTTAAAAGGATATCATAATTAGAAAAGGAGAAATAAAACTGTTTTTATTTGTAGACAAGCTAATCCCAAATGTAAACAATCTTAAGAACTCATCAAAAAAAAAAACTATTAGAACTAAGAATCAAGTATAGTAAGATTGCAAGATACAACACCCATATTAAAACCTGTATTTTTATATACAAGCAATGAAAAATCCAAAAATAAATTTGGGAATACATTTCCATTTATAATACTATTAAAATAATATAATGCTTTGGGTAGTAATGACATTTTAACTATATTTATTCTTCCAATCAATGAGCATGGAATGTTTTTCCATTTCTTTGCGTCTTCTTCAATTTCCTTCATAAGTTTTCTATAGTTTTCATCATACAGATCGCTTATATCTTTGGTTAGGTTTATTCCTAGGTATTTTATGGTTTTTTGTGCAATTGTGAATGGAATCAGTTTCTTGATTTCTCTTTTTGTTGCTTCATCGTTGGTGTATAAAAATGCAACCGATTTCTGTACATTGATTTTGTATCCTACAACTTTGCTGAATTCTTGGATCAATTCTAGTAGGCTTTTGGTGGAGTCTGTTGGGTTTTCTGTGTAGAGTATCATGTCGTCTGCAAAAAGTGAAAGTTTGACTTCTTCTTTGCCAATTCTGATGCCTTTTATTTCCTTTTGTTTTCTGATTGCTGATGCTAAGACTTCCAGCACTATGTTAAACAGCAGTGGTGAAAGCACATATAGGAGGATTAGGAGGAACTTAATGGAGGACAGTGGGGGAGAAGAAGGGGAAAATAGTGGGGAGAGGGAGGGAGGCAAACCATGAGAGACTCTTGAATGCTGAGAACAAACTGAGGGCTGATGGGGTGGGGGGAAGGGAAGGGGGTGATGGGCATGGAGGAGGGCACTTGTGGGGATGAGCACTGGGTGTTATATGGAAACCAACTTGACAATAAACTATTTTAAAAATTAAAAGCAACAAGAAGAATAAAATAAAATAAAATAAAATAAAATAAAATATAAATAAAATAAATAAAATAAAATAAAATAAAATAAAATAAAATAAAATAGTATAATGCTTAGGAAACTCTTTGAAGATGCAGAGAAATCTTGTACATTGAAAATCACAATACTTTGAGGAGGAAAATTAAAGCAGTTTTAAATAAAATGGAAAGGGAGTCTATATCTCTGGATGGGAAGAGTCAATCTCATTAAGATGACAAGCCTCCTCATATTGTTCTTTAGAATCAATAGAACCAATATAATTTCTATATAATTCCTGGCAGGATTCTTTGTAGAAATTGACAAGCATATATTAAAATATATATGGAAATTCAAGTTCATCTAGAAGAGCCAAAATATCTGAAAAATTATCTTTTAAAAAATTAATGTTTATTTTTTGAGAGAGAGAGAGAGACAGAGTGCAAGCAGGGGAGAGGCAGAGAGAGAGGGGGAGACAGAATCCAAAGCAGGCTCCAGGCTCTGAGCTCTCAGCACAGAGCCTGACATGGGGCTTGAACTCACGAGCTGTGAGATCGTGACATGAGCCAAAGTCAGACGCTTAACTGAGCCACCCAGGTGTCCCTGACAAAATGATCTTAATTGCAAAACTTGTGTTAACTGATTTCAAAATTTATTATAATGCTACCGTCATCAAGACATCGTGGTACAGGTATAACAATAGGCACATAGATCAAGGACATAGACTTGAGAATCCAGAAATAAATCCTTATATTTACAGTCATTTACAGTCAATACAGTAAGTTTATAGTCAATTACAGACACAAAAGTGCCAAGGCAATTCGTTGAGGACAAATAGTCTTGTTAACAGTGGTGGCTGGGCAATTGGATATCTAGATGCAAAAAAAAATGAACTTGGGTCTTTACTTCACGTGACACAAACAGATTAAATCAAAAAAGATTATAGACTTAAATACAAGGGCTAAAACAAAACCTGAGAAGAAAACAAAAAGGAAAAGTATAGAGTTGTGGTTAGAAAAATGTTCCATAGGTATGATAAGGAAAGCATGCTCCATGAAAGAAAAATAAATTAGGGCTGCATCAAAATTCAAAATATTTCTTTTTGAAGGGACCTTATTAAGAAAACAAAAAAGCAAGAAACAGACTTAGAGTAAGTATCTTCATAACTACTATTCATTAAATAACTAGTATCCAGAGGGTTTTTTAAATTTTTTTAATGTTTTATTTATTTCTGAGAGAGAGAGAGAGAGAGGCAGCATAAGCAGGGGAAGGTCAGAGAGAGAGGGAGACAAAGAATCCGAAGCAGGCTCCAGACTCTGAGCTGGCTGTCAGCACAGAGACCGACGAGGGGTTCAAACCCATGAACCATGAGATCATGACCTGAGCCAAAGTCAGATGCTTAATGACTGAGCCACCCAGGCGCCCCATCTAGTATCCAGAGTTTACATAAAACTCTTGATAGATGGGTGGCTCATTCGGTTGTCCAACTCGTGGTTTGGGCTCAAGTCATGATCTCATGGTTCATGAGTTCGAGCCTTGAATCAGGCATGGAGCCTGCTTGGGGTTCTCTCTCTCCATCTCTCTCTCTGCTCCTCCCCTGAGCACTCTAAATCAATCAGTCAATCAATCAATCATTAAACTTTGAAAAAAGATTTTTAAAATTTAATAAAAGATAATTCGATCAGATAATAGGCAACAGATATGAGCAAATATATCAACAAAGAAGGTATTTGAATGTGACTTTAGAGCACAATCGAGTAACATTTTACCTTTATGAAAATGGATATAATAAATAAGACAGATATTATCAAACATTGAGGAGGAGCAGAGAAATACAAACCTGTATATATCATTGGTGGGACTGTAAAATGGTGCAGCCACCTTCCAAACAGTTTGGCAGCTTCTCAGAAAAGGTATGTATAATACTACCCTACTTCCCAGCAGCACCAGCTGCTGAAATCTACCCAAGAGAAATAAATAGGTATTTCCACACAAAGCCTTGTAAGTGAATGTACTAGCATAGCAGCATTATCCATAATAGCCAAAAGTTGTAAATTGTCTAATGTACATTAATTAGTGAACGGGTAGACAAAAAATATTCAGGGTAAACCAATATAATAGAATATCACTCAGCATTAAAAAGGAATAAACTACTCACGCATGTTATGGCATGACTGAACCTCAAAAACATTATTTTAAACGAAAACATCAGAGGCATATTGGATAACTCATTCATATGACATTTTCAGAAAAGGTAAATTTATAGGGACAGAGAATAAATTAGTAGTTACCTGAGGTTCTGGTGGAAATAGCGATTCACTGTAAATAGGGATGTGGAGTCTTATGGGGGGATTGTATGTTCACAACTGATTTATGGTGATGATAGCACCACCTGGTAAGATTACCAAAAATCATTCACGTGGACAGTTTAAGTGGGTGAATTTTCTAATATATAAATACACCTTAATAAAGCTATTTTTAAAAAAAAGGGCAAGGTAATAAAAGAGATTTCTGCTTCTGACCAAGATGAATAGAGACTGTGTTTATCTTTCTCCCTAAAGTAACAAAAGGACAAAATTTAAGAACTAATAGTCTCTAAGACACTAATCATCAGACAATGAAGAAAAATAATTTCTGAGAGATGGAAAACTAAAAGAAAAAAAGCTTTGAGAGAATTCTCAGAGCAAGTCACAGAGAGGAAGAACCTAGTCTCGCAGGCTCCCTATGAGTGGAGACAAAGCCAAGAGTATAAGACCAAACTGATATCTTTGCTGATTGGAGTATATACAGGAGACAGCTGCCCAAAAAGACAACACTGGAGATCTGAAGAGGGTTACTCTTGAGTACTCTGTTGAATATTTATCTGCTCACATCTATGAGGGAACTACCAGTGTCCAGAGAAAGGATTAGAGGATTACAGAAGACCCTGTTCATGCAGGGCCAGGGAGAGTGCCTATTGCCATCAACCAAATCATGCCATCATGTTTTCTGGGGTACTGAGCAGAGGACATAGAACGGTTATGCCTCCGTAGAGGGGAATAATTAGCCTTAAACTGAGCACTGCCCCAGTTCCACCTAGCAAGCCTTAAAAGAAAGATGCCAAAAGACCAAACTCTTACCAAGTAAAGTGCCTGAGAATAAATCTCAACATATTTATAAAAATACAGAATGAAGCAAGCATCCAACAATGCCTGGCATCCAATCAAAGATTACCAGGCATGCAGTCTACCAGGAAAATGTGAGCCATTATGAAGATAAAAACCAGTAAGTTAAAAAATCACATAAAATTGAAGTAGCAGAGGATTTACGATTTTCAGACGAGGACATTAAAACATTAAACATTGTAACTGCATCCCGTGCATTTAAACGTTAAGTAGCGACAGGGTGGATCCAACAAAAGATCAACACTGATGTTTGGGGATGAAAACTAAAATGTGTGAGATAAAATATATACTGGATTAGATTAATGACAGATTTGATATTGCAGAAGAAGAGTTGAATACTTGAAGATGTGACAAAAACTCTCAGAATTGAAGAGAGGAATGAATTGAAGAATTTAAAATGAGTAATATTAGTGGACCATGAGTCTTAGTAGCCTCTAATATATGTGATTTATATGAGTGAAGGAAAATTATGTGAAATAATAATGGCTGAAAGTTTTAACACTATGTGAAAACAATAAACCTAAGGGTCCAACAGGTCAACAAATCCCTTGTGCAAGAAACATGAAGAAACGTATACGAAGGTTCATTGTATTCAAATTGCTCAAAACCATTGATCACATGACACCTTAAGGCCAGCCAGAGAAAAGTCACGTTATACAGAAAGAAATAAAAGTAAGGATGACAGTAGTTTTCTCATTAGAAACAGTGTAAATGAGAAGACAACAGAGCCACATTTTTATTTTACTGATAGAAAAAGAACAAAGACAAAAGGAAAGAAAAAAAATACATAAACTTGGAAGTTTTGGCCAGAAGAAAATAGGCCTGAAAAATGTTTTCAAATATTCAAACACTTAACGAATTCATCAACAACACACTGGCACGGCAAAAAATATGGTGGACAATGCTCTTCAGGCAGAAGCAAAGAAAACCAGTTGCAATTATGAATCAAAACAATGAATGAAGATCCGCAGAAATAGTTACAGGAGTAAACAAAAATGCAAACTAGTGTCTGTAATAGGGAAAGGTAATCACGCTACCAGTAGCAGGAAGGTCAGGGGGCGGGAGAGAGAGGGAACATACTAGTGTAAGAGCCTTACTCTACTTGTAATGTGTTGTTATATCACTAGATGCTAAATGGTCTTGAGTTAATGTAACCATAAAATAAAAAGCCAATGAGTTATAGTTAATAAACTACAAAAGAGAGAATATGGAATCATATAAAAATAAATCCAAAATAATGGCAAGTGTGTCATCATCACTTTCATTCAATACTATACTGGAGGCTGCAGCCAGTGCAATGAAACAGGAGTAAAGAAGTACAAACACTAGGTTTGGAATAAAGTAAAATCCTGTTTACATATAAACAATATGCTTATGTAAACAGTAATGAAAATTTAAAAAGAGCTACTAAGAATAATCAGTGAGTTTAGAAGAGATACAGAATATAAGATCAATGTACAAAAAATCAGATTCATTTCTTTGTGCCAGCAGCAGTCACAAATTCAAATGAGCAATACCACGTACAAATCAGCAATATATATGGAATATTTAGAGATATATCTGCAAGGCCTGTGTGCTAAAATTACAGAAAAGAGAAGAGCTGAGCTTGATTAAAGAGGACCAAACACATGGGGGAGATGTGATATTTCTAGGACATAAATTTCCCACAAATTAACCTTACTGTTAGTAAAATGCATTTTTTTGGTAAAAATTGCCAAACTGATTCTGAAATTTACATGGAAATGCCAAATACTTAGTCACAGCAAGGGTGAAAACAAAACATTAAATCATCATACTACCTAATTTCAGAATTCATTATAAAGGCATATTAATCAAAATACGATATTGGCATAAAGTAGACAAAGAGATCAAGGGGACATAATAGAAAATCCATAAATGGAACCAAAATATACACAGCTCATTGATAATCAGCATAAGGGCAAAGATAATTCACTGGAAAAGTACAGCTTTAACAAACGTGGAGCAGTTGGCTCTACACACACACACACACACACACACACACACAAATTAAGTGCAATTTGCATCAAGCACCACATAGAAAACCCAAGTGAAAATGGATCACAGACCTGTGTGCAAAATCTGAGACTCTAAGCCTTCCAGAAGTAAACACAGGACAGAAACCTCTGTGACCTGGGCTTGGCAAAGATTCCTATTTTCAACACCAAAAACATAATCCATGAGAGAACACATCAATGAACTGGATTTCGTAAAAACTAAAACTGTTGGCTTGTAGGAAAATACGATTAAGAGAATGAAAGACACAGCACATACCTGGAGACACTCTTCGCAAATCATTTATCTGATAAAGAAGTTGTATCCACAATCTGTAAATAACTCAAAATCAACCTTGAAAAAAAATTGACTCAGTTTAAGATGGGTAAATGATTTGAGCATTTCATCAAAGAATATATATGGATAGAAAGTAAGGACATGAAAACACGCTCAGCCTGATTAATATATTAATGCAAATTAAAACCACAGTGAGACCATTACATACACATTAGAGTGGCTAAAAGTAAAAACTCTAACGATACCAAGTTTCAGTTGGGTAGATGGAAGAATTGGAACTTCCATGCCCTTCTGGTAAGAGTGTAAAATGTACACTGACTTTGGGAAAACAGTTTGGCAGTTTGCTAAAATGTTAACCGTACACCTAACAGAGAGAGGTTAACTGCTTCCTTGGGGTTTATCTACAACAACAACAACCACAAAATGCATATATCCTCACAGTGACTTCTACATGAACGTTCAGAGCAGCTTTCATTTAATAACCCCGAAGTGGAACCAGCTCAATGTATAGCAAGAGATGAATGGATAAACACTCTCTGGCCTTCCGGAATAATGCAATGCTACTTAACGCCAGCACAATGATCACTCATACATGTTACAGCATGAATGGATCTCAAAACAAACAAACAAAACGTTGAGTGAAATCAGCTAGAGAAATAAGTGTAAATGCGATACGTGTGCATCTACATTAAACTCTAAGAGGCACAAATGAATCTAAAGGGACAGAGGAGAACCCCCGTTTACTGGTTTTGGGGGGAGGGTGTAGGGCAAGGAGGGGTGGAGGAAGAAATGAGATAGAGGCATGAGGAATTTTTTGTTGGTGATGGAAACGTTCATGTTCCTGATTGTGATGACATTTCACAGCGGTACACATGCGTCCACACTCATCACCTTGCACATGCATGTCAAGTACGTTTCAATAACACCCTGATTTTATAAAGAAACAAGGGAAGATGACACCACTCCAGAGTGGCTGGAGTGTCTCTGGGCACTTTACTGTGACATCGCACCCACTCACCGATACAAGGTGATGTAACAAGTATCGCCATCCCTGGTTTCCTAAATAAGTACTTTAGGACTGGGAAGGTTAAGTGTGAAATGTTACAGGAGATATGGAAAGAGGCTGCTTCTGTGCTTAGAGCCCAATTATGGCAAGAGGAGATCTTTAATTAATTATGTCAAACCCTCTGGTGAATATCTGGAAGTTCTTATGGCCTAATTTTTAAACTTATAATTCTGAAGAATTCTATGTGGAGGTTAACGAAGAAAACTATAAAGGATTGAAAATTTCTATTGTGTCCATCAAGACATACCTCTGTTTGTTGTTGTTGTTGTTGATTGTTTTTTGAGGGAAAAGTGCATCAGACAGGTGTAAGAGAGGAAAAGGAAAACCATAGATCAGGAAAGCTGAGCAGTGGTGCCAGATTTCTTTTGTTGGGAATGAACTTCCCCAAAAATTTGTCCCCATGCAACAGAGTATACTGTTGATTTCTCGCTTCCGGTCACTTACATGTTTTTATGTAATTCTACCCCAAAGTTCTTTCTGGACCAAGTCCCCAAATCAGTTCCAGTTCTTCGCTTCCTTATACCTGTGCCTCCTTCCCAACCTGGTGGTCGTGCCTCAAACTACATGGTTTTTTCCGGAAGCCACACTTAAATGTCCTCTTCAGCTTATGTTGGGTCTACATGGGCTTTTTAACCATTTTCCAACTGTTTAAGAGATAGAAAGACTTGGCTCTTCTAACCCATTAAGGTCCCGTATTTGTTTACGCTTTCTTCCATTTACTCTTGAAAGCTGGTCAAGGTCACACTCACACTCTGATTTCAGGCACTCCCCAGAGCTGCTGACTCATTTACCTCATGACTTGCTTCTGTGTGACATGGACCAGCATCTTTCAACCTCACATAGGTGCTCGATCAGTGTCTGGAGCCCGACTGCTAAGCCAAATCCATGAGTTTCATGTTCCATTAGCATTCTGTGTCAAGGTGCCAATTTCATTATTAGCCAGAGTCAGTGATGCTGTAAGAAGCAAACCTCCCTTATTACTAGCTTCCCATAAGGGAAGCTTATTTTTCATGTCACAGGTTCGTGAGGGTCAATTAGGGTGGAGTTGGGAGGGCAGAATGTGTTCCTCCACAGTCATGTGATCCGACATAGCCTCCAATACTTGAGATGTGTGTCCCAATATTTCCCTAGGCATAAACATGGAAACAATAGGAAAGAGATAAGAAATAGAGGAAACAAAAAAAGACTTCTTTCCTAACCTCTTTGGACCAGACTCCACATGACATTTACATTCACACTAGTGTGGGCACAAGCCACGTGCCCCTCCGACCCTTATGATACATAGTAGCTGGGAGATGAACTGAGGCTGTGTGCACAGAAAGAGGAAGAGGTTTCAGTAGCATCTATACAGCAATAGCACAATCACACTGGCAATAGGACCCAAGAGGCTTCTCTCTTTCCATCCTCCTCTTCATTCTTCTACAATCTGTTTTTCACATAGCAGCTGGCATGACCTTTGCAAAAGGAAACTTAAATGATTCCATTCCCCGTATAAGCCCACACTAGCTGCCTATGTCGCCCCAAGGGAAAGCCAAGCCATTGTGGTGTTCTCCCTTGACATGACCGGGCACTGGTCCACTGTCCCCACTGCTCTCTGTCTCCCCTCGCTGACTCTCATGTGTGTAGACATGAGTGAGTCAACCCCTACCTATGGTTCTCTGTCCTTGTATCCTCTCCACGGACACCCTTTCTTCAAGTTAAAGCAAGCATTATCCTCACTGTCTCAGTATCATCAGAGAGATATTCCCGGACCTCTCTAGCCAGAATGGTAACTACCCCAAATTTTCACTCCCTTGTTTTCTTCACACTGTGGTATATTTGCCAAAGTACTTCTCACCACCTGACAGATACTTCTGTTTTAATCTGTTTTCCCGTGTTTATTCCACAAGGACATGTGCCCCATGAAAGCAGAATTTGGGTCTATTGGGTTCTTTTTGAGAACAGTGCCTGAAACTCAGTCAACACTGTTGACAGAACAAGTAAATGAATGAATAAGTGAGTGAACTTCAGATTAAATTGAAGTGATTGTTATTTACTCAAAGTCAAGTTGAGATTAATATCTACCTGAGATAAAACACTAATATCAAAGATTCTGGGGATTAGTGTGACTAACTTCAAGGGCCACTGTATTACTCAGAGTCTCCCCACCCCCTGGAAACTGAAGGCACACTCAGAATGAGACAACTGGGAAAATTTTAGTTAAGGGTATTTACAAGGGAGTGGGTAGATTTCAGGAAATTGCAGAGATGTCCCCCAGCCTAGAGCTGGGGACAGCTGGGCTAAATTCCCATCTGCAAGGACTGAAGAACCACCAGAAGAGCAGTTACAAGAAACCAGATATAGGATGATGTGTAATGGGCCAACTATCCACCCCGTAGCCTGCACTTGGGGACAGATCTACCCATGGAACCACCACAAAGAAGGGTACCCCAACCTTGCTATTCGACGTCACTCCAAGTCACTGTTGGTTTTTTCTCTGGCCTGGACTCATGAGTAGCTGTAGAGGAAAGGAAGTACTCGGTGAAGTCCAAGATTCTCAGCATGCCAGAGCACAGAGCAAGCTAGCATGGCATGGAGAGCGGGTGGGAGCGATGCCAGAAAGGTACACGGCAGCCATATGACTATGTCTTACATGGTACTACACGTATGCATATGATTATCTAGACCCACAGAGGTAAACAATACAGATATCATTGAAATTGATGTAGTCAAGAGTTGGATGTACATTATACGTGTGTACATATGTGTAGCTACACAGATTGTATACACAGAGAAGGAGACATGGATGTAGATGCTGATGCTAATGTAAGTGCCACAGAGATGTAGAAACATAAAAATACATGGATTGGAGATAGAGAGATATAGATTAGCTATAAATATCAAAATCAACATATAACAGACAGAGATGTATATGTAGATGTAGGTGTGGATTTACATGTACTTGTAGAGGTAAATATATATGTAAAAATGGCAACATGATTATAAATATACACATAAGTTAGATACACATGTCGATGCAGATGTCCCTGTCATTGCTGAGCCTGACACTGATGTTATATAGATACATAGATAGGGACAAAGACATAAACATTGTGATGCCGATGTAGACATAGAACGTTGTTATAGAGATGTCGCTATAGAAATAGCCATGGACATAGGAATAGATGAGATACAGAGATTGATGTGGACACGTGTCCATGTTGACATTTTCACAAGCATGCACATAGTCATGGACATAGATCAGATATTAGAAAATAAAGACGGGTAGAGATGTAGATAGTGATATAGTTGTCGATGCTGATGCCATATCTCTAGAGAGACACACATTCATAAAGATACAGAATTAAAGTGGATATAGATGTTGCTGCTGATGCCAAGAACTATAGTTACTTATACATATATGTAACTGCTGAAATAGACAATAACACAGATTACACATATAGGCAGATGCACGTGATGATATTAATGTTGGTAGAGATGCTCATTGGATGTAAAATGACTGTTGATGTTGCTGCCGGTATTAATGTAGAGATATCGACTGTAGACTTCTATTAGATGTGGGTGCATATGTATGTAGATATTAATACCCATATCTATACAGAAAGACACAGAGTCATTGATTACAGACATGGGTACAGAAGCTACCATGTATGTTGACATTGACATCGATGCAAATATCCATCAACTTAGATTACATACAGGAGTAGGTGTAGATGCATTCAATACAATTACAATCAAAATTGCACCAGCATACTTCTCAAAACTAGAACAAACTACCCAAAAATTTGTATGGAACCTCAAAAGACCCCGAATAGCCAAAGTAATACTGAAGAACAAAACCAAAATGGGAGGGATCACCATCCCAGACTTTAGCCTCTACTACAAAGCTGTCATCATCAAGACAGTATGGTATTGGCACAAAAACAGACACATAGACCAATGGAACAGAATTGAGAACTCAGAAGTGGACCCAAAAGTATACAGCCAACTAATCTTTGACAAAGCAGGAAAGAATATCCAATGGAAAAAAGACAGCCTTTTTAACAGATGGTGTTGGGAGAACTGGACAGCAACATGCAGAAGAATGAAACTAGATCATTTTCTCACACCATGCACAAAAATAAACTCAACATGGATAAAGGACCTGAACGTGAGACAGGAAACTATCAACACCCTAGAGGAGAAAGCAGGAAACAACCTCCTTGACCTCCACCGCAGCAACTTCTTACTTGACACATCTCCTAAAAGCAAGGGAATCAAGAGCAAAAATAAATGATTGGGACCTCATCAAGATTAAAAGCTTCTGCACACCCAAGGAAACAACCCAGAAAACTAATAGGCAACTGACGGAATGGGAAAAGATAGTTGCAAATGACATATCAGATAAAGGGTTAATATCCAGAATCTATAAGGAACTCACCAAACTACACGCCCGAAAAACAAACAACCCAGTGAAGAAATGGGCAGAAGATATGAACAGACACTTCTCCAAAGAGGACATCCAGATGGCCAACAGACACATGAAACGATGCTCAGCATCCCTCCTCATCAGGGAAATACATCAAAACCACACTGAGATACCACCTCACGCCAGTCAGAGTGGCTAAAATGAGCCAATCAGAGAACTCTAGATGCTGGCGAGGATGTGGAGAAACGGGCACCCTCCTACACTGCTGGTGGGAATGTAAACTGGTACAGCCCCTCTGGAAAACAGTGTGGAGGTTCCTAAGGAAACTAACAATAGAACTCCCCTATGACCCAGCAATAGCACTGCTAGGAATTTACCCAAGGGATACAGAAATGCTGAGGCATAGGAGCACATGTACCCCAATGTTCATAGCAGCACTCTCCACAATACCTAAAACATGGAAAGGGCCTAAGTGTCCATCAACAGACGAATGGAACAAGAAGATGTGGTTTATCTATACCATGGAATACTACATGGCAATGAGAAAGAATGAAATCTGGCCTGTGTAGCAACATGGATGGACCTTGAGGGTGTTATGCTGAGCGAAATAAGTCAGGCAGAGACGGACAAATATCATATGTTTGCACGTATAGGAGGATTAGGAGGAACTTAACAGAGGACCAAGGGGGAGAAGAAGGGGGAAATGGTGGGGGAAAGGGAGGGAGGCAAACCATGAGAGACTCTTGAATGCTGACAAAAACTGAGGACTGATGGATGGGGGGGAGGAGGGATGGGCATGGAGGAAGGCACTTATGGGGATGAGCACTGAGTGTTATGTGGAAACTAATTTGACAATAAACTATTTGTAAAAAAAAAAAAAAAAGAAGAAGTAGGTGTAGATGTCAGTGTCAGATGCTGATGCTGATGTCGACATAAATGACAGACAAATGGCAATATCTATGTCAATATTGGTATTGACAGAGAGAGAGAGAGAGAGAGAGAGAGAGATGAGATGTAGATGCAGATGTAGATGCTGAAAGTTATGTCTACGCTGATACAGATGTAGACACCATGAGAAAGATGTTTTGAGGAAAGTGCTGATCTTCTCTAAGTTTGCACAGAGGCATACAGGACCCGTAGAAAGGGTCCAGCTGGAAAATCACAACATTATCCACCTACTTCTAGCCCCTCTATTTAACAGAAGTACCTCATCTTCCTAAATCACCCCTGTCCCCCAGGGTGGGTGTGGTGGATGCACAAATACCCATGAGTCACCCTGCGTTTTGCTTATTTTCTTCTTATAAATGAACCTGTGATGGTGGAAGGGCATCCTGGTCGTTTCTCCAGACTGATTCCATGAAGCTACTTATTTCTCTACATTAAGTGATACAATGTATTTAATGTGTGAGCACCCAGCACCAAGCATGGGCTCAGGAAACACAATTTTGAACACGCTCTTAGCTCCCACTGATTTCTGACCATTACCTCAATCGCTCTAAGGCTACATTAGGAGCCTGAATGCTCTTAGTAAGGCTGAGAAGGACAGAAACTCTTCTCCCATATTTGACTTGACAGCTACAATGTCTTTGCTCCTGCAGGAGAACAGAACTTGCTGAGCATCTGATGGCCTCTGAGAGTCAAAATAAACAAGCTTGAAACCACTTGCCTATTCATATCCATTAATTTCCTTCCTTAAATTACACAGAGGAGTCACACTTGGGTTGTGGACCCAAATTAAACATTCCTTCAGATGTTTTCAAGTAAAGGATGTGATGAGGCCAGAGTTGACCAACATAAATGGTCATCCTGGCTAAAGCCCCACCTGGTAGAAGGAAGGAACACACAAGACCAATTTCAGCCTTACGGCATTAGAAGGAGCGACACCAGACTTCCGGGGCCACCCCATCTCTGGCTGATCCATTATTAAAGGTACCTATTTAAAAAGGATCATGCAAGAACTCACAAATATATGCACGCACACTAATGGATGCTTGAAAATAAAGGTTTGGCATTATCTTATGTATTTCCTCGAAGGGGAAGGAACAGAGCCATGCGATGGCAATGCAAACACATGAGAAGAAGCATTTGAGAGAGAGGCTTGCCCAAATATTTACACCTTTAATAAGCAGATAAGTTTGCCCTCACCCAAAAGTCACTATTTGCAAAAAACTTTAAAACAGAGATAGTGTTGTTGGTAATGATACTTCTCTCAAAATGTATCATCTTGAAAAAAGACAAAATTTTATGGAAGACGATAAAAAGTCACCGAAAGAAAGAAATGACGTCTCTGAAGGAAACTATGGAAATTCAATTCCATATTCAGAACAGACCCTTTCAAGTGTCTCCATGTTTGATGTTAGTAACAGCGCCGAGGTCTACGGCTTGCAAATTCTTGAACATTAAAATACTGCACACACCTAATTTCCTGTGACACGTACCCTTCTTTGTGAATACTTGGACATGTCGGCAGCAGCAATGGGCCAGCCCGTTACCAGCTGTTGGAGAAAGTTGCCTTTTTCACACGCCTGCATTATTATTTCAATGACAAAGATAGAGCAAGAACCTTACTACATCCTTGCTTATTTTTTGTATTCTTCGCCTTGTTACCCTGGCATCCTTTAATTCCTATTTACTGTCACTATGTTTATTATATTCATTATGTTCACAACCAGATTACTAAATGCCCGTACCTAAAGAGTCTCCCAAACTCTTCCAAGCACTTGATTTAGGCTAATAGGTTGTGAGGGGGAGCAAGGAGGTTATTATTTCCTCCATTTTTAAAGGTGATGAATCTGTAGCTGCAAAACATTGATTGTCTTGTCCAAGGTGGCAGAGCTGAGAAGAGAAAATGTAATGATTCAGATTTCGAATCCCAAAGACCTTGCAATTTCTCAGAGATTCTGCTAGATATTTTTCCTCCTCCTCCCCCGGCTCCTCCTTCTCCTTCTTATTATTTCATATTAACATTAGAATCGACAAACACATCATTATGTAGAATTTAAAGAACTTATTAAAATTCCATCCTGTAAATGATCTCAATTTTGTAAAAAAAAAATAATGGTTTTATTTATTTTTGGAGGAGAGAGAGACAGAGCATGAGGGCTGAGGGGGAGTGAGAGAGGGAGACACAGAATCCGAAACAGGCTCCAGGCTCGGAGCTGTCAGCACAGAGCCTGACTTGGGGCTCGAACTCACAAATCATGAGATCATGACTTGAGCCAAAGTCAGATGCTTAACCAACTGAGCCCCCCAGTGCCCTAAATAATCCCAATTATTTAAAACTCAATGAACATAGGAAAAAGGAAGGAAAAATAAGATAATAACAGAGAGGAACACAAATCATTAAAAGCTCTTAAATACAGAGAAGGAACTGAGAGTTACTGGAGGGATGGGGGTGCGGGGAAGGTCTAGAAGGGTGAGGCGCATTACGGAGGGTATTATATGGAGGAGATGAGTCACTGGGTTCTACTCCTGAAGCCAAGACTACACTATATGTAAACTAACTTGAATTTTAAAAAAGTATTATGTTTAGATTCCATATCAGAATTTGACTGTTTGCCCTAAACAAATTAACGACCCACCTAAAATACATACACACATACATACAAAAGATTTTGATGAGCTTATAATAATGTCCCAACACATTACACGATGAGAAATGTATATAAAAAAACCCCATATATGACTGTAAACAAATCCTAAACATGCCCTTGATTAGAGTTTTGACCAAGTATCATGTTCCAGTAGCTTTAGACTCAGGTTGTTGGAGCCGGCAAGGAGCCTGTCTTGCTGCCGTGTGAAAGACGGTTGTCCAGTTAGTTAATGGCTAAAATTGAGTGAAGCAGCTTTTATTTATTTTGTGTGTGTGTGTCTGTGAAGTCTCTCTTTTTCTCTTTCATAGTTTATTGTCAAGTTGGCTTCCATATAACACCCAGTCCTCACCCCACAAGTGCCCTCCTCCATGCCCATCACCCACCTTCCCCGCCCCCCCACCCCCTTCAGCCCTCAGTCTGTTCTCAGCATTCAAGAGTCTCTCATGGTTTGCCTCCCTCCATCTCCCCCAGTATTTCCCCCTTTCTTCTCCCCCACGGTCCTCCGTTAAGTTCCTCCTAATCCTCCTATACGTGCAAACATATGGTATCTGTCCTTCTCTGCCTGACTTATTTCGCTCAGCATAACACCCTCAAGGTCCATCCATGTTGCTACACAGGCCAGATTTCATTGTTTCTCATTGCCATGTAGTATTCCATGGTATAGATAAACCACATCTTCTTGATCCATTCGTCCACTGATGGACACTTAGGCTCTTTCCATGTTTTGGCTATTGTGGAGAGTGCTGCTATGAACATTGGGGTACATGTGCCCCTAAGCATCATCACTCCTGTGTCCCTTGGGTGAATTTCTAGCAGTGCTACTGCCAGTGAAGCAGCTTTTAAACGGAGTCATTGCCTGTGCGAACACTTCAGTAACTCCTGACCTTCTGCCCCTGGCTCTGTTCCCAGGGACCTTGAATTACTTGGGCCAAGGAGACTGGGCCACTGAATTACGCGATTTCCTTCACCTCCAAAATTAATGCTCTTTTGCTTTGGACAATGTTTTTGCTACTTTCAAGAAAACAAGCATTGAAATATCTGTTGGATGTAGAAGCCCAGCTCCGTATGGACGTGGCCTTTTCCAGCGAGTTTGAGTTTTAGTTATAGACAATGAAAGGAAGAAGATCTCTGCCTTCTGAATTCAATATTATGACAGTCTGTCAGCAAATGCATGCAAGTGTTAGATGCAAGTGGGTCCCTCCTTGTACTTTGAGAATCAGAATGTTGTCCATATCATTTTCCCCAGGCCCCTTCCTAAAAGATTCAGAGAAAGCATCTGGCACTTGCCGCCCTCTGCTTCTCCCCCACCCCCACACCGCCTCTCCCAGAAAGTAATGCAAACATTGTCTCATTGTTTTCTTCTACTTCGTGCTTAATTTTGGTGTACTTGAGATAGTTTAACCTCAGGCTACAACTAGATTAGAACATTGTTCAACA
This sequence comes from Proteles cristata cristata, assembly GCA_017311185.1. Taxonomy (NCBI): domain Eukaryota; kingdom Metazoa; phylum Chordata; class Mammalia; order Carnivora; family Hyaenidae; genus Proteles; species Proteles cristata. The sequence goes on along the minus strand of JAESUZ010001109.1, from coordinate 100,953 downwards.
GATGGTGACTTCTGTTAAAAAGAAAAAAAAAAGATTAGCAGTCAAAGAGTTCAACAGAGAACGAAGTATCTGGGAGAGACTTTTATAAGATCAGATCATTTCAGTTCAGTGGATACAATTCAGTTTCTGTCTCTGTCTCATACTCACAAATGTAGGCATGCATGGTAACTCAGCTTCCTGATCTGTAATCACATTTAAAATTATGTATGATGTGTATATCTGATTTTCCATACTATTCCAAACTTTTCCCAACATACTATTCATAGTGATGAAACACCCTTTGATTGATTAGCCAGAACAGGTGTTTAGCCTAATGGAAAGCAATAATTTTATCATGTTAAATCCACGACCATGAGATCAATTGCCTAAATATAGAGCAAATGGCACTTTTAGTGTATTGTAGATAAAGAAACAAGGCTTTCGATTAATCTAAAATTCTATCAGAAAACTTAATAGAAAAATGTCCTTTGGTAAGTGCATATGATCAGGGTATTTTAGAATTGTCTTGTTACTATGAAATGTTTTCTTAAAGGCAAATGTTATTTCATAATTTAAAAATGTCTTCCTCCAGATTTCATCTATAAGCAGTATTAGTAATTTTACTAATAAGTAGTAATTGAGGGTCCGGCCTTGGGATGTTGCTATTTCAACATTTGAGCTCGCAGAACAGAAAGTAAAGCAAAGTCAGTCTCTGGGGGGAGGGGATTAGTTAAGAAGATCCTGTGCTTCCTGTTAGGTCACAAACCTCGAGAATGTAACCAGTCCACTTTACTTGAGTGTAAATACTATAGGTGGCTAGTTCCATTTCTTCTTCTTTTTTAATGTTTATTTTTGAAAGAGAGAGAGAGCATGAATAAGGGAGGGACAGAGAAAGAGGGAGACACAGAATGTGAGGCAGACTCCATGCTCCGTTGGAGCTGACAGCACAGAGCCCGATGTGGGGCTTGAGCTCAAGAACTGTGAGATCACGATCTGAGCCAAAGTCGGACGTTTAACCAACTGAGCCACCCAGGTGTCCCAAGTTCCATTTCTTGCTTATAATTGGGGAAAACATACTCCTTCTGATGTGATAATAAACTATTGAATTTGAGCATTGTACTTTAATGATCACTGTATACAGATGGACACTTACTCAATGCAAAAACAGTATCCCCAATGCCTCCTGTAGGTTCTTACTATTTTCTTAAGAACGTTAGCCAAAATTTCCTAGTATTAACACATTCTCGGAACAGATTATATTAATATGGTTTAATATTTGACCAGGAGTTCTATATTCACCATTCCTTGTCATTAAAAACAGAGCCTTCTTTAAATGGAAATAACTCATATGGAACCAAACTGGTAAAAAATTAAAATAAAGAAAAGGAAAAAAGATAACCGATGATGTTATTTTTCGGCTCTTTCTGTGATAGAAAGGCATAGAACAATATTAAATGTTAATAGTTTTATATTTGAATTGGATGGAAAATTCAAGTGTACAACCTTTTTTACTCAGTTGGAAATAGCGGGAACAGGTGTGCATATCAATAAAATCATTGTAAGTGTGATCACAGAACAGGAAACAGTTACTGTGTGCATGCACGTTATATGAGTGTGCATGTGTGGGTGTAAGGCAGTAAGTTTGAAAATACCCTGGATCTTCACCGCCTAGCTCCCTATTTACAGATAAATGCGTGATTCCCAAGGAGACCTCGCCCAGCCGATGTCCACAGCCTCCTGAGTAACTGTCACCCATCACCCCCTCCTCGGGGCTCACTTTTCACCTTCCCATGAGCTTGGGTCCTCACTTTTCTCTCTTAACACACTGCTGCTTTTTGGGGGTTTGCTCACTTGCCATTTTCCCCACTTGCTTTTTAATTTCGGAGTACAAAGCTTACACCCTGTCCCCTCTCTCTCCTGGTGTCCAGAAAAGAGCCCGGAACATCAGAGCCACTCAGTAAATAATAGCTACTTTTGTGAATCATTCGTTCTCTAACACCTTCAGTATTAGGGCAATAATAATAATGTCAGCAGCATTTGAAAATCACAAACTCCACTTAAATCCCAGGTGTAAGAGGAATCCTGCCTTTTTCCTTTTTGTTGTTCTTATAAACAGCAAAAAATGACAATGAATATTTTAGGTTACCTTCCTGGTTTGTTAATGCTACCTTATATTTTTGTCTTTTGACTATTGACTATGTTTCTAAACATTATAAAGTCTCGTCACTCATCAAAAGAGAAAAAGAACAAAAACTAACCTAAAGAATATAGCGAGAATGGCTTTTTGTACAATAAACACACACACACACACACACACACACACATAGCCTTTGACAGTAATATTAAAATATGCCAATTCAGGTGATGGTTTTTTATATGCACTGACAGGCATAGTCTATATTTCAACACACACTTTCTTGTATGGGTGAAGATATTCGACACAAAAGTAATTGTTCGAATTGTACGGTTCAGAAATGCTAACCATTGCTAAAGTGAGCCGGCTAGGTTCTAAAAAGCATTTCCAACTTTTATCCTTGACGTTATGCATATTGAAACCTATTTGCACACCTTCCAAGACTTGCAAGAAGAAATGGAGGGTGTTCTGCCTTGTGTGGAGCACTGACCTGCGCGGAACCCTTTTCCCTTCTTCCTCTCCTCTCAGGAGGGCGATGGGCACGTAGGTTCGTCTCGTGCACTGCATCACATGGGGAGAATCTTGCAAGCATTCTGTGAGGATTGTACTGACCAGATTACCCGGAAGTCAAAACGCCTTTGAGGCAGGATTGTAAGCAAGCACGTAGTTACCTGCGTGAAGTTCCCAGGAATATTTCTGTTGCTTTTTCTCCACACCAAAAGGGCTCAAGCCAGGTCTCTATGCCTGTTTTTCTGAATAAGGTGTGCTTGTTCTGCCAAAGATACACTGATAATTCCAGGTAATCAACAGAGTACATTACAGGGGAAAATGTGAAGCAACAAGGTGGACAAACGGAACAGCAATCAGAAGATTTAATGCATTTCTGATATACATTTAAGGCACTGACACTGGGCCACAGATGTACATGTGTTGTGCTTTATATTGCTGAGGTATGGCCTGTGCGAACCTATTATAGCATATCATCATCCACACTGGAGGGGCCGGCGAAGGAAAAATTCCATCAAACATTACTCCTGCGGATGTATTAGAGAAACAAATTGTACTCGGAATTGAAAAGTCACAGGCTTATTCTGTCTTAATAAATTCCTGCCAAAAGGCTAAGTGTAAGACTAGAAATACTTCCCAAATGTTGTTACTGTATTATCATCTTTGACATCTCAAGCGCTGTTCCAAGAATCATCAGATACCGTTCAGGGTTCTTACAATACATTCCTTTTTTTCCTCTCTTGACTTTTCTCTTTTCAAACAGTTCTTGATCTCATGTAGCCATTTTGAGTTGTCTGTACCTGATATATAAACCTCCCTTCGGCTAAAGGAAGAGGACTCATTCAACGATGTTTGTGTCTGAGCTGTTGCCATTGGTTAGTCTAGATAGTTTCATAATTTAAGGCGCTAATCCCTCCCTTAAATTTCCCATTAGACTTATCGAAAGATTTTCCTGTTCTGTTGGAAGAGCTTGAAAATGGAAAAGTATAGGGTGAACTCTGATCTCCTTGAGAGTAGATTCTGGGTCCTAATGATCTCTACTGCTATAGTGCCTAACATCTAGTGGGATGTTCCGCAAATATCTGTTAAATAAATGAAAGAATGATGATATGATAGACCACCATCGGGATGCTTTAAAATATCCTCATGAGATTAACAGTAATGTTTTATAAGCCACAATAAGTGATATCAGTTTTATCAAGTCAAGGTCAATATTTAAACTTTATTTTATATCAGTCTTCTGAGACCTGATTCCTCAATAATGGACATTTTCGATCTTGTCATTCAGCATGGTATGTATTGAAATCTAGCCTTCATTCTAAAATGAGAACATAATGGAGAATAGCCTACAGAGGAAAAATGGTTGTTCAATACACAGGTCTGTAATTTTCTAGAGAAAACATGTTTATTAGTTAATTAGTGCTGTGTGACCAGTTACCCCGATGTGCGTTGTCCCCCAGACACCAAGGATTTACTATCTGACAATTTTTATGTGTCTGGACACAGGGTATAGCTTATTGGGATCCTTGGTTCGGGGTCCCAGGTGAGGCCCCAGTCCAGCTGTTATTTGGACAGCAGCCGGGGCTTCCTTGGGACTGGGTAATGTACCGTCCAGTCCCCCAACAGTAACGTCGAGTGTTCTTAGGGTACAGCGGCAGGTGGTACAAGACAGAGTTCCAGAGAGGACCCAAGATAGAAACCATTGGCTTTTTGTGTTCAATCTCAGAGGTGACATCCATCAATTCCGTTATATAAATTCATAAGAAGTGAATCACTAAGACCTTTGCACATTTAGGGGGAAGGGATTGCACAAGAGCATGACACAAGGAGCTGCCACCACAAAGAAGGTCAACAACAGATTTCACTTCCAAGACACAAATTGCATTATGAAAAGGTCATGTCAAAGTCTAGAGTGAAACTCGGAAGATTCTCAAAGCAGGAGACCCCCCCGCCCACGTACCCCCATCACCAATTACCATCTGTGATGAGCAGATGGATCAATTAGATCGGTGCATTAGGCAGCATTTACACATCTCAAGTGCTGTGCTGGATGCCGTGTAGACCCTGACTTCCTTAGTCCCCACTGCAACCTTTCAAGGCTGATACTGTCACCAGAGAAGCCACTGGGATTCAGAGAGCAAACACTCTCTGATCTGATCTTCCTGGACCTGGGAGGTGAAGACTTGCTTCCTAAACTTGCCTCTTGGAGTTGATACCCCATAACCTTTCACACGGCAGTGGTCTTTCTAAGCCTCAGATTCCTGAACTGGAAAAAGGGGTAGATTTCCAGGCCAGAAATTCTTTGTTTCAGGATCGCCACACCTTTGAATGAGGTCGAGGGGTCCTGACCTATTTTACTGTCTCTCAGCTGCTGGATGGTCAAAGATGAGACTGAGGACACAGGTTTTTTTGTTTTGTTTTGTTTTGTTTTACTCTTTTTAAAAAATGTTTAAACACTTATTCATTTTTGAGAGAGTGTGAGTGGGGGAGGGGCAGAAAGAGAGGGAGACACAGAATCTGAAACAGACTTCAGGCTCTGGGCCATCAGCAAAGAGCCCAATGTGGGGCTCAAACTCATGGACCACAAGATCATGACCCGAGCTGAAAGTCGAATGCTTAACCAAGTGAGCCAACCAGGCGGCCCAGGTTTTTTGACCCTTAATCAGCATTTTCTAGTTCCTGCTGTCTTTGTACAAACTCACTTTTTTGTTTATGTATCCTCACAACACAGTCAACTCTCTACCTGTGTGTTCTGAGCATTCTGCTTGGCACGAAAGAAGACAGTGGTGTCAAGGTAGATGTGACTCTTACACTAATATATTCTGAGAAGACTGTACGCAATAGGGCAGAAAGGGGAATGTGAGCTTAGCAAAAAAAGGCTTAAGTAGAATTAAATATATGGCAATCCTGTTCCTTAAAAAAATGCCTCTGCTCTACATAAATCAAGCTTTATTATGAAAAGGTCTTATTCTACATTAATCAAGCTTCATTTTTGCTGATAACATTTTAGAGAAAATTATCACTTGATGATATTGACTCTATAAATGACTGACAAAAAAGTGGTTTTGATTTCAAAATTAAAGCTGTTTATCATTACAGATATTACCAAATGTTTGAACCCAGCCGTGAAGATCTCTCAAGGCTTAAGGCACAATAAATTCTGTATCAGGTATTTCGAGAGACAGCACAGACCCAACATTCGTGAATATTTGCTAGTGACTAAAACACCGCATAGAAAGGAGGCATGGGCAATATGGAAACTACATTTTCAGATACCAGAAGGGCAGAGAAACAGCTTTTCCTTAGAGCAACATATGCAAGGGCAGGTGTAATATTCTCTGAAGGGCAAGAATGGAACTGATGCAGCTACAGGGCACACACCCCCCCACCCCCCGCAGGGTGAGTCAGGACACGTTAGGGCAGAGGCACCACTAAGGCACCTCGTCATGAACTCCCACTGGCGCTCGGCGGCCAGTCCTGTTAGCCCACGGTCCCACCAGAAGCCGGCCGCTTCGAGTGGTTTCTAACAGCAGTGCCTGGACTGACCCCTGTCTTCCCGCCTTCGTGCAAAGGTAGCATTTGAGTTGAGATTTCCCTACAGAAAGACTTGAAGAGGACTCAGGAAAGAAGAGTTACTTTGTGCTCTCTATTTTTTTTTAAGGACTGGTTCTGAACGGTGATTTTAGACGGCAGGGAAGCCTACCACTCTGGCTTTGGTAAAACCCTTTTGTTCTTCATGTGTTTCAGCTTTGCTGACATATAATTGACAAATAAAATTGCGAGATGTTTAAAGTATACAAAGTGATGATTTGATGTCCATATACATTGGGAAATGGTTCCCTCATTGAATTAATTTAGGCATCCATCCCCATATGTAACTCTAGATTTATGCGTGTGAAAACACTAAAGTCTACTCTCTTAGAAAATTTTGATTATACAAAACTACAGCGTTACCGACTGTAGTCACCATGTACATTTTTGATGAGATCCTCAGAACGTTTTCAAGTTAAAATTGAAAGTTTGAGGGCACCTGCCTGACTCAGTCAGTGGATGTGTGAATCTTGATCTCAGAATTGTAAGTTCGAGCCCCATGTTGAGCATAGAAAGTACTGAAAATTAAAATCTCTCTTAAAAACAGAAAGTTGGAAGACCTTTTCTTTCTTTAGAGCTGGTGGCTGCTAATCTGAAAGTATTGCCAATCATTTATAGTATTACTCATATGTCCTGTATCCAACTTGCAAAGTGAAAATGATAAGTACTTAGCCAAGAGTATTTTCTCAGTTAGGTGAATCATAACGCCTTGCCAACTTATGTTAACCAGGTAACGTCCATGGAAAAAAATGAGATCTTCTCCTGGATTTTCTTGTTATTTATACCTGCAGAATTCATTAGCTCAAAGCTCCTCAGAGGTAACCCAGATGTAGAGAATTACTAATGATCACATACACTCCTTAGTGTTCATAACAAACATGGCCTTCTTTCAACTGTGAAAGAAACTGTACTACTAACTATTATTTTCCGCTTTGAATGTGTCTCCTTGTATATAAAGATGCCACAAAAGTAATTAGGAATCAATTAAAACTTGTGTAAGTGAAAGGTGACCTCCCAGGATACATGGACTTAACAAGAGACCTGAGGCTTTTTGTTTCCTCTCTCTCAAATAAATTTCAGACTTTCCATTCATGGCAGAGTGATTTTTTTAACGGCTTTGATGGGAAAAGAATGTTCCCCCAATTCAGAGAATATAAAATACTGCACAACTGAAATAGGCTTATGTTAGTTGATCACAAGAGAATAATAATCATGAGAGGAGAACAGAAAGACTGAAGGGGAATCATCTTGATATTTCCCCCTTTAAAAAAGAAATGATGTTGAAAAAGTCATGTTGGGAAGGACACTTATTTTGTTCACTGGCGAGATGAAAGCTGTGTTCTTATCTACTCTGTGATCCTATGGAGGAACAGAATTCTGTAGGTGATAATTATAACAGCTAACATTCATTGAACACCACCATGTGCTTTTATAGTGCTTTCCATGGGTTTGTTCAATGAAATCCAGTGGTATCATTCTAAAAGTTTTTCAGAAGGAGACCTTGGCTAGTGTTACGCTATTGGAAAGTGGTTCCATCAGTAGGGTAGGCTAAGTTGGACTAACAGAAAAAAATGCATCACTAACTGAAATGCTGGTCCAGTGTGAACTTGGCGGTCTACACAAACAACTCACTTCCAAGTGGGAACTCACAGACTCAGGCTTTCAACAAATGGAAACTTCATGTGTTGGAGTTATGTGCTTCCAGCCTGGAGGATGGGGTGGCAGACATAGCGGGTTGAAGTACAAGTAAATCACATATACTCTCAATTGCAATGGCCTCGAAGTGACCCATCATTTCCCCTCAAGGTCCATAGGCAAGAATTACTGATATGACCTTACGCCGAAGCTTCGAGTCTCAAAGATAGAAAAAACCACATGGATATTTGATGGGGCTATCGGTTCTACCATAGTAATGGAATCTGGAAAATTATGCTATTTATGGGGACGCAGGTGATAAGTTCAGGGAGATGAACATTTATTTGTCTGTCGCCTCCTCTGCCCGCCTCTGTCATGGAGCATTGGTATTTGCACCCCTCGGCTAAAGGAAATACACGTGGAGCTCGGAGAAGGGCTGCTGGGAGCCAAAGGTTCAAGTTTACTCCATGAAGAATATAACAGAAAGCCAGTGATGCCAAATCTGTGGCTTTGCACATCGGTAATAGCACGGAAACCTCCTGAGTGTGGAGCTTAGGCTAACAAGTGCAATGTTTTTCCACAGGTAAATGGATGAAATCACTGAAGGGTTCCCAACAGGAAGCAAACCCCTGGGAAAGCTCTGAGCAGTTACCATTTGCAATTCATGTGCTTGCCTTGAGGAACAGCGTCCACTGGGTCCTGTTTGGTTTAAAATGTAACTCTCAGGGCGGAGAAGGTTGAGCATTCAGATCTCAGCTGGGTTTCTCCTGAATTTATTAACTTACAAATGGAAACACACTTAAAATAGTTTACTATCTCTCAGTAACCTCCTCTGAACTTCTTTTCTAGAAGGGACACCACTATTTCGGGTTTGTAATCTTGGGGGACCTGCGCCTTCTCGGCCCTCGGGCACTTAGGGTACCATCTGCCCAACCATCTGCAAACAGATCTTTTACCACCACGCCCTGGACCCTTGCCGTCTCTATGTGTCCACATTTTAATTTCCACTCCTAACCACTCCGTAAGGACACATGAGAGTTCTCACCCTGGCTAACTGGAGATAATGCAAGCAGCTTAGTTATTCTGTTACCATTTCTTCCAAGGTTTATGATGACCTGAGGTCAGTCAGGGGAAGACCGCGGAGCGAATCATCGTGCTGACCCTCCCAACATAACCGGAGTTTTACACGGGGTAACAGAAGTCCAGGAGCGACGCAGCCAGCAGCATACATCGGGCCAGGAGACTGGGAAAGAAAAACTTTTAAATAACAGGGGGAAACGTTCATTGTCCTGATGAATTGCTAGTTTCTTCAGAGTGCTTATCTTTACCTGTGAAATTGTACATACCTAAGTCATCCAGATCAATTATCTTGTCCTTATAATTAACTCCAACCCCTGCACTAAAGTACAGAGACTATTTGCCCCAGGGTCCTGACTGTTTGGTTTTTATTAATCCTCTTGTCTTTCTTCGAAGATCAAAGGAAGAGGCAGTACCTAGTCAATAATGTATAACACGTTTTTAACAGACTGGCTGCAATACATTTCTCCTAGGCCTGCTGCTATCGGCCTCTGCTGCCTTTCATTTCAAACATAGAACAGTCTGGCCTAATCACTATAAATGGAAGACAAGTCCGGGGATCTTTCCAGACAGAACCAAAGCACACTAGCTCGTGATAAAGGCCCCCTGTGTAAAAAAAAAAAAACAAAAAAAAACAAAAAAAACAAAAAAATAGTATAATACAGAGGGTTTGAATCTTACTGAAAATGGTACCATCAACACGTATGCATCTCCCCTCGGGCTCTGCCACAGACACGAGGGGCGAAAATCTTTTATGACCGGTGACTGGTGACCGGGCCGCTGAGTCTACAAGTTGTCAACATAGTAACGGGAGTAAGGGAACGAAAACTAAATTGATTGTTAAGTGCTCTGATAAGCCTTCCGAACACGATTCTCAAAACTCGGAGACCTTCTGCCCACAGAGGTACAGGTTTCGAGTCATCTGATCCCACGTACACCTGCAAGCCCCTTGTGCTTCCAGTCGGTGCATTTCACGCAGGTCAAGGCAGTTAATCACCAGGAGGCCTCGGGGCGGCCACATAGAAGCTTATTTATGGGCAAATCAAGAAACCGAAAATACTGAACCGTGCCTGATTAGCTGCGCTAATATGCTACTTGTGGCTAATTTCTGAGCTGGTTAGCCCACAGGTGTTTGCCCTCACCCATAAATCGTGTGTCGACCTCCTCTCTGGGCTCCTGGTCCTATCATGCATATAGATGGCCTGTTTAAATGACAGCCAGGGAATAATGGATGACGCACTAAATCATTCAGTGCTTAGTCAACTGTCTCTCCTCCCTAACAGGTCCCACCGCGTTCCCACTGCCCAGCTCATTTCAGATGTTTTTGTAACCCAAGGCCCAGGGGCCGCTGCATGCAACCTTTCAAAGGTACAAAGTGTACATTTCCCCATTTTTATTTGTTTTACTTACAGAGCACACCCTTTGCATAAGATAGCGCCATTAAAATTTCCCCAGCAGCCGGCGGTGCGACGAAGCGGAACAGAATTCCAATGACTTAGGTGGTGAAAGGAAACCCTCGCTGGGAATTTAGCATCTATGGCCCTCCATTTGCCTTTAATTTATTTTTTTTAATTAAAGATGTTAATTAAATGGATCACAAACCAAACGACCTAAACACTAAATATTATGGGCAGGAAGTGCTTGGTTTGCATATGATTTGATTCTCTAGAGTGGTCTCTTATTTTAAATCAACTTCCCGGTCAATATAAAAACCAGTAGCTGGGAAAAATACATAGCTCACATATATTTACAATGTATGTCTGTGTCTGGAACAGAGGAAAATGTAGGACTTGGCAGGAGGTGCTTTCTGCTGGTGTGTGTGTGTGTGTGTGTGTGTGTTTGGTATTTTGGTTTTGTTTTGTTTTGTTTTCAAGCTCTGGCTGGGAAAACTGTTAGGAGGAAGTACCAATGACTGTGGAGCAATTGAAATTTTATCCATGAACACGATACATGACAAAATAGTAATGGAAAACAAGGGCGCGACATCACTATGTTAGAACAGGTGTAGGGGCTCTTGGCTGGTTCAGTCAGTAAAGCATGTGACTCTTGATCTCAGCCTTGTGACTTCAAGCCCCACATGAGGTATAGAGATTACTTTAAAAATAAAGTTTAAAAAATAGGGGTCCCTGCTGGCCCAGTTGGTTAAGCATTCACTCTTGATTTGCGCTCAGGTTATGATTTCATGATTTGTGAGATCGATCCCTGCATCAGGCTCTGCCACTGACAGCACAGAGCCTGCTTGGGATTCTGTGTCTCCCTCTCTCGCTGCCCCTCCCCCTCTCTCAATAAATAAATAAATATTAAAAAAAAACAAGTATACTAATAATTTCTATGTAATGGACATGTAATGCAAGAACTCCTAATTCCATTGGTCCCGGAGGGTGAATACAGCTTTTTGAAATTTTCAGTCACTTTTAGGAATTTTACGTGCATTGTACTTAGAATAGATTATATCACAGGGAACACACCAAATTATTTGTTATTTTTAACACTTTCTAAGTGAACTCAAATAGCCAAATAGAATGCCAAGATTCGGTCGTTAATAGAGATGTGCTGTAGAGAATTCCACTTCAAACCAACATGGACTAACAGGAACCAGATGAACCCATTTGCCTGAAGCAGCTGAAAACAGACAAACTGGATAATATATGTTTTTCAAGACACTGGATCCCAGGCAGTGAAGATACTTAAGATATGGAAGGTAACCCTGGCCAGCCCTGTGATGGCTTACAGCTCTGAGAAGGTCAAGACCAGAATGCTGGGGGGTGCTCCCTGCTGGCTCCCAGTGGACCCTCTTGCTAAGCAGATGCAAGTGAGCATCCAAGGAGATGATGGTGGCCAGAGTATTTCAGAAGAGGGCATCAGAGGGCAGAACCCCAAAGAGCTGATCCTCTGGGTGTTTTATAAGATTCTGCAGAGAATTTAGCTCTAGGCTGATCCAAACTCCCAAGTGAAGAAACTCCCAAGGCTGGGAACGAACCACCAGAAAGGATGACAGGTGACAGTGCTGGGCACTCATCCAGGTCTTAGTACCTATTTAACCAAACAGACCAGAACTCATGATCCTGACCACTGAGTTGTACTCTCAGGAAGATCTCATCTGAGCAGGGAGGAATAGCTAGCCACCGACTGAGCATTGCTTCCATCCCTCCCAACAAACTTTAAAAGCAGGACATGAGAGGATCAAACTGCTTTCAAATAACATAACTGTGCCCAAGAACAAAAAGATCAATATATTTATATAGCCAACAACCAGAAAAGTAAAACTAATGATGCCCTGATCCAATTCACATTGCCAGACAGAGAAAGAAGCAGAAAAACATGACCCGTGATGAAAAGACAAGTCGCTCAACTAAAACTGACACATATTTAAGGTTTAGAAGACAAGGACATTTAAAAAGTTCTTAAATTGTACTCTGTATGTTCAAAAGTTAAGTAGAGACTTAGAAAATATGAAGAAGATACAAATTGAACTCTGGGGGCTGAAAATTTCACTTGTGAAAGAAAAATTCATTGAATGAGATTAATTTCAGTTTAGACATTAGAGAAGAAAGCATTTGTAATCTTGAAGACATAACAAGAGACACTACCTAACATGAAAGACAAATAGAAAAAGAATTTAATAAAAATGAATAAAGCACAAGTAGTTTGTAAGGCAACTTGAAATGGATCAGAATATGTGCACTTAGACCTCCTGAGAATGGGGGAAGAAAAACAAAACTAATTGAAGAAATAATGGCAGAATGTTTTCAAATTTCATTAATGTCACCAAGTAGCAGATTTAAGAAACTCAACAAATTCCAAGGATAAGAAACATGAAAAAGGAGAAATAACTCACACCATGTCACATTATAATCAAAATACTTAAATCAAGTGACTATAAAAAAATCTTACAAGAACAAAAAAAAGATATGTTTTATACAGAGATTACAGAGGAACAAAGATAAGAATAGTCACACATTACTTATTGAAAACAATTCAGGGGCACCTGGTGACTTAGTTGATTGAGTGTCTGACTCTTAATTTCAGCTCAGGCCATGATCTCATGGTTTATGAATTCAAGCCCCGTGTCGAGCTCTGTGCTGGCAGCTTAGAGCCTGAACCCACTTTGGATTCTGTGTTTCCTTTTCTCTCTGCTCCACCCCTGCTCATGCTCTGTCTCTCTCTCCTTCAAAGGTAAATAAATACTAAAAAAATATTTGTTAATTTTTTTTAATGTTTTATTTATTTCTAGAGAGAGAGACAGTGTGAGCAGGGGAGGGTCAGAGAGAGAGGGAGTCACAGACTGAAACAGGCTCCAGGCTCTGAGCTGGCAGTCAGCACAGAGCCCGACGCGGGGCTCGAACCCACGAACCGCGAGATCATGACCTGAGCGAAAGTCGGACGCTTAACCGACTAAGCCACCCAGGCCCCCCTAAAAAAATATTTTTAAAGAAAATAATTAAAAAATAAGAAAACAGTTCAACACCTTTAAACCACTGAAAGAAAAAAAATTAACTCTCACCATAGACTACCCAAAGAAAATATCTTTCAAAATCACAGATGAAATATATTTTGATACACTTAAAAGATGGAATAATTTATCACCAGCAGAACTGCACTGAAAACAACATTAATAAACTCTTTGGGGCAGAAGGAAAATGCTACCAGGAAAAAAATGTGTTTATACACAGTGGAACCAAAAACACTGGAAATAAAAAGTACGTGAGTAGATTTATTATTATTAATTATTATTACTATTACTATTATTATTATTATTAAACCTCCTTAAAATCCAATTGGTTTTTTATATAAAAATAACAACGCTGCACCACAGTGTCTATCATATAAGTTAACTTTAAATGTATGGCAAAATAGTACATTATTTCAAATGAAGTTGGCAAAAGATGATATAAAGAACAAAGAATTGGTGGGACAATTAGAAAGTAACTGGCAAGATGAGAGACCTACGCCTGACCAAATTAAAAATTACTTTAATTTTTTTTTATGTTTTATTTATTTTTAGGAGAGAGAGAGACAGCGTGAGCAGGGGAGGGTCAGAGAGAGAGGGAGCCACAGGCTGAAACAGGCTCCAGGCTCTGAGCTGGCAGTCAGCACAGAGCCCGACGCGGGGCTCGAATCCATGAACCGAGAGATCATGACCCGAGCGAAAGTCAGACGCTTAACCGACTAAGCCACCCAGGCGCCCCTAAAAATTACTTTAAGTGTAAGTGATTCAAACACTCAAATTAAGAGGCAGAGATGATCAACTTGAGAAAAGTGAGAGAACTACCAAACTATACTCTGTCCACAATAACACTCTTAAATGTAAAGACTCAAATAGGTTAAAAATAAAAGGATGGAAATGATAGATCAGGCTGACACTTTCAAAAGAAAACAAAGTATATGTCAGCAAAAATTATATTACTATGTATGAAGAAAGCCATTCCACAATCACAGAGGAGTCTATTTATCCAGAGGAACTAATAATCTTTAAGTTTTATCAACCTAGTAAGAGATTCTTAAAATATATGAAGCAAAGAATGATAAAACTATAAGGAGACATAGGCAAATCAATAATTATATTTAACGATTTTAATACCCCTCTCTTAATAACTGATAAGCCGAGTGGAGAGAAAATCAATATGGATACAGAATATTTAAACAATACTACCACCTAATTTCACCTGAGTGACATTTCTAGAACACTCTATCCAGCAAGTGGAGAATACAAATTGTTTTCCAATCCATAGAAAACGTTCAGTAAAACAGAACATATTTTGGATCATAAAACATGTCTCAATAAATGCAAAATAATTCAATTCATACACAATGGGTTCAATTAGAAATCAATAATAGAAAGATCTCCAGAAAATCTCAAACATTTGGGACTTGAAATAACTTGCTTCTAAAAAAAACCCCACCTATCAAAGAATATATCACAAATTAAGATATTAGAAAGAAAATTGTCCTAAGTAAAAATAAAAATGAAACAGTAGCTTAAGCAGCACATGCTAGAAAGAGAAAGAGTATAACATTTACAGCAATTTATTTCCACACCAGAAAAGAAGACAAATCTCAGATCAATGGCTTTAGCTTTCCCATTAAAAAGGCAGGAAAAGAAGGAAAAAAAAACAATCATGCAACAAAAAAGAAAAGAATAGACAAGAGTAGATGGAGATGAAATGAACACCACAGAAATGCAGGAGAAAATCATTGAAATCAAATACTGATCTCAAGAAGATGCGTAGGAATTGTCTAGACAAAATGTACTGATATCATGAATGAGAGAGGTGAGATTATTATCAGATTCTGTGAGAACAATTCTCTTAGCTCAAAAAGTACCTCGAACAAATTTGAGATAGAAGAATAAACTTGAAGGACCAGTGTTACTTGGTGTTAATATTTATTATAAAGCTACAGTCATCAGGACAGTGGGCTATTGACCTAAGAAGCAGAATGATGAACAGAATACAGTACAGATGTAGGTTCCCACGTATATGGGACTGAGTTCTGGCAAAGATGCACAGGGAAAGCAATGAAGAAAACGTCATTTCTTTTTTGTTTGTTCGTTTTGCCCCAACAAATGGTGCTGGAACAAGTTGTATCCATGTGTGAAATTCAAACCAAACATACACACAAACCCCCACGAAATCTGCATCAACAGTTCCCAACATATAAACGAAATAGATTTTAATGAGTCATAGATCTAAACATCGGATTAAAACTTTAAAATTCTAAAGTTACATGTTCCTCAATTTCGTAAGTATCGTGTGCAGCAATGCTTTTCCTTCTCGAGCATGATTGACCCTCCTCCAGATGCTCAGGTCTCTCATCACATTTCACTCTCTGAGTGTAATAGATTCGAAAGGAGATCATACTGTCCCTGTGAAAATGACACATGTCTTGAGGTCCAACTTGGGATATAGAACACCTAGACTCCCGTCCCTCTTTGACACTAAGTGTAATTACATCCAAGCTTCTTAAGCTCAGGAAGCTGTGACTCAGCTACAGCTGAAAACGTCTGTGATGCTTCCTGACGCTTATTACATCGCTCCTTTCACTGTTATAGACTCTGTTTATTACATCCCTCCATTCACTGTTATAGAGTCTGTTTATTACATCCCTCCATTCACTGTTATAGAGTCTGTTTAAATCTGCTTGCATGATGTAGTCTTGGGGAGCCACGTAAGATTCTGGAAATATGCTAAATTCTCTAAATCTGCTAACCGTCATGTCAAGGACGTTTCCTTTATTTGTCCCCCTTTACATCTTTCAAAACCCCAACAATTTCCCATATTTCCTGTAAGTCAGGAAGTTTTTAGCACAGGGTTGTATTCACAGTTCTTTTCATTCATGTTTGTGAAAACATTATTATTATTATTATTATTATTATTATATTATTATTTTCCCATAGTGAAAGCTGCCTTTCAGCTATGATCTCTCCTCATTCCAGAGATACTTTAGATCTCAAATGGTAGCGTCTCCTCTGATATAATAACCCAGTGTCATTCCTTAGAACTGGAGAATGCGTTTTGGCTGCTAAATGATACAGGCTAACCCTACTGTGCAGAGCACATAAAACAAAGCACAATCCGACCAATAAGCCAGCCTGTGGACGTGATTTTCAGGGAAGTGAGGACCTCCCCACTAAAGTATGAGATGCAGGGAGAAGAGACAGCAAATCCTTGAGATGCTATCTGCCCAAGAAACCAAATTGAGATCTGGCTGGTAGAAATGGACTCATTGCATCATTCTGGTGCTAACATAAGAGACACACCACTTTATCTATCACAGGCAAGCTAGTCCGTATAACTCTCATTGCATAGCTTGCTTGTATTATGTGACTCGTAAAACTCGTACCTCTTGCCTTTGTCACTAGATTCTCCCCTCTCTGTTCTCTCTGTACACCCCAATGCACTCCCTCAGTCGTTACGTTAATTCTAAACAATCATCTCAAAGATACAACTCTCGCTGTTTTCCTATTGACTTAATGTTCACCAGAGGTAAAGTTACCTCAGAGATAAGGTTCCAAACTCTAAAATTAGCTGTACGTTGTGATTCCGGTCACCCTGGTGCATCTCATTGCATCGTTGTTCCCACGGAGTCCCATTCTGCCACTCTTTCTGGTGTGGGGTTTCATCATGATTTCCACCTGGGCTCAAGACCTTGTAGATAGGACCAGGCAGTGAGCATTCTGTCAGGAAATTCTCTCTCCTCCACGCCTTTGCATGTGATTCTTTTGGCAAACTCATCTTTTATATCTCTCTTAGACACTGGACTGCCAGACTCACTTTTTTGCAGAACTCTGGTAGAAGCAGAAAAATGGCCACCAAGGATAGCCACATCCCAGCCCCCAGGATCTGTGAATATCTGATGCTACCTTAAAAACAGGAATCCGTGTTGCCGGTCAGCTGAATTGGAAACAGGGAGGTCGTTGTGGGTTTTCCAGGTGGTCCTGAAGCAATCACGAAGGTTCTCAAAGGTGGAAGAAGGAGAGAGGAGAGGGGGTGGCATGTGTGCTGGGCAGCTGTTGCTGGTTTTAAAGATTCGGGAGAGGCCAAGGGCCAAGGAACATGATGGCAGCCCTTGGACACTGTGCAGGGCAAGGAAACAGACTCTCCGGAGCCTCAGGAAAGGAACCCGGCCATACTGACAGCCCGATTTGGGCCCAATGAAACCTGTGTCGGAGTTCTGATGCACAGAACCGCAAGATAATACATTCATAATGCATTAGGCTGCTAAATCCGTCATAGATTGTTGCTGTAGCAATAAAAGTAGTACATACGGCTCGGTACTCCTTGGGGGCGGCCCCGTGGCCGAGCCACTCCTCTGCAGGGAACCACGATTTCTATGAGGAAGAAACTGTCTGTCCTTGTTACCTCTGTCTATCTGGTGTGTGGAACACAGCACATGCTAAAAACTCTACCGAGAGACAAAAGGAATTGATGTAAATTTATATCTAAGTATTCCTTCTCTGAGTTTTTCGAGATCTATTGCCTATTCTTTGAGATTAGGGAAATTCACAGTTTTTGTTTCTTTATATTTTATGTCAGGAGACCTTTCAGGGGGCATGGAATCGGCTGTGAAAGACTCAGGAGGTGCTTTAGGAGTGTATCCATTGTGAGAAGAGCCTTGTTCTTTGGTGCCCACCTAACGAGGTCACATCCACGTCCTTTTGTCCATGCCTGTTCCTTTGACTAGAATCTTCCATAAGATCAACTGCAGATTATCCACCTGCTTCCTTGTCACTCCCTTCTCAGCTTCTCTTAACCTTCCAGAAGGAGGTGGCGGCTCCCCCTGTGTGGCTGCACTCCTGCCTCTGGTCTGTGTTATGGCCACAAAGCTCTCTCCACAGTGGAATAGATTGGTGTAAATTATGGATGCTCTAACAGTAAATTCTTGGAAATGAGAGGTGCTCAATACGTTTACAGCAGCCCAATCTCTCTCTCTCTCTTTCTGAGTGTGTGTTACTTAAAAGCAACTTCCTATTTTAGTTGGTATTCTATGTCCTGGATCTACTCTTATGAGCTGACATTTCAAGGAAGAATTAATTATATATGCCGCCATCCAGGACCCAGGGAGAAGAATAAAATAAAAGAAGACCAGTTCTTCAGGAAATTTAAAATCATCTTCAAGAAACAATGGATTTTTTTTCTTTCTGAAATTGCCATCCTGCCATTGACTTAGCATAAATTCAGAGTCTCCAGAGGTGTCTGCGGCACAGAAGGGACCACGGGCTCGCTCACTCTTTCACGGAATGTTTATCGACTGCTTATTCCGCCTGGTGCTTTTCTAACTGTGAGGACTAAACAGGGAGACAAAAAAGCACACTCATCCAGGGGCTTGTACCTGAGCGGAGGGGCCTGTGTGCCGCTCTAGCGGCTGAGAAGAAAGAGAAGGTTCAAAGACTAAGAAAACCTGACCCATTCACGTGAGAAATGGAGTTTTAGAGAAGGTGCATTGACACAAATGAATGATATAATTCACACAAGGATAAAACTGTGCTCAGGATACAGAAAACCCCAGGATCACTTTGAATAAGAACAAAAGAGACCTTTCAGAAAGAAAGATTTTAGGCTGATGCTTAACGCATGAGGACACGTTTCGTAGGTGGACAAATACGGGAACCCCATTTCTCTCAGAGAGAAGAGGAGCTTATGCAGAGGACGAAGGCACAGAGATTCTTGGTGGGTTGCATCTGGGTCCAGCTTCATCCTCCATCCATGTTCAAGGTCAGTGCATTCCTTTTCATAGTGTGGTCATGCCTTCCTGGAGGTCCGCCCATCCCCGGAGCCACTGTCTTTTCTCTGTGAAATGCTTCCTTACTGATAAGGATGTCCCCGGAGCAGCTTACCCATACCATACCGTAGGACCCCATGCCCCTTCTACAGCCCTTTGGGCCAGAACTGGGTGCACATCCTGCCTCATAGACAGAGAAGCAGAGTGAGAAGCGAATGACACAGGGAAGCAAGGGAATCAGGAAGAATGCACAGTGAGAGTCCGTATACCTGAGGAGCTCCCGGGTTTGGTCTAGCCTCCTCCACGGGACCCACGACATTCCTGGCCCTCCTTCCCTATGGGAAAGTCTCCATTCTTATTTAGTTAAAACAATGGTTTCTGCACTTGAAAGTCAAGTCTAAGTTAATGCATGCTTTAGCGACTCTCGAATCTATTTTTTCAGTGCCGCCTTCTCTCTTAAGATCTCAATAGATCTATGCCAACCTACCGCTTGGAGAGTCCAACCAGCACAACTCATGTTTTTTTTTTTTAATTTTTTTTTTTAAATTTCTAGGAGAGAGAGAGAGAGAGACAGCGTGAGTAGGGGAGGGTCAGAGAGAGAGGGAGTCACAGACTGAAACAGGCTCCAGGCTTTGAGCTGGCAGTCAGCACAGAGCCCGACACGGGGCTCAAACCCACGAACCGCGAGATCATGACCTAAGCCAAAGTCAGACGCTTAACCGACTAAGCCACCCAGGCGCCCCACAACTCATGTTTTTCGCAGCTTTACTCTATGTCACATTAAACTCACCATCTTGCCATCCACACTGTATCGTCGTGTTCTGTTTCTCCACCATGTTTTGAATCACCACCTGGGCCAGCAAACCAAATAAACAGCCTTCGGATTATCCACAACTGCCCCTCGGGGCTCCCACACCACATTCTTCCCACTCACTGTCCACCTAGTCTTCTTATCTGTGTTGCTGGTGGGATGTTCTCTTTGGCTGTTGTCCTGTCAGTCGGATCTTCTCTTCTCTGTGACCCCCTCTTATGCTGGATAGTTCCCGTTCATCTTTATTTTTTTAAATGTGTATTTATTTTTGAGTGAGAAACAGCAAGCGAAAGAGGGGCAGAGGGAAAGAGAGACAGAGGATCCAAAGTGGGCTCTGCGCTGACAGCAGCAAGCCCAATGTGGGGCTTGAACCCATGAACTATGAGATCATGACCTGAGCTGCAGTCAGATGCTCAATTGACTGAGCCACCCAGGCGCCCCCCACTCATCTTTAATAATAAAGCTCAGAAAACACCTCCTCCACAAAAAACTCAGTTTATATGAGCCACATTTCTAAATATCTAGTGCATCTAATTTAAAACACTCTGCTCAATGGCCACAAGAGCAGATTTGAGAGCAGAAGCCAGCGAGGACAGTGAGAACCAGGAAGGCAATGCTTCCAGAAGGTCAAGGAGAGAACCCCAGGCTAGGGCTGGAAGCACTGCTCTACTGGCTGACCCTGCATCCGTGAGAAGTTGAAATGTCACTGAAGATATTTCAACGACCAGATATCCCCACCACTAGAAGGACACGGTCAAAGATGGGGACAGTAAGGTGGTGAAGAGAGAAAGACAAGGACGTCAGTTCGAGCGGAGGGTAAGGGAGACAGCAGCGGTGGTCAGAGATCAACGTCGGAGCATGTGGGAAGCTTCCAGCAATTTCCAGTGGCCACGGTGATCATGGTGTAGGTGCGGAGGACATGGAGCTGGACACGGTGGGAGAAGCCGAGTGATTCTACCACCAGGGTTCCAGGCGCAGCCACGGCGGCGAGGGGGGCGAGCTTGGAGGCTGAGCGAACCAGAGAAGTCTGATTCCAGGCTGCGAGGAGAGCTGCCCGCGCCCTCCCCAAGGTCATCACAGAACAGTCACTTTGTTTATACCCATTTTCAGAGCTGGGAGAAATTTATTCATTTATTCCGCTTGAATAACAAACTCTTCATATCACCTCAATGGGATTAACATAATCAAACACCTAATTCTTTCACCCCCCAGGCTAGCATTAGGATCCTGCTCAGGAGTTCTTTCTGGTTGCGGAGGAAGATCCGCTCTGTAAGCTCTCCACACCCATCCCAACCTGCACCCACTTTCTTCCTTCTTCTCGCCCACAGCTGCCAATCAGGCCGGTGTTACACAGCTATTTGCAAGCAAAACCAAGTATCTTGTGGAATGAAGTTCGTAACAGAATTCCTTTTGTTAAAACTGAGGAGCTCGTGTGAATGCGACTTTCCTAACAATAATTCTAGGGACTTTATAATCTCTTACTTACTAAACAATTTATTCTAATCGATCGCAAACATGAACACCACAGCTTAGCCTAGAGCATGAAGCTATTACAATGAGACAATATCAGTTCACCGTCGTGGGGGGCGGGGGAGGGTTGGCTCCAGTGGGATTCTGCCGTCCTCTCTCGGATTGGGTTCTGTATACAGAGGTTCCTTCTAGTCCACTGGTATGGAGGGAGGAGGTCCCCCTGTTAGATCACATCGGGGCAATAGGGCAGGGTCGTGATCACCTTGAACAATGGATTACAAGTGGAGACAGACTTCGCGGAATAACGGTGCGGTCCACAATCAGCTGAAGACCATGCCCACCAGGGTCTTTGGGAGTGAGAGAGAGTGACCAGGTATACACGGGGGAGGATGGGCATGTCATCTGGGGCCATGCCCCCTGAACCTGCCTCCAAGGGGTGGTTGGCAAGGCGTACATCAACTCACCCGCCCCTGGGAGGGGCTCCAAGAGGGTGTTTATATGTTTCCACTACACTGACTTTAGATTTCTTTAGGCAAATAGCTATGAAAAAGTCAACTGACAATTCAAAAAAGAAAAATGTGCGAGGTAGCTAGGGAGTGGCACACACAAGAGTTATTACTGAACCGTCTCGGACTGAAGGCGCGAAGACCATATGGGGCTGGCGGAATGTATATTCTAGGCAGGCAAGGCGGTTCCACTCTGGGAATTAAAAGGGTACCTGCTAAATCTGTCAGGAGGCGCTTTCAAGATGTAGCACCAAAGAATTATATCACAAAGGTCACTCAGAGAAATACGAGTGTCACAAAGTTAAGTACATCTAGGGAAGATCAGATAATAGGAAATATCTTTTTTCAAAGCCGAAATGATAGATTGCGAAAGTGGTAAACTGAAGCGCACGGCAGATATAAAGGGAAATCAAGTCGATGGGAACGAAATCAAATGGAAGGGTAATACGATAGAAGGGACGCTGTAGAAATCATAAAAGAAACGCTTGAAAACAACACTGAAACTTATTGAATAAAGCAAAATTTATTCAGAACATTTAGATGGCAGGATTCAGAAAAATAACCCATGGAGTGGCATTCTGGCTGATTGCAAGATGCTGAGAAGAATACATTTCAAAAAATTGTCATATGTTTTCATAGAACACCCTATGAATAATTTAACAGGAATGCCAAGATTTATGAAAAGAGTATTAGCAGTGAAATGTTAATGCCAGCCCCAAGAATATGTGTTTTAGGTGATGGTTTGGCTCTTATCTACAGAATTATTTCTCTCTGCCACCCCCATGCCAAAAACAGAACAGCAAGAACTAAGGAGAACCTCAGAACATGCGATGCGGTCTAAGAGGTATTACCTTGATTACTCAGAACCTGTCTTACCCGCTAATTGAACTATCCCTGCTTCGTTAGCTGATGGACCCGCCCCCTCTTTCTCCATCTGGCCTTCTCCACGGCCATCACTAATAGGACTTCCGTGTGTCAGCCAAGGGCTTTTTCTCACACATTCGTATCAGTGGGAACACCTTTGCCACAAGGCAAGGCATTACCAGGAGTAGACTTTCTTGGAGGAGGAAAATGTAGACAACTGGGGTCCGCGGTGACTATTTGCTGTCAGGCCCTGCAGCCACACATCAGGAGGGTGGTCCTGTGATGCCTGCTGGCTAGACAGGGTCCTGGGAAAAGTCGTCAAGACACTGACCACTGGGTGGGGGAGCATAATAAGCCACCTCTGATTTTCTGCGTCAGCGATAGGAGCGTAAGCATAGGTGGTTATTCAGCACATAGCCTGGACAGCTGCTCCAAATCGCCAGAGCATAAATGCAACCTCTGTATTGAACATCACGGAGAGAAGGCCGAAGCTTGATTTTTACATCAAGGAGTTTTTCTTTGCAACCCTTTGAAAATGGTGGTCCGTGCTCACATTCTGTTACATAGCGCACAGGTCTTACTTAGGCCTGAGCACGTGACATGAGACACTGGCCCCTGGATTCAGTCCTTTGTCGCCTTGTGTCCCAAGCTAATCTGTGCTTTATTCACTGATGCAAAGATGATCCAGGTTATGGAATGTGATGGACTTTATGGGATACTTAAAACTCTACCACTGGGATACCTGGGTGGCTCAGTCAGTTAAGCTGACTTCGGCACAGGTCATGATCTCATTCCTCGTGGGTCCAGCCCCCATGTCGGGCTCTGTGCTGACAGCTCAGAGCCTAGAGCCTGCTTCAGATTGTGTGTCTTTCTCTCTCTGTCCCTCCCCCACTCGCACTGTGTGTCTCTCTCTCTGTCAAAAATAAATAAACATTAAAAAGTTTTTTTTTAAATCTACCACTGTACTTATTTACAAAGGAAGTCAAAGTAATGGAGCAATTGCTTATAGTATTGACTCTTTGACATTGTATTTTCAAAAATGAATATGTAGATAAGCTTTTTATGTCTATGACCACACAGTGGCTGTGTGTGTTGCCTCAGATAAAACTATATTTTTCGGTCTTTTTAAAAAAAATTTTAAATATTTATTTATTTTTGAGACAGAGAGAAAGCTGGGGGGGGGGTGGACAGAGAGAGAGGGAGACACAGAATCTGAAACAGGGTCCTGGCTCTGAGATGTCTGGACAGAGCCCAATGCAGGGCTCGAACCCATGGACCGCAAGATCATGACCCGAGCCGAAGTGGGACACTTAACCGACCGAGCCACCCAAGTGCCCCTTTTTCTGTCTCTTAAAAAAAAAACAAAAAACAGGGGCGCCTGGGTGGCTTAGTCAGTTAAACGTCCGACTTTCGCTCAGGTCATGATCTCGCGGTTCGTGGGTTCGAGCCCCGCGTCGGGCTCTGTGCTGACTGCCAGCTCAGAGCCTGGAGCCTGTTTCAGATTCTGTGACTCCCTCTCTCTCTGACCGTCCCCTGTTCATGCTGTCTCTCTATCCTAGAAATAAAATAAAAAACATTAAAAACAAAAAACAAAAAACAAAAGAAAGAGAAAGAAAAAGATTGCTAAAGGAGTTCAGGTTCCACAGACATGTGCTTTAAAATTAATGGATAGCACCATCTTTCTCCCAAACTCCCCTCTCCTGTGTTCTACAGGGATTACTTGCAGATGGCATTTCTAGTGCTTTGGAAATAAATACCTTGTAAACAATACTGAATTTAATTAATAATGCTTGAACCATGTATTTCCTTGTCTACCATGAAACTACAATGGGTTAGATAGAATTCACTTGTGTATATACAAACACTAATGCATAATTAAATTAATAAGCCTCAATAAAGTTCATAATTTAGTCTGGCTTAAAAATTGTGTGTGATTACGAGTGTCCCTTCATGCTTATAGCATGTCTTTGGGAGTAACTTTGTGGTGATGTTTCAGGCATTGCATGCAGCTCGCTGGCAAAAGAATAGACTGTGTCTCCCTCCCGGAGGAAATAGAGCATGTCAGAAGATAAAGAGACACTGAAAAATAAATTATGTATCTTTCGGTGCCGGCTATAGTACAAAATAATTATACGGTGTTTATCACAGATGTAGCCGGCACAGGAAAAGCAGCAAAAATCCTTTCCTAATATATAAATTGCTTGTTTGTAACATCGGGGAGTGCCATCTTCCCCCCTTCTGCATGATAACAAACCATGTGGACGTCAGAAGGTTCCATCACTTACGCTGTGAAAATCCCTGCTGTGTCACCTGGAGAATCACACCTTCCGCCCCCACGGGGGAGATGAGAAAGGACTGAGCGAAATATGTCACTTTCACAGTGACAAGAAAACAAATCCTCTTTCAGGGTGGCCTTCCTCCCCTACAGCACATGAGGTCCACCGTCTGTCGCTCAGAGCCCCACGCACGGCACCCCCAGCACCCCGATCCGACCCCGGCGGCAGAAGTGACACACCACCGCCCTGTGTTCTCCAGAAGACGGCCCTCGGCCTCTGCAAGAGGGACTGCAGTCCGGGCGAGCGCTGCGGTGGCTGCTGTGACTTCTCATTCTTTCCCGAAGACCCTTAAGGTCAGTCTTGTCATCCAGCACCTGCCCCTCCACCCACCGCCTGCCCAGCGCCAGGCCCCCGCCCCGCCCCGGCCCCCATCTCCTCGTGGCCCCACCAACCACACTGCCCGTCCACACAGCCCCCACTAGGCTCGGGATCCCTTCCAGGGTCGGCTCGTGTTCCTTCGCCCCCCGCACGTGCTCGGACACGTGTCCAGCCCCGCTCTTGACATCTTACACGCGGTAACGCATTTCGTCCTCTCGATGGCCCCATTTTACAGATGAGGACACAGGCCGATGAAGGGAGGGAGCCTTCTTGTTCTTCACTGTAGCCTGGGGACCGTTCAGGGAGCATTTTCTTCCGTCCCTTTGAAAACACCCTGCTCCGTTGTGGTGAATGTCCCAGATTTACCACGCTGTGTCCTTACTGCCACACGGACGGGCCTCCCGGACACCCCTCTTCACCAGGGGGTCCCACCTCTGGTTTGCTATCTTTATCTCCACCAGCCTCCTGAAGACGTGAGGTCGCCGTAGAAGATGGAGCCAACAGCCTAGGCTTTCAGCACAAGTACTCGTCACTTCCAGTGGTCATTGCCACAGCCCAACCAATTGCACCCTCCTCCGGTCATTTTTCCAGAATGATGCCCTAATTGACGACTAGACTCTGTCTAAAATTTCAAACACAAATATCCCCCTTTTCCTGAACACGTCTTCTTTTTCTAAGCTATAGTTTCATCTACCTAGGACTTCCAAGCTAAGGACTCCGTGACTTTAAAAAAAAAATAAGAATTCTAATTTTTTAATTCAGTTTTCAAAGTGAATTACTTTCTTATGACTTACAAGTGAATGAAGATGCAGAGCAGGCAGCGGGAGTGTCTCACTCCTACATCATCTTCTGTCTGCTCACTTCTCAGACCAACGGTTACTCACCCGATTTGTTTCTTGAGTAAAGTCCACATACTTAGCCAAGGCGAACACGTGTTCTGAATATCCACATTGGAGCACAATGCCCACAATTGCCCATCTTCTTGTTTTAGCCTCATAAATGTTCAGTACTCTCTGTGTGAGCATATAAATGCTTTCTCTTTTTCTAAACTATTCTAACCATTTCTTCATGTCCTGTGCAGTAGACTTTGTATGGAAACACGCCTCTACTTCTTCATCATACAAAACGAGAACTCTATACCCATTAAACAGCTCTCCATCTGCCCCCCACCCCCACCCCAGCTTCTGGTAACCAGCGGTCTATTTTGTGTTTCTAGGACTTTAACTATCTTAGATACATCCTTTAAGTCAAATCATAGAGTATTCTCCTTTGGGGTTGGGCTTAATTTACTCTGCATAATGTCCTCAAGGCTTATCATGCATGTTCTCTTTTAAGGCTGGATAGTGTTCACTTGTGTGTATATATTACTTTTCTTTTTTTAATTGTAAGTGTTTATTTATTTTTGAGAGAGAGAGAGAGAGAGAGAACAAACAGGGGAGGGTCAGAGAGAGAGGGAGACACAGAATCTGAAACAGGTTCCAGGCTCTGAGCTGTCAGCACAGAGCCCAACATGGGGCTCAAACCCACGAACCGTGAGATCATGACCTGAGCTCAACTCAAATGCTTAACCAGCTGAGCCACCCAGGCACCTGCTACTTTTTTTATCCATTCACACTTCTGTGCATACTTGGGTTCTTTCTACTCCTTGATTATTGTGAAGAATACTGCAGTGAACATGATACGCAGATGACTCGAGTCCCAGTTTCTAATTCTTTTGGAAGTACACCCAGCTGTGTGATCGCCGGTTCGTATGGTAATTCTGCTTCTCTGTTTCTGTCTCTGTCTCTTTGTCACTCTGTCTCTCTGTCTCTCTATCTATATATTTTTGAGGAGATTCCATTCTGTTTTCCATAGTAACTGTGCCATTTTACATTGTCACCAACAGTGTACAAGGGTTCCAGTCTCTCCATGTCTCTGTCGTTACTGACTATTTTCCAGGTTTATTTTGGGACAGTGAATAGCAGCCACCTCACAGTCTGTGAGTTTGAGCCCTGCGTCGGGCTCTGTGCTGACAGCTCAGAGCCTGGAGCTGCTTCAGATTCTGTGTCTCCCCTTCTCTCTGCCCCTCCCCTGCTCATGCTGTCTCTCTCTGTATCTCTATAATAAACAGATGTTTAAAAATTTTTTAAATAAATAAATAAAAATAAAACTGCCTGGGTGGCTCAGTCGGATAAGCATCTGACTTCGGCTCAGGTCATGATCTCACAGTTCGTGGGTGGGTTGAGCTCCACTTTGGGCTCTGTGCTGACAGCTCAGAGCCTGGAGCTGCTTCAGATTCTGTGTCGCCCTCTCTCTCTGACCCTCCCCTGCTCACGCTGTCTCTCTCTCTCTCTCTCTCTCCCTCTCTCTCTCTCTCAGAAATAAATAAAACACTAAAAAAAATTTAAGAAAAATAAAAATGCAGTGGAATTTTGACAGGGATTGTATTGAATCTCTAGATTGCTTTGGGGAATATGGACATTTAAACAAAAGTAAGTCCTTCAATCTGTAATGTGTTTAAATTTATTTTTGTTCTTTTTATTTTACCATGTAGTATTGCATACTACATGCATAGTAGTAATACTATCACATAGCATTCTGTTTTATGTATGCATTGATAAAGGTAGTTAGTGATTAATTAATCTGTACCTAATCGATGAATATTTATATTGGTTCAGTTATGTTTTAAGAAGTCATGCTGTGAGGGGATGCCTGGGTGGCTCAATCAGTTAAGGGTCGGACCTCAGCTCAGGTCATGATCTCAGGGTTCATGAGTTCGAACCCCACATCAGGCTCTGAGCTGACAGCTTGAGCCTGGAGCTGCTTCAGATTCGGTGTCTCCCTCTCTGCACCTCCCCTGCTCTCACTCTGCTTCTCTCTCCTTCTTAAAAATAAATAAACATTTATTTTAAAAAGGAAGTAATGCTGTGATAAATAAGTACATATGAACATGGTTTTTCTGTTATGCAAGGATAAATTCCCAAAGGTAGTACTCCTGGGTCAAACTAAAGAGGCTTTGGAATTTTGACAGAGAATGCCAAATTATCCTGTAGAAATGTTCTACTAATTTACAGTCCTAATAGCCATGGACAGGAAAGCTTTCTTCCTCACTACCTCAACAACAACAACAAAATGTATCAAACTTTCAGGTGTTTGCAGTATGGTTGACAGAGCTCAGAAGCATCTTTTTTTTTTTTAGGTTTTTATTTATTTCTAGAGAGAGAGAGACAGCGTGAGCAGGGGAGGGTCAGAGAGAGAGGGAGTCACAGACTGAAACAGGCTCCAGGCTCTGAGCTGGCAGTCAGCACAGAGCCCGACGCGGGGCCCGAACCCACGAACCGCGAGATCATGACCTAAGCGAAAGTCGGACGCTTAACTGACTAAGCCACCCAGGCGCCCCCAGAAGCATCTTAATGTGGATTTCCCTTAGTCTGAGTGAAGTTAGATATCTTTCCTCCTATCTTCATTTACTTTCCTGAAATCTCTAGTTATGTTTTGTCTCTTTTTCTATCAGTTTGTTGGTGTTTTATTCCTCATCAACCAGAGGGCATGGATGTTAGGGAGAACACTATTTGGCTTGTAAATGCACTGTGAAAGTCTTTCTAGTTTAACATTTCTCTCGGACTTTGTTTTTCTTCTTTATTTTCCTTTTTTTTTGGTTTACACATAAAATTTTGGCTTTTACAGTCAAGTTAACAATCTTTTTTTAATGGATTCTTGATATTTATTTGAGCCTCCCTCTCCCTAAGACTATTAAACAATTTGGCCATTTTGCTGGCCCTTTGCTCGTTTATCTTATAAATAAATCTCTGAACCACTGGAGTGCATTGTGGGGTGTGGTGTACAGACAGATCCAACATTAATATTTTTGTAAGTCAACCTCGCTGTCCCAGCACCTCTTATGGAAAAGTCTGTCTTTCTCAATCTTTATCCCTCATATTTTAATTGCCACAAAAATAATATTCCGAAGTACCAATGCGTTTCAGTTTATTTTCTTTGCTCTCACGTGTTATGTGCCAGCACCACGCTATTTTCATAATGGGGATTTTATCGTGCATTTTAAGATCTGGTAGGACTAGTCGCCAACTGCCGTTTTTTTCTCTCACCATATTTCTGAATCTTATCTTTCCACGTGAGCTCTGGGGTCCTCTGGTCTGACTGCTCCCCAAGTATCTGTCAGCATATTGGCATTGGCATTATGTGAAATTTGTAAATTAAACTATAAGCACTTGATATAGCTTTAATTTTGACTATTCTCCTTGAAGAATTTGGTAAGTCTTTTCCCTACCATCACCTCTTTTTCCGTTCATTGATAACATTACAAAGGTTGCTCCAAGTAGATACTGTGTCTTTTTTCTTAACTGTGGGCTTTGGTATTTTATGTGTGGGGTTTGCTGTTTTAAGTGAGGACTTTTCCTTCATAGATAGAAATTTTGGATTTTACTTAAGTTTCTGAATCATGCAATTTTTGAATTTTGATACTGTTTCAGCTGATTCTGCTAGGTTTTTTTCAGGTAAGATATCAACATAGAGTGAAAGAGTCAACTCATCTTTTCAAGTTATTCCATGTCTATGGTTTTGTTTTCATTCAGTTACACTGGCTCTTGCATCCACTCCTTTGTTAAGTGGTACTGGTGACTGCGAATGTAAAGATAGTTAAATGATTACACACACAAATGCTCAACAATCTCACTAATAAATACTAGTGCAGAATCCTAACTGAACAGTGAGCAAATACCATCAAAAGGCACTTTATAAACATAATCATTTAATAATTAGGTGAACCTGATTCCAGACATAGGGATGGTTGAATTTTTGGAAATCTATTGATTCAATCCATAGTATTAAAAGATCTAAGGGGAAAAAGTACACTCATCTTCATAGATGCTGACAGACATTTGGAAACATTCAACAACCATTCATAATTTTAGAAAAAAATTAATAAATCAGGAACAGATGCCTATTTCCTAATTGATAAAATGTTTCTACTTTTGTCTAAAAGGGAGGATTATAGTCACTAGTGAAACACAAGAGGAAGTCTACGTTCCGCTGGTCGCTCTGTCTGTGCAATTTCAGGTCACATATAAGGAAGATATTTCCCTATGTTGAGAAGGACGGTTTTTGTTCTTATTATAAAGGCAGATCTCCTTTGTTAATTATGTTACTAGATATTTATATACTCACACTTTAAACTTGGCCTGATGTGCACAGAAAAAATAAACTGAAATGTCCACACTACTGTTTCTTCTATTCCTTCTTGTGGCGATAGTTTCTGTCCCATTAAATGAACGACTGCACTGTGTCCTGCGTGAGTGCAAGTGCACATCTTCATACCTGCTGCACTTCATTTGTCAACAGGCAACCTTAGTACAAAAGTTTCTTTGTTTTTGTTTCTTTGTTATTTCTGTTTTTTGTTTTTTGTGGGTTTTTTTTGTTTTTTTTTTGTTTTGTTTTGTTTTTGTCTTGTTCCAAGATCTCACCTGAACTGCTTGGTTTGATATTAAGATCAAGGCCCCAGCTTCCCCTACCCCTTGCCTCATTCTTGCAGGACTTTGCCTATCCTTTGGTTTTAAAATTTAGGTATTTTTTTTGTTGTTGTTCTAGAATCACATTGTGGTGCTTTTTAAATGTTTATTTAATTAATAATTAATTAATTTATTTATTTATTTATTTTTTGAGCGAGAGAAAGAGAGAGACAGAGCATGAGAGGGCAGGGCAGAAAGGGAGACACAGAATCTGAAACAGGCTCCAGGCTCTGAACTGTCGGCACAGAGCCCGACGTGGGGCTCAAACCCGTGAACTGTGAGATTATGACCTGAGCCAAAGGTGGACACCTAACTGACTGATCCCCCCAGGCACCCCTAGGATCACATTGTTTTAAGTATGTTCCATTAAACACCATAAATTTGGGTTTCGGTTTGTACATTAAACTGAATTTTAAATTGCTTTTTTGACATTTGTTAAAATAAGAAATATGTTTGATTTTATCTTTGCCTTATTATTTTGTGTATTTTCTATTTCCTATGTGGACAGAATTTTTAAAGTCTTTAATTTGTGTTTAAATTTTTGGGATTTTTTTGTAAACAGATTTTCATTTTTAAAATTTTTTAATGTTTTATTTATTTCTGAGACAGAGAAAGAGTGAGAGAGAGCGCGAGCAGGGGAGGGTCAGAGAAAGAGGGAGACACAGAATCTGAAGCAGGCTCCAGACTCTGAGCTTTCAGCACAGAGCCCGATGCAGGGCTCAAACCCGTGAACTATGAGATCATGACCTGAGCCGAAGTCAGACGCTTAACTGACAGAGCCACCCAGGCGCCTTTGTAAATAGATGTTCTAATATTTAGAAAAGCTGGTGGTTCCCTTTTTAAATTATAACCTGGTAGAGTGCCTCCTTTTTTTCGTTTTGTTAATGATAATTTATTTAATTGTTTATGAGAGAGAGAGAGAGAACACAAACTGGGGAGGAGCACAGAGAGGGAGACACAGAATCCAAAGCCCATCCCAGGCTCTGAGCTGTGAGTACAGAGCCAGACGTGCGGCTCAAACCCATGAACTGTGAGATCATGACCTGAGCTGAAGTCGGACGCTTAACCAACTGAACCTCCCAGGCGCCCCTAGGGCCTCCATCCTTTAATTACTGAGACAGTATCCAGGGGTCCCCTTCTGCAAGCAGTGCTAAAGACAGCACCCTTCCATTGTCTTCCCTACCTGCTATTAGCATCAGTGTTGGTCAGTTATGTTATCTTTCTTTGTAGCGTTATTATTCTGTTAAGTATCTTTGTATTTCTCTTAATGTTTTGCCTAAAAAGGTGTCCAGTTCAACATTATCTTTTCTCTCCTGTTCTGTGCAGTCTCTGCTAGTTGCTCATGCAACCTGGTGGAAACTTACCACACATTTCATTTTGTTAGTTATTAGCCATATTCCATACATCCCAGGCATACTCCTACCTAAGCTTCTGGGTTCAGTTCCCATGGTCCCTTGCTGGACTGGCCGAAGTTCTTCTAGCAGTTTCCTTCTCTAGAGCTTATGAGGGAAAAGTCCCTTCGTTTTTGTGTCTCTAAATTATTTAGAGACAATAATTTTGACAGGATTGATCTCAATGTTTTTTTAAAAATTAATTTATTTATTTTGAAAGAGAAAGAGAGAGGGAGAAAGTAGGGGAGGGGCAGGGAGAGATAGAGAGAGAAAACCCCAAGGATGCCCAGCACTATCAGCACAGAGACCGACCTGGGGCTGGAACTCATGAACTACAACATCATGACCTGAGCCAAAATCAAGAGTCAGAAGCTTAACTGAATGAGCCAGCCAGACACCTCATTCTTGCGGTGAATCTTTCCTGGACCAAACATATGGCCTTTAGAATCAGATTGCCTTTTGTTTCAGAAAAACAGCAACAACAAACTTAAAATAGACATCCATGCAGGAAACTGCTTCTTTCGGTGACAGAAGAGGTGAAAGCCTTTGGCTTTTGCAGCATCTGGAAAGCCTCGTTTGGCTTTTAAACAAAACTTTTCTTCTGATTCATTGTTGTATTTTGTACTTTTGGAGACTCCAGTGGTAGATATATTGTGTTCCCCTATAAATTTTAAATCAGCTGTTGATTCAACAAATTACCTATGCAGGGTTTGGTTAGGATGCTTTGCATGAATAAATCCATTAGAGTAAACTGAATTCAGACTTCCAATTTATGAACACTATTTTTAAAAAAAATTTTAGTCCTTCTTTGATTTCCTTCTACAAAGTTGATCATTTTTATTGTACAAATCTTAAACAAATTTTAGGTAGATTTATCTCCAAGTATTTCAAGAGGTATTTAAAATTTTTGGATATATAATTGTTCATTTCTATCGTATAAAAATACTATTGATTTTGCATATTGACTTTCTGTATAGCCACATCAATGAACTAACCCATTACACCCAGTAGTGGTTTTTAAATGCTTTAGGATTTTTGATACAGACAATCCCATAGTCTATGAATAAAGACCATTTTAGTTCTTTCCTTCAATCTCCTGTAATATCCCTCCTTCCTTTTCTTGTCATATTGTACTGGACAGTTCTTCTACTCTTAATGCTGTGTAGGCAGAATAATGCTCAGCTCCCACCAAAAAGAAAGAAAAAGATGTCCACACCCTAAGCTCCAGAATTTGTGAATGTATTACATTAAGTAGAAAAAAGACTCTGGAAATGGGAGTAAGAGTGTTGACATTGGGACACCTGGGTAGCTCAGTCAGTTCAACGATCGATTTCAGCTCAGGTCATGATCTCGAGGTTCTCGGGGTTCGAGCCCTGCTTCTGACAGCTCAGAGCCCGGAGAATGTTTCAGATTCTGTGTCTTTCTCTCTCTGCCCCTCCCATGCTCATATGCTCATTCTCTCTCTCTCTCTCTCTCTCTCTCTCTCTCTCTCAAAAATAAATAAAGCACTTAAAAATTTTAAAAACTTAAAAGAAAGAGTGTTCGTCTTGCCGTCAGCCCTAGAATCCCAAGAAACTGAATTCTGCCAACACCTTAAATAAGCAGGAAATAGATTCTCTCCTATGGTTTCTGGGAAGGAACAAAGCCCCACCGACACCTGGAATTTAGCTTAGTGGATCTGTGTCAGATTTCTGACTCACAGATACGTAAAATAATAAATATGGTATGTGTTAAGCTACTAATTTTTTGGTAATTTGTTGTGACAGCAGCAGAGAATGAATATAGATATTAAATAGGAATGGTGACTGAGAACATCCTTGCTTCTTCTCCGTCTTATGGGAAAGCGTTTCAACATTAAGCAGATATTCCCTGAGGTTCTTTATAGATGGCACTTCTCAGATTAAGAGGTTTTAGCAGGAACGGCAGTTGGAATTCATTAATGCTTTTTCTGCATCTGCAGCGATGACCACATGGCTTTCCTCCCTTACACACAGATAGAGTAAATGACATTGATCAATCTACAAAGCTTGAACCGGCCTTGCATCGCTGGGATAAACTCCACTTGATCATGATTTATTTTTCAAGAGTTGATCGGCTTATGGTTTGTTAAATGATTTTGTGGCCGTGTTTATTAATTTGTATTTTTCTTTTCTTGAAATATCTTTGTCTAGTTTTGATATCAATCAGTGTAACATTGGACTAAGAAATAAATTAGGAAATTTCTTTCGTCTTCTATTTTCTGGAAAAGATTACATAAAACTGGTATTATAGTTGACCCTTGAACAGCAGAAAGGTTTGGTGCACCCACCCTCTGAACCCTTGAAAATCCATGTAGAATTTTCAACTTCCCCAAAACTTACCTATTAATAGCCTACTGTTGACTGGAAGCCTTGCCGATAATACAAAGGGTTGAATAACACATATTTTGCATGTTACATGTATTCTTACAATAAAGTAAGCTAGAGAAAAGAACATGTTATTAAGAAAACCATAAAGAAGAAACAATACATTTACAACACTGTCTTGGTAACTACTGAAAAACAAATCTCCATGTAGGTGGACGACATACCCACACTGTTCAAACCCATGCTGTCCAAGGGTCAACTCTATTTCTTTCTCAAACGTTTGGTACAATGGTCAGTAAAGACACCTAGGTCCAGAGTCCTTATTTTGTTTTGTGGTTTTGTGGGACTATTTTTAACTAAAAATTTAATTTCCTTAAATAAATATTACAATATTCGGGTAATTTATTTCTTCCTGAATGTGCTTTGACACTTTGTATCATTCCACAAACCTATTTATTTAACTCATGACATGTTTTTGTGTATCTTTGGTAATATCACTTTATTACCCCTTTAACCTCTGCAGAATCCCTAGAATTGCTTTCATCTGATGTTAGTAGCTTGTGTAGTCTTTTATTTCTGGTCAGCCTGGCTGAAATGTTATCAATTTCATCGATTTTTTCAAATTAACCTGCTTTGATTCCATTGATCATGCTGGGGTGTTTTTCCCTTCTGTTTTTAACTCCATTGATTTCTGCTGTTATATTTCTTATTTTCTTTTTATGATTAATTTATGTTTAATTTTTCCTCCTCTCTAGTTTGTTAATGTAAAAGTTTTAGGAATTGATTTATAACATTTCTTGCTCTTATTTTAAGCTTTAGTGCTATACATTTCCCTCAAAGAACTTCTTTATCTACATCCTATACATTTTTATATAACGTGTTTTAATTGTAACTCATTTTAAAATACATTCCAAATCTCCATGTGATTGCCTCCCGGGTTGATAGGTTATTTAAAAGTGTGATGCTTATTTTCCAATTTTGGAGGGATTGTCCAGATGCCTGATACTGATTCGTAGTTTGTTTTAGTCAAAGAATACCAGTGCTCAACTTCAAATACTTTAAATTAATAGTTGCATTAATTTAAAGATAGCAACTCAGTTTCCTCAACGCTATTTGGTGAACATTCTGTCTTTTCCACTAATTTAAAATGTGAACATGACTATATACACCCATTTCATACATTTTGCCCCATTAAAAATACTACAATGTTTAATACTTTTCTGCAGAAAATGGATGCAGTTTGTATGTTAGCTCTCCCCGGGAATTCCATTGCAAAGAAAAGTCATTATGGCACAAAACTACAAGAAATTCTGTGGATAATTTCCCCCCAATATTCTTTTAAATAAACCTGTAGACTTTTTCAGGAATTTAGTTACATCCACCTAAATAACTATTTTATCTTTGCTAAGTTCACTTTTCGAACACACTTTTAGTTATTCTGGGCTCCTTCGGGCAATACGAATTCAAAACCTTTTATGTAATTAAAGAAGGGTATTGTTTTCAATCTTGGCTTGACTTATGGAATTATGGATGTCAAGATCATGAAGATACCGTTGATTTAAGACGGCACATGTTACTATAATTTGTGCTATACTCAGAAAGAATGTTCAAGTAATAGTTTAAGTTCCAAGGACAAAGGTGAAGCATTTTTTCAAAAGTTTCCGATAATTTATTTTTTAAAGCTCTTGACAAGGGTAGTCAGTGATTCACAGAAAGCATGAGAATACTTCTCCCTGCCCTAGAGGAATCGCAAGACAAGAGGCAGGCATGCAAATCAGAAGGTGACACGGAGTGCACTGAGCCCTGCAATTCTCTGCCTGCACCCGCGCCTACCCCATCTGTATCTATATCCACTTCTGTCTGTATTTATGTACAAAGGGTGTAAAGCCACCTTCTGAAATAAATTCACACTGCGAAAGACTGAGAAAAAAGAATGAGAAAAAGCTTTCTGGAGAAAGTGCTTTCAAATTCACAGTAGCTCAGGGGCCCTTAGAGAATCTAGCTTAAGAGAGAAATTCAAGCTCCTGACAGAATGAAGAAATGAGACTGTGAGCTAAAAATCACATTATTGTAAATTGAAATACTCCTTCTAGAACGCAGGTGTAAAAAGGAAGCAGCTTTTCACAGACAGGAGGGTCCTCCTAGCCTTTTTTTTTTTTTTTTAATAGAGGATACATTTAAGGAAGTGAATAAATTAGAAGGGAATAAGAAGAGAGCACACATTCTTGGAAGACAATTCTTAGTAAAAAAGCTCCAAGTGATGACTGGGTCCTTTAGGTTTTTCTCTGGAAAATTGCCTTTATTTTTTGAAGAGTATTTCCCACTGCTTTTCCATCATTCACACACAGGTTTGAATATGTAAGCACATGTACATCGACACATATACATGATTCTCCTTTTTTTTTTTTTAGATCAGGAATACATCTTTGCTCCTAGATGATATTTCATATTGACAGTACCTTCCAGGATATCTGCTCATTGATGATCGGGACCCCATATTTATGGAAGAAATATTTTCTTTATGTCCCTCAAGGCATGACTATCTTGCATCTTTGCAAACGGCCCAGGGCAGAGTACTCCGGCGCTATCTGTTAATACCAGAAGGTTCTGCATTACATTTTTATGTTAAGATGCAAAACAGTGTCACCTAGGGGCCTCAGATCTTTGAGAAAAAAATGATATTTTTGTAATGAGTGTGTGCCTCTCCTTCATCAAGTCACTTTTCCAAGCATGAAGAGATGTTAATTTTTGGACGCTTCCTCCATTGCCGTGTTACCAGGAATGTTTCATAAAGGATGTGTTGGCCGCGGTTACAGTAAAGTACCGGCATGAGATAGATGGTAAGAAAATGGAAAGCCCAAGCTGTGAGTTTCTGGAGTTTTTGGTTAGTATTTAAATGTATTCCAAGTAGCACAGGCCCATTTCATCTACTATTTTGACATAAACTGGAAATGTTGGTGACTGGCCTCCTGACTGGGTTTATCTTCCTTCTTCTGGAGAGGTGACAAAGGAAGAGAAAACACTGCTGTCTTTGTACAAAGCAGGCATCTACCAGCCCAAATAGTCACAATTTCACTATTTTATTCTAAATATAATATCAGCTGTGCAAATATATATATATGCATATGTATATATATTACTGGGTAGGGGGACTCTAAGAAAGCCACAAATGACAGTTAGTTCTGACTGTCAATCTACACATTTAATGAGAAACTCTGCCTGATTTAATGAATCCTGGAGCTTCACTCTGGCATCATTTTAAACAGAACTTGCTTCTACAACTCGGTGGTGTCAGTTTCCGGCCGCCGCACGGAGCTCGGTGCACTTCTAATGGAAGGTGTTTTCCTGTGAACTATTAAGCATATATAAGCAATCAGTACTAATTTACTCGGATGCAGAGAGCGAGTGGAAGCATGTGTGCGTGCGCCTGTGTGTGCGGGGCGTAGGGGGAGAGCGTGCGTGCCTGGCTGGGACGTCGAGACACAGTAAAATGTCTAATCGGGACTGGAGGTGTCCTGCGTGAGCATCAGCAGGGTGAATGAAAACAAGAGAGGAAAAATATTGGATTTTAGGTCACAAGCACAATGGGAAAGCAAAGGCTAACTGGTGCCTACAGCCAGGAGGGCCCCGGTGTTCTTGTTACCGACGGGTGAGTGTCAACTTCGTGTGAACACCCGCCCTCATTCTGGGTGGAAGTGTTCTTCGCTCCTTCTAGCCCACGTTCATGGCCGGGGAGAAGAAAGGACTTTCCCTCTTCCTTGGGCGAATGGCTTGGCTGGAGGAGGCCGGGTGTGCTTCCCCTTACTGTGTGCGGGCCGCTCGGCTGCCCGCTGCGAAGTCACCCGGACTCAGGTGAGAAAGAGAGGCCGCCTGTCTTTCGTCTCAGTCACTACTTAAACAAAGTAAGGGGAAAACCATTCCAACATAACACAGGGTTACCCTGTCCTCAACATTCGGGTGAAGAAGAGAAGACATTACGGGCACCGGGGAGGCTCAGTTGCTTAAGCCTTGACTACAGTTGAGATCATGATCTCGTGGTTCATGAGTTCGAGCCCCGCGACGGCTCTGTGCTGACAGCTCCGGGCCTGGAGCTGCTTCAGATTCTGTATCTCCCTCTCTCTCTGCTCCTCTCTTGCTCTCTCTCTCTCTCTGAAAAATAAATACATGTTAAGAAATAAAAAACAAAATAAAATACAAGTTAAAAAAAAAAGAAAACATTGCATTGCATTCTTTCTCCCTATGCCTCCCTCCGTGTCAGCCCCCACCCCACCCCCGCCATTCATTTCTGGTTTGGTTTTGTTTACTGCGAGCTGGAGAGAGGATGGCGCTGTCTCTCAGATCGCACGCCCACCGTCTGGCACATTCCGGGCGCAGGAATTCAGGTCGATGTCCTGCGGGGGGAAAACAGTGAGTGGAAGGAGCCGTGCACATAAGTCACCTCCAAGTGCCCGGTGACTAATTACTAGACGCAGTCGCAGGCGAACAATGGAGCAGTCAGGAGGTGACAATAAATTCCCGAAGGTCGAAGCCCTCTCCACAAGCGAAACTTCCTGCAGGCAGCAAGGGCCCCTGTCCGCCCAGCCTGGCCCGCCAGGCCTTTGACAAGGCTGCCACCTGCCGCCGCCCGGCTCCGCGGTGCGGGCCGTGCGCCCCGCTCGCAGCCGGCGCTGGGGCAGAGCGGGCCTTTGTTCAGGCCGCTTCCCGCGCTCGCTGCCGCCGCCCTGCCCGGGGACCGACTCCAGCCCCAGGGGCCGAGACGCTGCCCTGACGGGGAGCGGGGCTCCCCGGCGCCGCCGCACCTGCCGCCGCGCGTCCGCGGGGCCCCGGGCGACCTTCCCAACGGGCGCGTCCCGGCGGAGCGCGCCTCGCCCCTGCGTCTGCCCGGGTTCAGCCTCCGCTCCGCCGCGGAGCAGGTCACCGAAGCGCAGGGCGCACGGCCCCGGGGCGCGGGCTCGCTCCTCTCTGCCAGGCGGGCAGACTTCCCCGCAGACTCCCTGGCCCGGTGGCGACGAGGCGTCGTGCGATTGTGCGGCGTGTGGCGGTGAGCCCCGCGGACGCACGCGGGGCGCGGAAGACGGCCTCCACGGGCAGTGGGCCCCTGCGCTCTGCCCCAGCCCCTTCTTGCCCCTGCGCACCCGCCGGGCCACCCCTGCCCTCGCCCCTGTCTCCTGGTCCGCTTCCTCCTCCGCAGACAGGTTTGCTACCAGCAAAGTCAGATCCCTCTGATGAATCATGGTCTTTGATGATTTTGGGAGTTTTCAAGAACCTTGTTTAGAAGAGATTATCAAATATTTTTCTTTTCACGGCTCTTAGCTAAAGAAAAGCTAAAGTGGGTATTCTTTGCCGTTTAATGCGAGAATATTGAGTAATATTCCAAATTGACTATTTTGGAAATGGCCTCATGCTCACGAAAGAGTGGCATAGGGACATAATGTCAGGGTTGTGGACCGGAGTCAGGGATAAGGCTGGTGGCCAGGGGTAAGCAGGGTCTCTCGGTTCAAACAAGACGAAGAGAAGGTTCTGGAAATACCAGCATGGGTAAAGAGAAGGGAGGCTTCCCACTTGACCTCTGAAGGAATGGTAAGGAAATCCCAGGGGAGTAAACGGAAAAGCAGGGCAGAAATTTGTAATCACTTTTGTAATATTAACTAGGGAATAAAAGAAATAGAAAAACACCATGACCCAAGTAAAGCAATTGCTAAGAAGTCTTATAATCCACTTCCGAGGAAAGTGGAGTGAGTATTTCACCGGCTCAAAGCCTACCCCAGGCCAGCTCAGCCCTTCTTCCAGGAAAGAAAAAACTCCTATGAAACTGGC
Source organism: Proteles cristata cristata (assembly GCA_017311185.1). Taxonomy (NCBI): domain Eukaryota; kingdom Metazoa; phylum Chordata; class Mammalia; order Carnivora; family Hyaenidae; genus Proteles; species Proteles cristata. The sequence continues at coordinate 60,447 of JAESUZ010001109.1, read as the reverse complement.
TTCTGGAAAACACTTCAGAGTATGAAATTTTATTTTGGACTCTGGTAAAAACGAGTGCTCTGAAGTGTGTTACTCAAAGAAATATGTGTGTCGTACTGAGAGGGCATTTGATACTAATTGGAGGGACTCAGCATCATTATATTCCTTGTAAATCAAAAATGTAATTATTACCCGAAAATAAAAAGTTGGTGAAAGAGAAGTTTACTGATAGTTTTAGTTAACTGTGAGAACAAAATACACTTCCCTCAGTCTCCTTTATTACTCTCTGATATTGTGCATTAGGTAGTAGGTTTTGATTTTAATAGATGGGTGAAAATATTACAAATTTCAGAAAATTATGTCCGTCTTCAGTCTCTGAGTTATAACACAGCCTCTTAAATGCTCCGTGTTCTCCTATCTTAAAAAAATGTGTCGACCCCCCACATGCTTTTGCATGCTGCTAATCATACATTTTAACCCTAAAACACAAGGAATCTAATGTCATGATAATCACATTTGAGGCATTTAGTTGGAAATCGATTCCTCTGTGTTGCAGCAGGAAAGGAAAAACCACTTTCTCCTTTGCAGCGAGGAAATTCACTTGGCCATGTCACCATTAAAAGCAGTGGATACGTGGGGAAAGGAAAAGCGTGTACCCACCTCAGCTTCGAGGAAGGGGTCTAGGAAGACAGGGAAGGCACGGCTGTTGGGGAGGAAAATCATGATAAATTGTTGCAAAGCATCATAAACTTTCCGTTTAATATAAACACTTAGGCTCACGCTTCCATAGGTAAATAGGGCTCTGCTTTGTTCCCTGATGTCAGCAGATATCAAGCCCTGATTGATATTGACTTTATTCCCAGGGGTCAGACTGTCAAATAGTTATCCTCCGTAATACAGTATAGAGCCAAGTGCATGGAAAAGGAAAAAGATACTGATTGTCCCTTCCAGGCCACAGCCTTTCGCTCCCACCCTGGCCCGGCTGCTGAGTGTGCCTCCATCAGGTGGACCGTGTTAAGATGTTCACTCAGCAGCAAGTTCATGTGTCAGCCTTTACATACACTGTGCGTTTACTTCTGAGTTGGCTTTTGCAGTGTAAATGGGTGGTCCTCGCTCGCTTTAACTTAAGGTAATTTTCTGCAGTAGACCTGTCAGCAGCGTGTTCTTTTCCGCTTCCTGGGACCACACAAGGCACCCATTTTCTCTAACCCAACGATGTTCTCTGAGTGCATCTCTTTTCAGTGTCTCCTAAGCGTTCGCGCATTTATTGTTCTCCAGATATTTGGCCTCTGAGTTCTTCCTCCCACGTTCCTGTTTAGAATTCCCCCAAAGTGCGGTGCAACGAAGACAAAACACAATTCACTATTATCTATGGTTCTTTCTCTTCTTCCTCGTAAATCAATCGCCGCAGCTGCTTTATCATTTTGGCTTCTCTTCTTTGTATTTTTGAGTTTGTCAACATCATTTTGATAATGAGACACGCTGACTCAGTGTGGGGCCCTCCGGGAGATAGACACCCAGATCTCACAACCTCAGGGCACAGGACCACCGTGGGGAGATCCACGGCTTCTCACCACCCACACCCTCCCCCCCCCACACACACGTGTGTGCACCCAGGCATCCATTCCAGCAAATCAATCGAAAGGCCAGGCCTGTTTTAACTCTCCGTAGAGATACAGGCCTCTGCACTCCAGCCTGATGCCACAAGGTTTACACACAAACCTGCTTGGCTGGGAAATCAAAGAGCGAGGAGACGAGGTCAGATGCTCTGGTGCTGAGGTGGGAGGCTCGCCAAGAGACAGGCTGGACTAATAAAGGTCTGGAACCGGCTTTATCTAGCTAATAGCAGCCTTTGACATCACAGGACAACTTGCTTTTTCCCTGTGTTTATGTCCTTAAGCACCGACACGCTGAAAGCGAACATGCGAGATTTTAATCTGTGCACTAATGCAGCGGAGCGAGGTGCAGAGTGAAAGGAAGACATTTTACACCTGTTCCCGCGCTCCGATGGCGGGAGGAGGTTAGTCGATGAGGCTGAAACTGTAAATGGATGATTTTCCCAGCTTTCTCATCCACGTTCGTTTCTGATTGCTCTTCTGTCCCTGAAGGCATAAATCGTCCTTCAGAGTTTATCCCTTCTTTCTAAAACGTGACCCAAGGGCGTCTGCGTGGCTCAGTCGGGTAAATGTCTGACTTCGGCTTAAGTCCTGATCTCAGAGTTTGTGGGTTTGAGCCCGGCGTCGGGCTTTGTGCTGACAGCTGAGCCTGGAGCTGCTTCGGATTCTGCGTCTCCCTCTCTTCCTGCCCCTCCCACACTTGTGCTTTGTCTGTCTGTCTCTCTTTAAAAAAGTAAATAAACTTTAAAAAAAGATAAAGCTGGGGCGCCTGGGTGGCTTAGTCGGTTAAGCGTCCGACTTTCGCTTGGGTCATGATCTCGTGGTTCGTGGGTTCGAGCCCCGCGTCGGGCTCTGTGCTGACTGCCAGCTCAGAGCCTGGAGCCTGTTTCAGAGTCTGCGTCTCCCTCTCTCTCTGACCCTCCCCTGCTCACGCTCTCTCTCTCTCTCTCTCCTAGAAATAAATAAAACATTAAAAAAAAAAAAAAAGATAAAGTAAAATGTGACCCAATCCAGGAGGATGCAGCCGCACCCTCTGCAGCGGCCACCACCCCCGCCCCCTCCTGCGGGACCCAGGCCAGTGCCCACCAGGGACTTCCCGCCAGGTTTGGCTGTTCCTCTCCCATCTATACAAGCACTTGGGAAAAGTGCAGTCTGAACATGAATTTAACTGATCAGAACACACAGGCCAGAATTGGTGCTAATATTAAGCCTGCAAAGCAAGTATCCCCTTCATTGAACACTTTCAAACTGACAGGGACTTGCAGTGCCCTGACGTACAAGTGCACTTAATTGCATTCCGCCAGCATTGACCTCGTGCCCACTCTGTGCGAGTATGAAAACGGGTAAGTTACAGCCCCTTCCACCCCGATAGGGGAGGAGGAGATGAACATTCACAGGTCTGAGTGACAAAAGTGAGAACGTACAGGATAAAGTAACAAACGATTAAAATTAACATCCAGGAACGCCTTTAAAAGCATGTTTAACATTCGCTCATGTACAGTTATATCCATCCGTTTATTTACTGTCCCAGGGCTTACCGAACCTCTCTCCTGTGTGGCCGACGGTTTGCGGACTAGGGCCCGTGAGCAACATAGGCACATGCACACACGCGTGCAACTGCGGCCCCCTTCCTGGTAACCTGCCAAGGAATTTGACAATGAACAATTGCCTCATTGAATTCCTGCAGCAACCTGGCCTTGTCAGCCGCCATTTGCATTTAGGAGCACAGAGGATAACCCTGGGGAGGTGACCGAGTCAGCAGCCTCAGTGAGGACACAGCCCAGCCCAGGGGTCAGTGGTTAAGATTTGGCTCCAGGAACTCCACAACTTGATAGCTGTGTGACCCGGGGCAAGTTGCTCAACCTCTCTGTTTTCATTTCCTCAGGCTGTAGAGGTTTGCTGGAAGACTTAAACAAGTTCATCTTTTTAGCAGATACTTCATGCTGCTGCCGCTGCTGCTGTCCTTTTGAATTGCCAAGAAGCATAGCTATTCACCTCTTATGGCCTAGAATTTAATGACAAATATGCTTTTTATATTCACTGCCTATCACTGAATTCATTAATATGCCTTCTTGGGGGAGGGGGAACCCACAAAATGTTAAGATAGAAATGATCCAAAAATGTATCATTTTACTATAATTTACACCTTTGGGAATGTGTTTCCCTGCAGGGATTTAGGCAATAGAAATCATCAAAGGGCAGTCAGTCTAGATTTTAACAACAGTAAGAAGACACTGTCTGCTATACTCATGTTACTTTTAAAAAATGGCCGGGGTGCCTGGGTGGCTCAGTGGGTTGAGCATCCATCTTCGGCCCAGGTCATGATCTCACGGTTCGTGGGTTCGAGACCCATGTCGGGCTCTGTGCTGACAGCCAGTTCAGAACCTGGAGCTTGTTTCGGATTCTGTGTCTCCCTCTCTCTCTGACCTTCCCCTGCTCATGCTGCCTCTCTCTCTTTCAGAAATAAATAAAAATACATTGGAAAACAATTTTTTAATAAATTTTAAAAATGGCTAAAATGTTTCCAACTGTTTTTAAAATGGAAGAAAATGTGAGTTACCTAATGATGAACAGAAGTAAATAGGACAATAGAGCATTTGTTTTGAAAAATGCTCCGAGTCAGTGCAATGTGTGAGTTTTCGGAGTCACCCTGTGTCCCCAGGGCCAGTCCCCTGTGTCCCCAGGGCTGCCAGGGAGGCATGGGTGCCTGTGCATGGCCAGGCTTGAGAAACCGGCACCTGGATTGACCTCACGCGTCTCCAACAGACCCTGGGTCTGCAAGGCATCCTTTGTAGCACCCGTGAATTGGTCAACGATTCCCTCAAAATCTGTAATTTACAAACAGGAAAATGGTGAGCGCTTTCCTAACTTTCATGAGCAATATACAGTTGGACGTCATTGTATGAAACAGACAAATGTTCAAGATCATACCATGAGAACCATGATTGTTCTGCATCTTTTTATCTAAAAATTGCTGGTTCAGGCGAATCACGTTATGAAAATACATAATGTTATCAATTAAATGTAACAACTACAAAGGTAACCTGATACTGTCAATGGGAAACAGCCTCTAACAGGTACTTGGAGAATGTGGGGGGTCTGACTGTGTTCCCTGGACACTTCACATGTGACATACGAAGTGGCCTCGGTATCACACACCAGAGCTAGCAAATTAATTAGGGTAGTTCACGCAGGAGATAGAGTTGCCCGTTAATGTAAATGCTTTATTTTGATGACGGTAATTTACTTAATGACATATGAAATGATCTATAATAGTAATATAAAGATTATTTGATTTTATCATTTAGGAATATTTTAGGGATGTGATTCCTAATGAAAAGGAATAATTTAATTGTTAAAACACAAGTCAAGAAAATAAAGTCTGTAAAGTCAGAGCAGTCTAATTAACATCAGTGTCTTCAATACAATGCATTATAAAAAGAAGTGAGTTATTAAATAACACATATTATACGTGTGATGACATAGTTTGATAATTTGACAGTTTATAGCACAATGTTCTTTACTCAAAACTTAATTGACTGTCTATATGTATGTTTAAAATATATGCAGGTATTTGATTTTCATAAATAATTTAAATACTGTATATAAAATATGTAGTAAAGTATCTATTATCTAAATGAATGCTGAGAACAGGAAACATTTTTCCTGTACCAGAAAATATCAAACTATTGCAGAGTTAATAATTCCTATGAATTTTATATAATTTAAACCTTTTATCTCTAAAAAACTGAAGATCGTTTCTTATTAAGAATGTCTTATTTACCAGATAAAGATACAATTGCATGAAGCAAAAATGGTTAAATTTATGTCAGTTCTTTTTGGGGCTGGATTTTAAAACAGCATAAGAAATTTAAAAAAAAAAAAACAAAAAAAGAATTCCTCAATCATGCTGTTCCATCAGGTTTTGACTTGATTTTTCAACTTGGAAGAGCGATTCTTTGGAATAAAGTCACTGCCAAAACTAACACCAGAAGCTAGGAAATTGAGATGAGCTTGTAAAGATCATTATATTACACCAAAATATTATGGGGCTTTTTCAATACTTTTTCCTAACTAGCCCCACAATTAAAATGATACTAAGACCTAGTCTGGTTATTGTAGAAGTTCGCGTCTAAAGGTTATTTGAATAACCTCCTAATTAAAAAGCACAAATCAGACCCCTACACAAAGTGCTGGGGAAGCAGGACTCGGCTAATTTGAGCCTCTTTCCGATGGGTTTGGGAGCCCTGGCGAGCACAGATTGCATTTTAAGTGGCGTCATTATGCCGGCCCAGGGTGACCATGGGGTTCCCAGCCGCCACCCTCCCAGGACGTGAGCTTGGAAGGGCCGGCGGCTGGGGGGTCCCGGGCCGTCTGACGCCGTGGCTGCTGATTCCTGAATTCGAGCAGCGGCGTGCATGGCGAACGATCAAAACCAGCATTTTCCTCAGCCCTCGAAACGGGAACGAGGTTTGGAGCCAAACTGGTGAAAATAAGATGGGGATGAAGGAAGTGTGTTTTTCACTCAGAAGGAAGAGCCCCCACCCTTCCAGAAAGTGATGTGCCTGGGAAGAGACAGGTCATAATGAGGAGAGAAGAGGCGCCTGGCATTTGCATGGCCCCCACTCGGAGCCCTGACTCGGAGAGGGTGTAATTAGAGCTCTCTCTGTGCGGGAACAAAGGCCTGTCATGATGAAGAAAAGCCCCGGCCACCTACATGTCTCAGTTCTCTCTCCCTGCCTCGAAGAAGGGGAATGTAAGAAAACAGGTATGGGGGGGGGTCCTAATATTATGAAAGGAAGGCTCCCTTTGCCCTGATATAATTACAGGGATCAATTACACCGTGTTGAGGCCAGGGGACAAGTCAATGGTTCAAATGGCTTCACTGAGGGCCGGTGAGGCGAGCACGTGATGTGGCTGACTCTGTTTCCCTTCGTCCTGCTCATTTCTAAGGATGGATCCATAGCCTTGAGGCGGTGCACTGGGGTGGGCGAGTCCCCTGACCCTCTCAGAGGGTGAGAGGCCACACCGGTGGCCACGGTGGGAGCCACTGGACGTGCTCCTCCTTCAGTTCTTCAGCCTGCAGGACAGGAGGCCCGGCGGCAGGTCAGAAAGTATGTGTTTTCCAAACGAGGTTCTGTTTACATGCTCCATTAACCCTAAATCGTGGCAAAGCGTGCGTCTTCCAGGACGCGGCGTATCTGGCCTGGGCGTGTGTGCACTATCTCCCCAGCGCGTGTCAGTTCCGAAGTGCCTTGGGGGAGAGGTTCCCTCTCCGCAGAGTATGCAGATATTGCTATACGTTTGAATATTTAGATTCCTCGCTTCAGTACATTTCATCAGGAAAAGCTTATTTTCAGGGGATTAGAAAAGGTTGTTAGGCATCGTCTAAAGCCAGCCACGGAAGTCAACAGTCTGGATGCTGGTTTTTCATTGCTTTTGACGGTATGAACGATCTGGTGTGTCAGACTCCATGTTTATGATACACACCCACCGCCCGCCTCCATAGCACTGGACAGGTGGCTGTGTCCTAAGTAGACATCTGTCTCCCAAGCACATAGCAATGTCATGAATGAGGAATAACAAAGAAAGGACCATGAGGGCTCAGACAAACATGTATGTAGCACATGGATGTCATACAAGACATGTACGACATATTAATGCACAGTCTTTATTGCGTTAACTTTGACATTTTCATGGTTCTGGAAGACCGGCAGAGATATGGAGATATTCACTAATTTCCGTTTCACCATTTTTATACGGTTTTAATAACAAATTGTTTTGGAAGAGATAAAACATAAACACACAATGGTGGATGCTATTTGTATTAGTGGCAGACTTTAGTGACTCAATTATTCATACTATTAACATAACTTTTATATTTGGGACAACATACTCTACCTCTCTTTACTCCGCATGTATAAATTTCTTTGGCAATGCCCCTAGGTGGCAGGGTAATATTATGATACTTTAGTTCTGAAGATGCTCAATATTCTAACCTGAGAGAGAAAGAGAGAAAGAGAGAGAGAGAGTTAGAAATAATTTTCTGAATCCTTAGTCTTGAATTTGGACATCTCCAAAAATAAAGTATAAAAAATCGGTTGGAGGCCGGCTCTAAGCAGGTTTTTTGTTTCTTTTTTTAAATTTATTTCTAGTAGAGAGAGAGAGACAGCATGAGCAGGGGAGGGTCAGAGAGAGAGGGAGCCACAGACTGAAACAGGCTCCAGGCTCTGAGCTGGCAGTCAGCACAGAGCCCGACGCAGGGCCCGAACCCACGAACCGCGAGATCATGACCTAAGCGAAAGTCGGACGCTCAACCGACTAAGCCACCCAGGCACCCCTCTAAGCAGGTTTTATTATCAATATGGAACCATGTGTTTGAGTATTCCAAAACTTATCTGGATGAAAATAGGTTTTTCTTTTCAATTAGGGAAGAGGAGGGAGAGGAGAGGTCTCAGAGCCTGATCGCCTAACTATCCAGTATTCAGAAACTCATGTATTGGATTATAAACCCTTTCCAAAATATTCCATATCATTGCTTAAGACTGATGAAACAAAACTCAATAAAATGGAACCAAAACAATAACCAGGGCATAGGGCATGGACAATAACTAACCTATGTTTTATTTCTCCTGAATAAGATTTTAGAACATCAAATATTTTCCACTCTAGGTGTGGTTTAAGGGTCCTCCGAAACTCTGCTCGTATAAATTGGTACAGTGATGTAAGGAAGTAACTAGTTAGACATCTGGACCAAAAATCTCCAAATACCTAGGAGCTTTGACCTCATGCTTCCACTTCATAAATTAATCTCAAGGAAGTTAAATTAAGTATAATAGCAACAATAATCCTTAGCAGCTTTAATGCACATTTAAAATAATATAGAAGTTGTTATTAAGAATAACCATGCATTCATGTGATAGAATAATATATAACCATCAAAATTAGGTTTACAAATAATATTTAATATGCCTAGAAATGATTACTATAACGTTAAGTGAAAATCAGGATTTGAAGTGTAAAAATGTCAATTACAATAAGATATTCAAAACAAAAGGCTGGCATTTTAAAAAAACCCAAAATACTTACAGGAGTTTCCTCTAGATAAAGAATTATGGGTAAGATTTTTCTTTGTTGAATAATTCTATATTTTAAAAATTTCTCCAATGAGCTGTATTATATCTCTTGTTATATACAACAACAAAACCATTTTAGTTCGTGTATTTCTGTTACTATATCCAAACACAAAACACATTTAGATAAATAATTAAGAGGCATATATACACCTGAGTGTGTGTGTGTGTGTGTGCGTGTGTGTGTGTGTGTGTGTGTGTGTTTGCAGAGTGAGAAAAGTGTTCTGTTTATTTCTCTGTCCATATTCAGACTGAAGTAGATCCCGGAACTTATCTGATCTTGTTATTTGGATTTTAAAAATCTAAATAGATTTTAATCATGCAAGATAAGCATTAAGTTTTAAATTTATAATATTTAAGGATTAACAATATATTATAAAATAAATCTGTAATAGAAGTGCCAACTCATAAAGCTTGGAATTCCTGTTCATGAAAACTAAACATTTATAAATGAGGTGTTTTACACTGTTCTTTTTCATTATCTTACCAAGCAATATACTTCTGTTTAAAAAATTACATGCATTTTATGGCTATTAATGAACAAAAAATACTCTAAGAGGTTGTTCATTTGCAAAATGTCATAAAATATATATTCCTTGCATTGACCTTATGTTTACATGATTTTCTTTTATTAACTTTTTTTGGAAATAATTTTTGAAGTTTTTTTTTTAATTTTAACATTCATTTATTTTTGAGAGAGAAAGAGAGGGAGGGATGGAGAGAATGAGCAGGGGAGGGGCAGAGAGAGAAGGGAACAGAGGATCCAAAGCAGGCTCTGGTGCTATTAGCACAAAACTTAATGTGGGGCTTGAACTCACAAACCATCATAACCTAGGCTAAAGTCGGACACTCAATGGGCTGAGCCAGCCAGGTGCCCCAAGATTTTATTTTTAAATAATCTCCACACCCAACATGGGGCTCAAACTTACAACCCTGAGATCAAAGTCACATGCTCTACTGCCTGAGCCAGCCAGGTGCCCCTTTTTATGAAAAGGGTCAGAGCATGAGAAGCCTTAAGGGAAGCCCTCAATGTGGGCAGAGGTGCCTACTCTGCAGTCACTAAGGCTCTTAGCCCTGTTTTCGTTACCACCTACGTTTGTGGAACATGTTTGGTTTGCTAATTTCACTGATGTTCCCACCTACAACCTATGCAGTAACCATACAACTCGGTCTACATTTCTCTTTAACTCCCGTTTTGAGTCGTGTTTCTACTTCGTTGGATAATGCTCTGCAAGACTTACTATCATATGTATTTTAGTCCTAGATTTACAATTCAACCCATTCAAGTCTCATTATCTCTTCTTTTCCGATCGTCTCTTAGTTGGATGAAACTTGACCCCTGGTATCATGTTCAGAGAAAAGTTTTGAGTACAAAGTTTCTCAACTTCTAGGAAGTTTGAAACCGAAATCTTTGGCTCACACTTTTATTTTATTGAGATCTAATTGGCACATGACCTTGTATTGATTTCAGCGTGCGACACAGTGACCGTGAAGAGATCACCACCAGTGCTTGTGGCGGAGATGAGCGGGAAGGGTGCGGGGTGTGCAGGAGCGGGCAGAGGAAGCGTGGGCGGATCGTGCACCCCTGGCCTGGGCAGCGGCCCAGGGCACGCGGGACAGGGCAGGGAGGCGCCAGCAGTAGGGTTTGGAGACGGCGTAGCTTTGTTTCAGGTCACGGGACATGTCAGGGGACCGGCAGGCATCAGCGGGGATGGCGCAGGGTGTTGGCAGCATGGGGATGGCCTGAGGGAGAGGAGGTTGGTGATGAAGCACCAAAGGAAATGAGTTGTAGAGGTGGGCGGGCACACTCAGACCCAGGCGCGTGAGCGGAAATCAGGAGTGGCCCTGACGCAGCGTGCACATCTGCGTCTACATCTCTGTTTGAATTGCAGGCGGATTCCTAATTGGCTCCATGGCGCTGGATAAGTGCCACAGTCTGAATGGCAGAAAGGACACCAGCACCAGCGTTATGAACCCGCGAATCTCTCCCCAGTCATTCATTCTGTTCCTTTTCCTTTTTCCACCTTCTGCCATAGAACCGAACTTGTCCCCTGAGGCAGAGGAAGGCCTTTCATGTTTTGCATTTTGAGAATCAGCTTCATTCATGGCTTTTCCCCATTTCCTAACGTTATCCTATTGACAGTTGCTCAATTATTTGAAATGTATTTAAACATTCAACAAAGACGTATTTTAGCCCTACTTAGCAGGACTTGCTAAGTGAATTCTTGATGCTTGGATGATGTAATGAGTCCAAAATGCATCATAGGTCAGCCTCAAAAATGTAATGTTTCTCCTTCAACTCAAGTCCAAAAAGGTGATCCTGACTGGCAGCAACTCTGCTTAGGCAATGATCCAAGGATGGCCCACCTTCTGCGTGTGATGCCCAAGCTTGATGAGCTCTCCTGCCGGGAAGAAGGAGATGCTATAAGCCTCATGGTGAGAAGCTAAACGTGGGGCTTCTGGGTTCTGTGCCTGGGTTTGCCTCCAGGCTCCATTTCCCATAGCGGGGGACAGACGTCTGTGCCTTAGCTGCCTCAAGTATCCCTTTGTAAATGACAGACAATGGCACTAACAGAGGACATAAAGCTGCAGGTCCACAGGAGAATCAAAACGGTAAGGTTGTACATGAGTCCAAGCTGAATGCATCTGCGATCTTTCACATTAAGTGTAAAAACTGCAAAATGATATAATCAAAGCTACACAACGATGATGCCAAGAGACAAGATGCTTGTCAGTGAGCAAGGGCAGCCCTTAAAGTGAGAATGATGACTTTCCACCAAGTGAAAAGAAACGCCACTGTGACCAGCAGGCAATAGGCAGATTAAACTCCATCCTTCCCAAGAGGTTGTCAGGGTTCCAAACTCTCAAGATCAGAAAATGTGGTAATCCATTCCATTACTCTTAAAATGATGGATTAAAATGGAATATCCTTAAGAGAAAGGAAGGGAATCTCTGACTTCTTTACTCAACTTTACAACTTAATAGTCTAGGAGGTGCAGCGAAGCTCTTGCCTGGGCTGAACCTGGATGACCTCATTTTGCTATCAGGAGAAAATACATTTATATATCATGTTTATTGTGCTATAATTTGCTAAAATGGAATTTAGAAGTTATGTTACATACATAAATATATGCTGTATGTATTGAAAAACGTGCCTGCTTCTCGGACATCAAGGTTAAATGTGATGGAGACAGAAAATCTTCCCAATCTAATTCACAGCTTTAACGGCATCTTCAGAGAATTCCACTGGAACTTTAACGACACAACAAAAATAATTCTAAAGCTAATCTAGAAAATAAATAAGCATAAATGAGGTTGAGAATTATGAAAGGAAATGCAAAGACCACCACATGACCTCCCAGATAATAAAATGCATTTATTTATTATTTATTTATTTATTTATTTATTTATTTATTTATGAGACACTGCAAGCAGGGGAGGGAGATAGGGGGACAGAGAGACGGAATCTTAAGCAGGCTTCACCCAGTGCAGAGCCCAACATGGGGCTCGATCTCATGACACTGGGTTAATGACCTCAGCTGAAATCAAGAGTCAAATGCTCACACAGGTGACTCAAGAAAATGTATTTTAAAGCTAAATAATCAAAATGTGATGAGGATAAAGATGGAGGGATGAGATTAGAGGGACAGACTTGAGAGTTTAAAGTAGATCAGCTTTCTATGCAAATCTAATATTGGACAGAGATGGCCTTTGACTCTAAGGAAAAGTTGAACTTTCAGTGAATGGCATTCATTCAACTGACAATTACTTAAAAAGAGAAAGAACTCTAGAAAACTCCTTTTTCCTTATGTGGAAAGCAAATGTCAAATGAAAACATAGAAATTTTGTAATTCTATTCTAAAATTTTATGTTTTGTGATCTAAAAAGAACAAGAACAAAAAATATTTGTCAGGCATTTACTGTAGGTCAATCAATATTTGTTAGGATAATTTTTCAAACATGTTCTTAGAGGGGCATCTGGGTGGCTCAGTCAGTTAAGTTTCTGACTCCTAGTTTTCAACTCCGGGCATGATTTCACGGCTCACGAGTTCAAGCCCTGCATCGGGCTCTATGCTGACAGCACAGACCCTGCTTGGGATTTGCACTCTCTCTGTCTCTCTGTCTCTCCCTCTCTCTCTGTCTCTCTCTGTCCCTCAAAATAAATAAAGAAAAACCATTCTCTTAGAGTAGGGGTTGATAATCTAGTAAAGACACAGAATTATTTCTTCCTGTGAAAAAATAAATACACATTGGAAAAACATAACACCTATGTACCTTAAAAACAACTCAACCAAAGCTAAGAGACAAGCAGGTAACTGAAGAGAGGGATTTGAAGCAGAACCAACAAAGATTCACTGACTAGCTTCTGAGTTACTCTCACTGAGTTCAATGAGAAGAGACCAATGTGTCAATAACATCAGAAGGAAATGAGAGAAGACATCAGAAAGTAATTCACAGGAGAACAAATAAACACACTAATGGACAGGGCATGGATAGGAATACATTCAGCTACAGAGGTAATCAAACAAATGCAAATTAAAACAAGGAAATATGTTTTACATCTCATGTTAGCAAAGGTTAAAAATGGTAAAAACCACAACAGTCATGTTAAGGATAAACTCGTTCATCCAAAGGAATTCATCGAATGCCGCTACGTGTCAGGCATTCCTGAAAACACCTGAGAAGATGTATTTATTCTCCATTGGAAATTAGCACGTGTGCATTCCCAACAGGGACACATGTTTGTGTTAGTTTCTAGAACACAGTTTCAGAGATATCAAATGTGGACGACGTAGGACTTAGGCAGTGACCCTTGGGATTGTATTCTACCAAAACCTATGCAAGACATGTCATCACAACTTGGGTTAAAATATGAAGAATAAAAGAAGAAAGCACAAAAAACTGAAGAATTGTAATCATAATGAATATTCATCTACGATTTGCTAACAAAATTGAATGACATAACGCCCTTAAAATGCAACCATATGTAGCCATGAAAACAAACTCAAAGTTTGGGTTGTTTGATTTTTTTGTTTGTTTTTAACCATTGACAGATATTCATGCTGCACTACTAAAGAGATGTGCACGTTAGAGAGGAACAGGGGCCGCACGGTGCTCTTGGTGGCTGGCCGTGTCTATAAGCTATTAACCGAAACACGCAACGAACACGGAAAGCAGATGCTGCTGGGTGGTGCTTTCCCTTGAGCTCGTAAGCAGGAATGTTACAAGTAGGAAAATCACGCTTTCATTTAGAAGACACAAAATGACAATGACAGAAAGTAAAGTTTGCCTATCGATGGCGTAGCTTTGTCACAATAGACACATTCCAACTGGATGTGTGTGTGTGTGTGTGCATGCACGCGTGTGTGTGTAACACACGTATCGGAGGCTGTAGCTGAGATCTGAGGCTGTAGCTGAGGGCCCCCATGGGCCTATAAGTGGTACCCAAACAATGTCCCTCGACTGTCTGATTCAAGCCTTCTCAAGGTGAGTGAAATTCCATTCTGATTAAAATCCCCTCCTTTAACCTTCTGAATGTAAGTTTTCAAATCTGAGGGGAAAAAAATCATGAACTCTAGAAGGCACTTGAAAGTCTTGAGGTAGAAGTTTTGAGGTAGAAAATAATATAATTCTCCACCGGGGAGAGATTTGCAATGCTCCATAATGGACTGTAAGATAGGCTTTCAGAACTAAATTGGGTCTGGCCTGTCCTAATCTGAGAATTCTATTCAGGGATTGAGGCATATGTGAGAAAACACCATGGAGAAGGGGCTCTGAGAGGGCTTTCTGCATGAGTCCTGATCTCTGCCACATGGGCTCAGCCACCCACTGCTTTACAATAAAAAAATCTTTCTTTAGTAAGCAAATTGGAAAGGGTCCTGCATGCCACTGATGAGTAGCAGAAGGGAAACTAATTTAGATTGCTGGTGAACTTGAAATAGGGGTGTGAGTACATAGACTCATGAAGGAAAAATATTCGAAAACTCAGCTTGACGGCATTTACAAACAATGTCATGAAGAAAGTAACGGGGTATCTTACCTGCTTTGCGATCACCCTTAATTTCGATTCCTGTTTTCAGTAGGTATTCTTTTTGCTATAACATTTCTAGATTGTAGATTTGTTCACAATTATACTCAGGTTCATTTAAATAACATAACAATCTCTTGAAAATAAAAGTTAGCTTCAGGGAAGAGATGCCTCAGGGGTCCCAAACTTCAGCTCTCAAAGAATCGTTTGAAAATTAGCAAAGAAGTATTGCTTGCAAGAAAAGGCCTGTTCCTGGAGCTGTTAGTGCACAAAGATCCTGGAGTCTTTGAAAGGTTTCCAGGCTCTAGCCTGCAGCCACAGAGGCCAGGGGTGGCGCAACTCACACGCCGTTGCTCACTGCTCTTGACCATGGGGTAGACTCCTGTTCCGGAGCAAGTTATTTAACCAAGCCCTGCAAATTACTTAACCTCTCTGTTCTTCAGTTCTACTACCAGTAAGGTGGTAGTAATGAGTCACAATGAATAGTATCTACTCTTATTGTGATTATTATTACTATTGTCTTAATACTATTTACCTTAGGTGAGGGCTTGAGGGCATCGGAAGTGTGATAAGTTTCCATAAATGGTAACTATCTCTATAGGTGAAGACAGGTTGTCATTTAAAGTGCGGTTAACTTATTTAAAAGATAATTTAGTGAAAAACAGGTCTTGACAAGCTTACTCCAAAAATTTAACTACAGGCGAGATTCTGGTAAAATCACGGTGGCCTTCCTGGTAGCATTTTGCTAGACTTCTAGGCACAGAGTGGGGAACGTAGCTGCTGGAGACTCCCAGGTGACAGCTGGATGCTGACAGAAGGCCACGTACCTGTCACATCCTAGTTTGTGTTTCCACGTGCTTCTCCCTTTTGGGTCTCCTGCTAAATGACACTTCCTCACAATGTCCCAGAAGTTAGTGAAAGCTTGGAGGATGGGAACAGGAATCAAAGAATAGAACCAGTTCAAACTGGGAAAGAGTTTCTGTAAAAGTGGACCCAAAACAGACTCTAGACTATGTAGTGGAGCTTTTGTTTTGCCTTTAAGATGCTTGGTCTACTATCAAAGAACTACTTAGGTCATTCGCTTGAGTGCTTTGATCATAATATTGAATATCGTCAGTAAAACCCTTTCCCACTGAGGGACGATTGCTAGGCAGTTACTCCCATTATTCATTTCACTCTTGGCAGAACGTTGGGAGATTGATATGATAACTTCTGGGGCCCCAGGGATCCGAGTGTTAGGGAAGTCCTTGCCAAATGCCATGCCACCTACAGCAGCCTGGTCACGAGGCATCCACCTCTAATGTGACGTCATTCTCCGTTATGTCCCCAAAGCCTCTTTCTTGTTTTCACTTCAAATATTCTGAGTGGTTTCGTTTCAGTCCATTTGTTGTTGATAATTTCCCTTAAATGTCCGTAATTGTTGTTACCTCATGTAGGGGCAGGAATTTTGCAGAAGTAAGCAAAGTAATTGTCACTCCTAGCCCTAATCCTCCTAATTTTTATAAATTATTATTCAACAGATAATGCATTTTAAAGTATTTCAGATGGCTCGGAATTTTCTAAGGCCAGATTACCTGTGAGAATATAAATAATCATTTTAATCTAAGCGAAATCATGTGTTTAGTTGCCCATCTCCCCATGATAAGTGGTCACTAAGCCACATTTTCCTCTGAGGAAGCAGATATCAGGATGTCTTGGTGAGTTTTGAGCTGTTAGCCACACTGGATGCTTGAAAATATGTGGGTATCAGTGGATTGTCAAATGTAAATCCTCAGCTTAAAGCTTTAAGTAGTGACGAGCGTCAGGGGATTGGAGAGAAGAAAGCAGAGCATATTGTTTTGTTATTTTGTTAAATATGAAATCAAACAACACACAGTTCTGGGTGTGAACCCCACCTAGTGTTACACAGCCGTGCGCAGGCGAGTCCACACCAGGATGTGTGTGCACACTCTCCTCTCTAGCGTTTCACAGGGCAGTGGTTGAATGGCGTTCCCATGAAAACAGTGCTGCAAACACAGGACAGGGGATGCTATTTACTCTTTTTAACACTTCAGCTCACCCAGCAATGTGTGAATGAGTCGGAATTTCACACCCTCTTTGGAGGGAGAAATAAAACAGAGCATCTAAAGACTTGCTCCTTCTCGGAGAGGGTAATATGCCCCGACACAGACCCAAGAGAAGGCCAGAACTATGGGCTCACTTGCCGTTTACAGGTGACCTTGAAACGCTGAGGGAAAGCTGGAGAGAAAAGCAATTTCATCTTTGAAATTACACACCACTGTTCTCATTCATCTTGATAAGCACTTTTAAGGAATCAAAAAAAAAAGCAGCAGAATATTGCTTCTATAAGGGTTATGGAAACCTTCGTTCTGCAGAGTCGGTATAAAGTAAATTTAGATGTTCAGAGATGCATTTGATTTCTATTGGGACGCTCAATTGGCCACTTTTGGAAGGTTGAAAAAGAAAAAAAAAAGAAAACGACAAAAAAAGAGAGAAAATATGTTTTAAAAGATGATTTTGTAGTCTATTTTTCAGATGCATTTAAAATTAATAGTTCCAAAAATAGATCCCCTAGAAATGCTGCACAATTATCTGAATGTTACCAAACTCTGAGACTAATAGGTTTAAATAAAAGAAATAAATAACCTGACAAGAACATTAATCCATCAGTTTTCCCATCAAAAAATTAGATAAACATTTTTAAACGTATTCCGATTGTGATGTTTATTTAAACATAAAGCCACCTAGCTATTTTGTTCTTGTATTTCTGCTTGTGTTGTTATGATACGTGTGCATGTGCGTGCACGTGCGTGGGCTGTCCCTTGCCAGCAAGCTCCATCCGCACACCGGTGAAACTATCAAGTCTTTGACCCCGCGTAGCTTGGGGGTCTCTCTCAAACATGCACAAAATAATGCAATACCTCTCACAAAATCTGCTCTTCTCCCCACAGTCTGAGATGTTTCCATGAATCTAACGCTTGATAATACCCTGCTCTGTTACCATGAGTGCTTACAGAGAACAAAGTCAAAGCAATCGTTTTACACCCAAGAGGAAGCCACTGCCAAGCAAAAATGAAGAGCCAAGGCCACTGGGAAGGGGAATGACTCCCACGGCTGCAAGAGGGGCTCTCCTGCAATTAGATGGGGCCGAACTAGCCCTGAACTCATACAGAGCCCAGGGAAAAGGAGACAGCCTGGGCTTCCACTCCCTCTAGTCAGAGAGACAACGGGGGCTGTATTTGGAAGCTCCTGGCAGTTGAGAGGTAGAGAAAAACAAAACCACTTCAAATATCCTCACTTTCCTTCACTGAAGATGCCCTCCAGAGAACCGTTGGAAGACATTTTGTCTACCTGCCATGGGTCACAGTCCCTCAGCCACCGGGGTAACTGTTCCCCAGAATCGGAGTCTGCTCCATCCTGCACACCATGTCAGTGATTGAAGGGATGGAGAACATGGTTCATGGCAGGTGCTTTCAAGGGACAGTGGTAGAGAGCAAATGCCTAATGGCTCCTGGAATCTTCCATCGGGAAGGGAGTGAGCTTTCTTCTAACAAGACTATGAAACTGTGCTTCTCACAACTCCAGCTCCTCAGGACTCCAGCCTGGTGGGTCCAAGGCTTCACCTGCCATGGCATGTCAGGGGCCGGTTTGCACACATCCGCTTGCAGTCCTTACGCAGAAAGCTTCTCAAGCCTTGGTCAGGAGAGAGGGACGGCAGTCGTGTAGCCAACAGGCTACAACTACGTGTCAGGGAAGCTGGTGTCGGGGAGGCATCCGCTCTGACCTCGTGCAGTGCCTCTGGGTCCTGGACTCCCACCTCCAGGAGGGGTCCGTCCTCATGAGCATGGAAAGCGTTCAGTGATATCTTCACTGGTTCCTATGCGCATCTTCCTTCCACCGGACACAAGCTTGGGGCCTTAGGGCATATGCATAACCTCTTTGCTGTGTCTTCTCTCTCCTGCACAATGGGAACGCACACGCTCCATACCGAAGTCCCACAGGTGTGAAGTGCCTGGTGTCCTGTGTGTTTCGGGGCTGCAGCAAGAGTGTCATTTTCCTTACAGCGACACCCCACCCCAGAGGGAGTCCCCTCACAGGGAAGCTCCTGCAAACTTTCTCCATCTTCTCACACCCACACCTTTTAGGGTGATGTGGGGGCAGTGGATAGCAGAAGTGACAGAAGGTGTGATCGGAAGAGAAACCGCAACTGGTGCTGAACTCAGCCACCGGGTTGACTTTCTCCGGGGTCTAGAGCAGGTTTATAAGACCACTACTCTAAGACTTCCTCTTCTAAGTGCCCTTTCCCCTTCATCTGGTAACATTTATTGTACTGTAAGAAAGTGTGTGTGTGTGTGCGCGTGCGTGCGTGCACACTTATATACACACACATACTCAATCTAGAGGTTATGAATTCACCACTCAAAATTACAGAGATGAAGGTAATCAATTATTTTATTCAGCCCTTTTGTGTCTGCTAAAGAGACTTTAGATTTGACCTGAGAAAGAGAACGTTTGCTGGAATTCATCTAAAGGGAACTGATATTCTCCAGAAACACAACAGGTGGAATTAAGTATCAGCTTGCAGGAGGGGCAGCTGACTATTAAGTAATAGCGCCCATCCAGCCCCTTCCCAGCATACTCTGGGAATTCCCCAGTCACGTTGTCTGGAATTAGTTTTGGCACCTCCATCCAAGTTTCTAAGCAAATCTCCCCACAGGAGAAAAGTATGAATGCTATTTACTGTTGGGGAGGCATGCATTTCTTTTTGAAGCCAATTATCCTTTTCAAATGGTAAGGAACCACCCTCCCTTAAAACTCACCGAAAACCCTTGCGAAGGTCTCCAGATTTGCATCAGTTACTAGCTGGCAGACATCCATGGATGAGAAATTTTCTCAAGTGAGAGTCTCAGACATGAAGACATGATTCTTTTACTCTTGGAATCTTGAAGCTGGTGAGACAAGCTCCTCATCAGTTGAATGAAGAGATAATATATCGAATGAATGAGAAGTTGGGGAAAGAAGCTGCTCCTTGGGTATCAGATATTAATTTAATATTAGAGCATATTTAATACCGAAAAGCAATACTTAAAAATTAAGCCCTGCACTTAAATTACTCATACAGTAATTCATCCTTGATGAATGACTAGCAGAGAATGGTACCGAGTATTCAGTTTCATATGAAATCAACTAAGGGCACAGCCTGTGTGGGACAGGATTGTTACAGAGGTTTCGATCTCCTGTGCCAGAATGCTTAGGCCAACAATACCGACCTTCGCTCAAAGGGGGGTTGGCGGATGTACCTGTGGAAGGAAGTAGACTTTCCTGGGCAGACTAGGCACTGGCCATGTGTGGTAGAGATGCTAAGTACAAACACACAGGATCGGGCCACCGTGGCTGAGTGTCCGTGGTGTTCTGCTAGGAGAGAATAGGCGGCTAAGCGAAGGCCAGACAGATCTTGGTCACATACAAAGAACCTATCATTTCATGGAGGAAATAGACAGAAAATGCTCAAGACTAAGTCAGGGCAGTTTCAACATCCAGCCATCGTAGTTCTGTTCTGCCGAGGTTAGGCGCCCGGTGAAAACCCCGGGATGCTCTCTTAGCTGCCATAACAAAGCACCAGAGACTGGGTGACTGAAACAGTTCACAGCTGTTTCTCATGGCTCTGGAGGCTGGATGTCCAGATCTGGATGCTGACCAGTTTTGATCCTGGGAAGGATTCTCTTCCTGGGACTCAGCCACCTTCTTGCTATATGTTATCGCTTGGTCTGTCCTCAGTGTGAGTGTGGTTTAAGAGAGAATGCCAGCCCTGGTCTCTCCCTCTTCTCGGAAAGACAGTAATCTCGTCATGGGGGCTTCACGTTCATGAGCTCACTTAAATCTGTTTACCTCGCGAAGGCCTCATCTGGAAATACTATCATACTGGGCGCTATGGCTTCCACATATGAATGCAGGGGTATAAACGCTCAGTCAGTGACACAGACCTGTGGGCTGGATGCACCTTAACAGACACTCCCAAATATCTGAGTCCTCAGGTACCTCAGAAACTTCAGAATCTGTAGAACTGCCCCATCTTTCCCAAGGATGAGGCAGGATAACTTCCAACAATATAGAAGCTTCTCCTCTGAAAGATAAATGGTGCTCCCTCAAGATCTGCCC
Source organism: Proteles cristata cristata (assembly GCA_017311185.1). Taxonomy (NCBI): domain Eukaryota; kingdom Metazoa; phylum Chordata; class Mammalia; order Carnivora; family Hyaenidae; genus Proteles; species Proteles cristata. Next base: position 39,532 of record JAESUZ010001109.1, on the reverse strand, counting down.
CCACTTTACATTCCAACTTCTAGGTCTGGGACTGAGTTAAGCTGCGATATAACTCACCCGGGATGTCTAAAGGAGGTACCATGGGTTCGACTGTGTTCCACAGAAAGATATGTTGAGATCCTAACCCCCTACCTGTGGACTTACCTTATTTGGAAATAGACTTTTTGTAGGTAAAAGAAGTTAAAATGAAACCCTAAGGATAATCACTAATCCAAAGTGACCCCTGTCCTTATAAGATAAAATAGGGACACCTGGGTGGCTCAGTTGGTTGAGTGTCTGACTTGATTTCAGCTCAGGTCATGATCCCAGGGCCATGAGATTGAGTGCTTCATTGACACACTCAGCATGGAGACTGCTTATGATTCTCTCCCTCTCCCTCTGCCCCTCCCACCCACCTGAGCCCTCTCTCTCTGTCTCCCTCTCTCTCTGTCTCTCTCTGTCTCTGTCTCTCCCTCTGCCCCTCTTGCCCACTTGAGCTTTCTCTCTGTGTCTCCCTCTCTCTGTCTCTCTGTCTCTCAAATAAGGAAAAAAGAAGAGATAACACCATGCGTGATTCGTCCCCACAGGAGGAAAGCCATATGTGCCCAGAGGCGGAGGCTGGAGAGATGCAGTACCAAGCTGAGGCTGGCGAGCACCAATGGCCACCATCTGAGAGTGGAAAAGGCGAGGAAAGATCTACTCAGAGCCTCCCAGGGAGCGTGGCCCTGCTGATATCCTGATTTCAGGCTTCTAACCACCAGAACTGTGACAGAATTATCTCTGTTGCTTTAAACCACCCAGTCAGTGGAAATTGGTCACAACAGCCACAGGAAACTAATACAGGAAGAAAGAGATTAAGCCCCAAAGGATCTTCAAAACCTCACCAGCATGTACCAGCAGGCACAAGGGAGTACATATAGGCTGGAGTTTTGAAGATGTTTGATCAAGGGTACCAGAACATAGAGTTGATGGGGACGAGTATATTAGCTTGAATGCTCTTCTGACATAAAGAAATGACCCCCTTTGCAAGGACCCCAGAGGGTGGGGCGTACTTACGGCTAGAAGAGAGCACTGAAGTCTGTGCAGAACGATGTCTACAATCAGCTGAGATGTCAGAATTGCTGTGGCAGACCATGGAGAGAGGGATAAAAAGGCTAAGAAGGGGCCCCGCCGCAACGGCTATACCTGTGGACAGCCATGGTCCCCATCACCTTTTCCAAGAAAGCCCAGAGGACTCCCCTTTCCCAGAGTCATATGGAATGTTTTGGTGAGAAGACACAAGTAAATGTTCAGTGGTGCTTCTCATCTGTAGGCCTGGATGATGATGGGGAAGATGGTAAAGGGCTTCTCTCACTAATAGTGATGGAAATGACAAGACCCTGAAACAATGGAGGCCCAATGCGGGTGCCACTAGGCGGCACTTTTCTTAATGACTAGCAGATGAAGTGGAATCCTAGAAGGCCTGGCCCATGGTGTGTTATTGAGATGGCCATCAGCTTCCCCAGATGGCTACAGCACTCTTCAGGTTATCACAGCAGAAGGAATCAAGGGGACATGGCTGGAAGACTGAAAGCACCATCTCAGGAAAATGTCCTAATCCTTTGCCCAAATTCCAGACCTGAGCCAGGGTCACAGTCAGAGCCCAGTGACTGAAGAAGTGACCAGCTTCACAGCACCATGACAATTGCACATGGTAGCAATTCTCTCTGTCTTTTCTCAATGAATCCATGGCCGTTTACTCAGGTAACTGTATTTTAGGGAAAGGGAAACACTCAGCTATTTTGAAAATGGTAGGAAGCAGTGTCTGAGATCACACTGAGATGTAGAGATGAAAAGTGTTGTTGTGTTTTCCCAACATTAGCGTAGGTATATATGGTGTCAGCTGATAAATGGAGTCAGGTCCAAGTCCAACTTACAAGGGATCTATTAGGCCAATAGACCCACTTGGTGCTCATTTCCCTGGTGACCAAATAGATAGTTGGATTGACAAACCTGACAGCTAGACAGTCTTCAACAGGGGCTCTCAGTTTGGGCAGTATGGACAGCACTATTCCAGCAGAAGCCACCCCTCATCAACCCTGATCAAGGTAGGGGGTCACAAATCATGTTGCATTTCAGAAGTCATGATGGAAATCAGTACCAATATTAAGGACCAAAAAGTGTAGAGGGGTGGTGGTCCCTCATGTAACCATTTGACTGACCATCTGGTCTATACAGAAATGAGTGGATTTTCTAAAGAATAACACAGACTTCCACAAGCTCAACCAACCAGTTAACCCACTTTCAGTCACTCTCTCCCATACAGTATGTTGGCTAGAGCAGCTGCATATGGCCCCAGGTACATCGTATTCAGTGGGCTGTCTGCAATGAATCCCGGGAGGTGCTGATTCCCAGATACCCTGGCACAGAAGAATGTGCTGCCAGAATGTGGTGTCAATCCTCCAGGTCCCCTGAGCTGAGAGGTCATGCTGGTGTCTCTCTGGGTAGCCTTAGTCCCCACACCAGAATCTCTGGCAAGAAACGTGTTCCCAGAGAGCCTTCTGAGTTGAGTGGGGCTGTGGGGGTCGGTATCCGAGGGTGACTGCTCTCTTTGACCAAACTACTTCCTCCCACTTCTTCTCACTGATGTTGATCCTCATGACCATCTAGCTCAAGGTCCGTCTCTGTCTGTCTCCGGATAACCCACCTGCTGTGGTGGTGACCTGTGCGGCTCCCCTTGTACCACAGAACTCAGCATGGACTCCTCCTTCCAGAAAGTCTCTCTGCATTCCCAACTCAACCACCAAGCTCCTGGCTCGGCGCCACCCTGCATTCTTTTCCTGTGCTTCACGCATCCACCCTTCACTCACCAAACTCAGCGGGCAGCTTGTCCATTTTCATACAGTCTCTGAACATCACTTGCAACAGGAAGTTGATCTAAAGCCCATGAGCTGAGTAAATGTCCCTGGATGATTGGGTGGGGTCCTTTATGTAATTTTCATGATAATGCTTAAAATTACAGTAGTACGTATACTGATATAATCTGCTAGAAGTGTTTTCTACACAACAAGTCACCATGTGGCTGTGCCCTTAGCCCTGATTTGTCCACGTGACCATGGCTGACTCTTCTAGAGTTCTGCCCGGCTTGGCCAGGGCTCTCCGTATTCCCTTCCACAGGATCCTGGAGCTCCGTGCAGGGATTTTGACTCATCCACATTATATGCATGAGGAAGCACAGGCACAAAGACAGAAAGAGGCGCCTGGAAGTCATCATAACCAACAGAGAGCCGGGATCGAGCCCCAGGCTGCCGGCCGCAGAGCACCTGCCTGGACCCGTGTGGACCCCTCTCTCAACTGAGCTGGAACACGTGTTTAAAATGGGCCACCTGGGTGGCTCAGTCGGTCGAGCATCCGACTTTAGCTCAGGAAATGATCTCATGGTTCATGGGTTCGAGCCCCATGTCAGGCTCTGTGCTGACAGCTCAGAGCCTGGAGCCTGCTTCAGATTCTGTGCCTCTCTCTCTCTCCCCTCCCTGCTCACACTGTCTCTCTCTCTCTCAGAAATAAATAAAATATTTTTAAAAATTAAAAAAAAATAAAATGGGCCACAGCAGGAGGGGGGAGCCTCGTTACCCCCACAGCCGCGGGCACACGCGTGTCTGCTCGCTCAGCTCTGGGTGTGGAGTGTTTTCTATCTGTGCACGGCCACCCAGTTTACACCTGTAACTCCTATCCCAGCACTTGATCTACTGTGAGAGAGACTTTGAACAAATTGCATAAATTTCAGTTTCATCTGCAACTGCTGAGAATAATCTCACAGCTTCGTGAGGTTAAAAGACAGGCTGCTGTGACTATTAGACTGAGGCATAGCCTATGGTACATGTCCAATGACTGGTGCTTTAAAATATTATGGTGTACTATGTTCTAATAAATTGTATGTGGGCCGCCCTGTGAAAGGCACTTTTGACTCTTTCTACAGAAAGCAGCTCAAGGGGAAGCCCACGCCGTCCGTCACTCAGTACCCAGCCTCCGATATTTCTTTTAAGTTAAAAAGCTGCATTTGATTATGGTCTATTCTTATTTCGCACTGTCCAAGTGGTTTGCCTGTGAAAACTTCCTCCCACGTTCTCTCTGTCGTGCGGGGCCCCAGCCATCAGCCCACGTCTCCAGCCAGAGCGGGGATTCCGGAGCGGCCAGGATAAGCCAGACAGACACCCAGGCAGTTTCTCTGTCCCTCCTTCAGGCCCTGAGATGCTGGCTGGATCCTGCTCCTGTTGAAACCCAGTTGAAAATACCACTGGTTTGGGTGGTTGTCAGGAGCTTCAAGGGACCGAAAGAGAAGAGGAGGCCGGGCTTCCCGACCGGTGACGTGTGGCCCACTGTCTCCCCAGCACACAGTCCCTGAGGTTATAGCCACAGGGTACAGGATGAGTCCGTGTTTCGTGTCAATGAATCCGTGTTTCGGGGTCAATGCGTGGCAGACATGTCCCACGTAACTGGGATGTGACGTCAGTCTCGGGCCTTTCTCCTGACGCTGACTTATCTAAAATAATACAGCTGAAACACATCCGAGGAGAGAGAGGCCATCTGGCGGCCGAGCCCCTCTGTCACTGCTGTTTAGAACACGCTTTCACCAGCAAAAGTGGCTGTGCAGCACAGGGGCCAGGGCGTCTGTGAAATGCCACCAGAGTGTTCCCCCGTTTGGGTGTCCCCCGGGAAAAAGTTCACTTTGCTGGAAGGATTGTGGCTGCTTTCGTGGAAAACTACTGCCGTAAATAGAATTTGCAGAAGAGAGAAACAAACAGTCCCCTTTACCCCCAAGCAGGAGTCGTGTTTACCTTCCACAGAAGGAGCACAGCTTCACAGGAACACAGACGAACACTGGAACATTCTCACAGCGTCTCCCCCGCGCCTTCCGGGGAAGAGCCCCTCACCGGCCCTTCCTGGAATCTAACAAGAACGAGGCTGTCTGTTTATCACCCCATGTCCTGATGACCTGATTCCAGATTTCAAGTTAAGACAGCGCATTTTCCACAGGACCTAGATCCCTTCTGACTTTATGGCCAGCCAGGGAGCTGTGGCCACAAAGGCTCCTTTCACAGACAGGAAGAGTTTTCACCTGGAAAAATAAACTGACAAAGACAACATTTACATATTGCTGATGATATAGAGCCCTTGGAGGAAACCCTATACGGCCTTTTGGTTAATGGTGCATTTTAAAAACGATGGAGATGCCTGGATGTATTGTAATACATAATTTGTCTGTTTCCTGCTCCAGTTTCCGTGAATTTCCCACAATGTGGTGTCCATGTGACCACCTCGCAGCCTCCATTGCACTAAACCCACATCTGGTTTAAAAACAACCAGGGCCACTGCTCAGGCCGTAGATCTTCGAACACCCGGCCTTGTTCCCTGCTTCCCACTTCCTCCAACTGCTGCACGATGATTTGTGTTGCTGAATAGGGCTCTGCCAATCCAGTCACTTTCCTTGCTTAACTTGTGAGAAATTAAAACAAAGCAGAAACAAACACAATGCAAGCCCTTTGTTTAAGATAGATCCTTCCGAGCTGACATTAGGAAAGCAAAGTGCATATATTATTCTATAAGGGATTAAATCTTTGGTAAAATTTGATGAAATCTTACTATTTTTTTGCAAACCCAGTCAGTTTTATATGAAATTAACCATCTGCAGCCATAAGAAGAGAGTCTGGAGTTGGGGACCGGGGAAGGAGCCTGAGGGACGCCAGGTAGGGAAAGGGGAGCCTGTCGTCAGTACCCCAGATCAATGAGAGAGGAGAGCTTCCTGTTCTGACTCTTCGACCCAGCCTCATATTCTCACCTCTCCCAGGGTCCCGAGGTATGAAAAACTACTGCTGTGCAGCAGCAGAGACGTGGGGAGCCCTCTCCAGGCAGTCTGGTATTTCTAAGAAGGTTCTGAAAGATTTCACAGTTAGCCGAAAGGGTAGGATGTGCTGGCCATGGCCTCAAAGCAGCAACAGTAAATATCATGTGCCCCATTGAAAAGAGCTTGTAGAGTCAACGAATTTCTTTGTAATAAGTTGAGATTCGCTGTTGGCGTGATTTAGAGGGAAAAGATGTGTCACTGATCCCTGGCCTGCGTTGACCCCAGGAAGCCCTACATGGCTCTTCACTCTGGCATTTTAGATCGACACGTTGTGTCAATGTGCAGGACTGTCATCTCCTGGGTAAGCGCAACGCAGCCTCCGAGAACACAGCCGCCTCCTCCCCCCTGCCCCCCAAGCCTCTGGAAGCCTTCAAAGCTTACATCAAAAGCACAGGGTAAATCTGCAATGCATCTTTCCAAAGTGGAAACAAAAGTCCTTTTTATCCCTTGATCAGTGGAGCTCACCTGTAGGAAATGTTATACCTTTTTATCAACCCCGGTTGTCTTTTCTGTATAGACTGGAGACATTCTTCACAGGCTTACAGTCATTAACACCTCCCAGGAAGGCTGGGGAGTGCCCTGAGCACTCAAGCCTCCGCGCTTTAGCAAACCCTCCGATCCCCAAAGCCTCGAGCGTATTTTCCTCCTGATACTTCACATGGCTGATTTATTAAAATGAGCAAGAGCTTATCTGTTGGCTGGGTCGTGCCTGATGCACATGTGTACAATAAAACACATTCGATGTTTTCAAATACAGACCTTGCCTTAAATTAGCAAGCTATTGGATTACCCTGACAGGCTTGCAAAACAAAGCATCAGTCAACGGCCGTCACAACCTCTCTGAAAACATCTTACTGGGGTCTGGCCCAGACACTCACCCAGAGGAACAAGGAACACTCAGGGGGAAGGTGGTGACAGGGGGCAGGAGACGCAAATGGTCCACGAGTTGACTCTCCTTCTTCCTTTGAAAGATGCTGTTGAAACCAGACCTCACTTTATTTTAAAGAACGTGTTGAAAACAGACTTCCTTTTTAATCTGCCATTGGCCAATATAGGATAGTTGGCCCTCTGTGCCTTTCCTCCTCCCTTCTTTTCTAAGAACACCTAAGACTTAAACCCTTTCCAAAGACCAATGATCTTGGATAATAACCGTCACCCGTTCTTGGCTATGAAGAAGCTCGTTTTATTCTCAGAGTTGTGAGTTTCACTGTCACGTGTGCACTTCCGCAGGTGGGTCTCACTAGGCCCCACTCGACCCCTGCATATTGAAATTGATTTGGAGTCTTCTTTTCAATAGGAAGGTCATTGGAGCAGTTAATATAAATATACTCGGGAGAGTTAAACGTTTACGAGTAGCATGAAACCGCGTGGCCGCACTCTGTATATTATCACCACGGCTGTTTTCAGTCTTTCTCATTACTTCTTTCCTACTCATATCCTGGGCTTATGTGAGACGTAAAATTGTTGACGGCAACAGAAAAGAAAAATGACATCATTTCCAGGTGCTTGGGGAGAAGGTACCTTGGCGTATCTTTGGGACTCTGTAGTTCCCTGTGTGCTGGTATGTGCTCAAGCCCCACTGTGTCCTCACAGCAGGACGCTGGGTATGGAGACACACACAGGACCTATTTATGGAGAAGACAAGACCCTACAGCCAAAGTGGGACCACAGGCTGCCACTGGCAGTGACACGTGGGCTCGTGTGCCTATAGCCCAAGTGCAGTGCAAGGTGGGGGAGGGGAGGGTCAAAGTCCAGGGGCTGCTTTGGGCTGAGTGTTGGGGAAACGTGGTCCGACCCAAAAAAGAAGTGGTTCACTAAACACCAGCTGCTCCAAATCTCAATGTCTCTGGAGACTAGCGTACCTGGAAATGAGAGAGGACGGTGGGGAAAGGGGCCCAGGAAGGCAGGGAGGCTCTCCACAGCCTGGGACACAGCAGATCTCACGTGCCCCGAGTTTCCAGGGACAGACGCATCCCCAACGGGTTCTGAACAGCACAGAGGGGGCGGCTTCTACACCAAAGGGCGCAGCACCGTCCCAGGGATGTACCCCAGTGGGGGTGCCTCCAGGAGAAATCAGGAAAGTAGAAGAGGCTTATTTATACATTTTGTACCTGAGCTTTTTGAATATGAGGCTATAAGTAACCTTTGATAGTTATTTAATTCAGACAGATTAGTTACTGCAACGACACCATTTCATCGTCAAATCTGTCCATGTTCTGGAAAATTGATTATTTTAGGGAGTTACCCTGGCAGAGAAGCTCCTGAAGAATTTCAGATGCTCTTCCGACAGCCCTCACGCCCATCCAAGCAATCCGCCTCACAACAGACTGGTAACGTTACAATAACAATTCGCAACATTATAACGAATCAAGAAGCCCCACTTCATTCCTGATGCCCTGTGTCAACAGCGCCTCTGCCCGGTGCCCGCCTAGCCCCAGGGCTTCCCGCAGCGAGCTGAGCCCCAGAGCACAGTGACCCTCAGAGCTTATCATTGCTGAGTTTTACATGTGTACGAGGCTGCCATGAAAAGAATGGACTGGAAGAGAGCAAAGGCGTTGTGGGGGTGGCCTGAGCAGTGATGGTCACCCCTGAGAAAAAGACAGTATGTGGGTGCTGGAGGTGGGCAGGTGAGACAGAGAAACCACATTCGAGAGGGAGAATCCTTGGGCCATAGGGGCAGATAAAATTTGTGGGTAGGACGCGGGTGTTGAGCGTAGCTCCGAAGCTACTAGACCCCACAATGGAGGGATGGGGTGCCCCTCGCTGCCTAGGTTTCCCGAGGAAGTCCTGAGGTCAGGATGGGGACAGGTGTGTTATGCTAGGTTATAAGAGAGCTTTTAAAATCTTCCCTGCAAAAGATAAACAGGCCTTAATTTCCATTTTAAGGGTGTATACCGTTATTTTAGGTTCTACCACTCAGATGCATTATTGCATTGGTTACAATGTAAACACGCAGACAATCAGTAGTCAGAGGGAAGCTTGGCCTCTTCAAGAGAACACAGTTTTGCACACTTAGCTTCTCTCCTGATGACAAGGAGGAGTGACCGGCAGCACATGGGTATTTGGGCACAGGGGTCAGGAGACGGGCCTCAGAGGGAAGACGCAGCTGGGAGGGAAGGGCTGGGCTGGGCCGATCCACACCGCACGGCGGGTCTGCTGGGGGAGGAGGCCAACAGCCAGACTTGGCCGGGAAGACAGACTTCTATTTCGAGGCAGAAGGAGAAGAGGAGGTTTTGCGCGAGGAGGGGACCTCGCGGGATGGCAGAAGCCTCGCCATCTCATGGGTCACCGCGAAAAATCACTGCTCCCGTAGCAACAAGCAGCGCGTCACACCCTCCGTGGCAGCACCGCACGGCCCACCTTGGCGGACGCCCCGCAACCGGCACGGGTGCTGTTTCCCTGGGTCCTTGTCCTTCCCGTCCCGGGACACAGAGTGCCGGAGCAGCTGGTGAGGGGACCTGGGCCCGCCTCCCCGGCGAAGGGAAGAGAGCCTGTGGGCACAGGCACTGAATCTTGGAGACCCTGGCGCCCCGGCCCCGCTGCAGCTGCATGGCCAGCCTGCGACCCTCCCCGAGTCGCACAGGGCTGCAGAGGGGGGTCTTTCTACCTGGAGAGCAGCTGATTCTGAAATGCACTTCCCACCCGTCACTCGCAATTTCACAGCATGAATCAGTTCATCATCTAACCTTCATTTTCATTACTATCTAGCAATTAACTAGAATATATTGATGCTTAACTCTAAACACCAGAAATTAATTCCTTGAGACAAGAAGAATGTTTAGCATCGATTATGAGTCTGCAAAATGCATACGCTGTTTTATTAACACCTACTGTTGTTCTCAGTAAAGGATTGTTTCTTTTTCTCAGGTTTCTTCTTGATGTTGCTGCTGATGAGGAAGAGATACCCTTGCGGTATTTGAATAATTTGTGGGGAAGAAAGGAAAACGTTGCGTGGTCTGTTCCTACCCTGGCACCTAAGTGCTTCCACGGGTCCGAAGTCGTCCACATCACACGTGTCCTGTGAACGTCCCCACACCTGCGGGAGGGCTGCCTGGAGCCTGCACTTCACTGAGCCCTACAGCCGCTTCCTCTTTCTCTAACTTCTCAGTGGCGCTGACTCTAAAAATAGTTACGGACGGTAAGGGCCGAGCTTCGTGCTGACTTGGGGAAGGGCCTGCTCGCATGCAACACGCTTTCTTCACCACAGCAGTGCGAGCATGGACGTGTGACAATGCCAGCTTGACCTTCAGTATTGAGTGGTGGCCCGGTGGGACGGTCAGGTACATGGGCTCTGGGACTGTCCCACCCAGCTTCTCAGTCCAGCATCACTCTCGTTACGTATACCAGCTTGAGCTAATTACTTAAACATTCTGTGCCTTGGTTTCCCCATTTGTACACTGGGCATAAAATAGGATTCACCTCGCCGGCCAGCATGAATGAGTCAGTGCAAATGTAACGCTTCGCCCAAAGCCCACCTCATAGTCTAGTGGTTATTGATAGTTTCATTATTTTTACAGACATTAGATCTTCCATCTTCTTAATGTATTGGCATCTTTTCTTTTTAAAAAAAGTTGTGTACGTGTTCTGAGGGTGTGTGGAAAGATGTTCAGCATGGTGTTCTGGTGAATCCCCTCCACAGACAGCTCATTCTTCTCCATCTGTGCCTCGCACCTCACGATTCCCCAGGGAGCACCTCCAGGGGTCCCTGCGCATCCCGGGCCTGCTGGAGCCGGGCAGCGGGGAGCGAGGGGACAGTCCTGCCCGCAGACAGGATGCCTGGAGGGGACACAGGCGTGGACCCAGTGAGCATGTACAGGTGGAAAGCTAAGTGTCTGGTGGGGAAGGATGGAGATGGTCACGAGAACAGAGTGGGTGCTGCATGGGGACAGATCCAGCTTAGAGGAGACACAGGGACCTCAGGAAGTCCTCAGCGTATGTCCAGGCAGAAACCACATGCCTTTGGACATGACCCCTTCAGAGCACAGGCTTGTGCCCCCTGACACTCTCACACACTCCATGTCCCCAGTCATTCCTTAACCAACGATGGGTACCCAAGAACTGTCTGTCTAACCTCCACCTGCGGATCGTCCAGAGTTTGTACACGCGTACAGGTTCACACCAGGGGCGCCCGGGCGGCTCAGTCAGTGAGGGTACAACTTCGGCTTGTGAGTTCGAGCCCCACACCTGGCTCTCTGCTGTCAGCACACAGAGCCCGTTCCCGATCCTCTGTCCTCTCTCTCTGCCCCTCCCCTAGTTGCACTCACAGTAAAAAAATAAAATAAAACAAGAGTTATTTTCCCAGTGTCGTCTACACTTTCATGCCACAAGGATTCCGAAACCAGTGCCCTGGGGCCTGTTACAGGTGTGGGAGGAGGGCTTTCACCTCCAGGACCCACGGGCTGGGAACAGGAAGACGTACCCCCCCTGCATCGCTATTAGGAGATGAGGCTGCAGAAGGGGATTTCAGGGTGACCTTCTCGTTTTGATGTATCTCAACTCATAAGAGTTCCTCAGAGCCTCCAAAATTGTACACATCAGCCTCCAGGTCCATTTCATGGCAAATCAAGTGGTCAGGTGTCCCATTCTGAAACTGTTCACAGTTTTAAAAAGCTGTGTTTCAGGCCCAAGTCGTCTGTGTTGGAATGAGATGCAAATTCATATCAAAGTCAGCACGGAATTGCAGACCTGATTATTTTAAGTTTACTATAGAGATAATGCAGAATTTCGATACTAAATCAGTGGGGAGACCCTCTTGAAACGAGGCGGTGAACAGGCCAACGAAACGGGAAGTACTGGTCCTCAAAGGGGAGAAGAGCAGAACACAGCCTGGGAAGGATGGGGCAGGGTAAATTCTGCCCAGGGAGAGTGGCGGGTTCATCAACAGAAGGGGGAGCAGGAAGGTGCCACGGGAGCAGGAAGTTGCTGAAGGCGATTCTGATTCCACGGGGACAAGTGATTGTAAAGATGAGAACAGGCGCCCTTGATTTTTCACTGAAGGCGCATCTCAAAGTACTTCCAGCACTTACTGTAATCTCCTCTGACCAGATGGATTCCGATTCAGTTTTTTTCATTCCATGGCTTCCCTACACTATGATAGTAGTGGGAAAACATTCACGTTTGCATAGCTTTCTGCAGTTGCAGCACTGAAGACCTGGTCTTGCTTCGATTCTTCAAATAATGTCTCATGAAGACGGATATTTTCCCATTTTCATGGACAAGGACGCGGAGGAGCGGGAAGGATGATTGCACACCTCGCTCGTGCAGCGAACATGTGCTAAAACTGGGTTTGGAACTAAAGTTCCTAGCTCTCAACCAAATAGATGGGTGTTGTTTAGCCTACACATGGATTCTGGGTGTGGGGCAGGGCCCAAGTCAGCCCAGCCCAGCCAGAGCATTCCATCGTTAGTGGGACATCGCTAACGAGATGGATGGAGCTGTCCTACAGAAATCTCAGCAAATGAAAATCTTAAGTTGCTTTCCTCTGATCTTCTCTCATGAGTTTTTTTCTTCCCCACTTTTCGTACGCTTGACCCACTTCTGTCTTAACACATTTTTTAAATTACAGATATGTAATGAAGGCGTCTCTTTGGTGACATTTTGGGAAGAATCTAGAGGTAATGTGAAAATAGACATGCAAGAGACTCTCCAAACCTTACGTGTTTGGGACCCACCCCAATCAGATCGTTTCTCGTAACATGGACACGAATATGCCAATTAGCAGTTCACTAGATGAAGTAACACCACTGATAATGTAACACATGTGTCGGGTTGTTTAAAAAGCTTCCTAAACTTCTCTATCCCACCTCTGATCCACAGTTCAAATATTATTGAAGGCAGTGATTAAAGCTAAGAACTGTTTTTTCCTAAACAACCCGCATCACGAACTGTCTTTCAATTACCAAATTATCTCTGCTACTGGCCCTCACCAGCCCATGCATTAACTGGACAATGGGAAGAGAGTAATTCAATTCCAGAGTAAAAACCCCCTCCACTGTCTTCCCAGTTAACAATGACACCTCACTGGCCACAGGCAATTCTCAGAGTGCTTTGCCTGACTTAATTTCGCTTTTAGCATTCAGTGCCAGGAATACCTAGAAAATTATCTACTAATTATCTAGCATTATCTATGTTGGTTCATGTCTAAAGAGCAGCTCATCTAATTACAAGCCCCTTTGCTATTTGCCTCTAAAGAGTGGATTTAACTGAGAATTTCTCCAAAAGGGTTTGCGCTAAAGGCTGGTAATTATGCGCCTTGCATTCTTTAGACGGTTTTCTCTCAGGTACCAACAACAGTCACTCAAAGGATGCTTTGACAGCAGGCAGGCTGGAAGCAATAATTATACCTGGATATTTTCAGTGTCTCTTTCCACTGGACAATTAGCAGGGTGCTAACCCAGCCCGAGCATTCTCAAAAGGACCATGAACACTCACCCTGCTAGAAACTCATGGACTCTTCCATTATGCTATCATAGCATGATCTAGTCCTCTCTCAGCAGGTGTTTCTTGAAGGTGTTCAGATTCAGAAAATTTGACTGTAAAGCACACTGGTGTCTAATCCTAGTCAGTATTTTATTGAAAATATGAAGAACTGTAAAAATTCTCAGTTACGAGGAGAGTATATTGATAACTGGATTCATGGGCCACTTTATCCACTTAACAAGCAAGTAAAAATAGTGCCTCATCACCTCAAACATGGTGGAAAATTCTAACAGGGCAGCTAGTATGAGAAAGGACCATGGGGGAGAAGAAGGGGGAAATGGTGGGGGAGAGGGAGGGAGGCAAACCATGAGAGACTCTTGAATGCTGAGAACAAACTGAGGACTGATGGAGGTGGGGGGAGGGGAAGGGAGGTGATGGGGACGGAGAAGGGCACTTGTGGGGATGAGCACTGGGTGTTATATGGAAACCAACTTGACAATGAACTATTAAAAAAAGAAAGCATTTTAAATTGCTAGGAAAGCATGCCCATATTATTTCTAAATTTTTAAATAATTCAAAGCCTAGAGAAAAGTTAAAAGTATGGTTCAAATACCTTTTATTCTTGAAACATCTGAAAGGAACTTACTAATGTCCCTCACACATGATTACTCCCTTGCATATTTTTACCACCCCCCAAAAAAGGACATTTTCCTACTTGATGGAAATATAGCAGAGAAAATACTGTCTATGAGACTATAAGGGTGGGTTTCTGTCGCTGGACATTTCTCCAAAGCCATAGACGGTGTGAGATCAAGAGTGAACCCTAATGTGAGCCAGGTAAGCCATACACGCTGGTGATGATGGTAAGTCAATGCAGGACCATCAGAGCAAAGGTATCCCCTGGTGAGGGATGGTGATGGGTGGGGTGATGGTGCTGTGTGCGTTGGGTGGAGGTATGTACTTTCTTCTTAATTTTGCTGTGAACCCAAATATGCTCTAAAATGGTCTTTAAAACCAAAACAAATTAATGATAGCTTTTGGGTGAAGGTGTGACATAGAAGGGCCATCCTTGCTCAATAGGACTGTTTACACTGATGTGCTTTCTTGGCTATCAGCTCATCTACGGCAGAAGGAAAACCACCGAGAGGAGATTGTTTGAAGGGGGTGAAATAAACAGGACAACTTGGTTTTGGGGTTTTTTAATCCTTATTGGGTTTGGTTTTGTTTTTCTGTTTATTGTTGGTAGTTTTGGGGGGCTGCTGAAAAGAGATAGAGTGGCCATTATTTTTCTGCTATTTTAAGACAAAACTATCCCACTTATTCTACATCTCTAGCCATACCTTATAAAAATTCAACATGTAGTTCACTTTTATTATTTCTCTTAATTAGTACTGTTATTTTATCAAACATGAAAGATAGTTGTTTTTGTTATAATCATTTATTTTCTGTTCTTTAAAGTTGTTTATGATCTTTGAAATTGTTATGCCTTTTTTCTTATTTATTATTTGTGGGTTTCTCTTGGTTTTCAAGTATATGCTTAGCTCTTTTCTTATACTTCCATTTTTTTCTTCAAAGTTTAAAGTTCAAAATGTATCTCCAATTTCTATTTTAAATCTACCCTCACAACCTTACATGTCCAAAGTTATTTGTCTTTTCACAGTTCTTGTTTTCCTTTAACTCCAGGCTTATTTAGTAATTGGTTTGATCCTTTGAAACACATGGAAACATTTGTTTCAGCTTTTCAGTGAGGGAGCAAGTGCGATGTTGATCATTTACAATACAGTGAGTCTTCTTTGTTCTCTGACTCGTGATCTACCTTAAAAGTATACCAAGATGTGCATCTTTCATTTACTGAATATAAGTTTCTATATATTTTTAGATAGAGCTTATTGAGCCTGTTATTTATATCTTTATACACTTCTTATTATTTCCCCTCAGTATCAATTTGTAAAACATCAGTTAAGATTTATTTTTAATTCATCTCTGCCTGTTCAATTTAAAAATTCAGTTATACTTGTAATTATGCCTGTGCTAAAGATTTTCATATCTTCTGACCAATTTTTCTTTACCAATATATAAAGTCATTTCTGGCACCATGTGATTTTTTTTCTTTAATCTGGGTAAAGAGAAATAACACTGCACCTGAAGCAACATAATAACAAAAGAATCAGAAAAGACACAAATCAGTGTGCCCATCCATCTTAAAATCACTCTAAGTCACAGCAAGAGAAGAGGATATTAGATTTTTTTAAAAAAGTAACTTAGACCCAATACTTTTTCAGAATGCAAGACTTCACACACACACACACACACACACACACACACACACACACACACACACACACACTCCATACCATGGAGCATAGGAAAACTTAAAAACAGATCATCTAAAACTTAAAATACAGTGATTATTAATACAAAGGCAAGAGATATTTTAAAGCATCACTCGAAAATGTTATTATGGTACCAGGAAAAGGCAGGGAGAATGCAGAGTGGGAGCTCATTTGCCTAGGAAATTGTTGAAGGAAAAGAGAAATGTGAATGAGAAGTTAAGATAAACTACAATGTTGCAGGGGTAGAGCATGGAGGCCTGCAAATACAGCATCAGATATAGAGAAATTAAATGTGAATGCTAAGAAAATGAAACAGAATCAAGAGTCTTTTTTTAAAAAATTTTTTTAATGTTTTTATTTATTTATGGGAGAGAGAGAGAGAGACAGCGTGAGCAGGGGAGGGTCAGAGAGAGAGGGAGTCACAGACTGAAACAGGCTCCAGGCTCTGAGCTGGCAGTCAGCACAGAGCCCGACGCGGGGCTCGAACCCACGAACCGCGAGATCATGACCTGAGCGAAAGTGGGACGCTCAACCGACTAAGCCACCCGGGCGCCCCAAGAGTCTTATCAACAGATTCAGAAACTTGTGTGGAAGACATGCAGAGAGGTTCCAAAAGACGTATAATCGGCATTATTAATCTACATCTCTCTTGAGGACAAACATAGCTAGGGAACAGAATTAATATTTAAAACTGCAATGCACACACACACACACACCACTTTCTTTCAATCAAAGAAAACTTGAATCTACATATTAAGGAGCGCATCACATACTTGGAAAGTTTGATCCAGAAAGATCAATTCAAAAACAACCTTCACAGGTACCTGGGTGGCTCAGTTGGTTAAACATCTGACCCTGGATTTTGGCTCAGGTCATGACCTCATGGTTCATGAGTTCAAGCCCTGCGTTGGGCTCTGTGCTGACAGCTTGGAGCCTACTAGGGATCCTCTCTCCTTCCTTCCTTCTCTGTGCCCCCCTCAAAATGATTAAACTTTAAAAATCATTTATAAATAAATAAATAAATAAATGAACCTTTAATACATCTATTAAACTTTAAAAGTTATCCAGAAACATACATGAACCTTCACATATAAAGTCCAAGTCACTTACAAGGAAAGGAATCAAGTTGCTCCCAAATCGTTGCCAGTGAGTCTGGAGACGTGGGAGGAACAGATGTGCACCCACCTGAGGGTACAGGTGCTGGGGCGAAAAAGAATGAGAAAGACACTAAAGGTTAAAATAAAACCCAATTACAGAAGGACATTTATTTTGCTACATTCTGTGTAAAAAAGGAAGAAGATTAAAAACTAATGTACACATCTACTTACTTTTGCTGAAAGAAAGAGTGGGAAGCCAAACCTAAAACAAATGGGAATGATTCTGCTGTCGGGTATGTTTGGGTAGACGGGGAGCCTCTGTTAAGTATAACTTTTTAAAAAATGTTTTTAATGTTGATTTATTTTTGAGAGAGACAGAGACAGATAGTGAGTGGAGGAAGGGCAGAGAGAGAGGCAGACACAGAATCTGAAGCAGCTCCAGGCTCTGAGCTGTCAGCACAGAGCCCGACACGGGGCTCAAACCCACAAACTATGAGATCATGACCTGAGCTGAAGTCGGACGCTCAACTGAGTGAGCCCCCAGGAACCTCTGGAAGTATAACTGTGAATACAGTTTTGACATTTGGGTCATGTTACGTTTCATATATAAACAGGTCAACTTAAATAAGAACACTTTAATCTTTAACAAAAAGATATGAAGCTAGTTGTAGGGTAGATGGATTGCTTAACCAGAGTGATGATAATTAACTGACTTTTTTTAAACAAACAATCCTGATAGGACAGCTACAGTGACATATACTCTAAGTATCGATGAGACTGTGAATAAATCTTCAACTTCATTCGGTATTTCTACTTTTAGTGGCACAAGAGGTGCTGTGATTTTGACAGTATTTTCTGCAGTTAGTAAGGGATAAAAGGTAATTATATATGTTAATGTTATTATGAGTCAAGATTTTCAAATGTAAGAAAAACCAGATACAGATGGAGAATCAAAAAAGCTAAGAACAACATCCTCTTTTTTTTGGAAACACGATATCGTGATTTTCTTTTAAAAAGGTCGTTCTTGCCAGGCTCTCCGCTGAAGCAGCCTACAGTAACAACGCCTGCAGCAGCAGGCGGGCCAGCACCCAGAAGCCGTGACTCTCGGCAGCCGCTACCAGGAGCCAGCGCTCCTTGAACAAGGGCTCACTTCAAATGTGCAGAGAGGACATTTGAACCCATGGTTCCCAGGGTCCAAAGGCTAACGGGGCCAAAACACACAGAAGAGCTTGAAGGAGGGGCTCACGGAAGGTAAACTGGGGAATGTTAGGTGTCAACAAAAAAGGATAACTGTAACTGAGCATAATGTGTTGAACAATTTAAAATATTTAACCTCTCAGGGTGCCTGGATGGCTCAGTTGGCTAAGCGGTTAAGCCGCAGACGCTTGATTTCAGCTCAGGTCATGATCTAATGGGTTGTCATGGGTGAGAGCCCCACCTCCAATGCTTACAGTGTGGAGCCTGCTTGGGATTCTCTCTCTCTCTCTCTCTCTCTTTCTCTCTCACTGTCTTTGTCTCTGCCCTT
Organism: Proteles cristata cristata; assembly: GCA_017311185.1. Taxonomy (NCBI): domain Eukaryota; kingdom Metazoa; phylum Chordata; class Mammalia; order Carnivora; family Hyaenidae; genus Proteles; species Proteles cristata. Next base: position 21,295 of record JAESUZ010001109.1, on the reverse strand, counting down.
CCCCTATTCACACATACTCTATCTCTCTGTCTCAAAATAAATACACTTTTATTTTTTTAATTTTTTTATTTTTTATATTTTATTTATTTCTAGGAGAGAGAGAGAGAGAGAGAGAGACAGTGTGAGCAGGGGAGGGTCAGAGAGAGAGGGAGTCACAGACTGAAACAGGCTCCAGGCTCTGAGCTGGCAGTCAGCACAGAGCCCGACGCGGGGCTCGAACCCACGAACCGCGAGATCATGACCTAAGCGAAAGTCGGACGCTTAACCGACTAAGCCACCCAGGCGCCCCTCAAAATAAATACACTTTTAAAATGTTTTAAATATTTAATCTCACAAGAAGAATGATAAAAGGGAAAAAAAATCTCACTATCCCCCATTGCAGGGGACATCAACTGCCCTTTTGAGGAAAAGAAAAGACACGGAGAGGTTAATTCTTTCCTCAAAAATTTTAAGTGTGAATGGAGATAACCCTAGTTAATGAAGTAAAGCTGCTTTTTACATAGTAACATCACTTAATAAGTATAAAAGCAATATCACTAAAAATCACTTTGCAACACCCCACCCCCCAAAGATTGTTAGCACAGGCAAGTATCCTCAATGGGTCCTGAATACCTCAGGTGAATGGCTGTCACCACCTTAGCCAAGTGATTAAATTTAGCGTCATTGACAACACAGCGCCCTGACACTAGGTGCCCCCTTTTGTGCTGAAATGCCAAGCATGTGACATGAAAGCAGGGTGTTCCCGCTGCAAAGAATGGCCAGGAACGTAGACCTCACCTTCAGCTCACAGAGGCTGTACGAGCTAAAGAGCAAGGTAAATGATGCTATAAGAAAACAATCAAACGCATCTAGAGTGTGGGACGTAAAATAATTATTCACGGTTTTATTCTCTTCAAAAAGTCAGTATCGTGAAAAAATGTTTAAAATCTTTTTACGAAAGGACAAAGGTGGCACACCTCTGTAATTCATTATTTTCCCGAGTTTGAGAAAACCAGTTCTAAGATATTTCAGAAAACTTAGATAAAATGCTCATGTTGTCTGGGATAGACTAGATATTAGGACATCTAGTCTACCTCATATGTTAACTGGATGATAGTGGCATTTAGGATGTGTACTGGGCATGTGAGTTTTAGCAAAACATTATCCATCCGTCTACCTATTTACCTATCAAGATAAAGACAGAAACCAATAGAGACACAAATAGATAAATAAAACAGTATTTTTTTTTTAATGTGGCAAAATGGTAATTGTTGGATCTGGGTGGTTATTGCCTTGACCTTCTGCCTTTTCTTGCAATTAAAACATTTTCTTAATAAAAAGAAAAACACCATGTAAAATTATTTTCATTTCAGAATTGGATTTAGGTCCAATTAAATGCAATTTTAAAAGATTCAGTATTACCCAGGGGCGCCTGGGTAGCTCAGTGGGTTAAGTGGCTGGCGTTGGTTCAGGTCATGATCTTGCAGTTTGTGAGTTTGAGCCCCGCATTGGGCTCTGTGCTGAGAGCTCAGAGCCTGGAGCTGCTTCGGATTCTGTGTCTCCCTCTCTCTCTCTGCCCCTCCCCTGCTCACTGTCTCTCCCTCACTCAAAAATAAATTTAAAAAATTTTAAATTAAAAAAAAAGTTTCAGTATTACCAAAATCTTACTTGGGGCCTGTCTGAAAATTAAAATCATTAAAATATGAAACACAACTGAAAATAAAATTATTCAAATATGAAATATGACTATATCGAGTTACCACATGTATTTACCAAATTAAAGGAAACCATCATTATTTAAAGGTTGTATTATATCACCAAATGATTCCCTGTCAGTAAATACATTTCTATCGATGGGTCACAAAAGTGTCATGACAGTAGTTAGTAACTCAATAATTCTCACCACATTAACCTCTAGAAATTATAGGTCTCGCTGCCTCTGAGATTGGCCCCTCTTGTCTTCGGGTCCCTGATCCTTTATGGCCCAGCTGTTTATTTATCAAAGTACTTTTTACCTTTTTATTGTTCTGACACAACTCCTCCCAAAGAGGACTTGGCCCTGAGCATTTGTTGAATTGAACCAGGTTTCTAGAATAAAACAACTGTGTGTGTGGTGTGTCGGTGTACACATGTGTGTGTGTTCACGTGCACACACGAATGTGCACGTCATACTTGCGACGCTGAGAGAATCTCTTTCCAAGCCCATGGTGGTAAATGACACGGGACCAGCCAGCCGGCCTCCCCACAGCCGGACACCCGTGTTCCTTTGTCCCGTTCCTTGAGGTCTCTAGTTATGGTCATGTAGGCAGAAACATTTACATTTTGTAGGTGACGGCAGCTGAGGTTCAGTGGAAGAGTGGAAGTGACATTAATAACATTAAATGTCATAACTCTTGACAACCGGATGCAAATGAGCCCCTCGCTAAGCAGGCAGGGAAAACATACCCCGGGGTGTGCGTTGGAGGCCATTCGGTGTTGGAAGAACTCTCCAGGCAGATGGACCCGGGAATCCCGTTTTGGGGAGCTCAGTGCAGCCCTGCGGGCGCAAGCGAGGCCCCCTTCCAGCTGCAACCTCTCCGCGTGGCAGAGAGCGGTGCTGTTCCCGGTGGTCACTGGAAGCCAAGCAAATGCTTCCCTTACTCGTGGCTTTCTGTTTGGACCGCGCTCCCGTTCTTCCTTCACCTTTTATTTTCCCTTCAAGGCAGATGAGACTGGCAGGCAAGGGGCCACTGAACGTGGCCGGGCCTCCGCCCTCTGTCCGTCTCCTCGGAAACACTTCGAAGGTGCTCTCAGGCCGAAGGAAGCCGGCCGTCCCCCTTCCCTCCCGTCACAGCAGGCCGGGCCGGCCCTTCGGACGCTGTCCCCAGCCCTGTCATCTCCCTCGCCTTGTCAGGGGCTGCCATCATTTAGAAAGCCACACGGCGTTTTGAAAGGATTAGATAGACGATAAAACAGAACTCAATCCTTTATAGAAGAGCAGCAGACAGAGGGGCGGGGGGAGAAATGTCAGATGTTGCGGAGCGATTGCACAAGATGACGTGCACCAAGGGAAGCAGCGAACGGAGAGCGCTCCTTCCTGTGAGGCAGGGGGAGAGGCGGCATGTGACAGCATTTACCCTCACAGGGGAGGCGTCTGGAGTGAAAGACCCATAAGTGGTTTCTGACAATGTTGAAAGTGCACAAAGGCAGAGTCAGGAAACCGAGGGACAATCTCATCGCGGGGGTCTCTTCTTCCAACGCGGGAGGGGAACACGGAACACTCATCGCCTGCGTCGCCTCTGTAACGACAGCCCTGAAAAGTCAGATCGTCCCGGTGAGAGCAAGGCCGGGCGGGCTGAGCCAGGAGCCCTGCACCGGGAGGGCCCCCTCCCTTTTCCGAGTCCACTGAACCCTGGGACTGCAGAGATCGGGGGGCCGGAGGGACCCGTGTGGCCAGCCCTTCAGCCAGAGGTGAGGGAGCAGAAGCTGAGAGGCTTGGTGGCCCACGTGCCTGCACCAGACAGTTCACGCGGAAGCCCAAAGCCACGCTGCCCGCCTCTAGGACCCCACACCTTTCGTTCCAAGGCGCTGCCACCCCCGACTCCAGCCCTCCTGAAAATGCACAGGGCACGTCTCTTCTGCTTTTGCTTCCACTCTTGCTCTCTATCCACTAGCACTGAGCAGAGAACTGTGTTCTTTCCTTCAGAAAACTATATGCAAAGTAAGTCATGCACACAATTTCCACAGATGGTACAACACAAAACATTGACAAACCTATTCCTGGATTTCATAAGCAGTCAGGCACCAGAAACCCATACAGCCGATTTCTCCCCAAACAAGATTTATTTGAATACATTTGTATGTATTTTTAGAACTTACTGAGCACAAGGTCAAGAAGGGAAGACTAAAAGAAAAAGCCTCAGATTTAGTAGGGGAAAATATTGATAGGTAGTGGGTCATTATAGGTGCTGCTAGGCTGGTGATTCCTCTACCAATGAAGGGCAGCATTGGGAAAGTTATCTGAGGATTCTAGAAACAGATCCGAAGCAGGCTCCAGGCTCTGAGCTGTCAGCACAGAGCCTGACGTGGGGCTCGAACCCACGAACTTCAAGATCATGACTTGAACCAAAGTTGAATGCTTAACCGACTGAGCCACCCAGGCGCCACAAGGAATCTTGGCATTTTAAATCCATCTACACTTGAAGTGCATAGCATCCATGCTGCCTTGGCCCTTATTCTAGCGCACTCTTGTGTCAAAAGTCAGGAGAAAAGACATTCATATTATGGATTTTCTTTGTAAAGCCTCCCTATGTAAGAATTCTTTTCTCTATTAGTGACTTCTGAATCCTCTTACTTTTTGCTTTCTCAGTTTGTAAGTGAGTTATTTATCCTTTTAACTTTCCCAGTCACTTGTTCCTTGATGCATTCACCCGACAGCACCTGCTATGCACTTTGCGTAAAATGTGATTAGAATATGCTGTAGTCGCTGAGGTACACGTAGGTGTGTGCTGGGTGAGGGAGACAATCTGAACACATCTCATTACAGCAACCACAGCCAGTGGTTTGGAGACATTAAGAACGTGAGATGGCCAGAGCAAACAAGAAAATGCCTTACTCTGCCTAGAGAAAAGTGGGCTAAAGCTCTCAAGAAGAGAGACCCAAGAATGAGGTCGTAAAGATCATGGGGCCTTACAGGAAACCATTCAGTAAGGAGGAAGATCTGCGTACGTAAAACAGTGGCACAGATTTCCATTGGATAATTGTCAGGAACTATAAACAATTTGGTATTATTTGGGAACAGAGATTTGGGGGTGGGGAGCGTTAGGGGGAGTGGACGATGGGCCTAAGGGCAGGCGGACAGAGGACTGAGGTCCTGAAAGTGCGCATCGGTGTGTGGGGGGCAAAGGCTCTGCTTTAATCCTTCGAGAGCTCTAATCTCGGATGACACCGTGATGCTGCATTTTGTGACGACCCGCCTGGGAAGACAGCAGGAAGGATGGATGGAAGAGGGTGGGCCAGAGGAAGGACGACAGATTGTAAGTCACTTTGCAAGTGTCTGGTTACCGACCGCGAGGGCGCTGGGGTCCGGGAAACAGCACTCAGGGACATTTGGGCGGCGCACTCACGATCGCACCCTGTGTGGCACACTACGACTGGAACCGCATGGCCCCGGTGCAAGGGCGACACACACCTTCCCGAAGCCTCCCGCATTGTTCTAAAACTCAGTGAAGACTTACTGAATGGAACGTAGGGGCAAAGGGAAAAATCAGACACCGGGAGTATTTTCAGATTTCTCTTCGAAGTGTGATCAGAGGATGCCGGTAGCAGCGGCAGTGAGATCTGACCCTGAGCCCAACACTGCCGGTGGTGTTCCCTGTAGCACTAACGTCACTGTACACGTAGCAGTACAGTTACCACCGCTGCCGATGCTACAGAGCTAGCGCCACAGCACCCCTCCAGTGCTCGCCTGAGCCACCGTGCAGAGCCCCCTTCAGCCGCCGCCCGGCGCTCAGGGGCTCCCGCTCCTGGCTCCATGCTCCGAATCCCTCCTCTTGAGATTGTTTGTTTTCCAGGTAAGCTGATCTTGACTGTGACTCTCCATTCTTCTGTCTTTGCAGATTTTGAGCCGATAACTCACCCTGTGACCTCAATTCTTTGATGAATCTAACGTTGTTGGTTTGTTTTCTTGCGAGGACAAGGCGTGATGGCCTCCAAGGTCTTTACACGCCAGAGCGGGCATCAGGGGAGGCTTGCTTCGGTCGCTCTGTGTCGATCCTGAAGAGTTCTGGGGGACACCGGGGAGACACGTGGGAAAGCTCCTCTTCATCCAGGACAGAGATAGCACTGTTTCTCCGTGTCAGGCAGCATCAGACACACGACTACCTTCCTGGTTCCTCTTCTGGAATGGCCGAGTCCACGCCTGAGGCTACCACCGGAGTGGAGGCCCTGAGGACCCAGCACTAAGTGCTCAGACGAAGGAGGGCTGGGCTGGGGGTTGGTAGACCTGGTGGCAGCTACAGACCAAGGTAGATGGAGAGCCTTCAGTTTGATTCACCACCACATTCGGGGCTCTGTGGGAGCTCTTTACTCTCATAAGGTCTTGTGGGGTTTTAACTAAACAAGTTCAAGCCATCATTAAACTGCAAGTAGCTGCAAGTAGGTGAACACCGCCCCTCCCCCCAAATAAGTTGCTAAGATGCCAGCTGAAAAAGAAGGCAACCTGAGTGCCTCTAGAACTATGAGATGTTGATGTCGCTGACATGGACTCAACACAGATCCTGAAGCCCCTTTGCCTTAAAATGATTTTGGTGATGATTCTATCCATTATAAAGTTGTAAAATTATTGAGCAGAGCTACTGGAGTGCATATTTGAGATGCAACATATGGAAGTATTTTTGGCGTATATATCATTAAACAGATGAACTGACTAGAGCATTTACTTAAACCCAGAGACTACTGTTGCAAGGTCACGATCAAGTCATAGTTCATATTTTTCGATTCGGTTTAAATAATTCAGATATGGTACCAGGATGGATGAGCCTGTGATGACACCCACGAATCGGTATGAAATGGTTTTTTGTTTTCTGCTTGTCCCGCAAATCCTAATTCACACTCCAATGAGACACTTCCAGTTACAGGGTTTCAAGAGGCGAGAAATGGCAATTTATATTTTTATTTTTTGCAGATGCTATTACAGCACGTGAGACGGAATGGTACTGAACTAATTTACCCCCACGCCCCACTCCCAGTTTGTCCTTTGTCTCAGGAAATGGTGGCGCTTTGTGTGACCCGAAAGGCAGGAGTCAGGCTGTTGTAAACTAGCCAAAGACGTGGCTCCGACACAGCCACTCGGAAGTCGGGAAATATGTTTTCTCCGAGACTTGAACAGGGAGACTCCCTTCTTGCCCGCAGACTGCTTTGTTCCAAAGGGTGGAGACAGGTCTCGCTAATTTAATTCCAGGTAAAACGGAAGGTAGACAAATTTGTGACCCACAATTTGAGAAGGCAGATTTACCTGCCTCTGGTTGTCTGGCTTATTTCACTACAAACAGGTTTACAATGACGTTCTTGCTCCCCTCTTGCTGGAGAAAGGAAGCTACCTTGAACGTGCCTCCAAGTAACTTCTGTGATCACCTCTTCAAGCCACCTGAGGAAGGCAGGGCGCATGCAGCACAGAAGATCACACTGGAGGAGTCAAGTGTTACCCAAGCAACTAAGCTTCACACGACGGCGGGTTCAGTGCCAACACAGCTAGCCTGGGGACATGGCGAGGGAGCTATTAAAATCAGCTCAAGGGTTAGCGGGAGGATTCTGAAGGCGGCATGGTGTCCTAAAGGAGGGCTGAAGGCAGGTGGGTTTGCGTTGCGCCTGGTGGCAGCCAATTACACAATGGCAGCCTAGAGCGAGCCAGGGGCATTCACTGAGGCCACAGCCATTCACTTCCTGGAACAAGTTGTAATGTCTGTTTATCATAGAGCTTAATTCCCCAATGGAGGGAACAAAGGCAAATATCAAAATAGAGCAAATTTTTTTGACACGAGGAAGCGAAGCAAGGGACTAACCTCTCCTCAATCCCATCTTTGTTAAAACAAACTCTGGCCTCAGCAGCTCATTTCGGATGTCAGTCAGACACGACACATGAGCACCCGTGTCTGTGATAAAGCCACAAAAGAAACCGAGACGGACATAAACCCAACAGCATTTCCAGCGTGAGCATAGACGCCCTGCTCCCAGCAGCACCAGGCCCGGTGCACACTCTCGGGAAAGTGTAAGCAGCCTGCACAGTGGATGGTGTTTGTTTGGTGTGTGTGTGTGTGTGTATGTGTGTGTGTGTGTGTGTGTGTGTGTGTGTGTGTGTTTTAAGTAGTAGACACTGCTACTTACATGTGTAAGTGAGTGAATGCTGGGGACTTCCTTGAAAGCTGGTGGTTATTTAACAGAGGGTGTGGAGCACTCTTGGTTCTTTTATTTTCTAGGGCAAATCACAACTTTGTTTTTCTTCAATGCATGTTTTCCAAATGTGGAAAATTCACCCTTCACAATTTTCCTTTAAGAACGTCCCCCTTTCTTCCAGTGGTGGTTACTGTGGCAGGAGAGGGGTGCGGATTCAAGGTCGTTGCGGGTTCACTCTAGATGTGCCATGAGCGATGTGTGACGGGGGCTTGCCAGCCTTCGCTGTCTATGTTGTGGGTCTCATGCACACACAGGCTGAGACCACTTACCCACGGGAGGCACCAGGGGCGTGCGGTACCGTCTCCTAGACACAGGACCTCTGGAAAGAAAAGTATGAACTTCTGCTGATGGTAGAATGAACGATGGTCACTGCTGCAGAACTCCTAGCCTGGACAGTTTGCCTTTACCCTGTCCCCTGACTTCTAAAAACCAAGCCTAAAGGCGCTCAACGGGGAGAGGGACCCTTGAGTGGAATCACATGGCTAAGTGTGTTCTGGACTTCCTCCCGCTGGCCCGTGTAGACCACTTGTCTTTGGCAGCTAAGAGACAAAGCTGAATACACGCTCGAGCAGAGCCACAAATACAATAGTAATAAAGTGATGACAGACTTGGACCCTTGATTTCTGTAGGCTCACAACCATAGGCTCCTTTGCAAAGGTCCTAATTCCTGCTGCCTCTCTATGACCAAGCTGATTCTGTCTTTGTATTAACCCTTCTGCTCCCAGGAAGAGCCACATCTCATGCTTGGCAACACAGCTATCTTCTTGAGTCGCCCTACTGAAGATAAATCAATGGGACATGATCGTGACTCCTTGCCAACCTTCCTGGACAGCGTGTATTCCTGTTCTACAGACACAATAGTTTGCAAAGGTGCCTGGGGGCAGTAATGACCTCGCAGCTTTCCAGAAGGATGGGGACTTGCTGAGAGCACTGCCATCCTGACATCCCCCCTACACTGAGATTCAAGACCACGTGCCTGGAAGAGAGTTATGCACAGTACCCATCAGTATTGGCTTACCGCCCTTTCCAATCTGGAGACAGAACAAAGCCCCTTTGGATTTAAAAGAGTTTAAGGGCACCTGGGTGGCTCAGTCAGTTATGTGTCCACCTTCACCTTCGGCTCAGGTTATAATCTCATGGCTCGTGAGTTCCAGCCCCACATCAGGCTCTCTGCTGTCAGCACAAGCCTGCTTCAGATCCTCTGTCCTCTCTCTCTCTCTGAACCTCCACTGCTTCTGCTCTCTCCTCTCTCTCTATCTCTCTCTCTCTCTCAAAATAAATAAAAACATTAAAAAAAGTTTAAGAGAGTTGGAGTAACTCTAAGATAGCTTTTGAATTAGGACAGAATTGGACTCTCTCTCTCTCTCCCTTCACCCATTCCTTCAAATCACATCAGGAGAGCATCCTCTCCCTGAAAGGATCCAGCTGACCCGTCAGAGCAGTGAAATGACTCCCCGGCTCCTACAGGTCAATCACTTTTGCCTTTTCCAGTCTTTCTCCACTTGAGTATCTTAAGCAGCTTATGAACCTCAGAAAAACAAACAAACAAACAAGAAATGTGCCCAGGAAACACCAAATGGTGATAAAAACAGATGTGCGTCTTGAGGCTCATGACGACTCTGCAGGAGCACCCAACCTCTCCCAGCGTCGGGTCCGTGGCTGAGCCTTGCGGGACGGGACTCACTCTTGTCCCACACTCGCAGCTGTACCCCAGGACTCTTGACGCATCTCAGAGCCCGTCTGGATTGCAAGGCTCTGCCTGGCTTCCTTCCTGGGGTCACAGTCCACACACGGGGCAGCCTGGGATGAGAGCACTAGCAGGCAGACCCTGTAGAGCTCAGGAAGGAAAGCCCAACACGAAGGGAGAGCACGGGGCACACAGCAAGCAACACACGTAGCGCCTTGCCAGGCCGCTCGTAGATGCAGAGTCAGGCCCGCACGACTGAGCATCGCTCTTTTCTTTCAGCACGACACCTTTTCCTGGAGAAAAGGGGCCAAGAAAAAGAGAGCTGAAAGGGGAGGGGAGGAGCAGAGCAGGTCCATGGTGGGGTGAATGGAGCCCAGGGGCAAACGGGGGCGGGTGGGGGTGGGGAAGGGAGTCAAGTCATGCTACCCGGTGGGAGTGGGGTTTTCCAATGAGGGTTGGTGGTATGCACCCCCCTGACCGCAGTGCCCGGGTACCCCTGGGAGCATGGCGGACGTCCAGATGAGCACGCACGGGGCCTCACTCCACCGCCACCCGCAGAGACACTGTGTGAACTCTGAACGGCACCGCTCCATGCCCGACACCTGTCCTGTGTCAGCTCTCACCTTGTTTTGGTTGCCTCTACCTAACCAAGGGTAACAAACAACAAGGACAGAGACTGAGACACACAGAAGACCTTTGTCACCCCGACTGAGAGGCTGCCAGCGTTAACAGCGGAGCGTCACTGCAAGGGGATCTGTCTCTGGGCACAGCTCCTTTGAGACCTAATGGGAATGAAACAAACACAGTGACCACATACAAGTTCAAGATCACCAAGTGCATCTCCCTCATCTCCCCTTCTGTGGGCCCTGATTCAACCTTCAGGGAAGAAAAATCCAGTTCAACAACTAGAAACCTGCTAATGATTAAAAGGAGATCACGATATCTGGGTAATCCACAATGTTATTGAGGCTGTGTGTGTGTGTGTGTGTGTGTGTGTGTGTGTGTGTGTGTGTGTGTGCATGTTTTTAAAGGAACTTACAGCTCATGTTCTTTGAATAGCTCTGCTCTCATAAATCATCACACATTCCCAAATTGATAAAGCTTCTTACTTCCCATTAATTCCAAGACTACTTTCTCCTTTGGTAGTTACCTTTCAAACTGTCAAGAAATTACTATAATTGAAAGTGAACTTGATGAACGGGTTAACGGCCACGTGTGCTGGTGACTTGGTTCTGAATTGTTCTGGCGATGAAAGAGGAAGTGTCAAAACACAGGAAAATTCCTCTCGCTGGAGAAGCAGGCAGAGCGCCCACGGAACAGCAGTTGGCTGAGGGTACTGAGGATGAAGTGAACATTTCTGATCTGAGCTCTGTCCCCAGGCAATAGGAGGGCAGGCAGCAAATGGCCAGTCAGATGGCTTGTATTTTCCCCCTACCACCGTACAGGGAAGAGCACCAGCAGAGCCTCCATGCACAAGGAGAAAACAGAGGCCTGGGGGAGGGGCATCTGGCCATCAGCAGCCCAGCTGATGAGCCGCACATGCAGCGTGAGAACCCAGAGCCGAGATCATCAGCTCACCCCCACATGCACTGCATGAGGATAACACAGGACAGAAGATGTTTTTGCAATAAATTTCCAACATCAGTTAGAAACATTTTTGTCTCAGAAACAGAATATTAAAATGATAAGGGACATTTGAGATTGTCAAGTTCAAAATCCTTCATAAAATTGAGGAAATCCAATGCTGTGCAAACTTTGATCTGTAGAGCCTCTCTGTGACTGTCCACCTTCGTCTCATTTCATTTCACAGGTGATGGCTAACTGTATGTCATCTTGCCTGGGCCACAGTACTCAGTGATACTTTAGTAGTACTTTAGTAGTATTAGTTTTTTTTTTTTTTTCAGATGAGACAAACATTTAAATCGTAGTCTTTGAGTAAATCAGATTAGCCTCCATAATGTGGGTGGGCCTAATCCAACAGATGAAGACCTTAATAGTCAGAGAGTAAGGGTCCCTAAGGAAGAAGGAATTCTGCCTAAAGATGACCTTTAGACTTATACTGTAGGATTTACTCTTCCCTGAGTTTTCAACCTGCTGGTCTACCCACACATTATGGATTCTCCACAATCAAGTTAAATCTATTGTTCTCTCTCCCTCTCCATAGATTGTAGATAGATAGGTAGATGATAGATAGATACATAGATACATAGATAGATAATAAATGGATAGACGGATGGATAGATAGATAATAAATGGATGGATGGGTGGCTAGTTAGAGAGATAGATGATCAATGGATGGATGGGTGGAGAGATAGAGGATAGATAGATAGATAGATAGATAGATAGATAGATAGATAGATACACATCCTACTGGTGCTGTTTCTCTAGAGAACCCTGACTAGGTACAGTGTTAACAATGAAAGTCAACCTGAGCAGATGCTTTGGAGATATGTGTGTGCTTGGGGACGTGCATGCATGATTCTCAAAGCTAAAGACCTTTGTCAATACAAGTGAATGCAGAGGGCCTCACACAAGATGACATCCTGGGGCCACAATCCAAGTAACCATGTGCGCACACACATACACACGTGAACGCACACGTGCACCTGCCTTGCAGATGAGTGTGGCTGGGCTGCCTGGGATGGCACAGATCTCCCAACAGCAGGAGTATTTCACACCCATCAGAATGAGGCAGGGTAGACATTGACCCCCACCATTTTGGATGGTGGAGGGAAAGATTTCTATTACAAGGAAACTCTCCAGGCTGTAGGCTGCAGGATCCCATAAAACAGCCATAAATGGAGGAGCATATTCACAGGAATTCCAAAGTGCTTGGGGAGGGACACTTTGCAGACAGGTGTCCCTCTCGAGTACGGAAGGGACTCTTTTTCCAGCTTTCATGTGTGCAGGTGGACAGTCGTCAGAAGCTCCAATTCTACTGGCCTTTCCAGGACCTCATCCCAGGGGGACAAGGAGTGATCTAACACAGACATGAGCGTAGGCGGAAAATGGGCTGCAGGTCGAACCCTTTCCCCTTCTCCTTCCTTAGAGATCAGGGTACATACTCTCTCACCTCTGTTCTTGACCACAGGGTAAGCTTGGGAGTAACTGCCCTGAGCTGTGAGCAGAGCTCCTGCCACTGACTTAAGATTTCTGCCTAGTTCTGGGACTTGACGACAATGGGGAAAGACTTCTGCCACACCCCTAAACCCTCCTCTCTGATGACTCAGTCGCTCATGAAACTGACGTGTTAGTACCTTCTGCCTGATTCTTTTACCTTCCTTAATTGCATCGAGCTTGCAAACTCAAAAGTCGTAATGTCACCCGGCTTCCTCACACCACTCCCTAGTGCACGGACCAGGAACACTGAGAGATGGAAAGGAGATAGGACCCCCCAAGGCAAGAAGGTTCTTGGAATGAGTGAAGGGCCGGGAGAGAAGGCACTTAGTGCCCTGGGGGGCTAGGCCTTGCAAGCCTGGCCGACCCTGGCTGCACTGGCCTCATTGTGCCACATGGGGCACTGCACTTGGCCATGGGTGCATCCGTATCACAGCTGTCCTGTTCCTTGGCTCAGCTAACAGGTGTGTCTGTGGCCATTAGTGCTAACCCTTTGGTTTGTCAAATGATGGGTCACTGCACTGTGGAAGTGTCTGGTTATGTGACCACAGACACAGGAGACAGGGGTTTCCTATGTAAAGGCATCATTATGTGTAAAAGATGAACCACTTTTTTAAATGTTTATTCATTTTTGAGAGACAGAGAGAGACAGGGCATGAGCAGGGGAGGGGCAGAGAGAGAGGGAGACACAGAATCCGAAGCAGGTCCAGGCTCTGAGATGTCAGCACAGGGCCTGATGCAGGGCTCAAACCCAGAAACCATGAGATCATGACTTGAGGCAAAGTTGGACGCTTAAACAACTGAGCCACCCAGGTGTCCCAAGATGAACCATTTTTAAACAAGTATGGGCCAGAGCAGGAAATGGCTGATGTAGACTTGGATCATTGTAGATGTGTGAGGGCAGAACAACTGCTTTTTAAAAGGCAAGGGTGGCTCAATTGGTTAAGCATCTGATTCTTGTTTTCAGCTCAAGTCATGATTTCACAATTTGTGGGATCGAGGCCTACATCTGGCTCTCCACTGACAGTGAGCAGCCTTTTTGGGATTCTCTGTCTCTCCCCTCTCTCTCTGCCCCTACCGTACTTGCTCTCTCTCAAAATAAATAAATAAAGTTTAAAAAATAATATAAATAAAATAATAAGAAGTCAATAATGTAGAGCTACAAGGCAATGATTAGTTTCTGTCTTAAATTGTTCAGTGCCAAACTTGGTACTATGGACCAAACTGTGTCCCCTCAAATTCCTATGTTGAGGTCCTAAGTTCCAGTGTGACCCTATTTGGCAATAGGGTCTTTAAGGAGAGTCTCAATGAGATTAAATAAGGTCATAATGATGGGGCCGTAAAGCAATAGAACTGATCTGGTGTCCTCGTATGAAGAGAGAGAGACACCAGGGATGTGTGCACACAGCGGGCATAAAGGCCACATGAGGACACAGTGAGAAGGGAGCTACCTTCAAGCCAAGGAGAGAGCCCTCAAGAGGAATCATACCTGTTGACACCCTGATCTTGGACTTCCAGCCTCCAGAACTGTAAGAAATACATTTCTGTTTGCTAAGTCTGTGGTGTTTTGTATCGCAGCCCAAACCTACTAATACAGCCAAGTAAGTAGTTGCTCAGACAGCTGTTCCAAATCCCATTCTGCTGGTAAGGCCGTGGTGGGGACTGTGGCTGGATTAACATTGTACTGATATAAGTTGAGGATGGGCTCGAGCCATCTGTCTTGCTTGTGTGTAGATGCACAATGACACAGACACACAACCACACAGCCACAACCACGCATGCCCAGCTACCCACACACAATCACACCCATTAAGAACATTCTGTTTAACACTGGTATATTCAAATATCAGGTTGACATTCCTTGATGAAGGTCTTCTTTCTCTACTCAGTTGGACACACAGGCACCAACTTCTCAGCTGAGAGCTGAGTTTTTCCTAGAAAATCTTTGAGTTCCTGGCCCTTGCTCATTAATTTCATTTCTGTTCCCATTCTTCTACTCACTCTGGATCGGTTTTGATTCCAGAATGAGACTAATACGTTTAGTTATTTGTAATAAAGAAATGTTTCCAAACACCTCACTATGTCATAAATTATCCATGTTTTATGGAATTAAGGAAAAGTAATCTGGCAGAAAGCCTGGCTTTGCTCCATGTAAACTCATTTCTCCCCATTCTGTTCCTGGATAATAGCTGTGGCTTCTTTCATTGTATGTAAAACATTTGTATCCATAACTGGACCCTTTAGAGTGTAGCCCATATACTCATTACTGTATTTCACCCCAAAATGTAGTTTCATTTCTTTTTTTAATCTGTATTTATTTATTTTGAGAGAAGGAGAGAGAGAAAATTCCAAGCAGGTTTTGTGCTGTTAGCACAGAGGGTGATGCAGTACTTGATTCCAGGAACCGTGACATCATGACCTGAGCCGAAGTCGGATGCTTAACAGACTGAGCCCCCCAGGCGCCCCTAGTTTCATTTCTAATGAAATTTCTTAGAGATAAAACTTTCCCCATCTTGTGACATATTATTGAACTATTTTGAAATATGCATTCATCCAACTATGAATTGATGTTGGTTAACTTTTTGAAATGATCGTTTATTTTCAGGGTCCAACCATTCACATGGATGACATTACATATTTGCCTCAATTCTTAAGTTGTTAAAAGACCACCAAAAAATCCTGTGAATTAGGCAAAACTGAGTTTATCAGAGTTGGTGTGATAATAGCAGTTTCCCTTTGGCAGAGTCATAATAATTTCCTATAAGACAAAGGTCAGCAGAGAGGATTATTGGATTTTCATTTCTGGGCTTGGGTGATGTGGGCTGGGTTTCTCTGTGCAGAGTCATCATGGGGACTGGGTGAACTTCATGACGACATAAGTCAGCGCTGGCAGACAAGATGAAGGCTATGAGGCAAGTCTTGATAAATATACTACTGTTTGATAAGGGAGATTTTGTCCAAGTGAATTAAACAATTTGTTATCATAAAATGAGAGCTATTTGGCTTGAGGGGCAAATTATTTACCCTGAAAAATGGGTTTGTGAGAATTTTCTGAAATACACAATGAAGTTATTTATTGATAGAAAGCTTATCTTCCTGGAAATAGTTTCCTGAAACACAAAGTTAGACCACTTTGGCACAAGCAGCCTCAGGTCTCAGCCCCCAGAGGTCAGTGATGTGAACTCATAGGATCTGAGAGCTCACGGTGACCCCCTTGCCTATGGCTGTTGCATTTTCCACACCACAGTCTCAAACCTTTCTTCACCTCAACAGCCCCCTTCTCTAGCAATTCTGGGATTGGTTCTATAACTTGTAACTCCTGGGTTTCCAAGCCATGTGTTGTGACCTTGGATGGCCTGTTTCGTCTTTTTTCCTTTCTTTATCTGCTTCATCTTTGAGTTCTCTCCTGGTTTAACTTCCAACTCTGCCCAGCCCGGAACCCATGGCTTACGACTTCATGGCAGCACCACCACCAACACATAGTTTCTTACTCTATTGCTTTGGGCCAGAAAAATGAGACCACCCTGCAGGTTTCCAGCAATTTCCTCTAGGGCCATGTCTTTATTCACTCTGTTTATTTCCTAATGCTTCCCTTAGGGAGGCTTTTTGACAATTTTCTCCATCATTCAACCTCATATAAATTTAATAGCATAAATATACTTAAGTGTTTGTGAGTTTACATAGATCTATATTTCATTCAGAAAAAGTAAGAGTTTTTGTTTTTTTCCCACCTACCTTCTCTTCCCCTAACAAATTTCTGTTCTCCCTTTGGAGAGCGA
This sequence comes from Proteles cristata cristata, assembly GCA_017311185.1. Taxonomy (NCBI): domain Eukaryota; kingdom Metazoa; phylum Chordata; class Mammalia; order Carnivora; family Hyaenidae; genus Proteles; species Proteles cristata. Next base: position 4,801 of record JAESUZ010001109.1, on the reverse strand, counting down.
TATTGTTCCCATAGATAGAATAGACTATTTGTAGCTCCTCATGGCGCTGAAAGAGGAGTTCACGTCATAGCCATAACCAGAACACGGAATATTTACTCTTTATCTCCCGTAAGCGCTCAGTGTTCCTAGATGATGCCTTCGCGTATTTTTGGTCTGGAGAAGGACTCGTGCATTTGGACTGCCTCCGACTCCAATCCGCGTGTCAGAGAAAGTAGAGGCATCCAGAGAGAAGGCCCTCAAGGTCCACCTGCTCCACTGACTGAATCCCCACCTTTGTCTTTTTGTTCCTTTTCTCTGAATAAGGATTACTTCACCTTCTCCTCCAAAGTGAATGTCTCCAGCTGTGTTCTGAATGCTCTTGTCACTTCTAAGGTCATATGCTCCCTGTTCACAACTTTATCTTCTGTTCCATCATTCTATCTTTTTACAAAGAAACACACATGCAAAACAATAATAATCTCAAAAAAGCGTACACCATTTTGCGAAGTACTGGAATATTCTATTTTACGTGTGACTTTGCCTGGTCTTCTGTTTCCACCATCTTTGCACCATACACGTTTGTCATGCCAGAAATGTTAGGACTTCCCAACTCCCCCTGTTCTCTGTCAAGATCATCAGTGTCTCTGTCCACCCGGAATGCTCTCCCAGATCACTCCCAACCTTCTCAGCCCCTCCTCATTCTGGGGAGACGTAGCCCAAGCTGTTAGCATGTGTGTGCTCGACTTCCCTCATCAATCTCCACTCCCCCCTGTACTGTAGAGCCTTCCGAGCCTTCTACAGGAGACTCTACCACCAGACCACGCGTACTATCTTATGAATGCACTGTCACCTAAATGTGATCCTGCCAGATGTGTACCACCTGGGCACAAGAATTACACGACTTAGTTTGAAGTCCCTAATGCCTCCACCAACTCCAAGAAATATACATTGTCACACATGCCTATTGAGTGATAGAACAAATGACTGATTGATGAAAACAGAAATTGCTGGATGGAAAAAAAAAGTTAAGAATTTAAAAAAATAACCTGCTGATGTAACAGCTTGACGAAATTACTGTGAAATGCTAACCACACCAAATGAATCCTATGCTTGCAAAGATAAGCTAAATGCTTCCACAAGACGATTTGCCACTCAGGCCTCCAAGATGCATCTATCTGGTTTATGTAAGCTGACTACACATCTCTCCAGGACAGAGCACATGGCTCTTGATGATGTTCCCACAAACTCAGGACTCAGCCTCCGGAAACATGTAAACCATTTTCTGATGTTAAAAATTGGTTCCTTTAATAACGTTGAAGGAGGCAGCAGCACTGAGAACCCCAGGGTAGTGGTATTTGGCAACAATCCTGCTACCGAGTGCATTCCATACGACAGCCTTAATGGAGAAAGCAGAGGTCGCCTTTTTGGGTGGGGGGAAGGAAGGAAGGTGGCAAAATTAACAGCCTTTCCCCCAATACTGCTACGTGGCCATGACTTCATGTTAGAAGCTCTAATTAAGAGCTAGAGAGGTCTTTGAGATCAATTATATTTCCAAAGAGAAAAGTGCCTACCCTAGATTAATGTATCTTTGACCAAAATATTTAGCAAGATTTTATTAAATTCATGCAAAATTTCTCATTTTAATGGAGTTTAAATATCATAGGATGGATTCTTTTTGGCGTGTTTTTTTTTTTTTTAATTGACGCGAGAGCAGTCTTTGCTCATACTTTGTTGCTTTTTTTTTAATAATTGGAAAGGGCCCAAGGACCATCATTAAATATTAAAAGGTGAGGGGAACCATATGGTCACCACTGAGGGATTTTGAGATCGTGATGGTGCTCCATCTGCATCAGTAACAATCTAGTCATTACATCAAGGACATGGAGAGATTCAGAAGTGGACTCGTGGGGGAGGACGCACACGTCTGTGATGGCGAAATGCCACACACGCTGTGCTCCGATCGCCTTCTCTCAGCTGGGCGCCCTTGGACCCAGGTAAACAAGTCAGAAACTCACCCAGTAGTGTTTTTCCCCTTTGTGAAAAGAGATTCTCTATTTACACAATGCTGTTATCTGGCCTTCCAAACAGACATTAAGAAAGTGCTTTTTCCTTAAACACATGGAACATCCTATTTCAACATCATACACTGGTCGTACAAAGCTCTCTTTTGGGCCTTGAGATGGATTACCTGGATTTCATTTCGACTGGATTTCGTTATACTACATTTCCAAGCAACTATCCCCTGAATGAAGAGAATTACACAACAGGAATGGTAAAAAACCCTTCTGCCGTTGATGTCTACTTCTTCCATATGTTGTTCCTGTTGCCTTCTTCCTAACTTCATCTTAAAATCTCATTGATTTTTCCTGTTGAAATGCATCTAAAGTTCATACTTGTAACACATGAGTCCTGTGAATGTTAATAATAGTTACTTTTTAGGAATTTGACCTGTGTGTATGCCTGTATCCCTATATCTACATTTCTCTAATTATCTATCTATTTTGCCCCCAAATAGGCCATAAAATGATGTGGTACTCCTCACTTAATAAATTAAGTATTGTAGCTCAGAAGAGTCTAGAAACTTACCTGACACTGAGTAGCTAGTAAGGGGCAGATCACAAATCAGACTCACATCTATCCAGCTTCTGATGCTTAGTTTCTTTATTGTATCATTGGAAATGTAATGAAACCTGGGTAGAGATCATTACAATTTTTTGATTTAGTTAGGCTTTTTCAAACCACACCACTAACTTAATTAACACTAGAGTTCACTGGTGTCAATATCTAAAATTTTATTTTTAGATTTAACATACAAACATGTCTTGTTAATACTTAAAAGGGAGAAAGAGCAATTATCTCTGTCTACCTTAAATTACTATGGATTGTTATGCCTTCTAATTATTCTGATTCTAGTGTGTTTTCAATTATAAATATAACTGAAATTGGGTTAAATTGGTGATGGGGAATTAAGGTGTGCACTTATTGTCGTGAGCACCGGGACTTGTATGGAAAAGTTGAATCACTAAATTGTACGCCTGAAACTAACATTACACTGAATGTTCACTATCTAGAATTGAAGTAAAAACTTGAAAAAGTAATACATTTATAAGTTGAATGTATTGGAAGTTTTCAAAGTAAAAAGATATGTCAGATTAGGTAGTAATTATTATTTTTTATTTTTTAAATATTTATTTATTTTGAGAGAGAGGGGAGAGAGAGAGAGAGAGAGAGAGAGAGAAAGCATGAGCAGGGGAGGGGCAGAGAGAAACACACAGAATCCGAAGCAGGATCCAGGCCCTAAGCTATCAGCAAAGAGCCAGACCAACTCGGGGCTCAAACTCACAAACCTTGAAATCATCACCTGAACCGAAGTCGTAGGTTTAACCAACGAGCCACCCAAGCACCCCGTTATTGGGTAGTAATTTTTTTTTAATGCTGGAATTTTCAAACATTGGTAAGCAAGTTCTATTAATATTACTTTGAACTTAAAAAGAGCCACTTGGTTTTCAGATTGGAATGGAGAGCATGGGAGTTTGGGGTTGGCAGGGTCCCCAGGGCGGTTAATGTCCCAGAGCTGAAGGTCACTAGGGCTCCTGTCTCCAGACTCTCAGCAGGTGCCCTCTGCTCTGCCTCCTCTGTGACCACAGCTACTTCCCTTCTCCTAGTAAATGAGACCTCTGAGTGAACAAGTACTTGGATACCTGACTTCAAAACCCTCCTTTCTGTTTAAAATTCTTTCACATATTTAAATCAGTTTTTCCAAAATTAACATATATACATATGTTACATACATACACACACACGCATACACACACACACATACACACATATATATAGTTTTCCATAAATGCTGTCATAATGTTGTGATCCATAGGTACAAGTTCAGTTTACAAATAAAAGGGGGAAAAAAGACAAAGGTGAATTGAAAGAAAGTCTGTCATTTTATGGTAGATGTGAATTCAAACAGACCTGGAGAAAATGCACTGCCCTGGGCACCGAATCTACTTTCTTCCTTAAAACTGACAAGCATTGTTTCTTAAACTTGTACATTTACATAATAACAATTGGTATAAATCCATCAGTGTAGCTGGACTACATTACTTAACAGACTTCTGTTGCTTATAGTTCTAGAGAAAAAGAAAAAAAATACAGATTAAAAGTGAAACAAAAGGTAACACATCAGCAATGTTTATATGTGGTGTGAATACATGAAAGCATATTTTTAGTATATTTGTGGATTCAATTAATTTTTGTGGTTTTGTTTGGTTGTTTGTTGCTAAATATAAACAATAATCATATTAAGGGCACTGAGGTGAATATAGCTGAGCAGCTGAAAGTGGTCAGTGAATCTGCACTTTGGAATCACAACTTCCGCAGACTCAGGTGAGGGTTACACTCTATAGTGGCTCCTGCATGTTTTGGACAATGTGTCTCAGTCCAAGAAAGCATTCCTCAGAGCTAGAGGGATAGCAGAGTCTTCATCTCATTTCTCAACCATTTTGTCAATGTTATCTAATGTATTGACGTACTTTATAGTATCGCACTGCAAACATTTTGATTTCTTTTTTTCCACAAGCAAATTCTGCCATTTATTTAATTCATTAAATGTTTCTCTATTTTCTTTTACAAATAGTTTATTGTCAAGTTGGTTTCCATATAACACCCAGTGCTCATCTCCACAAGTGCCCTCCTCCATGCCCATCACCCCCTTCCCCCCACACCCATCAGTCCTCAGTTTGTTCTCAGCATTCATGAGTCTCTTATGGTTTACCTCCCTCCCTCTCCCCCACCATTCCCCCCCTTCCTCCTCACCCACCTTCCC